>OZ023312.1:41826164-42011164 GCA_964007375.1 Ophion obscuratus
GTTATTTTGCAATTGGGAAAGCGCCGCAGCAAAAGAGGACAAGTAGGAAAGAAATATCGGCACATCACAATTTTGTACAAATTATTAGCTAATTCCACAAATGTCGGTGCTTGGACAAAGGATTTAATAAAATATTGATTTTTTTTAAATGCCCGCAGTCCGACTGAAAGTATCTATTTTCTGTAAAAAAAACCCTGTATTTTCGTTAACAAAAAACATCTATGTATAAAAGAAAAATTGTTAGGGTTCTATTTCAAATGTTTTTGACAATAACGTCATTTAAAATGATTGATATTGGGTTTTAAGGATATATATATATATATATATATATATATATATATATATATATATATATATACAGGGTGTTAGGAAGGTCGATGCAAGGCCTTAAGGGTGTGATAGGTCACCTCGTTAGGTACATATATAAACTAGGTTACCTTAGTCCAAAGGCTAAGGATTTCGAGTTATCATGGTACGTATGATGTTTGGAAAATTTCCCAAAATTAGGTGCTAATTTTTTAAATAGCATTATCATAAGAGGTATTTTTTTTGAAATTTTTTTCATTATTGAACTCGTCCCATTTAGTTAGTTGCGTGGATACAGATGATTGTATTGGTATTTGTCGATTGAATACACACTAAGCTAAGATGCCAATAAGTTTTTAGTTACCAATTATTGTCTGAACATTATGAACGAGTTAGTACTTAATTTTGGGAAATTTTCCAAAAATCATTCTTACCATGATAGCTCGAAATCCTTATACTTTGGACTAAGGTAACCTAGGTTAGATATGTTCCTAACAAGGTGACCTATCACCACCTTAAGGCTTTGCATCGACCTTCCTCACACCCTATATATATATATATATATGAGACATTCCACGTGGATCCGGCGGACTTATCCCTGACCCCCGTAAATTCGATTTATTTATTTTTATCTGATTCCATTGAGTCTAAAAGACACCCTGAATTTTTTAACATTTTTCGAAACAACCCCCGTCAAATTTCTCTTCTCAGAAAAAAGACGCCCCGGTTTAAAAATCGGAAAAAAAATCCCAAAAATGCGTGATTATATGTTACAATTTTCAAGCTATCACCCGCAGTGGAAGTATGATTTTTTCTGTGCTTTCTGAGCGATTGGCGTTAGAAAAAATCCGAAAAATTGACTGCTAACTGTTCAAGGTCCATGATTGTCATTTGGTTATTCAAAAATGGTCAAAAAAATTCATTGTGAGTATCAAAATATTTAAGTATCCGCCCGAAGTAAGCGGTTCTTCAATTTTTCGGACTTTTTTTTAAGGTTAATCGCTCAGAAAACACAGAAAAAATCATACTTCCACTGCGGGTGATAGCTCGAAAATTTTTACACATAATTACGCATTTTGCGGATTTTTTTTTCAAATTTTTCAATCGGGGCGTTTTTTTCGGAGAATTTTTTTTTGACTAACGGCTGTTCCGAAAAATGTAAAAAAAATTCAGGGCGTCTTTCAGAGTCAATGGAATCAGATTTTAAAGAAATCGAATTGGTGGCGGTCAGGGTCCAAAAAGTCCACTTGATGCACGTGGTATACCTCATATATATCAAACAATTCATTCAATTAATTTATATATAAATAATTTAGTAATTTAAGTTACTTTCAATTCACGTTTCGACGTACACGATCTAGAAGATTTCTAGGAACAACGTTAATATAGTTCAACTATGCTTTATTCTTCCAGACTTTCGGTTTTAATCCGGGAGATCGAGAGCAACTGGACAATTGGATGGTGAATGCATTCCAGAAAAACTTGCCGCCGAGATTCGACCTCTTGTCGACTCCGAGTGGCGCTACCCCTTTGCAACGAAATCAGACAAGTAAGACATACCTTTGGATAGATTTACCGCCACGTCCTTTACGAACAGTCAATGATGTAACTTTTTTATTCCGCTGATCGCAAGGGAGATTGATCGGTAAGAGATTCGACGAAGAGTCGATTGAACGATAAATCATTGTTTTCTCATAGGTTTAATGAACCTTTTTTTTAAATATAGAAATTCTATAAAGAGGATACTTTTCGTTTGAACAGGTTCGGAAGAATATCCGACGTTGCTGCATTTTGCCGCACGCTTTGGTCTGGAAAAGCTCGCATGGCAATTACTGGAATGCCCCGGTGGCGACGTGGCCTGCGATATCAGAAACGTCGCTGAGCTCACGCCTGCCGATCTCGCGGAACAATCGAATCACACAAGACTGGCCCACCAGCTACGTGGTTATATGGTACGACATCACTTTTTTAAGTATCTGCATTATTAATTTGGATTCTGATAATTGAATTGGATCATGTCGTTAATTTCGGGATTCATAGACTCGCCAAACATTGGTCAATTCATTTATTTATTTATTATCTCAGGTATTGCATAATTGTTTGTTTAATCAACGCGTTGATGTTTGTATAATTACGATCAAAACTGACTTTGTCTATCGAAATTTGCATGTTTCGGTCGCCATCGTCGAACCTCGTACTCGCAGCAAATGAACGAGTTCACGAACATGTACAGCTACCTCAAAGTAATCAGCGAGTCGACATCGAATCCGGACGCAGGTGAGTCAAAGTCTGACTGACTTTCGCATACACATTTTTTTTAAGGACTTGTAAAGTTGTAATTTTTCAATAGATCGATTCTTGGTTTCCGATGTATTCTCAAAATATAACATTTCAAAAATGATCTTTGAAAATGTCCAGTCGATTTTTTCGAAATTGAAGGAGGTATGGGTGTTTATAGGGAGGTTTCGCAAACCTGCGAACTTTAAAAGCGTTTTTCTCAGAATGACTTTAAAAAAAATTGGTTATCACGATTTCGAAAAAATCACTGTACCGGACAACTTTAAATTTTACAAGTTTCTTTTAAATACCAAAATGCACTTCAACGAAGGAATTTATTTTTACGATGCATAGTTTTCTTTTATTAAGGCGGATATACATTTATAACGATAAAAAAATCGATTTCTTTTTTTTTTCTCTTTATACGATAGGACTATATGTGTAGAATATTCTCCTAAAGTTTCAAAGCGAAATTCGAAAAAATTCGAAAAACTATTAAGCCGATTGAGTTGAAACTTGGTAGAAAAATTGATAATATTGGTACCTTCTACTTGACGAGAATTGTTCTTGAAAGAATGGAAAAAAACGACTTTTTTAATCCGCATTTTACAGAAATGTTGATTTGTTTTAAAAGCGTGCCATTTTCTTAAATTTGCATTTTCTTCATTTTAATTACCGGAACATGGAAACTATACATGTTCTAACTGAAAAAAATATTTGAACTTTTTGGTAAATCAAAGTTTACGGGAAGCTAGACGTCATTTTGATGATGAATTAATTTAAAAAAATATTTTGTATACTTAAATATACTATTAAAATATAACGAAATTTTGATAATTGTAGAATAATTATTTCTTAGTTTAAAAAATCCCTCAATATCGCTTATTTTGTCAAATTTTGTCAATTGTCCTGTCAAATGTATATCCCGCCTTAAGGAAACTATAGTGTTTTTTTTCACCGAAAATGGATACTTCCACTTTGGACTGGCGCCATTTTATCGAAAATCAATATTTTATTGAATCTTTCGTCGAAGCATTAAATAATTTCATGCAAAAACTAAATGCGTTTGATTGTTTTATTTCGAATTATTTTTTTTCGAGCAAACCATTGTAAGTGCCACATTTATAAATAATTTTCGATATAATAATTGTAAAACATACTTATAACGATACTCTTTAATGTGAGAAATGAAAATTCGAAAACTTGCACACGATATCACAAGATTCCACGAAAATTCATCTTCTTCCGCCCACAAGTTAGGGGTAATCCGATCAATTTACCGTGGAAAAGTTTGATTGCTCGCGAATGAAATGCAAAGACCATAAGAACAGCACACAAAACCAAAAAAAAAACTCAATTGTATCACTAAGAAAATAGATTTTCGAAAACGGAAATCAAATTAAGGGAAGGGTAGGCGTTTCAGCGTGAAAAAAAACATTTTTTTGCGATTTTTTTTCATCCACATGGATAGAGTAAATTTATTGAAACGTTTTGTACATTGTTAAGTGTCATTTCAAGAACATTCCGTGAAATTTGTACGCGAAAATATCCACAAACAAGCCGGTGACAAAGCTTTTCCAAGAACGCCTTTGGAAAAACACGATTTGCGGTGTTCACTGTATCTCAGCTAGAAATTATCTGAAATCGAGTACCATTAAAATTTAGTCAAAGTATCATCAAATCCTCCCCCCAACGGTCTTTGATGATTTTTATTTTCATTTCTGAATTTTTGGTGGTCACGTAAAGTGACTAGCGCTATTTTTCAAGAAAAGTTCCGCCATTTTGGGGGTGGAAAACTCCCTCAATGTAAAAAAAAATCTCAAACTAACCGTTGGGGGTAGGTATTTTATATGTAGAAAGTGTGTACCAAGTTTGAAATAAATCGGTCATGTAGTTTTCAAATGGCAGTGAACACGGACTTTGAAAAAGTGGTTTCGAGAAAAAACGCGGCACCGGCTTGTTTGTGGATATTTTCGCGTACAAATTTCACGGAATATTCTTGAAATGACACTTAATAATGTACAAAAGGTTTCAATAAATGTACTCTATCCATATAGATGAAAAAAATTCGCAAAAAAAAAGTTTTTTTTTCACGCTGAAACCCCTACACTGCCCTTAATGAAAGCATACCTAAACTTTAAACTTTCTCAGAAGTCGAAATAGTTGACGTTGGAGTTTTCAAAGTACGGTTTTCGATGTTTTTTGCAGTCGAAATAACGTTCGGTTGTTAAATTTAATTGAATCAAATTTATTGTAAATGCGATTTATTTTTACACATTTGCCAATCGAGGGAATTATGAGTTTCATATTTTTGGATTTTTCGTTTCAGCCAACGAGAGCGCTCCGTCGATAAATTGCGGAAATTCCGTATGCAGCGAGAACGAAAACGACAAGGAGGATTATTGCCGACCACGACCATTGAGCGAGGCATATTCGGTCCCGCCGGCAGCTCGACCGATAGCAGTCTCGACATCGATGAGTTTTGTCACACCACCCCAATTACCACCGCCAAACCCAACGACCTCGCCGGTTCCTTGCGAGATGAATTATTCCGTTTTACCGCCTCCCACCCCCGTGCACGGGACGCCGATACCTACGACATCGAGTCCTCAGGCAAACGGCTTGGATCTTCCGCTACAGGGTTACCTCAAAATGCATCCAGCTGGTAAGAAGACCACTGTATTGGAATGAGATTGAAGTTTGCATCGTTCGAAAGCGATAAAAATTATTATTATTCAATTGCTCAAATTTCCCGTTGATCATTTTCGTTAAGAAAATCCATCGATCATTTTTTGAGCCGCTTATCTAGAAATCTGGAATCTAAATTTGCGGAAAAAGTTTTTTTGAATAATGGAAATGAGGAAATAAAAATATAAAAAAGAATTTTCGTTACATCCCAACGATGCAAACTTCAAGGCCATGGATTGGCAATTTTGCACAAGAATGACGACAAAATTATTTCTTTTCAAATAATAAAAATGAATGAAAGCAATTAGAACATTTTTTATAAGCCTGCATAAGATTGAGGCCCAAATTGGGTCGATTTTCAATATTTTTTTCTGACGAGAGTATTGGAATTGCGAGGTGAGAATTTTCCTCATAATTGATACATCGTCTTGCCACTTTAAAGTTTTTTATTGAAAAATATTGATAAACAATGACGTTGTTATAATTTAAAAATGAGAGCAGCTAGGGTGATCTGAATTGGCAAATAAAAAATGTACTCTCAGTATAGTAGGAAAACTTTCGCATGGCCGGATACTTTTTATGAAATTCTGAAAAATTACGAAAACGGCAAGCTCTCGAAAAAAGTTCGATTTTCGGCAACGAAAAAAAACTTTGTATAGGGATCGGAAATTCGAACGACCAATATTCAGAAGGACCGAAATTTCGAATTCAGCAATGACGAACGTTCCAATATAGATAGAACAATCTTATGATAGTCTGTAAAATAGTTACTCGAAATTGTGAATACAAAAATCTCGAAGTTGATTTATAGCGAAAACCAGATTTAACAAAATAATGAGAGATATTATATCGATTCACCTGTATATATACACCAAACATTTCGAGACGTCAAATCGTCGAATTGTAAATATTACGACAGTTTACAATTTCGAATTCATTGAAGCGAAGGACCAAAAAGTCGATCAGTTAAAATAGCGATGGGCCAAAATGGCGAACGGTCCGGATAGCTAAAACTTGGGATCGAGCAATACTACTTGCGCTTCAGAATGAAGATGGCAGATGGCGTTAGTGGTCAGTCGGGTCAGGCAGCCATGCCATGTTCGCCATTTAGGTATTCGCCATTTCGAACCATCGATCATTTGCGTTTCTAAGATCTACACATTCGAAGTTTGTAGTCTCGATATATGACTTTATGTTATAGACGGGTGGGGGGACAAATGTCGAACGATCGATATGTAGATGGGCCAAAATGTCGAATTCGAAAATGACGAATGTTCGAATATAGATAGATCAATCTTACTAGAGTCTGTTGAAGTCGAAAATAACAATTACGAATATGAACATCTCGGAAGTTGATATGTAGCGAAAAACAAAAATCAGATTTAATAAAATATCGAAAAACATAAAATCGATGGGCCTGTATGCATAACACCAAATAATTCGAGACGACAAATCTCCGAATTAAAAAAATGGCGATGGTTCACAATGCAGAAAATCATTAAAGCGAACGGCCGAAAAGTCGAGTGGTTGAAATCGCGGAGGGTCAAAATGTAGAACGGCCCGAATGGCGAATTGAGCAATACGTCACTTGTGCCTCAGAGGGTGGGAGTCGAAATATCGATGGATCAATATTCGGATGGGCTGAAATATCGAATTAAAAAATGTCGAATGTTTGACTATAGATAGATCAATGTTCGGAGGGTTTATATAGTCATAAATAAAAATTCCGAATACGAATATCTCGAAGTTGAAATTAGCGAAAAACAAAAACCGATTTAAAAAATATTGAGAGACATAATATCGAATTTGCTAGATAAATAACACCAAATAATTCGAGAAGACGAATCTTCGAATTGTAAATATAGCGACGGTTCAAAAAACAGAAAGCATTAGATCGAACGGCCAAAAAGTCGAGTGGTTAAAATAGCGAAGGGTCAAAATGTCGAACGGCCCGGATGGCGAAAACTTGTGATCGAGGTAGATAGCGTTAGCGGTCGGCCGGGATGGCATCCATACCATGTTCGCCATTTTGGCATTCGCCATTTCGGACCATCGATATTTTGCGTCTCGATATATTGCTTTTCGCTATAGGCGGTATTACGAATATTATAGATACTCGCTTTTTTCTGTTTCGGAGATATGGATGTTATAGATTGTTCGAATCTATATTTGTATGTCTCAAATTGCAGACGATCTGAATATACGTTTTCAGATAAATGTGCTCTCGAATAAATGATGTCTTGCTTTATAGTCATTCGATTTTTTATTCGATCAAAACATGAAATTTCGAATAATTAAACCTTCGTTATTTTGAGAGTTCATAATTCTGTCGTTTCGAAATATTTGTAGATCTATATTTGGTCCTTCGATATTTTGATCCCCACCCGCCTCAGAGTGAAGCTGCGAGATGGCGCTGGCAGTTTGTAGGCTAAAATATCGTAAGCCAGTCATCCCACGTGACGGGCCCCACCACCTTCGCCATTTTGGCCGTTCGACCTTTCGGCGTTCGACATTTCGGGCCATCGACATTTTGCGTTTCGATATATTGCTTTTCGCCATAGACGTTATTACGCATATTAGGCACTCGCTATTTTCTGTTTCGGAGATATGCGTGTTCTACATTTTTCGATTCTGTATTTTTATGTTCCGACTTGCAGACAATCTGAATATTCGTTTTCGAATAAATTACCTCTCCAATAAATAATGGTTCGATTTATAGTCATTCGATTTTTTTATCAGTCGAAAGATAAAATTTCGAATGATTTAACCTTCGTTATTTTGAGAGTTCATAATTCTGTCGTTTCGAAATCTTTGTCGTTCTATATTTGGTCATTCGACATTTTTACCCCCACCCGGTCAAAGGATAAAATTTCGAATAATTTAACCTTCGTTATTTTGAGAGTTCATAATTCTGTTGTTTCGAAATCTTTGTCGTTCTATATTTGGTCATTCGACATTTTGACCCCCACCCGACTAAAAAAAACAACGCAAAAGGACTAAATTCACCCTCCACGAAACTCATCTTAACTTGGTCAGTTTTTAGAATTTTCACCAAATCTTTGTTGCAAATTCATTTTAAGAACCGCGAAATATAAAAAACATTTTTCAAATATTAGGTGTAGTAAAAAGAAATCCATTATTTTTTTTATGAAATTGAAGGCAAACATAATGGATTTCATTTTACTACACCTAATATTTTTAGCTTATGCAGAACCCTCTAGCGAAAGAGAATTTCAATATAAAAAGGTGCAAATACTGAAATGCCTGATTCAACATCACCGGCAAACAAAAACTGATTCTTTTTTATGGAGAATTGTCACGAAACAATCGTTTCGAAATAATTCTAAAAGCGTCATCATAATTTTTGGTATTTTCAATTTTAGGCCCCAAAACGTCAAGTCTGACAGGTGGAGCTTCAACAGTTTCCCTGGCCGCCTCGATGACCTCGCTTCGTTCACAAGTGGCGAGTCAAAGTTCGTTGTCGAAACGCGAAGACGGAGCGTCCACCCCGACATCCGGATTACCAAGAGCCATGTCCAATCCGGGATCGAAGTCGCGAGAACCTTCAGGACCTCAGGACGAACTTCTCGAGATCATAAATGATTTTAAAAACAATGTGTTCACGATATCCGAGGTCGAGAGACTCGTGGAAAATTGGCGCAATCGAAACGACGTTCAACAGAGCTTTAAGGACAAGCAGCGACAACTTACCGCCATGAGGGACGAGTACGAGAGAATACAGAAAAGAATTAAGGACGAGATGAAGGCACCCACGCCTTTCGACAGAATCAAAAAATTATTCACCAAACATAAAAAAGGTTCCGCTTTTTTCTTTATCGTGTACTTTCCGAAAAATGATACTTTTTGCAATACACAATATATACAATGAGATATTGTTACGAAACGAAAAATATTAAGATTTTTTTTTATATTCATACATTTTATACTTATCATTTTTATATTTTAAGGAAATTAAAACAAAAAAAAAATCTTCATTTTTTCGAACAAAAGATCTCGAGCTCAAATACACTTGACCTAAATTTTCGCGTATTGGAAATTAAATCAATGAAATACTCTTTTTCTGAATTTTCTGCATTACAGTCAAATTGGTTATCACAAAGGGTCGACGGTCAATTTGTGGTTAAAAACAAATCATAAATACCGGGGTATCAATGTACGTGGCTCGGCCCTTTTGGAAAGCCATTATTTGCTAAAGATGCGCGAAGTGAATATTTTCAGCGAAAAATTGTGCATTTTTTTCATCACAGATCGACGGTTGACCGTTTTTCTGAAACATTTGTAGTACAGTAGAACCTCGATTATCCGAACTAGTCTCGGTCCCAATTAGTTCGGATAATCAAAAGTTCGGATAATCGAAACGTGGGTTTTTTTGGGACGAGATCATAAACAACAATGTTGTTTATGATCTCGTCCCAAAAAACCCACGTTTCGATTATCTGAACTTTTGATTATCCGAGCTAATTGGGACCGAGACTAGTTCGGATAATCGAGGTTCTACTGTACTGATATACATAAAAAAACAGTTTTTCGTTTTTTTTATCGCAAAAGATCGCGTCAAAACGAATTTGGTGCTATTTTTAAATTACATTTTCGATTTTATTTTTTAATTAGATTTTCGATTTTATTTTTCGATACTTCCATGAATTTGTTTCGATTTATGCAATTCAAAATATTCAATATATCAATATATAAATATTATATATCAGCATCGTAAGTGAAGTACGGCATCATTGATAGCTGGACGTACCTTTTGTTGGAAGCACTGCAAATATTGAAGTCTAGCGTTAGCTCAGAGACAATCATGAATCTCAAAAACGAGCAACTGTTACTATGACCGAATTTCCGCAACTATTGGTATGGGTAGAACAAGAACTAAGGCCACGTGTTTCCTATATCCAACGCATGTATTGATATTAATGAGTTTTGATTAGCGGGTAGTAATGGAGAAAGTCGTTTCGTGTATAAATACTCGGTAATACTTATACGAATTGTTTGACTTAATTATCGTGCATGAAGGTGTCATATTTATGATATTTATATTTTTCAGACTCGAAGGATCCTTCGAATCAGGGAGAGGATACGACTTTAGCGACCAGCAAGACAGAGAGTGCAAGTGGCAATTTGGCAGATCGACGCCCAATGAGCAGCCTCAGCCTACACAGTGTATCAAGTACGTAGATAAATATTTAACGATAGTGTAAGTATTAGTGCCGCTTCTGCATAATTATCACATTGAAAACCGAACATAAAAATACGGAGAAAATAATTGAGACTGATTATTACGAAAATTGACAGAGATGCTTCGGAAAAAGCTAAAATTGGTGAATCTTCCTGTGCAGAAATTTGTTGAAGAGTCCCCAGATCCTGCCATATCCTTATAAAGATTTGATAACACGTAGGGAATCCACATTGGGAAACAAATTCGGGATGTTGTAATATAACCTGTATGCTTTGTGATCATGTACGTGTGTAGCGATCTTGTGTCGAAGTCCAGTAAAATAAATAACAAAAGATAATTACAGTGGACTTTCAGAGATGTGATCAAAATCCATTTTTAAGATATACTTTTTTGAGCGATTGGTACTTTTTTAAAATAAGATTTACACTTTTTAAAGATCCACTCATTTTGTATATCTATATATTTTATTTAGAAAATTCAACGTAGAGAATGAGATGGGATCCATGAAGAATCGTATCGGATTCTGTTCGATAATGTAGGAATGCTTTAGCATTCAAATTGGATTCGTACATTCCAATGGGGGATCCTCTAGGATTCAAATTGGATTCGTACATTATAATGGGGAATCCTCTGGGATCCAAATTGGATTCGTACATTCTTATGGGGAATCCTCTAGGATTGAAATTGGATTCCTACATTCTAATGGGGAATCCTCTAGGATTCAAATTGGATTCGTACATTATAATGGGGAATCCTCTAGGATTCAAATTGGATTCGTACATTCTAATGGGGAATCCTCTAGGATTCAAATTGGATTCCTACATTCTAATGGGGAATCCTCTAGGATTCAAATTGGATTCGAACATTTCAATGGGGAATCCTTGAGGATTCAAATTGCTTCGGATATTACAATGAGGAATCCTCTAGGATTCAAATTGGATTCGTACATTCCAATAGGGAATTCTCTAGGATTCAAATTGGATTCGTACATTCCAATGGGGGATCCTTTAGGATTCAAATTGGATTCGTACATTCCCATGAGGAATCCTTTAGAATTCAAATTGGATTCGTACATTCCAATGGGGGATCCTCTAGGATTCAAATTGGATTCGTACATTAAAATGGGGAATGCTCTAGGATTTAAATTGGATTCGTACATTCTAATGGGAAGGTCTCTAGGATTCAAATTGGATTCCTACATTCTAATGGGGAATCCTCTAGGATTCAAATTGGATTCGTACATTATAATGGGGAATCCTCTAGGATTCAAATTGGATTCGTACATTCTAATGGAGAATCCTCCAGGATTCAAATTGGATTCCTACATTCTAATGGGAAATCCTCTAGGATTCAAATTGGATTCGGACATTTCAATGGGGAATCCTTGAGGATTCAAATTGCATTCGGATATTACAATGAGGAATCCTTTAGGATTTGAATTGGATTCGTAAATTCCAATGGAGAATCCTCTAGGATTCAAATTGGATTCGTACATTACAATAGGGAATCCTCTAGGATTCAAATTGGATTCGCACATTCCAATAGGGAATTCTCTAGGATTCAAATTGGATTCGTACATTCCAATGGGCAATCTTCTAGAATTCAAATTGGATTCAAACATTCTAATGGGGAATCCTCTAGGATTCAAAGTGGATTCGTACATTCCAATGGGGAATCCTCTAGGATCCAAATTGAATTCGGTTATTCCAATGGGGAATTCTTGACGATTCAAACTGGATCCGTACATTCCAAAGGGGAATAGTTTAGGATACAAATTGGTTTCGTACATTCCAATGAGCAATCTTTGCAAATTCTAATTGGATTTGGACATATCAATGAGGAATCCTTGAAGATTCAAATTGAATTCGGGCATTGCAATGAGGAATCCTTTAGGATTTAAAATGGATTCGTACATGCCAATGGGGAATCATCTAGGGATCAAATTGGATTCATACATTCCAATAGGAAATCCTCTAGGATTCAAATTGGATTCGGACATTCAAATGGGAAATCCTTTAGGATTCAAATTGGATTCATACATTCCAATGAGGAATCCTCTACGATTCAAATTGGATTTGGACATTCAAATGGGGAATCCTTTAGGATTCAAATTGGATTTGTACATTCCAATGGGGAATCCTATAGGATTCAAATTGAAGTCGGACATTTCAAAGGGGAATAGATTAGGATTCAAATTGGTTTTGCACATTCCGATGGGGAATCCTTTAGGATTCAAGTTGGATTCGTACATTCCAATGAGGAATCCTGATGAGAATCCAATCTATGAGCGCGAAATTTTAACACAAAGATCCACCGAGTTGAACCATTAAGGTTCCCATAAAGAAATAGGGACAATTATGGAAATCCGGTTGGATCCTTCCAACAATTTCTGCACGAGTTACTGTATTTTTTAGAATGCTAGGATTCATTTTTCGAAATGATTCTGACAGTTCCATTCTACCCACTCTATGCTTATTTCAAGACAAATTGAGCCACGCTGAATAATCTCCATATCATTGAAAAATCGTATTGTTCTATGATTTAGGTTCCTCGTCTTCAGGTCGCATGAGCATAATAAGCGGATGTAGCGGTACGAGTCTCGGAGATAGTGGAACGCACTCCGACCCCGAGGATCGTCGGGTCCTCCGTGGCTCCAGAGAAGACAAGGGTGGCGTTATGGCTTACGAAATTCCACCAGCGCCGAAACCGTTTACCGGGAGATACTCCCCGATGCGTTACACACCGTCACCAAGATCTTCGTCAATTAGCAACGAGACGGAACATCGTCGTCCTCCCTCTGGCTCGCAGGCCTCTGAAGGCGAATATTACATCGCGTTTCCGGTCTCAGGGCTTCCCATTCATTGTAAGTTTCCCTATTTCTGCATCCTATTTCACATTTTCTGATAGACCTATATATATGATGTTTTTTTCTTGTTCGCGATTGACCGCACTCTTTCCCCATTTCTCGCGCTCATACGGGAATGACTCATTTTCTAAAGTGAGAGATATCGTGCCAGGATAATTCGCGAATTATTCCTCTTGTAAAAAAAATTAGGGAGCATACTTTCCGCGATACTGATGATACATTTGTCTGCTTACTTTCTCGGTATCTAAACGGATGAGTTTTTTTTTAATGAAATCAATGTGTAATACTTTCCTGCAGTCTTTCTAGAATTGAAGTAAAAATGAGTGGAATACTTTTGTTCAACTCTCGACTGCATTAAAGAGCACAAATGGTGAAATAGATAATGACAGAATAATTATTTGAAAAAAAAATATATTTTCGATCGTATACTCCGTTTTTATGAATACTGTTATTTCAATCGTTCCTAAGCAGATCATCCTGAATAACTAGTCAACAGAGAATTCCACTATACATAAATTCGAATATCCTTATTTGGATACCAAAAAATCATAATATTGTGAAGTCAAATTTTACTTGCGCATAAAGTCAATTAATTCTATGCTCCGCAACGTGGAAAATATTGAGACAGGTCCAGCTTTGACGTTGATTGACAGGGAAACAAAAATCACCACGTAAACGTAATCTGTAAAATATATTTAGACATGTAAAATATGTTGCACAAATTTCTGGAATGACTATGAATTCGCAGACGACTTATTTATAGAATGTTGGGGAAAGCGAAGGAATATTCAAAATCGAAACATGATACATCAAAATAAGTTACGTACATACTTGTGTATCTATCTGGGTTATGTATGCATGTTATGGGTAATGTATGGGGTTATGTATATACATATTGGGTTATCTGCACGGTCTTACATACAGGTCTTGAAACTCCGAGCGTTTGGCTACTACGGCTAAATAATTTTTTTTCGTTCTCGTAGCTGCCACGAGCACGGCGCCACCAGTAGGGTAGTGCTGTCGAAGAGAGATAGAAACGGATTGTCGATCTCTTCCTAATAACCTAAGCGCATTTTACGAATTAATACAATTTATCACTTTAAACCAATGTCAAAGGTAACACGTGATATTGTTAGTCCATCGTCAAATGTACACAACCTCCAATACCATCCAACAGAAGCGTAATGACTCTCAATCCCTAAGCGAGTGCTATAAACATGTATCAGTTTTGAAACTTCTCCACCAAAGTGCCGGTATCGTCGAATCAGTATGTTGTCTGATTTGTAGCCGCCACTTTTTGGGTTCAAACCTGAGAAGTGTTTAATTTTTTTTCTGACCTACAACTTACGTTTGTAAATCTTGATTGTCACTCATTTTTCAATATCATATAACGTTCAATAACGTTGTATTTAAAAAACGATGACTAAATAATTTATACCTACTTTCCTTTCTCGGGTACTCGAGTTCCATTGCGCCAAGGTTAATATGAATAATAACCCTTTCATTACGTGATATTTTTTTATTTGCAAGTTAGGGATTTAGGGACAATTACAAGGAGAAAATAAAACAATATTTGTTACAGTATTAGCATAGAATTTTTTATTGCTTCCTTAATTTAGATAGTTTCTTTTTGACGACGAATTCTTTTTTCGTCTTCAAATTCTCTTGGTGTAATGTCCACTTCTTAATGTTCACGGTTTCCAGAATTTTTCAACACATTCACGATCACAAATATAAATAGTAACGAAAATAGAATTAATAGCAGGCGGTTAATCGCTCAAGCACAGGCATTAATGGTTCTGTTGGTTACCCGCGCCTGTGACACTACTTTACAACGGTGCCAAATAGTGGCAGCTTCGAGAAACGAAATAAATTATTTAGCCGATTTCCCCCACCACCGGAAGTTTGGAGGAGTTTCAAGACCTGTATGTAAGACCGTGATTATCTCACAAAGAATTCGTTTCGGAAAAATAATATCCAATGAAATCCTACTGCAAGGTATCATATTGCAGTTTGCATCGTTGGAATGCAAGGAAAGTTGTTGATACTGCTATTTTTATTTATTTTTGTGTATTACCATATAAAATCTTTTTTTGTAGATTTCGGTCATAGTTTTTTTTAACCCTAGAATGCCACACTTATTTTTTCGGGACATACTTCCCACACTCGGGTTTGTGGGACCCCATTTAGATTTTCAATCATAACTCCGAGTAAAATAGTCGTATTTCGATTTTTTAAATTTATTATACGTTTTGTTCGGGTTTCTCAGACCTCAATGGGACATGCGAGGATTAAATGAGCATCCTAAAAAATGTTTGGACTAATACTCGTAGCTCGTAGCGTAATTTTCAAAAAAAATTGAGGAATTAGAAGAAAAAAATAAATAATCTGTATTACCATATAAAATCTATTTTCGCAGATAACGGTTATACTTTTCTAAATGAGCATCTTAAGGGGCTATACCAGGGTGAACGCTGAAAATTTGGGTGATTTTCGGGAATTTTGTGGAAGAAAAGTACTCAATTAAGTGTTTCGGAAAATTAAGAAAATATTAGGCTATATTTGACCTATATTGCATAATTTTTTCATAGAAAAATATTAAGATCCAAGCGACTTATGCGCTGCCTTCGGAGGCGCCAAAAAAAAAGTTCCTCCACTGTTAACATGATTCCAGCCGATTGAGTAGCTGAAACCGAAAAGAAAAAAATGTCGTTAAACTGGAAGGTATTTTCTGCACAATGACGTAGGATTTTCGAAAAATATCAAAATCTAACAAAATGGCGTGGTTATGAAAAAAGTCTGTTTTCTTGCCTAAAAATGGTCGTTTTTTTCAATGCCAAATCGTCAATTTTCATCCAATCAAAAATATCCTATGTCATTGTAGAGTAAATATATTCAAGAGTACTCAGTTCAAATTTCAAGTCAATCGGATAATTGCTTTTTGAGCTACAACGTCAGCAAATTTGAAAAATCTCATTTCGAGAAAAACGCGTTAAAATATTTAACTATCGATTTTTGCAAGATAAAATGATATTGATATAAATCATATAAATGATAATGACATTCTTGAAAATATAAACTGTCGAAAAAGGCAAAAAAATGGATTTTTTAAAAATGTCACGCTGGTATAGCCCCTTAACAAAATATTTGGACTAATTATCGTAGCTCAAATTTGGCCAAAAAAAATTGAGAAAGAAAAAAAGTTCGTTGTCTTCCAATTATGCAAACTTCAACACTCTACAGTAGGACACGCAATCGACCGTTCTTCGGTCATTGCACGAAATTGCGACTACGCGAATCCTTCCCCGAACTCGATTGGCATTTTACACAACAACGTGACGAACTTGTGCGCGTCGTTTTGCAGCATTTCAGGCGAACGGTGCGCCGCTCGAGCCAAAAACGCCGAATTCACCGTGCGATCACCCGATCTACCTCGATCTCACGAACAAAGTCAACGAGATACCGGAAGTATCGGAGAAGAGTGAAGATCTCAGCGTCGCGACGCTTCCAAAGACACCTTTGCCACCCCCACCCCCGGGCATGTGTATCCCCTTCGATTACGTGAACGTCACACCGTCCAGGCAAACTCCGAACAATCCTGAAAAATCATCGTCGATTCCCGAGCCACGGACGATCGACGAAAATTCCATTTCTCCCGTTCGAACGACGAGTCACGACCGCGAAACGACCACGACTGAGATCAGTCCTCGAGTTCCGATTCACCTCAAGGACAACAATGACGAAACGTCGCGAACGTGCGAACATGACGTTGCTGGAAATTCCGAGGATTACGTACGTACCGATACGATCTCGAATGGCAACTCGATCGGCTGTGACGTGACGGATTCCCCGAGCTTACCGGAATACATGAACATCGGAGTTCCGAGCGAGCAAGAAATTGCCAAAATCGTGGCGGGAATACCGACGAAAATGCCCGCCCCTCCGGTACCGCCACGCGGAGACTCCTCACTCGGACGATAAGAGACCGATCGTACATTTTCCGTTTTTTTCTTCTTACCTGCGCTAAAGATGACACTGGACTTAAGGGGTTGGACCACTCTAGAGGCCGAAAAAATAGGCTTTTTGGTGATTTTTTTTCAGAAAAACTACGAAATAAATGGACAATTATCTGACAATAATCGACAATTATCTGACGATTTTTTTAGGCAAATTTTTCACTGTCCAAAAAAATCGTCAGATAATTGTTAATAACAAATGAACTATGCAATATAAAAAAAAATCCTAAGTACTTCCATAGACAATGTATTTTTCAAGATATATTCAACATTTCAAGTGAATCGGTTGAAAATTGTCTGAGTTGTGTTTCCGGCCAACTTAAAAAATTCAGTTTTGAGATAAACGCTGCATAGCCGCCATTTCGAAATTAATCGCTTCGAAAAAATTATTGTACACAATCACTGATATGTATGATAAACACCCTTTTTGCAATCGCGATTTATTTTGTAGTTTTTTTGAAAAAAAAAATACCCAAAAAGCCTAATTTTTCGGCCTCTAGAGTGGCCTAAGGTCTTAAAGCTTCTTTTCAGGGATGAGCGTGTTGAGTTATTTGTGATAATCGCTGTCCGATTGCTCGTTGATGTTATGTTTCGTCACCATGATATTTCGCTGTCATTTTTTTTTATTATTGTTTATCGAAATACTTAAAGATCGTAAAGAATTCGGTAATGGAGGAAAGTTGTGTAAAAAAGGAAGTTGTTCAATTTCTTCTATAATTACGGTGCTTAAGAGGCTAGGCTACTGTGACGAACCGAGAATCAGGGTTATATCGAAAAATTAATTTTGAAGGAATAAGTACATCAAGGGATAACACAACTCTAGCGGGAGAAAATGCGGCCTAACTTTGACAATTTATTTTGGGAGTATGAAAAAAAAAGGATTTCTTTTCAGAGGGTTTATTTAACACATTAAAGTATAAAAAAAGAATTTTATTATAATTTTCATACAAAATGGCGGCGACAGAGCCCATCTTGAAAAACGTGTTTTCTACGTAAAGCTTCACGGGAGGGCGTTTTTTCGTAAAGTATAAGACCTGGAACAAAAACCAAAAAAAATATGATCTATATATTATTAGCTATGGGACTACGTAGGGATTTTTTTTTTATCAAATTTTGAAAAAATATGTGCGCTCTGAAAGAAATAAATCGACTTTTTGCCCAAACATAAGCAATAAATTGTTTATAAAAAAAGTTTACATTTAATCAAAAAACGGCTACGTACTTCCATAGAGAATGTAATTTTGAAGCTACTATCAAAATTTCAAATCGATCCATGGAAAGGTGTTCGAGTAATCCGTCCTCCCAGTTTGAACAAAGTCATTTCGAGAAAAACGCGTTTAAAGTTGTACGAGGCGCCTTAATGAAGTCCGAGGCGCTGCGGCAAAATTGATAATTGAAACATAAAAAAAAATCTCTACGGGACCAATTGCATATTGTTTTTATGA
Source organism: Ophion obscuratus (assembly GCA_964007375.1). Classification (NCBI taxonomy): domain Eukaryota; kingdom Metazoa; phylum Arthropoda; class Insecta; order Hymenoptera; family Ichneumonidae; genus Ophion; species Ophion obscuratus. Next base: position 41,844,963 of record OZ023312.1, read on the forward strand.
CTCCAAAGTATTTTTTAAACAAAAAAAAACGATTTTTCCAATATCCTAGAGTGGTGTTACTCCAGGCATCATCACCGTGCAACGAATCGAAAAATAGCTGATTTTTGCGATTATTTTTTCGATGGTTAAAATACGCTAATCAGTCTGATTTTTTTATGTCAAATAAAAGCACTCATGAAGGAAATAAAATAAATTTTTAAACGTTTTTTTTTTTTTTTGCATTTTATTAAAGGTTGGAAATGTCTTTGAAAAAAAGGGATTCTCAAGGTGTACAGGGTTGTGACCGTAAATATTATCTGAAATGAAATTTGTAGAAAGATTATAAATCAGTGTAAAAGCCGCTATCTTGCTTTGGAGGGTTTTTTTAAATCAAAATTGACAAAACGGCGGCGGTTTGAAAAAAAAATATCGAATTTAGCCAATTTTTTCGACAGTTTTTCGTTAAAATAAATATAAAGATTTCAAATAAAAAGCGTCCATAGCAAGATACAAATAAAAGATGGTGTGAAGAATGTTGTATCAAGATTTACGACGGATAGCTTGAAAAATCTTTCGTTGAGAGTGTACACCGTTATGAAAAACGACATTTCGAGAAAAACGCGTTTAATGTTTCGAGTGCGGAATTTTCATATAAATTGTGCACTTACGTTTATGTACGCATATGAACAGCGTGTTTATGACCATCGATACTATCGGGTAATGCAAAAAAAACGATTTTTTGAAAATTGTACACTGTAATGAACCCTTAACAAAGTTATGTACCAAATTTTAGTTAAAAATGTTAATAACTAAAGAAATTATAAACAATCTCGTGAAGGACCTTTGAACGTGAGAGGCTCAAAGGTGTACTTGATTTTGGCCTCCCTGTTGATATGAAACAAAAAAAATCGAGTTGTTTTCTTTAAATATATGATATTTGCTAAAACTCGACCAAGTTTGTCTTTCGCTATCGTGTTTCAATCATCAAACAAGAAATCTGAATTTTTCGATCTATTTTTCGAGGAAAAATGATATTATTGTTGATAGTCGATGAAAGAAAAATCAAAAAAGAAGAACGTCGGTCAAGCCTAAACTACTATTACACTAAATAAGAGTACCAAGTTTCAATTTAATCCGTTCAATAGATGTCGAAAAATCGTGTACACCATTTTGAAAAACATAGTTTCGAGAAAAATGCATTTAGAGTTTTACCAGCAGTTCTATCGTTGTAATCATAAGTGTACCTTTAATCTGCGATTCTTGCACCATATGTTGGACCTTCCTTTTCCATTCGAGTCGCCTCAAACGACGAACGAGTGTTCGTAATTTTCACAGTAGCCTAACCCCTTCATTATTTCAGTTCTTACGATTTAGATGAATTGCTGCAAATATAATTAGCTTTTCGCAATCTGGATGAGAAATATCACGATAAAAAATCATTTCGAGAATATCGAGTGAATAGAAAATCAACGATATTCGAAAATATCTTTTTGATAATGTTAGTCTAAATAAATGTTCCAAATATAACGAATTCGCGTTTTTTTTCCATTGAGGGAATTAGAAGTTCACGCTTCGACACAAAAAAGGAGAGTTTCAACTTCAAATTGCACTAATACATTTTTTCCATACTCTCGAACGAAAGAACTTTGAAAATCATTGAAATATTCAAATCGGCCGTTTTTTCGGGGAATCGTGAATAAGAAAGCGTGAATCTCTCTGCCCTTGACCGAAATTAATAGTTGTCAATTGTTCTTATAGCGATATTATTATAATTATTATTGTTCTTAATTTGCGCGCTTTGTTTTTCGATTCCTTGAATTTCGTTGACGATCGCGTGTCGATGAGTGGCCGTGAACTATACGATCAACCGAGAGCACGAGACGAATACGATAATTTATACGCGCGACAGTTATCGGGAAACATTTTCTTACGCTCGTCTCGTGCGACACTACGACTTTTAGCACAATATAGATAATGGAAATAAAGAATTCAAGGCAGCCTCAGAGTGAGTCGTTGGACGAGTGGAATTTTCAAAAACGAAAATATCCTATTTGTAACGGAATTTATTTAATAAACTTTAATTAGCTTGTTGTCTCGGTGACTTCGAGAACGAGGGAGAAGAAAAAACGCGACGAGTCGCGATCATTCGTCAGACTTTGTAAATAGTATTCGATGATTCGCCTTCGAGGAATGATCGACTGGCCGAGTACGTGAGGAACTTATAGCTCTATCGAAGATACATATGCACTGAGTCAGCTACAACAGAAAATAAGCGAAAGGGAAGACGGCACGGTCGTACGGTCCAAAAAGTACATAAGCAACAATTTTGATAGTACTATCTGTATTTCATGATTTTTTTTACAAAGGCAAAGGCGCGAATAAATTATTTATGAACATGCAATCGACGCTGAAACTCTCAGCTCCTGGAACTTGCGGCATCATCTAAGGTTTCCGTGACTGCAATTTAAGGCTTTACTCAAATCCACCCACAGATCGCAGACATGACGTTGAAATTTGCATGGTTGGAATACAACGATTTTTTGTTCTCTCTCCATTTCTTTATTATGTTTATCCAACGACTTCTTTTTTGGATATTGAAATTGTAAATCTTTCATAAGAATACGTAAAGACGCTTGAGTGACTTTCACAGCCAAAAACGGTCGAACAATAACGGATTATGACTAGTCGTAACAGTCGAAAACAGCTCAATTTTAGGATTTGAAAGAAAATAAAAAATTGTGATGTTAAATATCCACAAAGATTAAGTATTTGAAAAGGTATCATCTGAAGAACACTGTAATTTTGTCGTGTCAAAATATTTAGTTATAATAATAATTACGTTTGAGTGACTTTCACAGCTAAAAAAGTTCGAGCAATAATTGGTTATGTCCTGTTGTAACGGTAAAAAACAGCTCGGTTTTGGGATTTTTTTTAGAACATTGTGATGATAAATTTTTCCAAAAATTAGGTATTTGAAAAAGTATCATCTGAAGAACACTTTGTAATTTTGCTGTGTAAAAATATTTAATTGTAATAGGGATAAATTATTATAATTGTTATAACAATCGATTTATGGCTGACGTCTGGAAAGCACTTCTCGAAAACGTCTTTTGCGGTGAGCCATGCCCTTCTGAACTTTTCGTTAGTATATTAGTTTATCCTATGATTAATCGGAGGAATTTGCGTAATATTAGATTTTAAAAAGACACGTATCCAAAGTGAGTTTTGTTTTTTTTTTTACGAAAAAAATTGGTATTTGTCGTTCATTAAATCGAAAGTACACATCGAAAAAAAAAATCCTTCAATCAAATAATATATTTTCACATCTACAAAAAGCCATGAAAGTTTTAGAAAGATCGATGCTGTACTTTTTGAGATATTTTGCTCGCCGACTAAAAACGTACTTTCGAGGAAAAAGCGTTTAAAATTTCGAACGACGCTCCTAGCGTTCCGACGGCCATCAACGTTACAGCCTATAAACCTCCCAATTTTGATTCGATCACCTTGAAATTTTTAGGAAACATTTGTAACATGATACACTATCAAAATATATTGGTTTAGGAAAAATTAATTTTTCGACTTTTACAACTAGGCATAACTCCTTAAAAGGAATTACTTTTTGTTGCATTGCAACGATGCAAGCTTCAAAATCATTCGAAGACCTCGTAACAAATTTAAAAAATTCAATACTCGTACACTCTTCTTCTCATAAAATGCACATTAATTTTCTTATCTTTATTTGATCTTAAACCGTGCAATATTTTCAGCACATCGATCGAAACCAATATAGAATATTTCTACTTGTTAACCAATGATTTTTTTTTCATCATCCGGAGTACTTTTCAATGAAACTGCACTGAGAAAAAGAAATCGTTGAATATGCAAAATGAATTTTGTTGTCTCGAAATTTTGTTGTTTTAACAGTTGCTCAGACATGCTGAATAAGCTACAGTTCACACCTCTACAATTATCAGTTAAATTAACAAAACGGTTGTTATGCCAATCAAAAATCAAGTTGAACGTATTTAAAGATACATTTTGTTAAACCCCCTAAATTTTGGTTGGATGTATGAATTTTTTTTTTCAGTGTGTTAAAAAGTTAAAAATGTCATTCAACTTTATTTCCGGTGACATAGTGAACAACAGTGCGAAGTAAATTCGACAAGAAATGTTCAAACAAGCCTTTGCACGAATTTCTCGTGGCAATCACCCAGTCGATTTTTATGCATAAATAATGGAAGATTCTGTCATTGTTCAAAAATAACGTTGCTCGCTCGAACGTAGACGAAAGGAACATTTCTTCCGTCAATTTCGTGCTTTTTGAACCGACTGTACATCCTGACGCGCGATAATGACTCGGGCTAATTTTATATCGCTAATTAATAACGAAAAAATACGAAAGCTAGGCAGCACCAAAACGAACTTCCGCAACTCTGTACAGTCCCTTTATCCCGTGTATCCTTGTTAATTAATTATTTCGCCAATTAATTTCTCTATTTCGTTAATTATGTTTTTATATTACTCAACTTATTTTATGCCTCGCGCACGTATAAATCGATACGATTCTCAAGTATTCCGATTTACTCCTTTTTTATTTATTGGCAAGCTCGATGTTAAACGACTATGAGTGATCGTAAAAACGCGATGTGGCGTTCAACTGACAATGAAACTCGATCAACGGCTCTCGAAATACGTTAATTCCCGTATCGTGACATGTATTTTTGTGACCCGTCAAATGTTTTATGGTACATAGTTTATATGTAATTATATTTTTAAACGTATAAATTGCTGTTACTGTAATAATTACTATTATTATTAATAATTTTCGTTGATTGAAGAATGAATTGTTTCTGTTAGCGTCACAATTGGCCGATACGCGTGCGCAGATAGTAACAAACGGTCGAACGAGTATTCATAAGTTATAAGTTAAATGTTTATGTCCTGAAGCGTTAGCCACGAGTCTCTTCAAGGATTCTCCGATCCCGGAGCTCGTCACGTTTTTTTTAATTATATATTTTTTTTTAATTTTCTAGCTGTCATCTATTTTATACTCCTCAACGATCGTCGATGACTCGTCACTTATTTTCTCATTTGTTCTCGGTTATACGTACGAATGTATTTCGCATCTGTACGCACACACGCCACTCAGAAGAAAATAAGATATATATAGTCGTGGCTGTTTCTAGTTAAGCGAATAAAATGATCGATTTTCATCGTATACTGTGGTCAGAACATTTCTTTCTACTGACTCCTGAATATCAAACTGCAAATTCCTATTACTTCAATTTTAGCTTTTTTAATAATATTTTACAGTATTTCAATTTTGTATTAATTTAATTCGAGGGTATATGTTCGGAAGTTCGATTATTTAAGTTTCTGGAGCCACTACGAATCCTTAAAATTTCTGCACGTCATATTGCAAATCCAAAATCAATGAAAATACCAGGCAGTGAGTATTGCCAAGTAAGCTGTTTGCGGTTGTGGTAAAATAATATTTTTATTATTTTTTAATGATTAATCATTCAGAAATCATTATTAGTTAAACAAAGAAACCATTTTCTGAATATTATTTCAGTAAATTGTTTGTCGGCTTCACAACTTTTAGTTTCCGAGATTTGCGCCTGAATTTTCGTACGGGTATGGAGTATCGTAGATGGTACATTTTGATAAAATGTTACGAAAGTCGATCGAAGGATTCAGACTTTAACAGGGTTTGAATATTGATGAGTAGTTTTTGGAATCGCAACCCCCATAATTATAGAGGTGTCTGGTTATATGTTAGTACAGGCAAAAAGTGTCGTACAAGATATTTTGAAGAAGATTTAGTGGAAATATCCAGAAGAGCTTCAAAGAACTTGCACAGTTTAGTTTTAATTAATTGAGATTTTATAAAATATCGTCCAACTTTTGTCTCTCATAAATTTAAAGATGCCAAGCAATCAAAATAAATAAATCGATAAATCAAGTTCCATTAAAATACAAATTATAAAAATTATTATACACAAAAAAATAAATATTGACACATTTTATTGTGCAAAATAAAATTGTACAAGCAGAGACCGCATGAACAGAGTTTTTTTATGCAATACTTTCTCTATAAGGAACTTAAGGTTTAAAAAAATAGACGCACGCATCGCACTGTCGTACTGTGGATTGAAATTCGACAAGCTCGTAGGCGTAAAAGAAAAACGAACTGGCACGTGTGCTCAGTTTAGAAATGAATTCTAATGCACTTAATAGATACATTTTTTCCTACATCTCAAAAATTGTATTGATTTTCACTAGCGCAAATTGTTGCTTGGAGAAAACGCCCGTTCGTTGGAGACGTCCGAGAGGAATTCATTGCCCAAGTGAAAAAAGGCTTTCGATCCTCCCCCCACCTTCATTCGACGAATATATAGTGTTTGCAGACGAGCTTGGTGAATTTTTGCAAACAAGACAAATACCACGATTGAAAGTCCGTCTTCCGTTTTTTGTATTTTTTTATTTTACAAGAATGTATATTTTCGATTTACCTCCACCGACAGCGACGTAATAAAAAAAAAGTAAATCTTACGTACACGAATCCGGAGAAGAAAATTAAAGGGTTATACCTAGTTGTAAATGTCGAAAGTCACTTTTTTCAAAACATATGGGTCATTCCATGTCAAATCGACAAATTTTTTACCTGACCCCCTTTGATTTCGCTGAAAATTTTCTATCTTTTTCTACCCCCCGAAAGTTATTTTTCAGAATTTTTTCAAATTTTTTTTCCCGACTCAAAAAAAGTTATGAATTTTTAAAAAAAACCGCTCTTTTATTTTTAAATTGCCAGAACTTTTTCAAAAATTGACCGTTTGGGAACTTTTTTTTTTCAAAATTTTTGTTTTTAAATGTAGTTTTCGAAAAAAAATATGAAAACATTTTCAGAATCCCAGATATATGAAATATTTTAGTTTTTTTGAAAAAACCGTAATTTTCTCAAAGTCCGACCGTTTTTTTTTGTTTTTTTTTGCTCTAAAAATACTTCAACTAATTCTGCAATGATCCCCGTTAATCAAAAGATGTGACGACAATCGCTTCTAATTTATTTTCTTGATTATAAAAAAAAATTTGTTGAATTTTTGCTGATTTTATATAACTTTGTTATGAAATTTTTTTTATTTCCTCGTGAAACCTCAAAAGTTGAAAAATAAAATTTTATTGGAGAATTTCAAGTGATTATCGTCCAAGAAATTGTTATTTTTTTTCAAAAAAGTAAAAAAAAAGGACTTTTCATACTCTTAAATAAATTCACCGTCTCTTAACATCTTTAAATAAATTAAAAACATTTTTTTGTGTGTGTTCAAATTATATTATCTTTTATTTAACTTTCATCAGAAGTATTGTCAACAGAGGGCTGAAGCATTTTTTTATAACATGAACTACATATTCGCTCATCAGTCGACAAATTGTATCGAATTGCTAAATGCTCCGGTAAATTTCGCAGGGATATTTTTTTTCTATGCTTCTCCAAATTAAATGGATTGCAACATCGATCAAAAAACTTCGGCATTGTAATCACTCGTTAACAAAATATAAATTAACAGCACTTTATGATAAATAATAGGTACTTTATTTAGCAATAGTAAGTCTACGTGACACGATGAACACAACGACAATGTAATTATTCTGAAAACATAACCTCCATATTATTTAAATGAAATGTAGATGATATCTTTTTTACCGACAATCGATAGCTCTTAAATTATCACATTGTATCAACTGGAGGTAACTTTTAAACCCATTGTATTTTTGAAGTTGTCATATTTCAGTACCAAAAAAAAACGTCCATAAGAGTAAAAAAATAACGTCAATGAGAGAAAATTTTTTTTTTTTTTTTAAATTACAATTTCTTGGACGATAATCACTTGAAATTCTCCAATAAAATTTTATTTTTCAACTTTTGAGGTTTCACGAGGAAATAAAAAAAATTTCATAACAAAGTTATATAAAATCAGCAAAAATTCAACAAAATTTTTTTTATAATCAAGAAAAAAAATTAGAAGCGATTGTCGTCACATCTTTTGATTAACGGGGATCATTGCAGAATTAGTTGAAGTATTTTTAGAGCAAAAAAAAAAACAAAAAAAAAACGGTCGGACTTTGAGAAAATTACGGTTTTTTCAAAAAAACTAAAATATTTCATATATCTGGGATTCTGAAAATTTTTTCATATTTTTTTTCGAAAACTACATTTAAAAACAAAAAATTTGAAAAAAAAAAGTTCCCAAACGGTCAATTTTTGAAAAAGTTCTGGCAATTTAAAAATAAAAGAGCGGTTTTTTTCAAAAATTCATAACTTTTTTTGAGTCGGGAAAAAAAATTTGAAAAAATTCTGAAAAACAACTTTCGGGGGGTAGAAAAAGATAGAAAATTTTCAGCGAAATCAAAGGGGGTCAGGTAAAAAATTTGTCGATTTGACATGGAATGACCCATATATATCTTCAAACTATCTATGTCAGAATATATATAGCATTCCTGACTATAGCAAAAATATATTGTTACTGACTATATCAGAAACTTTAAACTCTTTTTTCTCGAAAGTACGCTTTCAAAGTCGGTGAAAAAAATATCTAAAAAACCACTTCATCGATCTTTTTGAAATTTGTAGGACTTTTCTAGATGTAAAAGTATAGTATCTGATCGAATGATTTTTTTCCGATGATACTTTCGATACTTTCGATTTGATAAAGGAAAAACACTCACTTTTTTCGCAAAAATCAAGACTCAATTTGAACAAACGCTATTTTTTTTTAATTCGATCTTTTGGAAATTCCTTCGAGTAAATATTTACAAGTGGGGCTCCAGCTAGAAAAGGGGTTTAGAAATGTTTTACCGAGGCGATGTATTTCAGGGCACTTTCTTTATAATATTTAAGTCGAGGGAAGACAATTTGGACCCTTATTTCAACCCCCAAACAAACCCAAACAACCCAAACAAATGTACTTCAAAAGTCGAATATTTTCCGGATTTTTTTTTCTTAATAAAATACCCCTCGTTCATCATAAAAAACATATTTTTATACTGCAGAATAGCCCCGATCGCGTGAAAAAAAAAATTGGAGCCGATTAGGACTAGAGCCCCACTTGTAAATATTTACCTTCCTTCGATCAATCCTAGGATAAGCTAATGTACTAACGAAATCTGTTTGCTTTTTGATATTAGATAACCTTTTCTAGAAGGGCATTGCTCACCGCATAAAACGTTTTCGAGAGATGCTTCCCAGACATCGGCTGTGAATCGATTATAATTAATCATTGTTAGACAAAAAATGTTAGAATGTTCGTCGGATGATACTTTTTCAAATACCTAATTTTTGTAATGATGTATCCTCACAGTTTTCTTTAAAAATCCCAAAAATGAGCTGTTTTCGATTGTTATAACTAGGCCAAACCCGTTAATCACCAGCTGGCTAAATAAATATAACATCTGTACAACAGAGGATTTAAAAAAAAATGCCAATTTTCCCGACAGGTCGACCGAGAAAGATAGAGCGAGACGGACAGTAATTTTCGCAAGACAATAATATCTTTGAAAAATGATTATTTGCACGTGGAGAGAAAAAGAATAGAAACTCGAGACCATAAAATCAAAGCCAATATTTACCAAACGTGACTTTGATTACGTCCACAAAAAGTATCTAGCGAAGAAGCAGCTTCCGCACGGCAGGTAACGTATTTTTCAAGTGCACGAGTGCCGAGACGATTCACCAGCGATTATGCAAATCCGAAGAATAAAAATAGCTCTTGTGTAGAAACAAATCAATAAATATTACGACTGCGTGGCAATTCTTTTCTCAGTAAAATGTAAGTGCGTCCTATCGACACAGTTAATAAGAATATGAGATATACGATGGCTTCAGTCTTGCAGAAAATCTTGTGCAGATAGCAAGTCAAATACTTTTTTTGTATTCGTTACCAGAACAATTTAGCCCTTGAAATAAATTTGATACAGGCTATTTAATTCCCGGAATGTTGTGAACAGACCTTTTTCTCCAATTGCCTGTACAACTTCAAAAAGTGAAGGATAGAAAATTTGAAAATTGCCTACTGTGTCAGCTAAGTGTCCTAATACACGAACACGACTCTACTTCCGACATTCACGTGGATTGAGATTTTCCTTAATTGAAGAACTGAAACAACGGTGGCGTGCGTAAATATATGCCTGATTTTTATCAATATGACGTTGCTTTAATTGGTTAAAAATCGTTGGATGAAGCTAATTCTTTAAATTAATAACAAACACTGTAAAAATGTTTGCTAAAGTTTTTTAATGAATAAACCTCTGAAAGGTTAAAAACTAATAAAACTCTAAAAGTTTTTTAATGAATACAACGTCAAGATTTGCTTAACGAATAAAACGTCAAACGTTTTTTTAAATAAATAAACCCCTAAAAGGTTTAAAACTAATAAAACTCTAAAAGTTTTTTAATGAATATAACGTCAAGAGTTTCTTAACGAATAAAACATCAAAGGTTTTTTTAAATGAATAAAACTTCAAAAACTCTTTAATGTATAAAACTGTCACTGGATTCTGATGGATAAAAAAGCACTGTCAATCACACTATTTTGGTAAAAAATAAATTTTAAAAACTAAGGAATCACGAAACATTATGTAGGCTATTTCGAATGAATTCTTATTATATTCGAAGTAATCGGTAGCTATTTTCGCTTGGAATAATGCGAAGAATCTCGACACATTGTCTGAGTTTTTACGTTTCCGGTATTTATGATCAATGGCAGTTAGTTCGTGGTTCGTTTTGAGGTAATTTTTCGGCAAGTAAGTACATGAAAGGAACAAAAAAAGAAAAGCAAAAATAATGTGTTCGTAATGTAGTATATATTGTATAACGATGTTAAAATTGTATATTTACTGTTAGACATTTTTAACAGCAATAAATAAATGAATTCATCTAAACAATTAAATAGAACTATTTTTCGGCCATGGTCATTCATATTCATCACTGGACGGTAATATAAAAACAATTTACATTTCGCAGCTAACTGGTCGAATATTGGGATACTCAATTTACTGCCAATCTGTCTAATTAAATCAGCGCTGAATTCATAAGTTAAATGTCAAAAAGAGTTCACTACGGTAAAGAACAGACGTTGGCTCGATATTCATGAATAACGTTGCAAAACATTAGTGACGACGAATTTTTTTAAACATGTACCGGTTTTTGATAGCACCAGACGAGCTACGTTTTTGTTTACCTTCATCGAACAGTTATTCGTACTGCCTTCAATTATAATAATCCTTCGTTACTTTTGATGAAAGATTTCCTACAAGTTTAACATTAACTTTAATCAACGATACTTAATAATAATCGACAGTAATATTTCAACAATGAAGATTGTTGAATAAAGAAATGAAACCAATAATGTAAATTACAATTTGAAAGAACATTGGTTGAAAATAGTCAAAAGTTGATACGGATCGGTCGATTTGAATTTTAAAGCAATATATATCATTTCTATTACTACCATGTACTTTTTATGATTTTTGGAGTTCCTAATATTTTTATCAACCGGTAGTCCGTACACGAAAAACGATCGCGCTATCAGTAACGTCGGTTCGTTAGGAAAAGATTATTTATGTAGTGGTTACGGGGCTAATTACGTCCGCAAAATGGACCACAGTCTCCTCAGATAAAAGCCAATTAAGATTTCTTTTATTTTCGTCACGAGTTCACATATACTCATATAATTTACGCGCGAGTCTGTCATTGGTCTTGAACGTGAATAGACTCTAGAGAGGGGATTTCTCTCGCATTTTCTGTCTCTCTATTTTTTCTCCCGCGTATCCTGTAGAAGAGTTTCGTATAAATGCAGGAGCACCCACGACGGCCACTTGCTCACAAATTTTCCGATCGCAAGAATCAACACCGCAAGTCCTCCGGAACGTGCAAGCAAAGAAAAACGTAATAAGTTGGCATTCAGAATGGTAGCCGCGGGGTTTTTAATCATTTTCGCAATGACTCTCGTCCTTGCTAATGCTCGGACCTACAATCCCAATTTCTACGAAGACAAACCGGGTTCTTGCTCGCCACCAATATCCGTTGGTTTTTGCATGAACACCTGCAAGGTCGATGGTCACTGTCCGGGAAACACGAAATGTTGTCCGACCAGCTGCGGTAGTACTATCTGCTCAAGGCCGGTCACCCCGCACCCTGAGAGTGGTAAGTGACTCATACACATTCATGTACACATACGTAAAAATGGATCTTATTTTGGAGAAAGTTGAAAACCGAAATGACATAATACAAATGTGGGTGGCATCTGAGCTATTCAGGCCGTAGAAACCGACTATTTCGAGTTCGTCAAATCACAAGCACGAAAAAAGAGAAAAGGGACCAAAATAGGAAAAAAAGAGGTAAAAGTGGAGTTAATGAACACGAGGAGAGAAATAAAGAAAATATCAACGGGAAAACTAAGGTTGTAGTAATAAGGAAAGCACTCTGAACTAATCACGAGCTAGGTCGGCAAGTGGAGAATTGTAAAGCATCAAAACTTATTTTTCACAAATGCCGGAGGAAGATATAGAAAACTCCACGGTGGTGTTGAAGGATCTTCTCGATTTAGACGCTAAAAAATGCTGTTTTCATGATTTCTTTGATAGGTTTGTATTATAGATATTGATAGAAAAGTTGCTACACTTAATAAATACTCTTTTGAATTACATAAAAACAAAAATTATGCATTTATGTAACCCAAACTGAACTACTGAACCGATCCTTACGACATTTTAGCCACATGCTCTTTACAACTATAGCTATAGAGCATATCAAAGATTTTTTTAAATTTTAATATTTACAAATTTTTTTTGCCGAAAACTCAGGTTCAGTACCCGAGTAAAAATGAATATATATAAACATATATAATTGTATATTAATTGATCATATACAATTGCATACAAAAATTGGCCCGATAGAATTTTATATATTTGTATATAAATGTATACAATTGTATATACTAATATAGTTGTGAACGATAGTATATGAATATATAGAATTGTACACGTTGATATACAAATATATAAAATTCTGTGGGGCCAATTTTTGTATGCAATTGTATATGATCAATTAATATACAATTATATATGTTTATATATATTCATTTTTGCTCAGGTAGATATAATATATACAGTTATATATAATTCAATATAGTGTTGTATATAATTATATATATACGTGAAACTTTTATTTACGGTTTATATAATTACCCGAGTAAAAATGAATATATATAAACATATATAATTGTATATTAATTGATCATATACAATTAATATACAATTAATTGTATACAAATTTGATTGTATACAATTAATATGCCCGATAGAATTTTATATATTTGTATATAAACGTGTACAATTGTATATATTCATATAATATCGTACATAACTGTATTTTAGTATATACAATTGTATATGATCAGTTAATATACAATCATATATGGTTATATATATTCATTTTTACTCGGGATTACTTTTTTCTTGATATTTTACTAAAAAAATATGATTGCTTTCTTCGACTGGTATAATATGTGTCACAATAGCTTGTTTAATAAACAATCGTTTGATTTACCTGCTTCCATACGCGAATAAAACCAAAGAAAACTTTTTCTATATCTAATCATATATGAAGCCATATAAAGATATATACAGTTATATGTCTTTCAAAAGAAAATAAAAGTATTCATATACAGTCATATACAATTTTATATACCGTAAATAAAAGTTTCACGTATATACATAATTGTATACAACACTATATTGAATTATATATAACTGTATATGACATATCTAATTAGATAAGCTCCCTATAAAAATAGTAAATCCATATATCATTATATACAGAACTATGTATAATTTTATCAAATCAAATTGGATGGAAGTACATTTATATCGGACTATATATACGAATGTATAGAGTTATATACAATTATATATAAACCTATATATAAATATAGATGATTGTATATCATTTTTATATATTTGTATCTAAGTATATACAATCATTTTTACTCGGGTAGTTTCGAAGATTTTATCAACGGCATCAAAATAATTTGTTTGGGTCCCGTGGAACCAGTGTGGCTATTGAGGGTTAAAGTTTGTTTGGGTTACATAAATACATTATTTTATTTTATGCATTTCAAAAGTGTTTTTATTAAATGTAGCAACTTTTATATCTATATCTATGGTATAAACCAATCAGAAAATCATGAAATTAGCCTCTTTAGCGTCTAAAGTGAGAAGACCCCTTGAATGTATTTTAGTGGAAAGGCATGATAGAGAGGAGATGGAAGGCAAGCGAGACATTTCCAATTTACTAGATGGACGACATTGAAATCGTGATAACCGTTTTAGACACGAAGTACATACTGTTAGCCAACATATCAACGGAAAGACTAAGGCTGTGACTGGGGAAATGATTACTTAACGATCTTCGGGACAATTGACGAAATGCTACCATTTGATTCAAATTTATACAGTGAATTGTCTGTCATGTACTGAATGCACCTTCCAAATTTTAAATCAGTCATCTACGCCGGTTTCATAAAAAGTACAATTGGAAAAACACTATTTAACATAGGGAGATGCCTACGCTCACCAATGAACGCATAAGTATACGATAATGATACGCTGAGTTGTACGCATAAAATACAATAAAAACATGTTTTGAATGCTATGAAAAACTGTCAAATTCCTCAGTACATTATGACAATTTCGTCATCAGTGTCATTATGTACTCCCTATGCTATCGTCATAATCATCTCCCTATGGTAAAAGGTGTTTTTTCAAATGTAAACTTAATACAAACGGTATAAATTCTAATAAAATCACAACATTTCGTCAATTATCCTGAAGCTCCTTAAGACCTTAGGCCACTCTAGAGGCCGAAAAAATAGGCTTTTTCGGGATTTTTTCAGAAAAACTAAAAAAGCAATCGAGATTACAAAAAAGGGTGTTTATCATACATTTCAGTGACTGTAAACAATAATTTTTTTTAAACGATTAATTTCAAAATGGCGGCTGTGCAGCGTTTATCTCAAAACTGCATTTTTTTAAGTTGGCCGGAAACATAACTCAGGCAATTTTCAACCGATTCACTTGAAATGTTGAATATCCCTTGAAAAATACATTGTCTATGGAAGTACGTAGGATTTTTTTTATATTGCATAGTTCATTTGTTATTAACAATTATGTGCCGATTTTTTAGGCAAATTTTTGAAAAGTGAAAAATGTCGTCAGATAATTGTTAATAACAAATAAACTATGCAGTATAAAAAAAATCCTACGTACTTCTTAACCAACTTAAAAAATGCAGTTTTGAGATAAACGCTGCACAGCCGGCATTTTGACATGAATTGCTTCAAAAAAATTATTGTATACAGTCACTGATATGTATGGTAAACAACCTTTTTTGGAACCTCCATTTATTTTGAAGTTTTTCTGAAAAAAAAAATCCCCACAAAGCCTATTTTTTCGGCCTCTAGAGTGGCTTAACCCCTTAAGGAGAGCCCCTAGGGTTTAGAAGTGCTTCATCAGAAGCGTCGGTCATTTGCACGTCGATTAGTGTCGAGTCCAGTCATAGTTTTCTTTCATTCATGACAATCCTTTCTCTTCCCTCAAGTAATATTTGACAAGTGTATGCAAAAGTGACACCTGAGCTGATACGATTATCCGCAATGATTGAATTTCTCGTCTTAAATTTCCAAGATTTAGAAAAAGCCGGTTCGTGTCCCGCCCGGCCGACCGGAAGATGGATATGTTCGTCGACCTGCGGTAGCGACGGGGATTGCGCCGGTATCAGCAAGTGTTGCAAAAATCGTTGTGGCGCTTTGGCATGCCAGGAACCAGAGGAATTCATCCCGGCCTACGAATAAATGAAAGTATCCTCCGACAACGTACCAAACACTAATAACGAACGCCAGCTTTGCCAACTGATATGACGAAATTGCCAGTACGCAAAGAAGAAAGTGCACATGCCAAATTTTACGAAAGTCATTCTTTTATTGCCACGGGCAACGAAATGCTCCTTTATTGAAATTCCTAACTCCACCGATGGTCGTGAAGAGAGTCAAACGGTTTGGTAAAAGCATTCATAGCGGCAAAAAGTGGAACTGTTGCGGAACGAGTTGCTATTGGCTGTCGCGCTAAACCATCGAACACTCTTTATTTTTTCCATACGAGTATCAAATGATTTGACCCTCAATTATTACCTACAAGGCCTATTGACCCTTTGAGTTAATCTTAAAATGCACATGACGTCAAATTGACCCCAAGCTATTTTCGACTTAATTTTTTTAGAAAACCATGCCCCCAAAAGTATATATATACAGACGTTTTTTGTAGTATTTTTTATTAATCTTTAATGCTGGACTATTCGATTTTCAAAGAAACAAAAAAGTAAAAACATTTGTTACGAAGCTGTGCTTGCTGCTGTGCAATGTTGGGGTTAGGATGACCCTCTCGGCATAGTAATGGCTCCACTATTGATTGCTTGCTAACGCAGCCACGACGTGATTGCACCATGCTCTAGTACTGTTTTGCGATCAGCAAGCTTAACATTACGAAGGAAAGTGATTTTAATTGTATATTGTAAACCTTCAATCGTAAGATCGCATTTCGACGGAGGCTTTGACTTAATAATAGGAAAAACTCTGCAACGCAACGCAGACTATGATTAAAGTAAACTGTATGAAATCTCTGCGACATTTCCATATGTCAAATGCATCTCAAATCCATAAGTGCAAATAACAATTGCTCAACGTAAAAACGCAAGCGTATTAACAGAATTGCCTGAAAATTATACTTGCGGGCGACTGAAAACTGTTGTATTTCGACGATTGTGTTTTGTATATGTAATATAAAATGTATTTTTTTCTTTTGGATAGTTGTACGAATAAAATCCCAAAATATGTATTACCGAAATAAAAAAAGACATATTATTTCGCTCGTAAAATTCACATCGTGCAATTCGTTGTTTTTTAACGATTCGATTTGATTGAAAAAATTGAGTCCCAGGTACCAAATCCGATACTCGAATAATAATGCCAAAAATAGAATCGTCAACGATAGCGTGGTCTGCACCACTCACAAGGAATTGCAACCTTAGATTTTGTTGAAACTCATATATGTGATAAAGCATTGAAAACTATTACACGCGTATTTTTTGATCGGCGGAAAAAGATTTTAAGAAGGGAAACCACCCCTTAAAGAAAAGCGTTCGAGGGGTAATGCTGCAATTTCACCCACAAGCAATCCACCAATTTGAATGGAACAAAAACCAAAATTCTTCTAGTGTAAAGCGACGAAAAATTCACTATACAAGTCTGAACAAAAATTAAATTAACGGGTCACACGCCTTTCTATAAGGGGCAATTTGCCCTTAAAGCCGCCGATAAAAGGAACACGTGTCTAATAGTTTTCGTAGTCTCGTAGTCTCTCGTAGTATCGGAGAAAAATAGATGCGGGCGTGACGTAGCGCCGTGTTCTACACGCACACATACGAACACGAACCGGTCGTATGGGTGTCGTGTGTGTATGACTGTAGCGCATGATTTATTTCTCGACGAAATGCGACTATTTCCGTAGCAACACTATTTTGTAGAAAAAAATCGGTTGTCTGTAAAGTCGGTTTACTGACGATAGTTGAACGTGACAACGTCATAAGAAAATACTGATGGAATGGTTTCATTTTTCAAAAGAAAATTTTTATTTTGTTTGTTTGATAGATATTTTGTATGGATATAGAGAAGGAGGTAAATGGAAATCACAATTGAATTGATCAAGTTACATTTATTTGTACGCATAAATACAATTATGTCAATTTTTATTTATTTTTTTTTACAATGTACATTTTTTTTGCAAGTATGAATGTGCTTTGAGCAATTGTTTTACAACTTTTATTTTTTCATAAAATTCTTCGTTCAGAAAATCATTTTAAATTTACAAAATACTTGAATAAAATGTATTGTTTAAATTTCTACTCGACTGTTAAAATTTAATTTTTGGTTTTATTATTTTATAACAATAAATTTTGTATTGACATTATTTCTTTCAGCAAGTAAACTGAATAAAAGTTGTTGTTCAATTAGTTACTTAATTATTTTTGCAAATTTAATTGTAATTTGTTGTAAAAAAGTAATAATTTTGAATAATTTATTATAAGAATAAACTGTGATTAAATTATTGTTCATAAATCTTAAATTAAAAATAAAAAATTTGGAAACACCATTAAAATTTTTGTAACTCTAGCTTTTAAAAAGCCCGCCTCAATGTGTTTGACATAGGAGAAAATTGTTCCCTTTGACGGCTGGCTGGTCCAACCTGTCATTTCAGACACGTTGTTATGATATGTGGAAGATTTAACATTTATGTTTTAATTTTTTGAAATCATAGCTACGCTCGATAATTATTTCGATCGAATAGTAAAGCAATTGATTTTTACTCATCGTGAAATAGTTCTGTTAACTTATTGTTATAGTTTTGTCAATTATAGCATAACCTACAATCGCTGCACTAGCGGACCGATGCTATTTATTTTAATGATGAAAGCACGAATATTCGACAATATATCACTGAACATATATTTAATATCGAAAGAATCATGACCTTTATCGCCGCAATTATCGTTGCTATAAACAATTGACACCACATGCACTTTTCACTGCACTTCATACTTGACGAAAACATGTACATGTATTATTGTATAGCAGCTGTCCACGCGGACGCATCGCTCATGGCCTCTGCACACTGCGCGCGATGGGCGACAAGCGATGAGCGATATCCAATGAGAACTCGAGTATGACGGAAATGCTCTATGAGAGTGACGTTGCCATTGGATATCGCTCATCGCTCGTCGCTCGTCGCTCGCAGTGTGCAGAGGCCATCACTCAAGTAGGAGAGAGACAGATGTCGAACGCTGCCGAACGCTGCCGAACGCGGAGGCCGATTGTGCCTCTTTGTCGCTCGTTCCGCGCTCTCGCTTACACTTCAAGCCTTAGATGGAACGCCTCAGAGCGAGGTAACGGCAATGAGTCATGCTTTTTCGTGCGTGCAGCCGGCTCCATCGATTTATAAGACGTTATCACGTCAATAATGCCGTAGAATAAGATTTTAAAAAACTTCGATGGAAATAATACGTCTTTCTTATCGTTGCAACGCAATGAATATTTTCCAATTATGATCGGGAGTGAAACGTGATAAGGAAATTGACCACGGTCACGTTCGAGTTTCTTCCGTGCAAAGTAAATGCAGTAGCTTATTTGGACTGGTATTCAACGATCGCTTTGCGTAGAGTTGGCTTCTTTGGTACACGCCAAAAATTGTACGTGCCAAAACATAGGCAAAAAAACTCGCGTACTGGCTATGGACTGAAATATCGAAACGTTATTGGGTCCTATTTTAATTTCACATCCCGAAAAAATTGTACAAGCGTGGTCGGATGAAAAAACGATTACGCCAAAAGATTCACGGTTTCGAGGACACTCGATAGCAATTTCAAAAAACTAGTTGACGCACTCACAAGGTCTCGCAAATGATGAAGTTTGCATCATTAGAATGCAACTAAAAGTTATTCTTTGTAATTGTTGTTTTTTTGATGTGCAAATCACTCAAACATTTATACATATTTTTATTAGAGGTTTACGAAACAAGAAAGCTTTGGTTAAGCCTAATAATAAAGAAATGGAAAGTTAAGAAAAAAAATCGTTGCGCTCAAACGATGCAAACTTCAAAGTCTTTCTTGCACTGAAGTTCATTACTTTTAACATCGTATAGTTTTCGGATTAAGGGACTATACCAGTGTGAACGCTGAAAACTTGGGTGATTTTCGGGATTTTTTTGGCAAAAAAGTACTCAATTAAATGTTTCGGAAAATTAAGAATATATTGGACCTATATTACATAATTTTTTTCATAGAAAAATGTAGAGATTCATGCGACTTATGCGCTACCTTCGGAGGCACAAACGAAAAAGTTCCTCCACTGCTGGCATGATTCCCGCCGATTGAGTAGCTGAAACCGAAAAAGGAAAAAATGTCGTTAAACTGGAAGGTATTTCCTGTACAATGACGTAGGATTTTCGAAAAATATCAAAATCTAACAAAATGGCGTAGTTATGACAAAAAAGTCTATTTTCTTGCCTATAAAACGGTCGTTTTTTTTCAATGCCAAATCGTCAATTTTCATCCAATCAAAAATATCCTACGCCATTGTAGAGTAAATATATTCAAGAGTACTCAGTTCAAATTTCAAGTCAATCGGATAATTGCTCTTTGAGTTACAATGCCAGCAAATTTGAAGTCACATTTCGAGAAAAACGCGTTTAAAGATTTAACTATAAGATTTATAACTATGAGCGGTTGCTCTTTCGAAGGCTGCCATTCGGGGAATATTAGAGATACGGCCTTGACATTTTCACAGGATATTCTTGAAAGTATAAACTGTCGAAAAAGGCAACAAAAAAATCGATTTTTTCAAGTGTCACACTGGCATAGCCCCTTAATGGGAAAAAAGCTCAGTTTGAATCGGATCTAGTAGAACAAAATCACCTCTTCAGTTGGTTTATAACATAGGTTATCACTAAATGGAAAGAAAAACTCTTTTGATTTTTATAGTCCTTTGAAAATAACAGGTTTTCAATTTGATAATGTTCTATGAGATCGACCTTATTGAAAAAATGTTACATCTGAAAAAGTAATTGAGCTTTGATTGATCATTCCACTTGTATGTGTACCTACTATGCTGAAGAATACTTTCTTAGGTACAGCACGCACTCAATCATGTTTTTATACATTCTCGTTACGCTCTTTTCACCATACAATAACTAAGGTGTACGAGACGAAATGTAACACCTTATTAATAAATTCCTAGACAACGACGCTTTTGATAAGAGGCAGCGAGTTTGTGATGATCATGGTAAACCATCTCAGAGGTATCTTTATGACGAAGTCCTCAAGTTTATCCCCGTACGAGTGACGATTTAAATCATGACGAGTATACTTGGGATATTCCAGGATGATCGTGAGTCACAGCCAGTGAAACGTGTGTAACATCCTCTTGTAGCACGAATTTTCGAAGATTCTCATGTTTTTATAGTGTTGAATTTTGCATCGTTGCGATGCAATGTAAATATATATTGTTTAATTCATAATTATTTATACTGACCGAGTTGCTTCATATATCGGGTAACCCGTGCCTACAAAAATATGTAGAAAAGGAAAAAAATTAAGGTTTAATTAAAAATATATTTTGTATACTATCAATCAGAAAGACTGTTTTTTTATGCCCAAGACCAAAAGATCAATAATTGTTGATTAGTTGAAAAGAATAATTAAAGTTGACTGATACATATATATCTTTTTATTTTAACATGACGTTAAGGTTCGCATCGTGCCCCGAGTTTCCCTAATTTACGCGCGGGTGTGTCTTTAGTCCTGACCGTGAATAGACTCTAGAGAGAGAATTTCTCTCCATTTCTTTATTTTGCATATGCTGTGAAAGTGTTGCCTATAAAAGCCGGAGCACACACGACTGTAATTTACTCGCAAATTCGCAAAACGAAAGAAGCAACCACCGCGAGACCTTCGGAACGTGCCAGCAAAGAAAACGAAATAAATTGGCATTTAGAATGTTAGCCGCGCGGTTTTTGATCATTTTCGCATCGACTCTCGTCCTTGCTAAGACTCGGTACTACAATCCCGATTTCGACGAAGAAAAACCGGGTTTTTGCCCGCCGCTAAAATCCGTCGGTCCTTGCATCACCTCCTGCAAGGTCGACGCACAGTGTCCGGAAACCACCAAGTGTTGTCCGACCAGCACCGGTAGGGCTGTTTGCTCGAGGCCGGTTACCATGCGCTCTGAGACTGGTAAGTTACTCATATATATACAGTGGCGGCTAACTACTTAACACCGCTCATTGCCTATACGAATGGAGGTTTACTTCATTTTACACGAGTGAACGTTAGCTTGAAGTGAAGATATACAATATTAGGTAACATAATGTTATGACGAGACTACTTTCAACGACTTCAAGTAATTATTATCAACAATATATCATTTTTTCAAATTTCAACATCGGACACCTACTTAACCCTTTGTGCCATTGTGACACTCTGAGAGTGCCACCTGCTTTATAACCATTTTCTGAGCACTTTCGACCGAATTTTAGAACTTTTTTTGGTGTTTCAGCATCAGTCATATATTCAAGAATAAGAGTTGATGTGTAATCATTTAAAATCATGGACGATTTTGTTGATGCGTATTAACAAACTTTAACAAATTGCAATGGTTCTAGATAAAATTCATTATCTCCGAAAGTTTTCGAAGTTTTTGCGTTAAAGTCGCCACTCGGGGGCGACGTGGCGATTTGATTGGGCATTGATAATCAGCGACCCAAAAAATCCAAGAATATACATTTTCATCATATTTGCACCGTTTCGCGAATTTTTGTCCGCCATTTTGAATTTTTGAATTCTGAGCTCAGATTCGTCATCAGCAACCCCAAAAACGACCGAGTAATGAATTTCAAGCCGATTGGACTAAAGGAAAAATGTACGACACAAAGGGTCAAGACTGACGCAAAGTAATACTATAAATTTTATTTGAACTAAATATATTATTCTCTGACTTTATAATATATTTAATAAGGCGTTACATTCCCTTTTTGCCGGATCACGTCTTCGCACCGACGCGGCATTGACTCTATCATTCGATCGGTCGACGACAACGCTCGACCGATATTTTCGCCCATCGTTCCTCGATAACAGTGATAAGTTCGGTCAAACTTTTCAATGTCTTGCATTTTATGTGCGTATCAACATCAATCCACAATATTTCAATTGGATTGAGATAGCCATGATAAAACCGGTACATTTTTTTCAGTCAAAATTTTATGACAAAAATAATACGAGCAGTACTTTGGGGGTAGCTTTGGATCATTGCCGGCTTATAGAATCCAATCGTTCGGGAGGTGATCATTCGTAAATGGTAGTAAGACTTCATTTAACATGTCTATGTACAGATATTGGTCCTTGGTAGCGTTGATCCTATGAATAGGAGCAAAACCTTCAAGCGTCATCGAGCCCCAAACTATTGTAGATCCTCCTCCGCCTTTCACGGTATTTTTCACGCATTTTGTAGAAAATTCTTTATTAACTCGGTGCCGAAAACGCATGTTTTGCCATCAGAGCCCATTCCAGTAAATTTTCATTCGTCGGTGAAGACGACTTTTGACCAGTCATCAATTGTTCAATACAGATGATCTCTAGCGAACCTCAATCGCACCTTTCTGTTCCGTTCAGTAGCGTGAGGTTTTTTGCGTGCAACTCGACCCATTCATCCAAACCGGACAGACTTGTCGGGGTTTTATGACGATCGGCTTCACAAATTCGGTGAAGTATTCGATCTCCTTTTGTCGTTTTTTTGCGATCTTTTTTTCCTCAGAACATTTCTCGCAAAAACCGTTGTATTGATAAGCCGTATCGGTTGTGCGCAAGCGGTTTTAGACATTTTTAATTAGATGATTAAACGAACTTACCTAAGTGAAGTTCGATCATAATTGTATGTAGCGCCTCTTCCGAAAGATCAATGTAGTACCCCCTTCCTTTCAGGTGTCACCACAAATTTTTCAAAGCCTCCTAAATAACTTTTCCCATCCAAGCTGAAGAGCGACGCTGACCGTCATTTCATATATTTAAAGCGTTGCCGTAGACATTTGGGCATATATCTACTGCTTTCCATAGATATGGGTTATTATTTGGTATACTACTGTGTCC
Organism: Ophion obscuratus; assembly: GCA_964007375.1. Classification (NCBI taxonomy): domain Eukaryota; kingdom Metazoa; phylum Arthropoda; class Insecta; order Hymenoptera; family Ichneumonidae; genus Ophion; species Ophion obscuratus. The sequence goes on from OZ023312.1 coordinate 41,868,745, forward strand.
AAAAAATAAGGTGACATTGTATTTATTTCGAAAATTCTTTATTTATTTTTCCAAATCAATTTCATCCCCTTCAAAGTAATCCCCTCCCGATGCAATGCACTTATGCCAACGGATTTTCCAATCTTCGAAACACTGATTGTAGTCACTTTCCGGGATGGCCTTCAGTTCCGTCTTCGCTGAGGCTTGAATCTCCTCTATCGTATCAAAACGGTGTCCCCGGAGCGATCTTTTGAGTTTGCTGAACAGCCAGAAGTCGCACGGCGCCAAAAACTCAACCCATATCGTTCCGCAACCACCGTATTCACCTGATCTGGCGCCGTGCGACTTCTGGCTGTTCAGCAAGCTCAAAAGATCACTCCGGGGACACCGTTTTGATACGATAGAGGAGATTCAAGCCGCAGCGAAGACGGAACTGAAGGCCATCCCGGAAAGTGACTACAATCAGTGTTTCGAAGATTGGAAAATCCGTTGGCATAAGTGCATTGCATCGGGAGGAGATTACTTTGAAAGGGATGAAATTGATTTGGAAAAATAAATAAAGAATTTTCGAAATAAATACAATGTCACCTTATTTTTTGGACACAGTAGTATGTAAAGGGCGGGACTGATCTTTCGGAAGAGGCGCTACATACAATTATGATCGAATTTCACTTAGGTAAGTTCGTTTAATCATCTAAATGTATTTCGCGCCTCTTCCTCAAGATCAATGTCGATGTTTAAAGTTGTTTACGGCAACATGTATTATATTTTTTTTTACAAAACAATATAATACAAAACAATATAACAACAATGAATTATACGAATGATACAATAACGAATTAAGTGGATAATAGAAGATTATTTCATTATTGCTCGAGCAAACGCCTCCTTGTCACCAATGACAGGTAAGTTATAAAAATGTGCAAATGTTTGCGAATTACTTGTCCACCCCGCCGCTGATCTAATGCTGTCAATACTAACACCTTTCAATTTTGCGGTTGACGTCGACGCATGTCGAGTACTATGTGCTGAAAAAATCTGGGTGTCAAGGCTGCTCCTGCCTAACATATTCTTTGTCCATCGACATAATGTCTGACAGGAGACTGCTCTATGAGGTTTTTTGAAGGCGATAAATAGTGACTGTCGAACAACGTAGGTTTTTAGTTTTCAATAGGTAAAATTCTAATGTTGTTGCGGTGCAAATGATTTTTTCTTCGTCAAAAAAAGGTAAAACCAGCAGAGGCTGTTTTCTGCTGATTGTGGAAGTTTTGATTTTATCTGGAATTTTTATCTGCATGGATATTCTATGATATTCGATATTCTGAATTTTGATTAACGAAAGAGTTTGCATTCGGTGTCCAATGACGAGTGCGAGTAAGGTAACGAGTTTCAAAGACAACATTTCTGCTCTGTGACAAGGAGAGCACGAAACAGCGGCTACCATGGCTTCGCGGGCCAATCAGGGACTACAACAATACCCCGGGACCCTTCGTCTCTAATCTTTCGTAATACCCATAAAATAACCACAAAGGGTGGAAAGGCATTAAAATGGAATTTCGTCCAAGGTACTGTAAAAGCATCAGCTGCTGAGCAATTCGGATCTGGAAACCAAGAAACATATTTCGCGCACTTTGCGTTTACGCGAGTTGCAAATAAAGCAATTTCTGGTTGTCCGAACAAACGAGATATTTTGTTGAATGCAGCATTCGATAATTCGAATTCCGTTTCTGGTTCTAATCTTCGTGATTCAAAATCAGCTTGGAAATTATCTTTTGAGCTTATAAAGGAAGCAAACATCCAAATTCCTCGCACCAGCATTCCTCCTCGCACCAGTTCCAAATTTGTCTGGCTAGGGTATTCAAACGCGTATGTTGAACGCCGCCTTGTCTATTAATATATGATATAGCTGTGGTATTATCCAAACGTAATAGGATACCACAATTCCTTAAATCATTCGCGAAACACTTAAGCCCGAAAAAGGCAGTATTTAGTTCCAGTATGTTAATATGAGTCTTCCGTTCTTCTCTATCCCAAAAACCATGCGATCTCTTTTGTCCACAGGTGATCCCCCATCCCGTCAAAGAGGCGTCTGTAAAAATCTCACGACAAAACTTGAGAGGTTTAGTAGAGTTATTTTTATCGACAATAGCGTTTTTCCACCACTCAAAATCTATACGCAGGTTCTTGTTCAAGGCGAAAAAACTGTCGTAAGAGCCATTGCTCGCTTTCAAAGCTAAATAACGTGCTCGTTCAAAAGCTTTTGTACGTCCCAAACCATATCTAATTGCAGGACAACACGAACAAATTAGGCCAACAAACTCAGCAAATTCGCGAATTTTGCAAACTCTGGTTGATCGGTACCTTTCGATTTCTCTTTTACGCGATCTCTTTTCTCTTGTGGGAGTTCAATAATCATTCTCTCGGAATCAAAGCAGAAATCAAGATACTTGCACGTTTTCGATGGTATTAACTGGCATTTCTTTATATTAATAACGAATCCCAAATGTTCTAAAAGATCGCAAGTAGAACGGATATTTTCTTTACATTCATCGTAAGAATTGCCGAAGAGAAACAAGTCGTCTAAATAAATAACTGAAGTAAGCCCTCTTTGCGTCAAGTTTGCCATCACTGGCCTTAGGATCTTTGTGAATACATATGGAGCCGTAGTGAGACCAAATGGCAAACATGTAAATTCGAAAAGCTGGCCATTATAGCGAAATCTGAGAAATTTTCTGTTATTTTCTGCGATCGACACTACATAATACGCATCTTTCAAATCCACCGTTGCCATGAAACAATTTTCGTTCATCAAATTCAAGACAGCTTTGCGATCCTCGAGCTTAAAATAATTTGCCTTAATAACCTTGTTCGATTCCTTAAGGTTTAGAATAAGACGAAACGTGCCATCCGATTTTGGAACTAAAAATATTCGCGATAAAAATGGACCTGGACTGTTCTTACATGTTTTTACAGCACCTTTTTTCTAAAAGTTTCGAAATGAATTTCGATGTCTTCAAATGTTCTTTTGAACTTAGCACATGGTCATCTGGGAATTTAACTTGAACTGGGTAAGATTTAAACGGTATCTTATATGCTTGTATTTAGGACAAAATATTTCGATCGGTATTTAAACCTTCCTAATTTGAAATAAATAACCGAAGCCTGCCAGCAGTAGGACTTGCCGATTCTAGTGCCGTCTGGGACGAGGATTGTCGTATTTCTGGCCGGATTTCCAATTGTTCTCGTGTCGGAGATTTCCGCGTCGGCTGGTCGGAGTATGTTGAGGTCTGTTGAACTGCTGACGTTTCCCGTCCGGCGCTGCAGAAGTTTGTCGATAAATTCCCTGTGATCGGCGCAGCGGAAATTTGAAGTTTTTTGGCTGGTTGCTGAACTGAGATTTCATTGGTGGTCTTAAATCTTTCTTGCAGCTTTCCAGCGCCTAAGCAGCTTTAATCTTTTCTTCTAACTGCTTTCCGAAAAGCCATTCGTTGGAAGTGGTTCCAGTTAGTACGTCTTTAAACGACGCACTCAGGTTCGCCAATATCAAGTTTTTTCTAATATTTGTCTCGTCATGTAGTAGATCCGCTAACAGGCGGCCAAGGTCGCTGAGTTGTTCAATAATTATCAAGTCATTGTTGTCACCCTGTTGGTTCAAAACACTCGAAAAGGTTTTCCCCACTGCTGCTAAACATGCTGCGATCTTTCCTTGTTTTAATTCTATACGATCGTCTTTTTAAATTAGTTTCCGGTAGGGAAGCTCGAACCTCAAGATTTATCTTTGGAGGATCTATCATGCAACAGTTTTTTGGTGGTGGATATTTTTTTATAAGAGTTGTCCAGCCATCTGACGGCATTCCTCTCTTTAAAATTTCCTCCCAACGGATAGCTATGTCTCGTGGCATGGCAGCGGCCAAAGAACTTTCTTCTAAGAATCGTTTCCCCAAAACTTCAATGATCTTGGGATCCAAAACGACATCTTCGTGATCCTCGGTAATTTGAGTTTTGGAAACTGGAGAAGGATCGGGTCGATCACTTTCCTTATGCCGTATATCGTTTGAGATAACATCTGTCTGAAGATTTTGAACGGGGTGTTCTGAATCAATCTCAGGATCCTCCAAACCGTCAGATTGATTGGAGTAAAAGGATTGAATCGATCTTGGACTGTGAAGTCTGCCGTGGCCATGTCCTGATAAATGAAAATAATCGACGGTGATGATCGATACGTAGATCCGTCACTTTCTTTTTCTTTTTTTTTTGTTTGAAGGTCAGATGAAATTCTGCATATAAAGCGTCTACTTGGTTAGCGCCAAATAGCGTCTACTGGGTGAGAGCCCAATAGAAGGTGCAATCTTTCTGAGATTTAGCTAATTCCAAATCATTTATCCAAGGAGAATGTGTTTTCCAGCGGAACAGAAAAAAGGCAATATTCGGTCTGAGTATAACTCCCCGCATAGGTTAGAGCATACGCGGGTGACCGGACTGTTGTTATGGAGAAAATTGCCATGGAAAATACGGTCTGAGTAATAACTCTCACGCATAGGTTAGAGCCTAAACGTGTGACCATTGGGGGAAAAATTTCCTCACCAAAAATCATCCACGTCGTGATGAAGCTCAAAAGTGTGCTATAAACAACGATCGAACAACAGAAAGAAACGATAAAAGGGACATCCCAAACGGGAACTTATTACGTCTTCTCCTTCGCTCCTTCCTCTCCTCTTTTCTTAGAAGTAATTCTTCTAGTCTTTTAATCGGCTTGTTAAGGTCATTTTCTTTATCTTCGCAATCCGTCGAAACATTTCTTTTGCGTTTTCTCTCCATATTTTCTCAATTTCCGACAAAATTTATTGCGAGAATAAAAATATACGTGTGGTTTCACCCGCACAAGAAAAAGCAATGAAACGACGATCAGCGTCGGCCTTCAGCTTGGATGAGAAAAGTTATCTAGGAAGCTTTGAAAAATTTGTGGTGATTGATTGTGTGGTGATTGATTGAAAAGATTGTTGTGACGATCGATGTCGAGTGAATTATCCAGAGATATTTTTCTTTCAATTATAACATCCCTTTCTCCTCCCCAAGTAATAGTTGATAATTGTATGGGAAAGTGATACCTGAGCTGATGCGATTATTCGCAATGATTAAAGCTCTCTTCAACAATTTTCAAGTTCGAGAAAAAGCCGGTTCCTGTCCAACACGGCCGACCGGAAAATGGATACGTTCGTCGACCTGCAGTAGCGACCGTGATTGTTCCGGGATCACCAAGTGTTGCATAAATCGTCTCGGTTCTTTTGCGTGTTTGGAACCAGAGGAATTCACCACCTCTTTGAAATTGCCCCGCCGAAATCGACTTAATGATAATTTTTTTAAATAAATCGTTTGTCGCTCACCTGTCGGTGATTGTTGGATTACTTCCAACGTTTGTCGGATAATTGTTTATACAGAAAATAAAAAATAAAATTTCTTGTGAAGTCAGCCGATTTTGATCAATTATGACTTATGTTGAACGCTTGGTGGCTTAAATAAAGCACAATCGCTTGTCGGTTAAAAATTTCACAATTGGAACGTTTGTAAATTCTTGGATCACATAATATTAAAATTAATAAATTTGCTATTACCGCAACGATAACGTCATAAGAAATCGTTTCATTGATGAATCTTGGAGACCGAGCGACATGAAGCCTAAAATTCCGTTTTCGCCTGGCGCGCTTCAGCTAGCGGATTGACTAGTCAGCAGAAAATCTGTAAACTTTCGAATCTGAAAAAAGCAAAATATAATACATTTAGGTATAATAATAATCATGCCACGGAAAATAATTATTTAAGAAGTGTATGTGATAGCTGCGTGTATTATACGAGGGTGGGGTGAAAAGTTTCCGGCCTGACCAAGAGATAGTGCCACTAGGTCTAGTTTTGGAGCGGCGTCCTACAGTACCATTCCTACCGAGCTTGTATGTATAGTTTCAGCCCAATCGCTACGTTAGTTTGCGTTTGAGAGCACATTGCGCGAGACGCTTCCGTTGTTTTCGTAAAAATGGAAAAATTGGAAAAACGTGCTGTCATCAAATACTTCCATTTGAAAGGTTTACACCAAAACAAATAAAAGAAGAGATGGATTCAGCATTAGGAGACTCCTCCCCATCATATTCAACTATTAAGCAGTGGGTTTCTGAATTTAAAATGGGTCGTGTGAGCACCTCTGACGAGCCTCGCTCAGGACGGCCCGTTGAAGTCACAACTTCAGAGATGATTGAAAAATCCATAAAATAGTGTTGGAAGACCGCAGGTTGAAAGTGAATGAGATAGCTGAGACCTGTAGGATGTCAGCTGAACGTGTGCGAAATATTTTGCACAACCATTTGAACATGGAAAAGCTGTGTGCAAGGTGGGTGCCGCGTTTGCTAACGCTCGACCAAAAACTGCTTCGAAAAACCATTTCTACCGACAATTTGGCGCTATATAGGCGTAATCCAAACGAATTTTTGCGTCGATTTATAACTGTTGATGAGACATGCGTCCACCACTACACTCCTGAAAATAAAGAAGTCAGAACAGTGGGTTGGAAAAGGGGAACCAACCCCAAAGAAGGCAAAAACAATTTTATCAGCAAACAAGGTTATGGGAAATGTATCAGTGTTGATGGAGATTATGTTTAAAAATAAAGCAAACAAAATTTTAATACATCGTTTTTCTTGGTCAGGCCGGAAACTTTTCACCCCACCCTCGTATTATGAAAAGTCAAGTATTAAGATAGCAATCAGATTTGACTTGAGTTGTCTCACCAGCCGCCATTTCATAATTCTGGCAATATCCGTGGCAACGCTGTACTGAGGCGCTTCCGATGAATGTCAAGCGTGTGTTCGTTTACCGTGTGTGTATAAGCGTGCGTTACAGTGTGTGTGTAATAATCCTATTATAGCTTCGGTCTTACACATATTGAAACAACAAATATGGATCGACAGACTATTCGTTATAATCTCGGACGTAACAAAATTGCGTTAAGAACTTACAACTTTTGTCGTTGCATTTAAATTGATCGGCTCGATTCGACGTCCTGGATACGAACACAGCTGACGGCATGTGGCGTTGCCAAATCTACGCCATCTCTCCGGTCATGGCAAACGCGGCTAGTGAACGCGAAAATTAGTAGATTCAATCGGTAATATCTGCTCGAAATGATGCGTAACCTATATTTTTATAAAACATACGTGATTTTTATGGAACGTATGTGACCGCGACAGTTTTCTTGTTATTTATCGCTTCTGCATAGCCTCGTATCTATTCGCGGACTATTATTATTTCCTTACCAAAGTTCGATCTGTACGGATTCCCTATATGGTGTGGATTAAATGTACTGATTTCGTAAACTAATTACTATTATATTTAGCTGGTAAAGCATAGGGAGCTTTCGCGGACGTCATTCTGTATGTTGATGTTATAGTGTATAAAAAAATTAATTGTTTTTCTAATGAGAAGGTTCATGCACACGGAGAAAACAGGGGCCTCGAAGTTTAGAATTAATACTATGGTTCTAAAAAAAATTTCATTAAATATCAAAAAGTATTGAAGATAAAAATTGTAATTATGGTATAGTAATAATGAAGAAATTTAAATTTTAACCTACGATATCGCACCTAAACTGATACAAATAATACATTTTATTCGGCATATTGTGATTTTTTGTAGTATTCATAAAATATTTTGCCCACGTGATTGGAACAATTAGTTTCCAGTATTCTACAAAAAGTACGGTATGAAGAGTCACATTTTACAAATAACTTCGTAATATTTTTCGCTATACGCCGAAGATTTATGCTATGCGTATAGTGAAATCTATACATACACGAAGATTCATGCTACACGTATAGTAAAATCCATATGAAAATATAGCATATAGGACTCGCGCCTATGCGGGAATAGTTTCAAATGTAATATGCACGCATCATTTTTACTATACGGTATGAGAATTATTTTTACACTTCTATACCAAAAAGTTTTAGAATTCCGAACGGGCAGTAAACTGCTATATTTTTCTAGCACTGAATATTAGAATTCTGGCAACCAGTGTTAGAATTTGAGGCCGTATTTTTCTCCGTGCACATACTACCTTCAGCAGTTATGACAGCTTCGATTGACCAATGAGAGCGACCTTGGTGGTTGAAGTGTTAAAGGCACTCAAAGAATCTATGTATTCTGTGATCCACAGTCTTACACATGGTCTTACATACATGCAGGTCTTAAAACGACGGTCGTGGGGGTAGGCCCGCTTACAATTAGTGTCCAAAGCGCTGCTGTAGCGGGGTGTCCTTCCACTGGCCCCTCATCCTGCCTCGTCTTATAGCAATCATGGACGCGGCGGTTGAGAGGCCAGGGAAAGTCCAGGCCGTCGCTGCCGCGACGGCAGCGCCTTGGACACTAAGTGTGCCTACACCCACCACGGAAATTCGCCTTCGTTTCAAGACCTATACGTAAGATCGTGGTCTTACACGACCGAGATACATATTATGAAGCTTATGCGGATTGTTTTAGGTTATGTCGAAGTATCACTAGATTGTCGTTACGGGCATCATTTTTGTAATATTTTCTTCACTTCATCGAGCAATCGTATAATTCAAGCAAAGGAGATGAGCCGATGTCGGTCCAAATACCGGCAGAATTACCACGTCAAACCTGGGCAAACAGAGGACAACTACGGGAAAAGAGAGCCACCGGTTATCATCATCACGCCGACCGAATCTCTACATAGAAAACGCGCGCTGCGCCATCCGGCGGTAGGAAGCGGCTGCTCGTAGCTAAAAACTACGAGCTCTGCACTACCGCCGCGACGAGACGCCGCGTCGAAATTTTCTGACGTGTAATACATGGCTTTAACATTTTGCAGCAAAATAATTTTAGTTGTTTATTGTAAACGTTAAATCGTAGGAACTCATTTCGATAAGGTCTTTGATTTAATAATAGAAAAAACTCAGCAACGCAACACAGAGTAATTAAAATAAAGTAATTTCCGTTGCATTCCAACGATGCAAACTTCAACATCATACGAGATCTAACACCTTATTAATAAATTCCTAGCCAACGACGCTCTTGATAGGAGACGGTGAGTTTGTTATGATCTTTGTGGACCATCTCAGAGGTATGTTTATGACGAAGTCCTTGGGGTTTAGCCCCGCACTAGCGACGAGTTAAATCCATCCTATATATGGCGTGTATATACCCGAGATATTCCAGAAATAATCATGAATGACGACCAGTGAAATGTGTGTATCATCCTCTTGTTGCATGAATTTTCGAAGATTCTCAGGTTTTTTATAGTGTTGAAGTTTGCACCGTTGCGACGTAAATATGCAACGTAAATATACGTTTCTTTAATTCTTAATTATCATAATCGACTAGTGGCTTCATATAATATGCAACCTGTGCCTACAAAAATGTGTAGAAAAGCGAAATAAAAAATGTGATCCCCACAAAATAGTCCATTAAGGGTAGGGAATTGAATACAATTATATGCATTGATTTCAGGAGATTGCAACTTTATTTATTCCACATTTGACAAACAAAGCCCTTAAAGCAAGCGCAAAGAAAATTGAAGCCATTTTCGAGTCCCGGAACCCCCCCCCCCCCCCCACCCCATGAGGCGGTAAAAAAATCGAAAATATTTTACTTGTCAAAGTTCGAAGATTGCAACTTTACTTTTTCGACAGTTACGTCAAGCAGTTCTAAAAACAAGCCAAACAAACTTAGACCATTTTCGAGTCTCGAAAACAACCTTTAGGAGGGGATGAACACCCAAAAAATGGGATCTCCCAAAGTCCGGTGATTGCAACTTAACTTTTTGGACATTTACGACATGAACCACTGAAAACAAACCCAAAATAAATTCAGACCATAAAATCCAAGCTTACGAGGGAGCGAAAACTCGACAAAAATTACGTCTCTCGAAGTTAGGCGATTAAAACTGCACTTTTTCGACATTTCCATCTCGGAGCACTTAGAATAAGCCCCTGATAAATTTGAGACATGTTCGAATCCCGGAATTCACCGTTTGGAGGGTATGGAAAGTCAGAAATGCGGTTTATCAATTCTTTTCACTCTGCAAGCCTGGTACATTGGAATGGCTGTAATAATTACCCAATAAAGGTATTTAAAAAAACACGACTAGTAAATTGATACAAAAATATTATGAATTACATTTCGAATGAAATGAGCAAAAATACATGGGAACGAAAAGTTACATAACTAAGTAAATATTTCAACGAATCCGTTGCTAGAAATATTCTTCTTGCTACTAGCGTACATATGGCAGTGCCACTCGTCATTCATCGTTATCAATTATTCGAGAAAAATACGTCCATGTGGTTCTAAAAAGTTTTACACAGCTCTATTTAATTTCGTTGCGGTTTGCATGAGGAATGAAACGACAAACCAGCGTGTAGCGTGCGTCGACATAATAAAATATACGAGATTATAATGAGATAAGCTAGATCGCTATACTTAAACTGCAGTGCTAACATTTATTGGTACAGGTGCGCATATGATGCGCCTCATTATTTTCCCTTATCTTCTTATTACGTTCCATACAAAACGCTTTATTAAATGCAAAATAAAAAATATCCCAATGTACCATAATACACAAACACCAGGAGGCCGCGAATTGTATTTGGTATGACTTTGCTCGATTTCATAAAAGTTTCAGTTGCAAAAAGTTTGCCACGAATAAATGCTGTGACGGTAAACCTGTGAGTGGCAAAATATCGTAATCATTCTCGTGATTCTTATACATTCCTATATATGTTTTCCAACGACTCTGACTGTGTGCTTCGGTGATACGGTTTGAATGTATTCGAGTTCCCCAAAAGATTGTATCCGAATATGATACACATTTTTCACAAGTTTTTAGAATAAAGAAGAAAAGATCACGTTGCTTATAAACATTTTTGATGATGTTGAAGTTTGCATGGTGGCTGTGCAATGAAACTTGAGTTTCCACAATTGCGTGAATTTCTCTAGGCACACTTTACCTATAAACCTTTTAAAAATATTTCTTAGAATAATTACTCAGCTATCTACGACGTTCAGGGGTCATCTAATTTGAGACGCTAAAAAAGGCTATTTTCATGAATTTTTTGGCTAAGTTTATAGTATAGATACTGATATAAAAGTTATTACACTTAATAAATACTTTCGGAATATATTTATATTTTATTAAATGTATTTATGTAGCCCAAACACACTTTAAACGCGTTTTTCTCGAAACAACGTTTTTCGACGGCTTGTTGATAAAATCATTAAAACTACTGAACCGATCCTTATGAAATTTTAACCACATAGTCTTTACAACTATAGCTATATCGCATATCAAGGTGTTTTTAGAATTTTAATATTTATTATTTTTTTGCCAAAAACGATGAAAAAAACACTTCTTTTTGTGTTTTTTTGTGCTTTGTTTTTTTTTTTTTTTTCCGAAAAATGTCCGCGATTCTGTTATTTTTACATATGTCAAAAATCGTAAGATGCTCTATACCCATTAACATCCTGAATCTAAACCCGTTTGATTTTTTTGTTTCGGATTATCCATTTCCGAGATTTCATCAACCGCGCAGACCTACAATTTCTTAAGGACATTTTTTTAACTACCATTTTCGTCTTTAAATAGTGACTTAAATGAATAAATATTTTTTTCAAAATGTATTTCGAATATGTATTTATTAAGTGTAACAACTTTTATATCAATACCTATAATATAAACCTATTTAAAAAAATCATGAAAATAGCCTTTTTTAGCGTCTAAAGTGAGAAGACCCCTTAATCTGCGATAAAATGTTTAATGTAGTTATCAAAAGAAGGAAATAAAAATATAATGAAGAATTTTTTGTTGCATTCCAGCAATGCGTACTTAAACATCATCGTTTTCGTCACTTTTGGCTTGTTATTTTTTCCTGTTTGAGCAAATTGTTTTTTGCTCTCTACACAGAATGGTTCCGTGTGGAGGTACGACGTTGAAGTTTGCATCGTTTGGATGCAACGAAAATATTTTTTTTCTTGAATTTTCCAAACTTCCGTTGACAGATTCAAGCCCCGAAAAGTACGCGAACATTTCCGAGGATCTTCATACAGTAATCTACAATCTAAATCGACAAAGTATGATTCTCGATAATGATAAAAATAAGGAATTGAAAAGAATTTCCCTTGCATCCCAACGATACAAACTTCAACCTCATGTGAAGATTCATGTTGGCACCAAAAGCTCGAAGAGTGTTCCGAGTGTGAGTCGTTTTCGGGATCGGTGGGGCCCAGTTGAATATCATGATTTTTTTCGGTTCGAATCCTTACAACTTTCAATGTCACGTTTCGTTTGTGATTGTTTTTTAAAACCCATGACGCATCTGTGTATGTACGAAGGTCGGAGTATATGAGATCGTGGTCCGGATCATAAGAGGACATCATCGTGAACGAGCGGTCAGAAATATATAGCTAGTTGAAAATTTGCCTTTCGCTTGCGCGGTTATTACGCGAAGAGTGGAGAGGGAATTCTAATTGCCGGAGAGAAGAGAGTGAAGAGGTTTCCTTATAGAACAGTCACATGCGTACGTGACATTCACGAACGGATTCTCAGCGGTGCCACTCCATATTCACGAGGCAGAGAAAATCTGGGCCATTGTCATGAACGGTGAGTCGAGAAAGAGACTATGCGGATACTCGAAACATCCGGTTTAAAGAAAAATTCATTAACCTCGCATCTGCGCCAAGATCAAGTGATATTCCAGTGCTATACGGGATCATGTTGCATCGTTTTTTTAAATCCAATGACGCCCATCAATTGATGCGAGTGAAAAACAAACGTGTCAGCGAAATGTGACAGTATCGTTAAAAAAATTGCGTGGCAAAGTATTCTTCAAAAATATGACTGAAAAATATGAACTCTTTCGTTGGGAAAAAAAAATTGGAAGCATCATGCCGATGATACCTCTTTTTGTTCATTGCGACGTGTACTCAGCGCGTTTAGATTCGCAGCCTCAGTTTGTTATCGCGGTTTTTATTACTGTCTATGGTCACCCACTACGAATGGGGGACTAACAAAGGTTGTAATCTTTGAACAATTGAGACTACCTACGATCTGAGTGACAGATCGGGGAAGCACGTCTCAACGAATAAAATGAGTCACAACTCGACTTCTCTAATGATAAGCCAAGAATATGAATCATTTTCTGACGATGCTACAGTTGACGAGCCTTTTTGTTGAACGACGTTGAGGCGTACATCATTGGATCGCAACGAAAATTCGCATTTTAAATTTTTACTTCTCGATTTTCTTCTCGATCCAAAATCGTATTCTGCAAATTTGGAATGTCGATTCCTGATGAAAGTTCTAAAAACGTTTAAGTGATATTCGTCGCCGGAGTTTGGCAAAAAAACAGTTCGGGATACTAGACTTTTGTTGGATTACAACGAAGCAAATTCGATACAATGTTGTTGAATCATTGTTGCGGACAAAAGTTGCTGCGTTGCACTGACACGCATGACATAACGAGTATTTTTTTTCTACTGTCAATGGATGTGGGGAAATTAGTAGAAATTATTCGACAAATGTAGTGATCTATTTGATCCTGCGGCGTAATTTTGTATTTACTGGACACTTTTCAGGGTATCGAGGCTCTCAATTATCGAGAGGTTCGTTTGTCCTTTTTTCAGTACCACTCTGTCTGCTTTTGTGCGCGGTCCTGACGTTTGGTGGGGTTCAAGCTGCATGTAAGTAGCGCACTATTTTATAGATTTCATCGTTTATCTCTTATATATTTAAAATATTATGTTTTAATTCACAATGCCATGCATTTTACAATTATATATATCCGTTGTAAATAATCTCCCTTTCCATCCCTTTCGCTGAAGGGCGCAAAACATTATTTTCCCGGGAAAAACATGCTACTATTTCGGAAATGTTCACCGCACACGAGAACATCGACATTTGGTTTAAGGCGTTATACGCAGTTGCAAGGCCATAAAAAGTCGTTTTTTCACTATTTTTTTCTGGAAAAGGATTTCATTTGGGCAAAACGAAAAGTATTAGACAGTGTAGTGGCATCTTTTTGGAATGGAAAGTGGAATTCCAAAAGTGGAATTTTTGATTTTCAAAAATATTCATTAACATTGCTCCTGTAGGAAGTCTCCTGGAGGTCCCCGAAAAAAAGTGTCCGGCGGTGAGCGAAGTAGCGTCGGTTTGGATTATCTAAAATGAAAAAACCAAAAAGATTCTTTTAGGGGATAGATGAATCCAGGTATTGATCGAAGGAATAGTCGAAATTTTAATTTTTGACAAAATGGTGGCTCCGGAAAGAAACAATTTCGATTTTCGACCAAATTTTTTTCGTTAAATCGTTGAAAAAAAAATAGAAATAATTATCGGAAATCTTATTCCTTCGATCAATACCTGAAGAATATATCTGACAAGGTTGTGTTAACATTGCAGACCGATCGGTTGAGCCGTTTTTGAGAAATCGTGCTCACCGACTTTGAAAATACCGTTTTGAGGAAAACGCGTTTGAAGTTTCGTGCGCTTTCTCTGTAGCGCTCTGAGCGTCCTTACAAATATGTGAGTATTTCCGAGAATATTCGCTGGATCGATTTGAAATTTTGAGGAAATATACTCACATATTTGTACATTCCGAAAATGCAATTTAAAAGAAATCGTTTTTTTTTTAAACTTCTAACAGCGTATAACCCGTTAAATGCATAAATGAGCTTTTTTTTCATTTCGCGCAAAATCTATTCGATCAATTTTTTTCATTTCGCGTAAAATACAATTAATATGAATATGTGTTAAAAATGACAAACGTTATGACGAATGTTGAAAATGGTTAATAATAAGATACCGTCGTTTGTAATTTGATGCAGACAAAGCAGGTCACTGCCCGATGAGAAATACCGTCTCTACATGTATGCCGAGGTGCTTTACCGATTTCGAATGCAGTGGCGATCAGAAATGCTGCCCTAACAAATGTAACAGCAAGTCTTGCACCTCAACGAGCCCCGTAAGCACGGGTCGCGACGGCGGATACAAGGGAACACGTGAGTTCTTTTTTCCGATCGTATTTGACATGGACAGATTACGAACTCATGTGAGACAATTCCCGCGGAGGGAAAAAAAGTCATCTAGCTAAAAATGTCTTTTTGGAGAAATTCGTCCAGAGACCATAATTAAAACAATTGTCGAATTACGATGAAATTTTTTTTTCCGAATTTCTTATAACTTGTGTAAGTGTTACTTGTGTCAATGATAAGTGAAATTTCTTATAACATTATCGGAAAATGTGTGAAAAAATATACAAGTAAAAATTTTGAAACTTCTTAAATATATTTTTTTTATCTGTACATTCACTTGGTTTTTTTTTCTTAAGGGGCACGCTTCCGCATGGGAGAGGTGTTGTTTTTATAATAAAAAAAGGTTCAATCGATATATGTTTCGAATGTTACAAAACTTAAAAAAAATAACATTTATTGAAAATATCCGGGGGTGTGTGTGTGAATTTTTCACACATGCGCTCTCACTTCATCACATTTTAGGATATATTGATCAAATTTTTTACACGTGAAGAGTACTGCTGAGGAATGATTGAGCTTAAATTCGGAGAAAGCAGGTGAAATTTTGTTTGGAAATTAATTTTTTCCAAAAATGTGATAAATGCTTCAATTTAGCATCAATTTTCAAGTTTAGAGGTGCCATGCTGATTTTTCCCCGATGCTAAAGTATCATTGATGACTGGATTGCCGACCAATTCGGACATCATCACTTAATCTGTACATTTTTTACCATCACTATCCTCGAGAGGATTGTAACAAAGTATTCA
The DNA here is from genome assembly GCA_964007375.1 of Ophion obscuratus. NCBI lineage: Eukaryota > Metazoa > Arthropoda > Insecta > Hymenoptera > Ichneumonidae > Ophion > Ophion obscuratus. The sequence continues at coordinate 41,884,560 of OZ023312.1, forward strand.
CTTCAAAATAAATGAAAATTAAACGTCAGTGTTGTGGATGTAATATATTTTTCTTTCTGCTCACAGATGACCCCGTTATGTGCGCGGGAGTGAAATGTCGCAATTTCGAGAAGTGCGAAATGGACCGGCGTACCAAACGCGAAAGGTGCGTTCGAGCTTGAGAAAAATGGACAATAATCTTCCAAACTTCACCTACCCGAATGACTATAGAATATAGAACTGTCAAATCCTGATAAAATGAAATGCATTTAACCCGGATATTATAAAAATGTGTAATAGTGACCAGAAAGACTCGTTCCGTAATTATATGAATGTTAAAATTCCTCAGTTTTCACAACGTAAAAGTGGTCTATTTTTTTCATGAAAAATTTCGCCGATTCGATTTTCTGTAGAATAATCGCGTACGAAAAAAATTGCAGTATGCAACCAAAAGAAGATTGTTACGTCGAAGGAAATTTTTCGAACAATTATATTATCCAGGGCTAAATCAATAAATTCCGCATTACCGGTTACATATCCGCCTTACTTCAAGCCGAATGTGGAAAACATTGAACATTTTTTTATTCCTAGGAAAAAGTTTTGTGCTACAGGCATATTTGAAAAACATGGTAAAAAAATACTGCCCAGGACAGAGGTGTGTTCTTTTTGTATCTTCGCAAAAGCCGAACCTAGGACTTTTTTCCCACCTCCTTATCCTCAAAATCCTGAAAATATGGCTATTTTCTCATACGGTGACAAAAGAGTTGCGTTTATGTTGACGAAATTACACACTGAGAAATTCCGACCCCGGCGTCTCTTACTGTAGTACTTCATTTTCTTTGCGACACAACGCCGCGGCCTATCACTAGAAGCAACTTTTGCGTTATATTCGGTTGGTAAGAAAGTCTTGCAACACAAACGACAACTTTTCTAAATAAACATAACATTTTATTGGGATGTTGAATAAGTTCTCGCTGTTGATACGTAAAAATTAATGCTTTATTTGAAAAAATCATTCCTACTGCTTTCAAGCGTTTCGAAACTGTTGTGTGATTAACTCCTAATGATTCTGCAAGTTCAGCTAGCGTCTGACATGTGTCTTCATGAAGTATGCCTACAATTCAACACATCAAAATCATTATTTTTGAAGCGTTTAAACCAATCTCTGCATGTTGTTTCCGACAGAGCATGGTCGCCGTAAGTCTCAACAAGAATTCTGTGTGCTTCAACTGCAGATTTTTTTAAAAGAAAGTAGTGAATAAAATTCCCCGCAAATACCCGACTAGAAATTTTGCTACGCAGCAGACTAGGGCCGTATCCGGCATGCCGTATTCCGTACTACGGCACTTTGCAGGCCGCCGTATCAGGGCTTCAATAGGCGTGAAACGCTTTTTGCATCCGGCCCTGATGCGGATGCTGGTTACGGACCTGGTCAGTATACCCTTGCAGGCTCTGATCCGGCTGCCGTATTTATGCCTGAAATGACAAACAAAAACAATCCAAAAAATATGAATAAAAAAATTCTGTTAGTATCATCTGTTTCCATATACCTTATTTATGTTCCTGCTCATATGATAATTGAGTTAAAATATTATTGTGCCTCGTTAAAGTTTTTACCTACCCTCGGGATTGAACCCATGCCTTCTTATTCTAGAGCCGAGCGCGCTACCTATTTAGCCATCCTAACACTTGTGTAAACTTTCTTCTTTTCTTCCCTGTCTTTATCAGTCTAATTATATTCTACAGAATGTCAATAATTTTATGCATGATGTTCAAAGTTACATAATTGCAATGTAACAATAATTATATATTTTCCACTGAATTTTTTTTGCCTATTTAGGGCCTTTGCACACGGTGTATTTTCTACACGCAGACCACGCGATACAAACGCGACATACACTTGATCTATATGCGTTTTTCAGTCCAAAAAGCGTGTGGATCATGTGTGTATTGCGTTTGTATCGCATCATCTGCGCGTAGACAATACGCCATGTGCAACGGCCCTTAGGCTGTAAAAACAACTCACATGCATGTAATTTCGACAAAAATAGTAAATTCGCTCTTATATATATATACATTATATACATTATATATATATATATATATATATATATATATATATATATACATTATATATATATATATATATATATATATATATATATATATATATATATATATATATATATATATAATGTATAAATAAGAATAAAAGCGAATTTACTATTTTTCTACTTACAAATTCGTGCATTTTTCATGTTCGTTTGTGTATAAACATGGGCTAATTGTTTATGTACAAACGAACTGAAGCGATATTATTCAATAATACATCATTCCAAATATTCAGTCATTCAAAATTCATAAAAATAATATGTATGTATGGATGTATGATGTGTGTGTGTGTATATATATATATATATACACACACACATATATTAATCAGTCATTTTAAGTTCTGCCATTAAGAATATTTTGAATGATGTATTATTAAATAATATCGTTTCAGTTCGTTTGTATACAAACAATAAGCCTATGTTTATTACCTGCTCGCAGAGTGTAGATTATTCGAATTCATGCGGTTTATATCGCAGACGTGAATGAAACCTAACCTCAAAATCTTAATTCGCCAACTACGTCTATGGATGCCACATTACGGCGACATACAGGCTACCGTACTTCAGCCTGTTTAGGGTGCCCCCTCGCGTCCGTACTGAGATGCCACCAATCCGGTCCGCCCAAGGCACAGACCAGGCCTGCCGTAACCTCGCGTCCATGGATGCCATATTCCGGCGACATACAGGCTACCGTACTTCGGCCTGTGCAGGGTGCCTTCTCGCGTCCGTACTAAGGCCCTACTGATCCGGTCGGCATCCGGCACAGAGCAGGCGTGCCGTAACACGGTGTCCATGGACGCCATATTACAGCGGCATACAGGCTACCGTATTTGGCCCTGTTCAGGGTGCCTACTCGCGCCCGGACTAAGTTTCCACTGGTTCGGGGGACTTCCGGCACTGATCAGACGTGCCGTATTACGGTATTACGGACTGGAGCTTGATAGCAGCCTGATCAGTCTTCAGGCTGCCGGATGCAAATTTCTAGTCGGGTACTCTGTTTGCCACGAAATTTGGCATGTTTAATACTGAATAAAAAAAGTTGTTTGCACTTCTGCAAAATTACATACACTGAATTTCAAGCTTGTATATAGTACTTATTTATAGATGCATTGCCACCTTAAACTACACGCACGCAATTCTGGTAACGCTAACCGTTGGGAAACAGCGAGAACTTATTCAACGTCCTAATACAATATAGTGTCCCCCTTCATCTATACTCGTGCCTAACGCCAGCCGTCCAGAAATCCTTAAGGGATAACAACACTCTAGTGGCAAAAAAGGCCTAACTTTGACAATTCATTTTGGGATTATGAAAATAGGAATAGAATTTCTTTTGAGAGAGTTTTGAGAGGGCATATTAAAGTTAAAAAAAAATTACTATCATTTCCATACAAAATGGCGGCGACAGAGACCATCTTTAAAAACGTGTTTTTTACAAATAGCTTCACAGGAGGACGATTTTCTCGTAAAGTATAAGACCTGGAACAAGAACCAAAGAAAATTATAATCTATATATTATTAGCTATCGGACTGCGTAGGGATTTTTTCTTTATCAAATTTTGTAAAAATGGCGCACTTTAAAAGAAATAAATCGATTTTTTACCGAAAACATAAAAGGTAAATTGTTTATGAACAAAAAAGTTTACATTTAATCAAACAACGGCTACGTACTCCCATAGAGAATGTAATTGTGAAGCTACTATCAAAATTTCAAATCGATCCAGGCAAAGGTGTCCTCCCAGTTTGAAAAAAGTGGTTATGAGAAAAACAAGTTTAAAGTTGTACGAGGCGCCTGAAAGAAGTCCAAGGCGCTGTGGCAATATCGATAATTGAGCTTAAAAAAATCGCTACAGGACCAATTGCATATCGTTTTTATGACCCCAAAGTATTTTTTAAGTAAAAAAAAAACGATTTTTCCAAAACCCTAGAGTGGTGTTATCCCTCAAGTCTTGAATTTAAAAACTCTTCAAGGGTATTTTGAAAATCCGTTTGGTTATCAAATTGTTTATCACATAAATCGTTTTTCAAAGCCCGAAATAAACTTAATAATCTGACGGTGTTTATGTCCGGTAAGTATGGTGGACGTGATAGTACTTCCCATTCGAATTCTGAAATCGGTTTTTCTGTCCTTTTAGTTAGAGGTCGTCCATTAATCACGTGAGGCTCAAATAGGGGGGGGGGGGTTGACAACATCACCATTGATCACGCTGAGGGGGGGGGGGGGGGGTGTTGTAACATATGACGTGTATTTTTTTGTAACTGCGCGGACAATGCCATTTAAATATGATGACAATACCTATATATTATTTCGTTTTTCATCATAAAATACCGCACTCTCTATCGCTTGTGTCAGACGTTTCTTAACAAAAAAATGCACGTGAAGTGGTGGGGGGGGGGGGCACCTCATCACATATCACCATGGGAGAGGGGGGGGGGTTAAAAAGTGGCCTAAAAAACCTCACGTGATAAATGGACGACCCCTTACGCGGGCCCAAGCGTTGTCCTGAAGAAGACGAACTTGTCGACATTTACGACGTTTGCGACTTTACGACATTCTTGTTTAAGGGGATATACCAGTGTAAACGCTGAAAATTTGGGTGATTTCCGGGACTTTTTTGGAAGAAAAGTACTCAATTAAATGTTTCGGAAAATGAAGAATATATTCGGCTATATTTGACCTATATTACATAATTTTTTCATAGAAAAATATTGAGATCCTCTTCGGAGGCGCCAAGAAAAAGTTCCTCCACTGCTGACATGATTCCGGCCGAATGAGTAGCTGAAACCGAAAAAATGTCGTTAATCTGGAAGGTATTTCCTGTACAATAACATAGGATTTTCGAAAAATATCAAAATCTAACGAAAGCGCGTAGTTATGAAAAAAGTCTGTTTTTTGCCTATAAAATGTTCGTTTTTTTCAATGCCAAATCATCAATTTTTATCCAATCAAAAATATCCTACGTCATTGTAGAGTAAATATATTCAAGATTACTCAGTTAAAATTTCAAGTCAATCGGATAATTGCTCTTCGACTTACAATATCAGCAAATTTGAAAAATCGCATTTCGAGAAAAACGCGTTTCAAGATTCAACTATCGATTTTTGCAAGATAAAATGATATTGATATAAATGATATAAATGATAATGATATTCTTGAAAGTATAAACTGTCGAAAAAGGCAAAAAAAAAACGATTTTTTTAAAGTGTCACACTGGTATAGCCCCTTAATAATTTCAGACAGCTTCTGTAATCGTGTAGAGTAGAGCTCGGCATTTATTGCGGTGTTAGGCGGAAGAAGCTCATAATATGCTAGGAAAAATGTTTAACCAAGTACTTTAGTGTCGCAAGACTTTCTGACTAACCTAATATATACACATAATACATACCTCACGTGAGTGAGCACCACACACGTATTACGTCACATTTATCAGCAATCACCGACGCGATCGTTTTCGGAACTTTTCTCAGTTACTATTCCACAGAATGTAACGGTTCAAGTATCAAAATGCGTGTTTCAAGTATGGCCAGAAGCTACTTATCTTCGATTTGTCATTAGCTCAACCAGAAGATGATTTTCTAGCCTATTTCGAATGCAGTTCCTACAGTAATAAGATCTGATTTTTTTCCCCAAAATCACGAACATCGGGTGGTTTTAGGTCCTTCCTTCGGCAATTCGACATCGTCTGTGAAAATTTTTAATCATTCGGTTCGGCCGTTTTTGCCAGAAATTCCAAAACCTTTTCATGGATTTCTTTACCGACGGAGTCGTGTGTCATTCCGAAAACCAAGCCAATACCACAGAGTGCGCGCGCTTCTTAACCTCTCGGTAACAAAAAAGATGTCTACTTTACCAACCGTCGAAAAGCAGAAAGCCGAAAAAGTAGTGCAATTGGGACATGGCGCCGTAATCGTTTACGCCCTGATTGCGGTAGCACAACCTTCATTCACAATGATAACTCGAACAACAAAGATTAGAAAACGTGCAACCAAAGAGTCGCGATGATGATTGGCGTGTCGCGATATTTGTGAGCGCTAGAAAAAAGCAGCCGGGTTTCTTGTGCGAGCGTGCGACAGCTGTCGATCGAAGACTCCAACAAAGTGAGGTTAGGGAGAGTGACGCAGAGTGAAAGCACGAGTGTTGCGATTTATAGCGATGGCTCTGGAATTTCTCGTAAACCGGCTACAAGCACTTTTCGTATTGTTGCTCGGTGCATTCAGACGTGCCATGTGTTGTCTGAGGCGTCGAAGACGTTCGTCGTGCGACTCCATCCCACTGTCGGCTGTTGGGGTAGTACCCAATGTCGCAAACAAATCCCCGGTGAGTAACACGTAAGCAGTTTATGCCGGATCGTACAGCGGAAAAAACTCATCGATGGCACTACGAGTCACGGATTCGGATCGATTATTCTTTCGGAGCCTGTTTCTTTAGAGTGCTCGGTTTTTTTGTCGCCTCTCTATCGATAATTATTTGCACCCAGGAAACGGAGCAATGGGATCAGTGGGACGAGAATTTAGTAGTAGTGGTTTCCGACAAACCGTCCAATCTTGTACAGACCAAGATCGAACAGTACAGACAGCAGGTGGCGAAGCCTCCCGAGCCCCAAGAGAAGGAGCAACAACTGAACTTTTTTCAGGTATTCTTTATTATTGTAACACTCTATTCCTGTGCTCATATTATCACTGCAAGCACTTGAAAATCAAGATGTGGTCGAAGTTTGCATCGTTGGAACGCAACGAAAATTCTTTTCAGCTTCTTTTTTCATCAATATCCAAAATCATTTTTTACGAAGTTGTTGTAGATTGCTAAATTAGAATCCGAGAAAAATGTTTACGTGATTTTCGTAACTTAAGGGCATGTACAAGGTCAACATAACCTCACAAATTTTTCAATCCTTTTTTCTCATAGATGGTTGAATTTTTTAGGAAAAACAAAGCATTAGGCTCTGGAGAATTCCCTGACGCAGAGCTTGATGATTTCCTTTTGCCCTAAATATTATTCATCTCTGAGAAATCTCTGTTCGAAAATTTCAGCTATCTCTCTCGCACTCATATGTCACGTGGTACATCTTCTACTTTGCCTTAAATCTATCAGAGAAAATTTGGAAAATTGAAACAAAATCATTTTCGTTTCATTCTAAAGTTGCGAACTTCAACGTCGTAAATTGAGGTGCAAAGATTCAACTATGGTGAACTTCGCATAGTTGGAATGCAACAATAGTTCTTTAAAAATCTTCTACTTCTTCACTGTCGGTAATATCTAAAAGCTTTTCCGCCTAATTTAGGCTCTTATCTTAATTTAGGCTAACTTACCTGTATTGAAGATCCTTAAAAACGTTTGAGTAATTTCCGTGCCGCTAATTTTCCAAAAAAAAACATCGGGTTGCAAAATTACAGTCTTGAAGTTTGCATCGTTGGAATGCAATGTAAGTTTTTTTTCTATTTTTATTACTTCTAGGGTATTATTTTATAGAATTTATTGTTTAAGAATTTAAATATGAAAATAAATGTTTTCTAAAATAATAAAAATGCAAAAATCAAAATATGAAAAAGTGTTTCGTTGCGTTCCAACAATGCTAACTTCAACAGCATCAGAAATTTCCGTTCCGTTCCAACTATGCAAACTTCAATATCATAAGATGCAACGGAAATTTTTGGATTTTTGTTCCATTTCTTTACTTTTACTGTCATCTCAGATCCTCCTGCGGATTTAAGTTGCAGAACTTGGGGAAGATACTCAGTTTTTCGTGTGCGCCTGCCTATAATTATGTCTTCTCCCGCATAACGGTTTTCGTGATAACATTGCAGAGTTTGGTTTGAGTTTAACGATGATGAAGTTTGCGTCGTTGGAATGCAACGAAAATTCTTTTCTCTTCTTTCATTTTCATTATTATCGGAAATATTTTCTTGCCAATTTGTGTCGTAGATTTTTTAATAAGAATTGTAAAACACATTTGTGATTTTGTAGCCTGAATTATGGTGTTGAAATTTGTATCGTTGGGGCGCAGAGATAATTCATTTTTTTAGATTGCCAAGAATTGGCAAAAAATATTTTCAATAATAATGGAAATAAAGGAAGAAATCAGAATTTTCGTTGTTTTCCAACAATGCAAACTTCAACACCATCCCAAATCCGCAAAAAAAATGCTAGTGAAATTTAGAAACAATTGATTCTCGCTGTATTCCACCGACACAAACGTCACCACCATATGATTACGGGTGGTGAAGAAAATGCGGAAATAAAAATTGAAAACGGAATTTCGTTGCATTCCACCGATGCACACTTCAACGTGTAGAAGTTGCTAACTTTGATATCAATATCGCGTAGTAGAAACGAAAAAGCTCGTTGAAATGTGAGAAACAAGCGTTACAGTTCTTTCCACGGTGTTGAATTTTGCATCGTTGAAGCGTAACGAAAATTCTTCTCCACTTTTGTCGTTATCCGAAATTATTTTCGATTGATGTTGCCAGTAGGTCTTTAATACGAATCTTAAACAACGTTTGAGTAATTTCTGCATTTGTCATCTACGTAAAAAAACTGGCAAGGAAATGCATTTCGTTGCATTCCAACGATGCAAACTTCAATATTATTTATCTTCCTCCGCTATTAACTTGACAAATTGTATCGAAAGAGGCGCGAGAACTACCTTAAATGTGATCTTTTGCTATGGCTGTTAGAGTTTGCATCCCTAGAACGCAACAAAGATGCTTGTTTTAATGTTTTTATTTCTTTATTTTTGTTGTTTCCCAAAATATTTTTTGTGGATTCAGAGTGTGGATCTCTAAATAAGAAACATAAGAGATCATTAAGGAATTTTCTAGCTACGATCTGTCAAAAGAAATTCAGCACTAAAAAGATCGGAATTCCGGTTGCATTTCAACATTGCAAACTTCAATCTCATCTTTTGCTATTGGGAATAAGTTTTCCAGAGGTTCGTCCGTCCAGCATTAACGTTCGATATATTCGCTTGAGAAAACATCTACACGTTTTCTGCAAAAGCATACAGTTTCCGAGATCTTTCAACAAGAAAAATTGCTGCCGGTCAAGTGTAGGTCACACTCGAAGGGTTGATCACGTGACGACATTGTGTTGAAGTTTGCATCGTTGGAACGCAACGAAAGTTCTCTTTTACATTTTATTTTCCATATTTTTATTATCATAGAAGATCTTTCTTTCAAAGATTTATATTGTCGACCGCAAAATAAATATCTTAAAAAAACGGTTAAAGGTTTTTTGTAGGCAAAATCTGTCAAAAGAAATGAAATAAATTCAGAAATATTAATTTTCGTTGCATTGCAACGATGCGAACTTCAGCCTCATTGAAAGAACATGGGAAATTGTCTCGATTTGTCGTTAATCAGTAATGAAATGCCTCCAGGACATGACGCCGAAGATCACAAGACAGACGAAAGTCGTCGTGAGAGACAAGTCGGCGGAACAGTCGAGCCGGGACCCGTCCAAGTTCGCAGTGGCCACCGAGAGGGTACCGACGAATGAACTGGAAGTTTGGGAGGACAACGCGACAAGCTGGGAAGAGGAGACGCTCGAGGAGTTTGGCGACCCTACGGAGGCCCTCAGAGAGCAAAGGCGACGGGAAAGAGAGAGAAGACTTTTCGAGCAACAGCAAAAGAGAATGGAATACAATTTCAGGCCCCAGCCGTTGGGTGAAAAAATTGGCTCCTGATCAGAGGCTTTCATAGGGATGAACAATGTTCATCTGAATCGCCATTCAACCTCGAGGATTGAACGTCGGAAGAATGAGACGCGGAGCTTTCGGAAACTCGGGCGTGATCAGAGCGTAAGAATTGATAAGAAGCCTGGTGGAAGGGCTCGAAAGGGCTCGGCGAGGTAGTTTCAACGTAACTCCAGGAGTTACGATTTGGATTCATGAGGGGGCGCTCGTTCGTGGAAATTGAATTCGTTGTACAGGACATGGCGTTACAATGAAACCGTATTTATACAAAGGGTTCTTTAAGAGTTACCGAAATTGTTTTTTTTTCTCTTTTTTTTTGTTGTTTTGTTATTGGCGTCGAAAATAGAGCTTCTTGTTCTGAAGCCTCGACCATTATGCATCATCTGCTCTCGATACAAATAAAGAACTTGTTCTTTTGTTATATCGTACGAGTTTTATTCCGTACAAATGTATCAAAATGGGGGTGGGGAAAGTTGGAATTTGAATTTCTTTGGTGACGATCGGAAATTTACTTCAGTTGAAAAACATTCTTTTTTTCAATTGAAATTCCCTGAGTAGCGCACTCTTGATCGAATATTTCCGTTTCTCACGCGATGGATTTGGCCGTATAAGAAATTACACAAATGTTAACTTAGTTCTCGCGCTACAATAGTGTGAAAACGTTTTCCTGACAACACCTGATGAAATATAGGGCGGTCGAGTAATGAACTTCTGACTGAGTCTATACTCGAATCGCTCCCATACATGAAAGAATTGTTTACGTGGAAAGTATTCCCCTTAGTAAAGACCGCACAACTTCACGCGGGCAACCTTGGTTCAAATTTAACCCTTTTCGTGGCTGTATTCCGTAAGCAAGACAGTCAATTATTTTCTTTTTGACTTCATCTGGATAATGATCCTCGGCTGTCTCGTATTTTTTGCGACGTTGAAGTTTGCATCGTTGGAAAGCAGCGAAAATTAATTCTTTTTAATTACTCAATTTTTTTGGCTCATTTAGGTTGTGAAATTCCCTCAATCGTTTTCACGTATTCTTACTAGATAATTATTGCCGCAATTCGCGAAAATAAGGCGTTGGATAACAATGAAAATGAAGAGATGACAAATGCAAAAATAAAATGGTTGGACTTCAACGTCATGGTTTTTTTTTATAAAAAGGTGAGACGTTGCTAACTTCAATATCAATTATTTCAAATCATAAAGGGTAAAGCTATTTGAAATTTCACAATTAGACATCACAGTTCTTCTGAGTAACGAGAAATTCGAACGCATTTTGTCAAAAGAGGCATTGGCGCGTGATCTACCTCGAATCATATTTCACCGAACTCGTCGCATCAAGTTACAAGTTTTATTTGCTATAGTAAAACTGACGACTGTCTACTCCGTATAATGTTCGGTGAAAAATGTCTAAAAAGTTATATTTTTAGATTGACAAGCAGACATTGTGAATCAAAGGCTTTGCTTTAACGTAACCAGGTAAAATATCGATTTGTATGGTGTTGAAGTTTGCATCGCTGGAATGCAACAAAAATTCACATCTATCTTTTTATTTCCACATTTTCCCTGTATCAATTCAAGGGGTTAGGCTACTATGACGACCCGAAAATCAGGGTTGTTGAAAGAAAAACCATTTTGAAGGAATAAGTAAGATGATTGAAAAATCTTTTGGACATTTATTTGCATTTACGATAAACAAAGTTGTATATCGAATATCATTAAAAAATGTTATTAATTTGAAAAGTTATAAACAATCTTGTGAAAGGCCTTTGAACATGAGGGGCTCAACAGTATACTTGATTTTGGCCACCTGGTTGATCGGAAACAAAACAAAACGAGTTTTTTTTCTTCTTAAAACAGATGACATTGGCTAAGACTCGACCGATCCTTTTCGTAATCGTGTTTCAATTATCAAATTGAAACAATTGTATTTTTTTTGCTTTTTCGAGGCAGAAAGAGATCATCATTATCAATAACTAGTGAAATAAAAAACGTTAATAAGGAAACGACGTGGCTATCCGCACAGAAGTGTGACTGTATGCGAGTCACGCAAAAGACACGAAACACGCAAAAGCCATGAAACTGGAGTGACTGAACTTATGGGATTTTCGTGAAACTTGGAGTGTATTTATGGAGTGTCGGAGCTGGAGACACGTCGATAGTCGATTTTCGCAGAAATATTCTTTAACTTTTTTTGTGTGAGTATGTTGAAAAGTTTTCTGTGTACATTTTCACGAAGTCCAAAACCCATCGATAACATGTAGTCACTCCAGTATCACGAACTTTATTAGGGTTATTCCACAACTGCATGCCGGTATGTAGGGCTCCATCTTTACAACCGGGGTATGAGTATTGTGTGTGTAGTATATCTACACTTTTTTCAGCGGACACTGAGTAATCAACTGTCGGTACAATCACTCGAGAAGCAATATGATTTAACACGTTAAAGTCGCTACACCATTTTCACCTCTAATAAATCGCATTGCTCTTGATCTGCAAACAAGTATGTCACATCTCTTCCGTTACAAACATCAAGAGATTTGCACGCAGCAGCAAATCCAAATTATTCGAAATAATGCATGCACCGTTTGGAGTTTCTTTTGCGTGTCTCAAACACATCCAAGCAAAGAGACACTCCAATTTTGGAGTGTCTTCTTGCGTGAATGTATTCGAGACACTCCAAAGACGCACTGAAAATCTTCTGCGTGTCTCTCATACATTCACGCAAAGAGACACTCCAGGCTGGAGTGTCTCGTGTTTGCGAATATAATAGTGCTCAACAATAACTAATAACAAATCATTAGTTAATAATAAATTATTAAATAATCAACTATACACTAATAATAAATAACAAATAATAAATAATAAAAGTCCTAAAAAATGAAATATTGTCATTTTCGAAGTCACTTTTATGCAGCCAAGATCTTTGGGACCGTGTTTACACAATACCACTGCTTAAGGGCATGTACAAGGTCAACATGACCTCACAATTTTTTCAACCCTATTTTCTCATAGATGGTTGAATTTTTTAGAAAAAACGAAGCATTAGGCTCTGGAGAATTCCCTGACGCAGAGCTTGATGTTTTCCTTTTGCCCTAAATATTAATCATCTCTGAGAAATCTCCGTTCGAAAATTTCAGCTATCTCTCTCGCACTTATATGTCACATGGTACATCTTCTACTTCGCCTTAAGAAACAATTAAGGGGTAACACCACTCTAGGGGCAGAAAATAAGGTCTAACTTTAAGCAGTGATATTGTGTAAACACGGTCCCAAAGATCTTGGCTGCATAAAAGTGACTTCGAAAATGACAATATTTCATTTTTTAGGACTTTTATTATTTATTATTTGTTATTTATTATTAGTTTATAGTTGATTATTTAATAATTTATTATTAACTAATAATTTGTTATTAGTTATTGTTGAGCACTATTATATTCGCAAACACGACACTCCAGCCTGGAGTGTCTCTTTGCGTGAATGTATGAGAGACACGCAGAAGATTTTCAGTGCGTCTTTGGAGTGTCTCGAATACATTCACGCAAGAAGACACTCCAAAAATTGGAGTGTCTCTTTGCTTGGATGTGTTTGGAACACGCAAAAGAAACTCCAAACGGTGCATGCATTATTTCGAATAATTTGGGCTTGCTGCTGCATGCAAATCTCTTGATGTTTGTAACGGAAGAGGTGTGACATACTTATTTGCAGATCAAGAGCAATGCGATTTATTAGAGGTGAAAATGGTGTAGCGACTTTAACGGATTTATTTCTTTCAAAGTGCGCCATTTTCTCAAAATTTGATTAAAAAAAAAATTCCTGCGTAGTCTCATAGAGAATGTAATCGTGGAGCTACTATCGAAATTTTATATCGATCCATGCACATATGTTCGAGTAATCCGTCTTCCCAGTTTGAAAAACACTTTTTTCAAGATGGCCTCTGTCGTCGCCATTTGGGATAAAAATTATTTAAAAAAAATTTAAATACTTAAATATGTGTTCAATAAACCCTCTTTAAAGAAATTGTACTCTCTTTTTCATGCTCCCAAAATAAATTGTCAAAGTTAGACCTTATTTTCTGCCCCTAGAGTGGTGTTACCCCTTAATTGTTTCTTAAGGCGAAGTAGAAGATGTACCATGTGACATATAAGTGCGAGAGAGATAGCTGAAATTTTCGAACGGAGATTTCTCAGAGATGATTAATATTTAGGGCAAAAGGAAAACATCAAGCTCTGCGTCAGGGAATTCTCCAGAGCCTAATGCTTCGTTTTTCCTAAAAAATTCAACCATCTATGAGAAAATAGGGTTGAAAAAATTGTGAGGTCATGTTGACCTTGTACATGCCCTTAAGCAGTGGTATTGTGTAAACACGGTCCCAAAGATCTTGGCTGCATAAAAGTGACTTCGAAAATGACAATATTTCCTTTTTTAGGACTTTTATTCTTTATTATTTGTTATTTATTATTAGTTTATAGTTGATTATTTAATAATTTATTATTAACTAATAATTTGTTATTAGTTATTGTTGAGCATTATTATATTCGCAAACACGAGACACTCCAGCCTGGAGTGTCTCTTTGCGTCCTTTGCGTGAATGTATGAGAGGCACGCAGAAGATTTTCAGTGCGTCTTTGGAGTGTCTTTTTGCGTGTTCGAATACATTCACGCAAGAAGACACTCCAAAAATTGGAGTGTCTCTGCTTGGATGTGTTTGGGACACGCAAAAGAAACTCCAAACGGTGCATGCATTATTTCGAATAATTTGGATTTGCTGCTGCGTGCAAATCTCTTGATGTTTGTAACGGAAGAGATGTGACATACTTGTTTGCAGATCAAGAGCAATGCGATTTATTAGAGGTGAAAATGGTGTAGCGACTTTAACGTGTTAAATCATATTGCTTCTCGAGTGATTGTACCGACAGTTGATTACTCAGTGTCCGCTGAAAAAAGTGTAGATATACTACACACACAATACTCATACCCCGGTTGTAAAGATGGAGCCCTACATACCGGCATGCAGTTGTGGAATAACCCTAATAAAGTTCGTGATACTGGAGTGACTACATGTTATCGATGGGTTTTGGACTTCTTGAAAATGTACACAGAAAACTTTTCAACATACTCACACAAAAAAAAAGTTAAAGAATATTTCCGCGAAAATCGACTATCGACGTGTCTCCAGCTCCGACACTCCATAAATACACTCCAAGTTTCACGAAAATCCCATAAGTTCAGTCACTCCAGTTTCATGGCTTTTGCGTGTTTCGTGTCTTTTGCGTGACTCGCATACAGTCACACTTCTGTGCGGATAGCCACGTCGATAAGGAAAACGCCGTTCAAGGCAACTCAATCCGTTCATTAGATGTTGAGAAATCGTGTACACCGTTTTGAACAACATAGTTTGTAGAAATCGAGTTTAAAGTTTTACAAGCAGTTGTATCGTTGTAATAATAAGTTTAAGTTCAATCTGTGATTTCTGGACCACATGTTGAACATTCTTCTTCACTTTGAGTTGCCTCAAGCGACGAACGAATGCTCGTCATTTTCACAGTAGCCTAAGCCCCGTAATAATAGATTCTAAGGGTCGGACATAAAAAACGACTAATATTATTAGGTCTACATTTTTTAATTATCGTGTTCGTAGATCAAGCCAGGAGCTCTACTATTTTCACTCAGTTAAATGTAAACGATTTGATTACGTCATACTTGGCAGCCCGAGATGCTGCACGTTGCGGGTATGAAAATTGCAATAATTAGGGAAGAAAGAAATGGCAGACGCATATGTGCGTCAAAAGGATCAACTCGTAAACAGATTAAATCACGGCTTTCTTTTATGCGGTACGCAAGTAATTGTTATCGACAAATACAGACTCAATTATTTGAAAAAGGCTTACGAATTTATTTGCTGCTAACCACTTCACTGTAGGCCCAAAAATTTAAGCCAAAAGTACGTTCGAATGTTTTTTTTCCGAATCTATATCCGAGTTCCGGTATTGAGGTTTTTGGAATTGAAACAGTTGAAAAAAAAACTAAGTTTTCATGTACGTTACAAATTTTGCAAATTCTTATTAGCCGTTATGAATGCGCCATTTTGAATTTTCAGAACACGGTATGAGATTTGCATTCAGCGAACTAAAAAAACACGATATTCTAATTTCCTCAGTTACCCGAGAATCTTTCGAATTTACAAGCGCCTACCGTTCGTCGTCGTGAATTTTGAAAATCCACCGTCAGATTCGACATCGCAAAAAACACACTTTACAATGTTAACACGAAAACTTTTTTTTACCTTGGATATTTCCTTCCCTCGCGATATTTCGTCGCAGGTATATATAATCGGATCGCGCGTTGATAAAAAAAAACCCCGTGACAACGTATTTCCGAGTCGAATCGAGATGAAAAAACTTTTCGGCAACAAACGTTTTCCGAACGTTTGCGGGTTACCCACGAAAATCCGTTTGGCGGTTGATTCGAAGAGGAGTTTCGAGGGAACGCGAGCAGATGGCGTTAGGGGTTCTCCCGATGATTTTTCGCACGCGGGCGCGCACGCTCGTTCGCGAGAGGGAGACAAAAAGCAATATGGCATTGTGCGGAAATATCAGACGCAGTCGCGCGCGATTGCTGCCACAAAATGGCGGAGGTTGAGGAACGAGCCAAAGAGAATTCTGCATCCGGAGCTAAAGACGCGATGGTTAAGCAGGAAAAGCGCGATAATACGTTGTCGAACGGTGGAAAAGGCTCCGGGGACGATGTCGACAGTCTCGAGGAGTTGCCCCTCGACATCGGTGAACACTATCTCGTCCGAAGATCGGACGACTCCTGGCGTAAGTATCGGCGAACGGTCGCCTCTCCTTTTCGCTCTTCGATTCGCATCCGGAAATTGCGGCGACGCGGGACTCGGCTATTTCCGTGACCCGATCGGGCCCCATCGACCATCAGAGACTCGCACATCTCGACTCGTGCACGAAATTCAAATTATCGTTATGTCATCCGTATGACTCACGACCTGTTGTTCGGACACGTTACTATTTTTGAGTTTACTATTTTTTTTCTTTCAGTTCTGTGTTTTTTCCCTTCGTAGCACTACGCTAGAAAGCGAGAAGCTCTTGCTTTTTCGCACGAAGAATACGATTTTAATTACCTATACACGTAGCCTTGTTTTGGTTATTACGGTTGATGATTCATCAGGCATATGATTCATCAGGCTTCAAGGATTATATTTCACTTAAAGTTCATTGAAAATATTTCGATAATTCGCTCGACGTTACTGCATATCCGTCTTCTTTCTTCTGCAACCTCCAACTCGACGAGTTTTGAACGGAAATAAATTCTGTCGTGTAATTGTAAAAAGGAAAAGAAGAATACCGAGTGTATGAAAAAGTGAGCATAGGTCGATGCATTATGCCAAATACTTCTATCCTTCTGTGGTTCGGAATTTCTTGACGATTCGAAGTTTATTCGAAAAGGATTTCACCAGTTAATGGCATGTAAAACGTCAACATAACCTCACAAATTTTCGGACTGAGTATTCTCATAGTTGGTTATATCTTTTAGGAAAAGCAAAGCTTCAGAATTTGCAGAATTTACTGGTGTAGAGCTTGACTAATTAATTTTACTCTGAATATTATTAATGTTTGAGAAAACTGATAAAAAATTTCAGCTTATGACATCGAATTTTACGTCGCTGAAACACAACAAAAAATAACTTTTTTCAATTGCCCTAATTTCATTTGGCCGATGTAGGCCGTGAATGTCACTCAAACGTTTTTACGTGCGCTTATTAGAAATTTATGATCTCAATTTAAAAAAAAAATAGGTTATGGATAGTGATAAAAATGAAGAAATGAAAAATGAAGAAAAGAAATCGTATTCCAACGATGCAAACTTCAATGTCATGTACAACTTCTACTTTGCCTTATGGTAGTTCTCGCGTACCTCTTTTGACAGAATTGATCAAAACTTATAGTGACTTATAGTGACTACCCAAAATTTCAAGGAGCTTTGAACTTCGCTCACTTGCTTTTAAAATCGAAGTTAGCAACTTCCTAATTATGTATGTAGCAACTATATCAAACGTGGATGGCCTCTTTGTCAAATGATGGTCAAGTTTGCATCGTTCGACACATCGAAACTTCGTTTCTTCATATTTCTATTTTCCCATTTTTATTGTTGTACAAATTTTTTTGTTTATATTTAAATTCTAGAACAATGAATTTTGTTAGATAAAACCCTACAAATCATGAAAATGAGGAAATAAAAATAGAAGAAGAAATTTCGTTGCGTTCCAAACATGCAAATGTTAAGACCATATCATCTACTCATTTTGCTCGTGACCTTATGGCACTGAAGTTTGCATAGTTTGAATGCAACAAAAATTAATTATTTTCCTCGATAATATTTATTTTTGGCCTATTTTGGCTATGAAAATCATTCTAACGTTTTTACGTATTATTATTACAGATTCACCACCTCAAGTTGCGAAAAAAAAAGCTTTTGAATAACAATGAAAATAAAGAAATAACAAAAAAAATCATTGCATTCCAACGATGCAAACTTTAACGTTATCTTCTGCTCACTCGTCTCTTATTACCCTTCCGTTCAGGCTGGTTTTTTCATCTCCTTCACGGGAAATGTTCGAATCTAGATATGCCCATACATTATTAAGTACACGTGTCACACGTCCAGTCTAAAAATATCCTGTGGCCACTCTGGTAGACAAATCTCATTTCGGGAAAACATAGGGGCAGACATTGTTCATATTTTAAGGGAGTGTAAGGTGCTTCTTTTTTCCGAAATATCAGCTGTCTTGGAGAACACTGGGAATCTGCAAATCAGCTATTTCTACGATGCTGAAGTTTGTATCGTTGAACTTCAACGAATTTAATTTTTTCCGGTATATGTCACCTAGAAAAGTCCTTCAACAATTTTTAAAGTTATTTATTTAGCGATCTACATGATGAATCTTTAAAAAAAAAAGACCGCCCGTAATAATAAAAAAATGGAACATAAAATGCAAAACAGAATTTTCGTTGCGTTCCAATGATGCAAACTTCAACACCATCTATCTCTCGTGATTATGGCTGCTCAGTCGGTGTGACACTGCACCTTGATACATACCCACGTATATTGCATTGTTCGAGCTTATGCCTTCATTACAGCTACAGCCACACAAGATAAAATGTAAATCATATATATGTATATGATAGTGCAGGGAAATAGATTTTACCGGTGAGGACATTTTTCTTCGTGGAGTTTGTTCTATGAATAGCATAAATATACAAAATTGTATAAAATGCAGACGCTAGCCCTGTTCTTGTCATATTAGGAGTAAGCGCGTCGATGTTTTCATAAAAAGATACTAAGCAGTGGAGGACTATTATCCAGAGACGAGGTAAAAAATAAAATTATGGACAATTTTGTTTTCGGAATACAGTCACAAAAATAATTAAATACGAACCAATAATCGCCGCATAGACAAGTCTTTCATGGGTGAGAGCGATCCGAGTATCATCAAAAGCGATCAGCCTTCATCACAAATGCCTCAATCTCAGATGTCCATATATCTTACCGTGCATTACATAGAAGACATTTCCACAACGTTGCAGCACCCGACGCACGATGAAAGCATTGCTCAACATGATGTTGAAGTTTGCATGGTTGCAATGCAGCGGAAATCAATTTTTTTTTATCTTTCAATTTTAATTAAGTCCTTTTACACTGTCACAATCCGTCAAACGTTTTTACATATTCTTATTCGAGATTGTCGAGCTCAATTTGCAAAGAGAAGACTCAAGATCATGATAAAAATAAAGAAATGAAAGATGAACAGAAAAAAATCGTTGCACTCCAACGATGCAAACTTCAATGTTATATTTTTGTCAACCGAAATCTTAGTATCACCGCTAATCTTGAAAGTATGGTAATAATGAGGTAGCAAACGAGGGAATGTTTATCCAACACCGTGACGATCTTTTGCTTCAATAGATTGTGGGCTCTTTGTTCAGATACCAACCTTCTTACAACTTTTTTAAATTTAAAGGCTTACTCCCAGTTAAAACTTTGTAAAATATCGATTTTTCGCTTTTGACGGATTCTCAAAATATTCATTCAATCCAGAATATAATATTCTGTGAAAATTTCGTGTCGATCTGTTAAAAATTGACGCGTTCATAAGTAGCTTTCACTAATCGGCGAACTTTAAACGCGTTTGTCCTCAAAATGACTTGTTCAAAATCGGTGACCACGATATTTGAAAAATTACTGCACCGATCAACTTCAAATTTCACAAGCTTCTTTTATATATAAAAAAAGCAGTGCGTGAACGAAGAAATTTCTTTTTTGATGCATATTTTTTTATCAACGAAAATAGAGCCTTACTTCACCGAAAAATAAATTTTTTATTGAATATTTCGTTCAAACACTAGATAATTTCATGCAAAAACTAATTGCGTATGATTTTTTTATTTCGGATTTGTTTCCGAGCCGCAGTGGTCACCGCGAAGGACGTTTTTAAAGCAGCGGTCTGCACAAACCATTGTATCCACCACATTTATAAATATTTTTCAATACAAAAATCGTAAAGGATAATTTAAAACATACTCTTTGATGTAAAAAAAATTCAAATTTTGCACACATCTTCCCAGAATAAATTCACAAGCATTCCTCGTTCACAAACGTAAATAAATGATAAATTCACAAACGTTTCTCGTATCCGCCCACGGGCTAGGTGTAACCCGTTGATATTTTTTTCCATGTACAATTATCGCCCCATTGGTACATAACCGGCTCTTTCTCCAGATCCTGCTGAAATAATACAGACGCGATACAACGAGGCTGAAAGTCATTACGAGTACTATGTTCACTACGAGGGTCACAACAGAAGATTGGACGAATGGGTACCCAGAGACAGAATCATGTCCAGTAGATTCGACATGAGCGACCGTAGTTGGAAAACCAGCGAACGTCCCGCCAGTGACTTACTCACCGACTCAACTGACAGGAAAATAACGAGAAATCAAAAGAGGAGACACGACGAAATTAATCACATACAAAAGGTATGTGATCTTCCTTCGATAATACAACTTTATCAGAGATACAATATCATCGGTAAATTCTATTTACGGACAATCGTATCGCTCAAATGACAAGATAAAAAATTGGTTGTCTTCAATAAGATGTTGACAATGAAAATAATTATTAGCGACTTGGAATTAAGCCGAAATAACACGATTCCGTTGATAGAGAAATTCATAAAAAGTTTTCGTCATTTTCCTGAAATACGTACTGAACCAAATGACTTGAAGTTCGATGAAATTGAAGTTCGCATCATTGACACGCAATGAAAATGAATACTCGTGAATTTCTTTCAACAAATTGCGCCTACAAAAATATCTTCAATATTCTCTAACCCTACCCCAGTGTGTTAACACATTGGATCATTTTGACCCGGATGAATTTTCTGTAAAACTCTCACGTTACCAAAATCGAAAATCTTCAATAATTTTTTAAACCATTTAATTTGATATTTTTCATATTTTAATTGTGCAGACATATTGAGAAATGCTCAAAGTCGATCTCTGATTATTTCAATAAAAACCGACTGAAGGGTTGTTAAGGGGTTACCCCGACTTGCGATTTTGAAAAAATCGATTTTTTTTATTGCATTTTTTTGAAGTATAAGTATCTGAGAATATGTCCTGAAAATTTTAAGTCGATCCGAACAAAATTGACTGAGATATGAGCGTCGAAAGAGAAGAATCCGTTGTGTAAACGACCGGCTAATTGAAACTTTAAACGCGTTTTTCTCAAAATGGCATTTCTGAAGTCGGTGACCAAGATTACTCGAACACTAATGAACCGATCTTCTTGAAATTTTGCAGGCTTATTTAATACATAAAAATGTAGTCTTTAAACGTTCGATTTTTTTTTTCGAAAAAAAGGCCGTTTTATAGCCAAAAAACGGCCGTTTTTGTTTTTGTTAAAATCGAACCATTAACTTTGACTGTCCGCCATTTTGTGAAAAATGAATATTTTTTAAAATCCTTCGATCAAAGACTAGTTTATACTTATATTTGACTAAATCCATCCGCATTTTTTTTTTCTGATGATCCACTTCGCCGCAATGTTGGTCACCGCAAACCGTGTATATAAAAACATTATTGCATTGACGGCCATTTGCCACTAAACAATGTAATATTTTTCAATAAAAAAATTACTGAAAGTTCTTCAAGATGTGTTCTTTAAGATGGTATATTGATCGATTAAAAAAGTTTTGTAGTTTTCTTTAAAAAATTCATGAAAAAGGCCTTTTTTGCGCTACAAGTGGGGGTAACCCGTTAACGGCAGGTGGACGAAGTCCGGCTCAAATTGACCCAGTCTGTTAAAATCGTCACCAAATATAACTGTGTCAACGAAGAGTTAAGATACGACTTCAGAAATCTACGATATAATCATTCAAGAAAGAATTTTGCACAATAATGAAAATAAGGATATCAAAATATAAAAATTTACTTTCGTTGCATTCTAACGATGCATACTTCATGGTTTCTTTTAACTTCCAACATTCAAACAGCCTTTGGATAATGAGAAAAAAAGAATAAAAAAATGGACAAAAGAAATTATTGTAATTTCTTTCTCCAATTTTTCTCGTTATTCAAAGTCTTTTTTTGCAAATTACGATCGTAGCTCTCTAATAAGGATACGTAAAAACGTTTGAGTGATTTTCGTAGTCTAAATCGATAAAAAAAACTTTTGAGCATCTAAAAAGAATCGACTTCGGTTGCATTCCAACGATGTAAACTTCAACGTCGTTACTCGCCTCCGATATTCAAGTTGTTCAACAAGAAAATTACAGACTCACTTATCACAGAAAACAGTGATCGAAATGAGTTAGAAAGCGAAATTTCGATTGAGCTAGCTGCGAATCGAATAGAAGTGTGCATTTTCCACGTATGAGGCGGAAAAGTGGTATCCGACGGTGGGCAGCGGCGTCAGGTGGCCAAAAAACCGACGAAGTATCAGAGCGAGAGACCCCGCCGTCGAAATTTCTCAGCTTGTGTCATTTCTTCTCCATTATCCTCTAGTAAAATTGAATCTTTGCAAATTCCGTTAAATTCCAAAGTATTTCGAAATTCGCAGACTTACGCTGAGATGGATCCAACAACTGCAGCTTTGGAGAAGGAACACGAGGCCATAACAAAAGTCAAATACATCGACAGAATACAAATAGGTAAGTCCTTGTATCGTCTTCTCGTCTCCGCGATGTGTGCCGTGAGTAAAGAAGAAATTTCACGAGTTTCAAAGTTTTCTCGTAGGAAGGTACGAAATAGATACCTGGTACTTCAGTCCGTATCCCGAGGAATATGGCAAGCAGTCGAAATTGTGGATTTGCGAATACTGCTTGAAATATATGAGGCTTGAAAAAACATACAGATATCACATGGTAAGACAATCGATTATTTACTAACCTCATGTGTGCGCTAGGCTCTGCATCGTTTTGAATTTGTTTGAAATTCTTTTTCAAGCTCGTATTAAGGTAGTTCTATCGCTTCACACTAGTCATACAACTGATCATGCTTGAGACGTGTACAATTCATATTCTTAAAATATACAAAAAAAATAATTTGTCATAACTAACATTTTCCATGTGTAAACTGTTTAATGAATGTTTACATTTAATTAGAAAAATGAAAAAATAGTTATTCCAACGATTCGCGCAGTATTTCTAGGTTTGATATTTGGCAACATTGATTCTATCTCCGTCTCTTTTTACTCGACCAGGTGAGTTGTCAAAACAATGTCAGGTGCGGGAAATATAAAGCATTGTATTCGGGCCACGACTGGTAAAAAGCGTGGAAAATTCGTGTCTGCGAAATATGTCGGTTAAAAATGAAATATGTGTGGAAATTCGAATGAGTGAGGTGAGGTTAGGACTACAGTCAGCTGTTGCCTTGCTGTCACGTCTCTTTATCGTAGCAAGTGGTAATAAATCCAATACCGGAAGTTCAAATTAAACTTGATATTACATAAAAATTAGGTCAATAGGCGTAATTTTTTCTGAGAGCATTGCATTACTACATGTATTAAGTATGTAAATCTGATTATTTTTAAGAATCTGACGGATTCCCACTATTATATACACTTTTGTAGCGATCGGAAATAGGGTTTTTGTATTTCGTCTCGGAATTCCTACTCAAAAACACGCAATTTTAATATTTCTTTTCTCTGTAATTAGCTCGATAAACGACCCTGAAATTTTACAGAGACAGTTAATAATATATTTAGTGAACCTCAAAGAAAAATTATGAAAATCCTATGGATTGCAGCCTGGCGATAGGATTACCTTAAGGACGGTCACGTTTCCTGACATCAGCCAAATTTGATTACAATTATAATGGTCATTCTTTTTTTCGTGCGAATAAGTGCATTATTTAGTGTGTCATTGTATACGTTATGGTGTAATATAATATAATTATAAAACTTATAATTTATAATATAATATAAATTGTAGTTGTATTGTAGTTTTTTTTTCTTTAGTTGATACAATTTTAAAGTACACTATTTTTTAGATAAATAGCATAAATAGCAAATCACAAAAACACGCAATTTTAATTTTTTTTCTCTGTAATGAAGTCGATAATCAAGCCTCAAATTTTACAGAGACGATTATTAATATATTTAGTGAAGCTCAAAAAAAAAAAAAATTATGAAAATCCTATGGATTTAAGCCTGACGATAGGACTACCTTAAGGGACTACATCTACCTAGAGGCCCGAAAAAATGGCCAAATTACAATTTATTTTTCTGGGTAACGGTTGGTGAAAATGAACCGCATTTTTTTCAACAAAAAAGCACATATATCGAGTGCCTTGAAAAAAAAATTACCAAAAAATACAAAAAACCAACAAAAACATGGCCGCCGGCTGATGATGAAAGTTTTTTCGCGACGTTTGGTGATGGACACTCCAGCTCAAACGGTCCATCCGAAATTTAATAACCAAACGGGTTATTCAAGTTAACAATCAATACGAGTAGTTGACGAACGTTGATTTTTAAAATAATTTTTCTTTTTAACAACGTGCCGACGAATTGAAACTCGAGCATACAAAATTTATGAAAAAAGTCGTCACTTTTACGAAACTATTAAAAAATGAAGATCGATTTAAGAAAAAAGCGTGATTGTCAACACTCATTCAATTTCAGGAATATTTAAATGACATTTTCAGAGAATATAGCTAAATGACACTGTCGAATAAAAATATTTTTGGCAAATGCAATTTTTTGACCCACCTAGGTAGATGTAGCCGGTTAAAATATAACTCCATATAAACGAGCGCCGAGAAAAAAAGGATCGATAACCGTGCAATTCCTGAACGGATTTCCTTCGTTTTCGCAGAGCGAGTGTACACATCGGCAACCAGTCGGCAAGGAAATATATCGAAAAGGAACATTGAGTATCTGGGAAGTGGACGGAAGAGAGCACAAAATTTATTGTCAAAACTTGTGTCTGCTGGCGAAACTCTTTCTCGATCACAAGACTTTATATTTCGATGTCGAGCCGTTTCTCTTCTACATTTTGTGCGAAGTCGACAAGCACGGGGCCCATTTGGTGGGATACTTCTCGAAAGTACGACACGCCGACATATTCTAATGCCACCTCGTTGTTCCGCACTCTTGACACCTATTTGTTTTTAAATCAGGAAAAAGAATCTCCGGATGGAAACAACGTGGCGTGTATTTTGACCCTGCCGCCGTTTCAGCGACAAGGATACGGAAAACTCTTGATAGCTTTCAGCTACGAGCTCAGTCGAATAGAGCAAACCGTCGGTAGTCCGGAAAAGCCCTTGAGCGATCTTGGAAAGTTGTCGTACAGAAGTTACTGGAGTTGGATCCTCTTAGAGATACTTCGAGACTTCAGGGGCACTCTCAGCATCAAAGATCTCAGGTGAGACTTGCGTCACGCAGACTTCTTCGAAGCTCACAATCTCATTTCACAAACGAAATGATTTTTAACTAAAGAATGGCAGTACGATCAATCTGCAGAATTGTTAACGGGCTACATCTACCTACAGACTCAAAAAAATGGCCAAATTACGATTTTTTTCTTCTGGTAAACGGTTGGTGAAAAAGAAACTCTTTTTTTCAACACAAAGGTACATATATTGAGGGCTTTTAAAAAAAATCACCAAAAAATACAGAAATACAACAGATGACGCCGGCAGATGACATTTTTTTGTTCGCGACGTTTGGCGGAGGGCACTCCAGCTTAAACGGTTCATCCGAAATTTAAAAACCAAACGGGTTATTCGAGTAAATAATAAATACGAGTCGTTGACGATCGTCGATATATTACGATTGACGTCGTTAAAATAATTTTTTGTCGACGTGGCGACCAATTAAAATTCGAGCATACAAAATCAGTGAAAAAAGTCGTCATTCTTACGTTACTATTAAAAAATGAAGATCGATTTAAAAAAAAGTGAGATCGTCAACGACCTTTAAGGGGTCTTCTCATTTTAGACTATTTTCATGATTTTTAAAAATAGGTTTATATTATAGATACTGCTATAAAAGTTGTTGCACTTAAATACACTTTCGAAATACATTTTTTTTTAAATTATTCGTTTGTCACTATTTATAGACGAAAATGGTCATTTAAACAATGAATCTCTGTTGATGAAATCTAGGAGATGGATAATCCGAAACAAAAAATCAAACGGTTTTAGATTCAGTGTGTTAATGGCCATAGCGCATATCATACGATTTTTGATATATGCAAAAATAACAAAATGGCGGGTATTTTCGGAAAAACGTTTTTTTTTTCATCGTTTTTGGCAAAAAAGTAGTAAAAATCAAAATTTAAAAAAATCCTTGATATGCACTATACCTATAGTTGTAAAGAATTTGTGGTTAAAATTTCATGAGGATCGGTTCAATGGTTTCAAAGATTTTATCAACAAGCCGTCGAAAAACGTTGTTTCAAGAAAAACGCGTTTAAAGTTGGTTTGGGTTACATAAATACATTAAACTTTTTTTAAATGTATTTCGACAGTGTATTTTTTAAGTGTAACAACTTTTATATCAATATTTATAATATAAACTCATTAAAAAAATTCATGAAAACAGCCCTTTTTTAGCGTCTAAAGTGAGAAGAAAATTAAATTAATTCAATGTTTCTCATCGTACCTCCTGTAAATTCGTTTAAAGTTTGAAGTATGGTGCTGCTACCGCTCGCCTAGCCGGCTGTTAGAAGCTGTAGCTCATTCAATTTTAGGAATATTTTAATGAAACTTTCAGGGAATATAGCTAAAAGGTGATACTATCGAATAAAAGTATTTTTGGGAAATGCAATTTTTTACCCACCTAGGTAGAGACGTAGCCCTTTAAGGTAGTACATGCGAGATGATCCCATTCAAAAGCAAACATACGTTCAAGTTTTGAAATGACTAATTATTTTGAAAAAGTAATGAATTTACCTGTTCCCAAACTACATACAACGAGTACCACGATGTTGAAGTTTGCATCGTAATTTTGATCTCTAAAATTTACAACTAAAAATGTATTGTTAGTGGTAAATTTAATTTCCTTCGGCAGATTTCGCCGACAAACATCTTTTAACCATTTATTGAGATATTTATTTAGCTATCTTCATTATACGTCTAAAAAAAAATCGCCTATATTAATAAAAATATGAAAAATAAAAAGTAAAACGAAACTTTCGTTGCGTTCCAAGATGCAAACTTCAACACAGGGTATCATACCATTTAAAAGTTGAAAAATGACATAGTAAATTAATCGACAATAAGTTTTAAAGCGATCTTCTTGTCTGTGGTAGCAAACTTTGAGCAGGGCTTGTCCGGGGCATATGCCGACTATATATTGAATTACAAAACTTCATGTCTCACGCCATTTGTTGCATGGACTGCCTCAACGCGAAGCAGAATTTAGAGAAGTAGTTGAATAACACTCTCATTTTATCAGTAAGGTCAGCCGAAAATAACATTTTATAAGGTGAAGGGACAGATTTCCTACTCTTCCCTGACGACCCTCTTCGCCAAATTCTCATGACGCGTACTTAATATTACGATGACGTTGAAGTTTGCATCGTTGGAACGCAACGATTTTCATCCTATGGTCGTGTTCGTTGGGTCGCATCATT
Organism: Ophion obscuratus; assembly: GCA_964007375.1. NCBI lineage: Eukaryota > Metazoa > Arthropoda > Insecta > Hymenoptera > Ichneumonidae > Ophion > Ophion obscuratus. Next base: position 41,912,492 of record OZ023312.1, read on the forward strand.
TTGATACGAACAAGTGCGGATGCGCATAATGTCGCGCAACGCGCAACGGCGCAATGATACGAGTCATGCGCAAAACGAATGACTCGTTTCGTTGCGCATCATTGTGCGCTTTGCGCATCATTGGTTGTGTTCGTTGGGTCTCATCATTTTGATACGAACAAGTGCGCATGCGCATAATGATGCGCAATGAAACGAGTCATGCGAGTTATTAGTTTTGCGCATGACTCGTTTTATTGCGCAGTTGCGTGTTGCGCATCATTATGCGCATGCGCACTTGATCATATAAAAATGATGAGACCACGGTCGGATGAGACCCAACGAACACGACCATTATGCGCGTTGCGCATCATTATGCGCATGCGCACTTGTTCGTATCAAAATGATGAGACCCAACGAACACGACCTGTCTTCATTTATATAATTATACGCAACCTTTTTTTCTAACTCGAGGTCGTAAATTTGTAATAAAAATACGCAAAAACATTGGAATGATTTTCATAGCCTGAAACGGCCCAAAACATATTTATCAATAAAAAAGAATGGATTATACTTTCCTTTTTAATGGATATAATAACTTTTTTTAGCACGTTTGGGGTACAAAATTCACCGAAACATTTCAAAGATTCTTAGGGATCAGGTGCAACAGAAGAGATAGTAGCAGGAATAAAGCAATGAAAAAATAAAAACCCATTTTCGTTGCATTCCAACGAAGCGAACTTCAACACAATCGTTTTCTTCCGTTGAAAAGTTCGACCCTCGCATAAATAAAGTTCTCTAACGAGGAGCCCTTTGCAGAAGGGAAAACATAATTGCGGAAGTTTCGGGCAAATCATTAAAGAAAAAATCCTTAATAATTGCAGTCAAATGACGAGTATCTCGCAGACGGATATAATATCGACGCTGCAGAGCATGAACATGGTCAAATATTGGAAAGGACAACACGTCATATGCGTCACACCGAAGCTCGTGGATGAGCATATAAAGAGTAATCAATTCAAGAGGCCACGTCTGACCGTCGACAGTACGGCTTTGCGTTGGGGTGCACCACCCCGTAAGAACGTTAAGCTCGGAAAAAAGTGACATCCCTTCGTTCACATTTTCTCGGCGTTTCAAACGATATTTCAGGGGAAAAGAAAATCGAATAAACCACCAATCGATAATTACGACTTAACGGAGACGAGAGGGCGACGCTTCCGATCAAATTGTTCGTGTGTTTAAAAAATTCTGGTGAAAAGGACACAAGTAAGACGTGGCAAAAAAAAAGAATAAGAATGCCGTGCAGTATTAGTTTGTGTACAATTGTTTCGTGTAAATTCGCAAATAAAGCGTGTATTTTGATACGAAATATTCGAAAATTCGTCGAATCATCAGTGGCTAACAATTTTCTAAGTAACATCGGTATAAGTTTACAATTTCGAACCAGACGCTGCGTGAGCCGATTTCGCCAGGCTTACCGCAAATTTTGCCGTTCCTGGCGCGGTGCACACCCCGTAGCCCCCGTGGCCGTAGTTGTGAACGATCTGAAAGAAAAATTGTTGGAATAAATCATCTAGTCAAGATTTTAATATAATATAAAGAGCATTTATTCAGTCTATGGGGGGTTATACTAGTATATTGGACGATGGTCTCTTCTTCCGCTTGAGCTCGCCACCTGCCACACGCCCCTCATTCCCCATCCATTCGGGCCCCTTTCTTTCATTTACTTCGCGCGAAGTTTTTAAAATCAGAATATAGTCCGGTAAAATGTGCCAAAACCCAGTACTTTTTAAGGGGAAATTTGAATTTTTGACTGAAGCTTAATGGTTGGACACTGAAAGTAACCCCAATGAAATATTGTTCCTCAACCCTGCCAAACCCTTTAAATTAGGGGTTGAAAGTATGATAATCGGTATATTTCGATAATTAATAGGCGGATTGAAAAAGATTTCAAACAAATTTCTTTGGAATAGTAAAATCCGTAGAAAGTTATCTGACTCCCAACCTATCTTTGAAAATAAGGGGACCAAAATGGTTCAAAAACTCGGGTATTGGAAGTCACAAAGTCATGACCAGCATTTGCGGAGCTTAAAATGATAAGAATCTTCCTAAAAAAATATGATTGATTCGAAAAAATAATGGAAGGAAAAATGGGCCCACGATGAGACTAGTCTTAAAAATCATAGAACGGGTCACTCTATTTTATAGAATTTAAAAAAAAAAAGGAAAAAATCGCAATCGTTTAAAAAAATAGTTTTCACTTTAGAAGCAAAAAAACCTTGACATTGATAATTGATAACTTTTTCGTATTTTTTCAAGAGAGTATGCTTCAAAATGAAAACAAAATATCTATAGACATTTGTCGATATCTCATTTAGTGCAGGAGTTATCAGCGTTTAAACGTATCAAAAATTTTCGAAATCGACCTTTTTCGGAAAATTATAACTCCTAAAAGAAAAGAGATAATAATGAATGAATAAAAGAATATAAATCATGAAAATTGGTGTGGATATTCTTTTCATGTCGTACAATTTTCCAAATAAAAAAAAAAATATATATATATATATGATATATTTGTGTATTTCTATTGCTATTGTCCCAATCAATTAGGATAATCGAGGTTCTACTCTATGACGACAAAGCTCTTATCGTTGGAAAGCATCGAAAATTCATATTAATATTTTGACTACCTTGTTTTTATCATTATATCAAAGATTTTTCGAGCTGATAGCGACGAAGCGATCTTCGTAGCTGGAATCTACAAAAATACATTTGAGCAAGCCAAATAGTTATTTTCATTGCACTCCAACGATGCAAATTTCAATCTCACAACGAAATAATGAAAAAGCTCATTGATATCCTAGAGATTAACAAGTTCGTGTTGAAAAGAGTCATCAATTATTTCCACGTCGAAAGTTTGACACGTACCGTAGAACTGGAGGTCCCCTTTGTGACCCTCTCGGCCTCGACCCTGACATTGTTCTCCCGATGTGGTCGCAGTCCTGTCGCGTGCTCGAGAACGTTAGCCCTGTCGATCGAGGGCAAAAGCTTGACGCATCTGTCGTAAATCGCGGCGGCCTCGTACGAGCAAACTTTCGTATTCTCCGAGTCGTAACCTCGGGATCCACCAAGTGTCACAGTCCCGTCCAATCCCGGTATGATATAAGTATCCAGCTCCCCGTAAAATGCGGCTTTTATCCAAGGTGCTTGAATCTACAGAGAGAGAAAATATCGAATAAATTTTCATCATTTTCAAACGCTTTATCTTTCGGTATAATCGCAAGCGCAGTATCATTCGCAACCACAGATATCTGTGGCCCCTAATTCTGACCATGCAGTCTTCATATTCGACCCAAAATAAGCAACAAGAATTTAACAATTTTTTTTTCGTTTAAAAAAGGGTTTCATTCATAAAATTAATTACACATCTATTTAGTATGAATATCAAGCTGTTAGAATTTTTTTCGATGTAATGGCCGACTCAAAACTTGTCGAAACAGCTTTTTCCAATTGGCGTGACAAATAATTTGAACAATATTCACTCGATTTACTTCAAATTTAAAAGTTATGTTCCTAATTGCATTTTGCAGAGAAGCACGTACGGAATTTCTGATTAATCGAAAACTTTTCATTTTATGAGCAGTTTATGAGCAGTTATAAAGAAATTTTTCACTGAAAATTCATTTCTTAAGTTCAAATACCTACGACTTTTGAATAAAACAATATTTTTTTAATTCCGTACGTACTTCTCCAGGTATTCTAATGTAGATTGACGAGAATTTTTGTTTTTTGTTCTAGGTGAAAAATTGTGGATGCTAAATGTCGCGGAGAGCCTAAAAAAACATAACAAAAGAAAATATTTGTAGTCGGCCATTTTGTACATGAAAAAAAAATTCTAACAGCTTGATATTCATACTAAATAGATGTGTAATTCATTTTATGAGCGAATCACTTTTTCATACGAAAAAAATTGTTAAATTCGCACATGATTTTATACCCGTTACCGTGGCCTAACCCCTTAAGAGGGTAAAACGGGGTTTTAAAGTTTATATGAGGACACTTTTTTGGTCAGATTTGCTTGAAACTTAGTATAAATACACTCCAATATAAATAATTAAATATATATTTGTTTGGGTTTGTTTCGTGTATTTATGCCAACCCAAACAAACACAGTTAAGGGCTTAAAAGTACTACTTGACTGTCCACACGCACCGAACAGCGAGGAAAACATGTAGTGGTATATGTCAAATAAATTTGGTAAGTTTCAAGCAAATCTGGTCAAAAAATATGTTTTCTCATACAAACGTTAACACTCCCGTGTAAAAAAATTTAAGGTAATTTACGTAAAAAAAATTAAGGTAATTTAAGTAAAAACTTGAAGGTTCAATTTTGGAAATTACTGAAGTACATGTTTAATTATTTGTATTTTAGTGTATTTATGCCAAGTTTCAAGTAAATCTGACAAAAACATATGTTCTCCCATACAAACTTACACACTTCCGTTTACTCCTCTTAAGGGTCGAATTTTAGGAAATGCTGATATACGTGCTCAGTTATTTGTATTGTAGAGTATTGATGCCAAGTTGCAAGCAAATCTGTCAAAAACATACATTGTTTCATATAAACCTTAAAATCCCTGGTTCACCCCCTTAAGGGTCGAATTTCGAGTTTTACCACTCTTGAAAAAAGTCTTATTTGGGATCAAATATGAAGGATGCGTGGTCAGAATTAAGGGCCACACATATCGTAATATCCACCTTGCAAGCAACGTTGTCGAGAAAAAAATCGAAACCTCCGATTCGATTCAATCATAAGCTTCGAGACAATTTTACTTCCACCGAATATTAAAAAGTCTGCTTATGGCCATCGTGAACGTAATGATAATAATATTGGGAGTACAACTTTGCAGTGACCGTTTTTTTCAAAAGTTTAAGGCTTTATTATAAAAAAGTGGCTACATATTTTTTAATCAAAGTACTGCCCGTCGCTAGCTACGACCTCGGCCCATCTTTCAGGTAGCATTCGAATCCCGCGTCGATAAAAGTCTTGGTCCTTGGAGGCAATCCAGGAATCGACCCAATTTTTGACTTCTTCGTAAATACCGAAGTGCTGGTCAGCCAAATCGTGTGCCATTGACCGGAACAAGTGATAGTCGGAAGGGGCAATGTCTGGAGAGTACGGCGGGTGGGATAAAACCTCCCATTTCAGCGTTTCCAAGTACTTTTTCACGACATTTGCAACATGGGGTCGGGCATTGTCATGCTGCAGTATCACCTTGTCATGTCTTTCGTTGAATTGTGGCCGTTTCTCTTTGGGTGCCTTACTCAAGCGCATCAACTGACGTCGGTAGAGTTCCCCTGTGATGGTTTCGGATGGTTTGAGCAGCTCATAGTACACAACGCCCAGCTGGTCCCACCAGATACACAGCATCACTTTGGATCCGTGAATATTCGGTTTGGGCGTCGATGACGGAATATGACCAGGCAGTCCCCATGATTTTCGGCGTTTAGGATTATCGTAGTAAACCCACTTTTCATCTCCAGTCACAATCCGGTGCAAAAATCCCTTCCTTTGTTGTCTTTGGAGCAGTTCCCGCAAATGCTGAGAATTCGGTTCGTAGGTTGCCATGTTTGAGTGCCAATAACTTTATAATGCATACACGTATCCGTTAGCTTTTTTAAATTGTTTACATTGGCAGAGCCTCTAGTTTAAAATGCCACTTTTTTTATTGAGCTAGGGCCACTACTTCGGCCGCAGTGGCTCTCTAAGTAAAACGGTCACTGCAAATTTGTACTCCTAATAATTGTACCGCAAGGCAAGGAGTCTTTACCTTTGTAACTTGACCTCGTATGGGTACGAGACGTTTGTCGTTGCACATTTCTCTCGAACCGAGGCCTGTGCAGTTCATAATTAAATTGTAATCGTCGATAAGCTGCTCGAGAGAGTTCAATTTTTTCTCGACCAATTTAACGCCAGTCTCTCGAAGCCTAGGAAAGAAAGAAAAAATCACACATTAATTGAACAATCATGGAAGTAAAGGTGGAAAAAGGTGCTGGAATTTGATTTTCACCAGTCGATCGCCGACGCTAAAGCTGAACATTTTTTATCCATGTGTTTGTACACTTTTAATCATTGGTGTAGCCAGCAGGAGACAAGGGATCGCCCCGAGAAAAAAAAATCGATTTGAAATAATTAAATTGAAATAATTGATTACTTTTATTTAATTCACAAAAGCATAAAGATTTTAATTAAACTTGAATATTTCCTTCGTGGTAATTTCGTAACTTGTACAAAAGGTAGCTGGTCCGTTAAATAGAGAGGATTGGGTCTTGAGAGCTCATCGCGACAACACGTGTTTAAGTCCGGCTTTAACATTCCCACCTTCTGTACCCTAGTGGGCCTAAAGTGGCGCTTCTGCGGGCGCGCGCGCATGCGAGTGTATCTAAAGTCCTCAAATTTAACGTGCTCACACGAAATAATAAAGATTTAAAAATCGAAAATGTCACACAAGTCACAGTACTTTCACACTGAGAAACTGGCAACAATCTTCTCCAAATTGGAAAAGAAAAACAACACTCCAATGGAACAAGACACTGCTCAACCAATGAGCAGAACTAACAGCGAAATTAGCCTCTGCTCAACGTCGGCCACAGGCGAGAAAAGGAAAAGCTCGGACAAATTCGATAACGAACTAACCGATGGCGAGGAGAACTCAACGTCTGAAGCGGTGACGAATCACGGAAAGAAGCACAAAAAGAGCAAACGAACTCAAAATTTGAAACGCGACGAAAACTTGACATCGCAGTCTCACAACGAACCACGTTCCACTGATACAGCAGAACATAACAACCCGAAGGCCACGCAGCCAGCTAGACAGGAACAAACGTCAACCAGCAAAACCAACGTCTCCTCCACGAAGGATGGCAATGTAAATAAACAAAAACAAGCAGATAACAACAACAAAAGACCAACCCCGGTGGTAATCAAATCAACCGCACTACAAAAAAGCGAACCAATGCAAATCAAACTATACAAGGTATGCCGACAACAAAAAACTGAACTAAAGCATGACGGTGGAGCAAATTGGCGAATTAAATGCCCAAACATCACCGCGAAAAATCTTGTGAGAGAATTTCTGAAAGCCAACGAGATAGAACATCACACCTTCGGTGACGATGTTTACAAAACAAAGAGAGTTATGATCAAAGGAATCAAACCAACGCTGTACGATGAAGGAGAACTAGAAACGATAATAGAATCGGAGTGGGGGATCAGACCAATACGTTTAATCCCGTTCTCGAATATTAGCACCTTCATGGTAGCAATTTTCCCACCGGAAACTAAGCTAATCGACATTTACAAAAAAACCAAACTCGATGTTTGGATTATAAAATGCGAAAAATACTATACCAAAGAAAACAGAGCCCCTCAGTGCAAGAAATGTCTCGAATTCGGGCACATTGCAGCAAACTGTGAACATGTCGAAATCCAACCAGCAATGATAATTGATAACAAAACATTGTGTTCACTATGCAATTGCGAAGGACACGGTGGGAGAGACAGAACCTGCCCGATCAGAGAAGAGCGGATGAAGAAAGCATCGGAAAAACGCATCAAACAAACGCCGACAACAAAATCACTACCTCAAGGAACCGGCAAACCTGCACCAACTCTAAATGAGTCAAACTTCCCTCGACTAAAAACTCAAATTCGTCAAGCCCAGGATTGCGACGAGCGTGTTGAAAAAGCCGCAAAAAATACACCAACCCTCGCACAAATCACAAGCCGAAAAGCAAAAACACCTTCAACAACAAGAATTGAGCACGCGAATGACTCAGAAAATAATGAAAACAAAAGCCCAGATCTTAGCAAACCTAATCCAAGATTTAACTATCAAACCCCCACGAAACTAATGGTCACTGAAGCAATAGTTAACGCATACGATGGTGAAATAGACGTCAGTCACATGAACACAATATACTCTCTAATCGACGAACTAGACCAAGAATCGGAAATTAAACGCACACTCGGAGGACTGATCGGTGCGGCGCGAATAGTGCTGAATCGTCTGTGGGTCTTGCTACAAAATTCATTGTAATCCTCCAGTGTAATATATCGGGTATACAATTACGTATAAATGAAATGAGAAATATCGTGGCAAAACATAATCCCCACGTAGTAATCCTGAACGAAGTCAAAGTGAAACCGTCGGGTATTTATAAATATAGCATCGAAGGATACACAAAGATATCGGACAATAAAACAAATCGGGAAGCACGTGGCCGGGGAATACGTGGAACCTTTATGTATATCCGGAACGACCTATTTTGGTGCCGTCTAAAACCTCTTGAAAATCTAGAGTGCTGCTCTATTCTATTAAACCTGGAAAACAGACAAAAAATAACGATAAATGGATTGTATGCCCCACCAGGAGAAAACGATGTCAACGAAGATATAGAAAACCTTCTAAACGTACCAAATTCTATCTCAGTCGGTGATTGGAACGGCCAACACCCGGCTTTCGGTCATGTAAATACAGATCCACGTGGTCGTCTGATTTATGAATACATTAACACTGGCTTCATTGATATCGCAGCGGATCCTAGAGGCTCAAGGCCAACTGCTCGCGTGAGTAACTCAAACCTCGATTATGCCCTGACGAACATTGCAAATAACATAACTACATGCGAGAACATAACCGATATCGGAAGTGATCACGTACCAATTCTCGTGAAAATCAAACTTGACCCAACAACAACAAAAAAGGGGAGAACGAGACTAAAAACTGAAGAAGAATGGCACGAATACAACATTAAAACCAAAATAAATCAACAGCCGAATATTCACACCCATGTAGACGTCGAAAACGCAATAGAATACCTAACATCTCATTTACAATCCACCTTACGTACAATGACCCGTAGAATAAAAAAAGCGAGTGAACTCCTGCCAAACGAAATTCAAGAATCTATACGTGAGCGCAATCGCGTGAGATACGCAATACGTCGAAATAATCGAGTCAATGACCCAGCATGGATTGAACACTTAAATGAGCTCAAGACGCTCGTAATTAATCAAATACGTGAATACAAGCAAGAACGCTGGCTCAAGATCATCGAAGAGGAGGCCGACAATAGAAAAACGATGTGGAAAATTCAAAAATCGCTAAAAAGACCGGAAAATCGAGTACCATTCTTCGACGGAGCAACAACACAGAAGGAAATTGCTGAGGCGTTAATCGACGCAGCAATCGTGCATGAAAGTAACGTCAACGAAAAAATAAAAACAACCACAATACGAGTCCCATCGAAACCGCTCCGAAAAACCGACAATAGAGAAATGGAAAGGACCTTGAGAAAATTCAAAAACAATAAAGCTCCTGGACCAGACGAACTGGGCGCAAAACATCTGAAGAACATGCACGAAAGCTGCCTCACTCGACTCGAAGAAATCTTTAATCACTGCCTAATGCATAATTACTACCCTAACGCTTGGAAACTTGGAACGTGTATATTTCTACACAAGCCTGGAAAACCAGCAAACGAGCCAACTTCATACAGGCCGATCACACTTCTTAACATCATGGGTAAATGGCTTGAGAGAATTATACGAAACAGGATGGATGAGTGTGTCAAGATTCTTCCGGATTCTCAACATGGATTCAGACCAGGACTTGGAACCAGCAGTCAACTCACAAGGACGGTCCACTTCATCCAAAAAACAATAAACGATGGGAAGACCTGCCATGCTGTCTCGTTAGACCTCTCAAAAGCATTCGATTGCATAAACCACAATGCACTAATATATAAACTCACGGAAAAAAACATTGATATCGGCATAATCAAAACGATAGAATCGTATCTAACGAATAGAAAACTTCAAGGCAAATTTCTCAACGAAATCTGTGACCCAGTTCACCAACCTCACGGTGTCCCGCAAGGTTCGGTGCTTGGCCCAATAATTTTCAATCTGTACATATCTGACGCCCCTCACGCAGCTGACCTCACCTCACAGTACGCCGATGACCTAATGATCCTAAACAATGGACATTCTCCGCGACGAGCACAACATCTTGCTGAAAGAAATACTCAAGAGCTGTTCAACTACTACCACAAGTGGGGACTCAAATGCAACGCTGATAAAACACAAGCCATAATTTTTGGACGACAACATCGCTCACTTGACCAACGTGCTATCGATGTGGCAGACCCACTAACCGGGAACATTGAGACGATCAAACCAACGAGAAAACTGAACTACCTCGGAATTACAATCACGAGAACACTACAAATAACACCGCAATCCGCCAAAAGACTTGCAATAACAAAATACGTCATCAACTGTCTTCAAGGCATTATAGGAAAGTACTCCGAAGTTGATGCATACGTCAAATGGCGCGTGATACGTGCCTGCGTCCTGCCGTCATTGGACTACGGTACTGAATGCCTTTTACCGTTATACAACAAAACAGCTTTAAAAAAAATGGAAATCTGCTACAAAAAGGCACTAAAACACGCTGCTGGATTGCCAATATCCTTCCCAACTGACGATCTTTGGCAAATAACAAACGAAAAACCATTCCTCGAACGGATTCGTCAACTGCATCGAGATGGACTGGAGAAGCTCCAAAGCCACGCATGCCCCTACCTCAGGGGACTAACACCGGATGACCAGCGACCATACAACAACCCAGCGGCGAAAAGTAATATTCTGTGTCCAACAACGTAACCAGACCAAGAAAACCCATCGCACAGTAAATCCCATCTCATTGTAAATATTCTCCCATCCATTCATAATTCTCCCTATACATACTCATAAATGATGAAAAAAAACAAACGAAAACACACTAAATAGGCCGAAAGGCAACGTGAAAGAAAATACAAATAAATGTAAAAAAAAAAAAAATGTCTATACCATAATTGTTTAGAGACCCTAGGGGCAATTTCATTAAGCATAACAAAAAGCACATGTAAATAATAATAATAATAAAAAATAAAAAACTCGAATCGTTAAATAGATATTCAAATTTCACAATTAAGGCGGGATATACATTTATACAGGAAGAAAATAAGCAATATTGAGAGATTTTTAAAAATAACAAATAATTATTCTACAACCATTAAACTTTAGGTATACTTTAATAGTATATTTAAATATACGAAACATTTTTTTAAAATTAATTCATCATCAGAATGGCGGAGCTGCGGCAAAGTGTTACAGCAAGGTCGCCGCGGGAGTTGCGAATCGGCGTGCAGTCTAGCTTCCCGTAGACTTTAATTTGCAAAAAAATTCAAACATTTTTTTTCAGTTAGAACATGTATAGTTTCTATGTGACGGTAATTGAAATGAAGAAAATGCAACGCACTTACACAAAAATCAACATTTCACGCAACATTTCTGTAAAATGTGGATTAAAAAAGTCGTTTTTTTTCCAATTTTTCAAAAACAATTTTCGTCAAGTAGAAGGTACCAATATTATCAATATTTCTACCAAGTTAAAAATAAAAGAAATCAATTTTTTGATCTTTGTAAATGTATATCCCGCCTTGATGTTAACATGAACGTGTGATTAATGCCTTATATATATTTGAAAAAAACTGTATCGTTTTTTTAAATTGGCTTAAATGATGTATAATCATCTCAAGAATGGTATGGTCCGGAGAAAAATGGTTTTGAAACTTCAAACGCGTTGTTCTTGCAAAACATGTTTTCAAAATCCGATCGACTCGTAGCTTCTAGAATTTTCAACCGAATGACTTGAAATATCAACTAGATGTTCTTAGATTCGTTCCCTAACGCAGTACAGTCGATTTTCCAATCAATCAACAATTATGCTTTCTGTAGACAAATTAGGCCGTTTTTTAGTCGAAAGCCCAACTTTTTTTTCAAATTGGTGTCAAATTTGCAAAAAATCAATCGTTTTTGTAATAATCGTGTATACTTCGTTAGCAAAACTCGGAAGATTACGGAAGATTACGGAAAAGAAATATTTTTTGTTCTAGGCGTTATGTGCGTCTCCAACAATTCCTAAAAAAAGGCCCTAAAGTAGGGATGTTCCGATACTAGTAAATACAGGGTGTCCCAAAACTCAACAATAATCTGAGACCGGATGAAAGGCCAAGTTATACCAGTTCTGGGAAAATTTTTAAAAAATCCATATCACTCAGTTCAGCGATAATAGGCATTTTTAAAAAAAAGTTGAAATTCGACACCCTTGGTCGCATTTTCAAGTCCTGTGATTACCAATGTCACAATTTCGCTGTGATTTTTTTAATTTCGTGATCTTCATTAACGATGCTATTAATCGCAACTACAAATTAATGCAAAAAACATTGTTAATTTAATAAAATAAGTTAAGTTTTAGTGAGTCATGGTTCACAAAAATATTGTTAGTTAACTTTGACACTTCATTTTGAAAAAAAAATGTACTACACTACCCTTGGCAAGTTATTTCAAAAGATGGCGCATTTAATCAAGATTTCAAAATGGTGCAACACTTGCCACTTTTCTTGCCATTAAAAATTTTATTTCTTATTTTTTCTCAAATTGAGCTTATTTTGAACAACTCAACATTAGGAATTTTTGTTACTAAAATTTGTTATTTTTTGTTTCTGGTCTGAAATAAAATTATTATTTTTAGTAAAGAGGTTATTGAGTCAGTTAATAACCAATTTTTATTGTAAAAAACATATGTTTTTTACAATAAAAATTGGTTATTAACTGACTCAATTACCTCTTTACTACAAATAAAAATTGGTTATTAACTGACTTAATTACCTCTTTACTAAAAATAATAATTTTATTTCAGACCAGAAACAAAAAATAACAAATTTTAGTAACAAAAATTCCTAATGTTGAGTTGTTCAAAATGAGCTCAATTTGAAAAAAATAAGAAATAAAATTTTTAATGGCAAGAAAAGTGGCAAGTGTTGCACCATTTTGAAATCTTGATTAAATGCGCCATCTTTTGAACTAACTATTATTTTTAGTAAAGAGGTAATTGAGTCAGTTAATAGCCAATTTTTATTGTAAAAAACATATGTTTTTTACAATAAAAATTGGTTATTAACTGACTCAATTACCTCTTTACTAAAAATAATAATTTTATTTCAGACCAGAAACAAAAAATAACAAATTTTAGTAACAAAAAATCCTAATGTTGAGTTGTTCAAAATGAGCTCAATTTGAAAAAAATAAGAAATAAAATTTTTAATGGCAAGAAAAGTGGCAAGTGTTGCACCATTTTGAAATCTTGATTAAATGCGCCATCTTTTGAAACAACTTGCCAAGGGTAGTGTAGTACATTTTTTTTTCAAAATGAAGTGTCAAAGTTAACTAACAATATTTTTGTGAACCATGACTCACTAAAACTTAACTTATTTTATTAAATTAACAATGTTTTTTGCATTAATTTGTAGTTGCGATTAATAGCATCGTTAATGAAGATCACGAAATTAAAAAAATCACAGCGAAATTGTGACATTGGTAATCACAGGACTTGAAAATGCGACCAAGGGTGTCGAATTTCAACTTTTTTTTTTAAATGTCTATTATCGCTGAACTGAGTGATATGGATTTTTTATTTTATTTTTCTCAGAACTGGTATAACTTGGCCTTTCATCCGGTCTCAGATTATCGTTGAGTTTTGGGACACCCTGTATAAGTAAAGTATCGACACTTTCCTTTCGATACTTGCTTGGGATCGAAACCAAAAGTACTTGTATCGAATTGAGAAGTATTTGTGTGCTGGTCGAGGTTTCGAGCCTACCCCACCGGCCGTGGTGGCGCCGCAGTTGGTCAGGCTCTGGCGGCTCTAGTGTCATTGGGTAATTTTAACCAATAACGCTACTCGATTGGCATCCATTACCAAACGCAATTGGTCGAGGCTTATCGAATGTATAATATTATCGTTGTGATATTCGGAGTCGAAATATTACGATACAAGTGAATACGAAAAAGTACTCTGTTCTTTATTTTCGATATCAAATACTTTTAGCATCGTTTCATTCTAGCGATACTTATTCGACATCAAAAGAAACAAGGTACAGAATCGAATGCGACTAAGCGAACTTCACAATTTCTGAACACCATCCTAGCAAACAAATTACAAGAACGAACAATTTTTTAGACCGCTCATTGTTTACGCCGGGCTGGCAGCGCGGCGAGCGGCGTCGTTTCCATTCTCACAATCAGCTCTCTCCTCTCTCTCTCTCTCTCTCTCTCTCTCTCCCTCTCTCCCTCTCTCTCCCTCTTAATTATTTTTTTTCTCTTAAATATTTTCATCGATTAATAAAGATGATTCAATAATACTTCCACTTACTGTTTATTAATACATGTGTGGTTCCCAAATATATTTCTCCCATTATCCTATATAGTCCCATAAAAAATTGTAAAAAGTATCGATATGAGTAGGTATCGATACTTTGAAGGAACTCATATGAGTAGAATCGAAATTATTTCCAAGTACCAGTTATGTGAGTAGGTATCGATACCTTGTGGGTATCGGAACATCCCTACCCTAAAGGCCCTAAAGGTCCTAAAGGAAAGGTGCCCTTTCTACAAGCCACTCGGCCGCCATTTTTTATCTGTCCGGAAAATAAAAAATTGATTTGAGTACCTACATATGTATAAAGTGAATCGTTCCAACCTCACTTTCGTTGCTTCATTATTATTTTTTTTTAAACCCAAAAAAGCCTTGCTTTCCAACCATGCAAAGGTATATAAGGCCTCAAACCTTCAGATTTTAATACCTTAGGCCACAGTAACGAGTATAAAATCATGTGCGAATTTAACAATTTTTTTTTTTCATATGAAAAAGTGATTCACTCATAAAATTAATTACCTAGTATGAATATATGTTAGAAGCTGTTAGAAAATATATATATATTTTTTTCGATATACAAAATGGCCGACTAATAATATTTTCTTTTGTTATCTGTTTTTAAGGCGCTCCGCGGCGTGACATTTAGCATCCACAATTCAAAACAAATTCCGCGGCGTGACATTTAGCATCCACAATTCAAAACAAACAAAAATTCTCATCAATCTACATTAGAATACCGAGAGAAGTACGTACGGAATTAAAAAATATTGTTTTATTCAAAAGTTGTAGGTATTTGAACTTAAGAAATGAATTTTCAGTGAAAAATTTCGTTATAACTGCTCATAAACTGCTCATAAAATGAAAAGTTTTCGATTAATCAGAAATTCCGTACGTACTTCTCTGCGAAATGCAATTAGGAACGTAACTTTTAAATTTAAAGTACATCGAGTGAAAATTGTTGACGTTATTTGTCACGTCAATTGGAAGCTTTTTTCCAATTCGAGAAGTTTCAAGTAGTCGGCCATTTTGTGCATCGAGAAAAAAAAACAAAAAAAATGCTAACCGCTTAATATTTATACTAAATAGATGAGTAATTTATTTTATGAGTGAATCGCGTTTTCATACAAAAAAAATTGTTAAATTCGTACATGATTTTATACCCGTTCCTGTGGCCTAAGGTCTTAAGCGTGTTACGTGATTATCGACTATGATGAGAATATGATTTTTAAATTGTGAACAAAACCACTTTTTTTTCAGGCCAGCCCCGCAAGAAAAAAATGCCTACCACAATGCTTTCATCATTGATGAACGAATGACACGAATTAGAAAAACATTTGATTTTGAACTAACTTGTTTCTAGCCCACGGCAAATAATATTTGCACTGAGTAACCAACGTCGTGAAATAAGCGCCGTATTTCCAGTCGCCACCCACGATATTAAATTCCATGTCGTCCACGAGTCTGTAAACCGGCACGAGTCCCTCCAGCCAGGCGTTCTGTGGGAGCGTTAATTAGCGCGTGTAAGCAGACTCCATAACAGTCAGTTAATGTTATCGTGTGACTAAAAAAAGAAGGCATAAATAAACGCGGCGAACCCTGACTGCTTGTGGTCGGGAATTGGCGAACATGTAGCACGATATGCTCGCGATACCAGCCCTCGCAGATTCTCTAGACTTTCGTATTTCGTCGTAGTAATGCCACGAATCGTTTATCCACGCTCTATACGGGCGAAAAATAAAAATTGTTATTCCATTCGAATGATTTTCCTCAATTTCAAGGGATAACAACACTCAAGGATTTTGGAAAAATCGTTTTTTTTTTGCTTCAAAAATACTTTGGGGTCTTAAAAACAATTTTGCAATTGGGCCTATAGCGATTTTTTTTAAAGATTCTATTATCGATTTTGCCGCAGCGCCTGGGACTTCTTTCAGGCGCCTCGTACAACTTTAAGGGATAAGGCCACTGTAGAAATGTCGAAAAATCGTTTTTTTTTCTTTTCTCAAATGATGCCTTAATATCTTAAAAATGACATACTCAAAGGTCTAAGGTGGGAAAAATGTCTAAATACTTCTATTTTGAATTTTAGCGCAGCCCCTCTCAGTCCGTACCGAAAACTTTAAACGTGTTTTTTCGAAACGACATTTTTCAAGTCGGCCGGGCTGATAACTCCAACAAATCTTGACCGATTGACTTGAAATTTTAATTGTATATTCACAATTAAATTCTGTATAGAAGTACCCGGGAAAAAAAGTTCATATCTGAATATATCTGAATCATATCTGTAGAGTCAGATATGATCAAACAAGAAAAATGGCCATATCTGTTCATGTAGTGTCATGACAGATCATGTATGCTTATATCTGAGCATGTATGATCATATCAGAGCCATTTTGATAATTTTGAGAGCAGACCCGTCCATATCGCAGCAGGTCTGACCAGATCCAATCCCCGGGCAAGATCTGATCTTGTTGAACACGATCTGATTTTATTAGGCCAGATCTGATCATGTCAGGTAGATCTGATTTTGTGAAATTTTTTCTGACCTGATTTTGTGATGACGTGAAATTCCAAATACTTATTAATTCTTCTAAAACTTTGTACTCAGGAGTTTTCGGGGTCGCTGATCACGAATCTGGCATTAGATTTTCAAAATCTAATGCACACACACACACATGAAGTGTTTACAAATGATAATGATAAGGAACCACGGATTTTAATTATGCAGTCATACATTATTTTGGTTGCAGAATGATCTCAACTTAACTGAAATATTTATTTCTAATGTATATTTGAAGGAATATTCCTGACAAAATAGGATTTTATATGATTGAAATTTTTATTGTTACATTGCCCAGTTGGATCGACTATATTGGATCCACCATTTTGAATTTTCAAATTCTGACCTCATATTCGTGATCAGCGACTCAAAAAACCCCTAGACCCGTATTTTCAGAGGCGTTGGTTCAATATTAGAGCTCTGAGGTGATTTTTTGACGGGTGGGATCGTAGCGGTCCCACTGTGGCTGAAAGGGTTAAACTACACGCGCGCCACTCTGGTAACCCCCTCTGTTGGAAAACAGCGAGAACTTATTCAACGTCCCAATAGTAAAGGGTGTCTCAAAATGACCTGACATTTTAAATTGCGCGCCTTTTTTTTTGTGGCGAACATAGAGTACTAAACTTTGACAACTGGCATCAGGAAGTATTGAGATTTAGTCATGGAAAATGGACGATCGAAAAACGCATAGAAATGGTTATTTGCTGCATTTCTTTGGGATTTTCTGAAAGGAAAAGTGTACACCAATGATCCACAGACCATTCCAGAGCTTGTGGAAGCAATTGGACGCACTATAAATGAAATTAGTCCGCAATTATGCCAAAATGTTGTTGAAAATTTCGTCAAAAGAGTGAACGTTTGCAAGTGAGGACGAGGTGGCCATTTATCGGGTATTGTGTTCCACACATAAGCTCCATGTTTGTACTTTACATAAAAATAAAAATATTCGTACTTTTCCAATAAATAACTCGCTTTATTAATAAATTTAAATGTCAGGTCATTTTGAAACACCCTATATGCACTAAATACGAAATTATCAACAATGTAGATTTTGTTTTTAGTTCGACGGTTATTGTTGATAGATTCCAAATTTCTTTTTAGGCAAAGAAAGAAAAACCTGGTGATCTCCTCGGTAGGTCCAGAGTACGAACTGCCGACTCTGAATACCCCGGCGGCCACGTGGCTCGTAGTGTCATCGAAGCTCGCGGCGTAAATAGTAATTTCGGAATTTCTCAATTCTTCCTTCAATTGCAGTGCCGTCGTCAGACCCACTACACCACCCCCGACTATAGCAATTTTCATTTTTTTCTATTGTGCTCCGACCGGATGCAAGCACGGAAAGCGTCGAATTATCAATATCGCGAGTGTTTCTCGCGGACAGCACGACTTTCCCAAAGGGTAAAAAATGCGACTGGCGAGTGGTACGTGAAGTTGATCGAGGTCGAGACAAAAATGTCGAGAAATGATAAGATATGAAATATTTGCGACGCGTCCGTACGCAGACGCAAAATCGACAATTTGTATCGTCGGTATAGATGTTGTCATCAATTTGCTTTTATAGTGTACATGAATGTATAATTGTTCTGCGCAAGCGCCTTTTCTGTATCTCGAGCACGGTCGGATATACAGGTCTGGAAACTCCGTTCAAAAATGCGTTTCCCTAAGTGACGCCTCTCATTGCGCGTTTCACCGCGGCGCTAGTGAAGGGGAGGCACTTTTGTTTATACCGCGTTTACGGGGCATGGCATGCGCGTAGTTGTGGCGATGGTCGTATGTACGTGTGACCTAACCTCGTTTTGGAGGGGTGATTTCGAGTGTATCGTAGCCACGGTTTTTATTCAATACGGAATAATAAAAGACGAAATGTGTATATATCGCGATGCCGAAGCGGTGCATGATTCCGGGATGCAGAAGTACATACATGAATAACTCGGAGCACGTCTCATTATTTAAAATTACCAATGATGAGAAGTTGCGTGCTACGGGTAAATTTCGAATGTTCTTCCTTTCCGTAAATGAAAAAATATATATATATAATTGGATTTAGCGATAGTTAAATCGGCATATCCATGTCAAAGACGATGAGTATCATTAACTAATGGCTCATCGCTCATATTTTCGGTTTATGCTTTTAGTTTTTGTGTTCGATTAATGATTTAGGATGTATTAATTTTTCATCACGGCCACGTGAAGGGAAAGGCAATTCGCATGCGCGCATATATCGCGCTCTGTCGCACGTGCCTACGAGATAGCAGCGCTCCACGCTTTTGCGGCCAGTTCCGCAAAGAGAGGCGTCAGATAGAGGCACGCTTTGGGGTATACGGAATATACGAGAGTGCCCAGACCTCTATATACGATCGTGATCTCGAGTAACCAACCTACTCGTTGCGATCCGGCGGAGCGTGCGCACTATTCGCAGTCAAGTGCAGATGAACGAGAATGTGCACCAGTTCCCAATTTCGTTGGGAAAACAAGTACCACTGTTGCTGCATGGCCGTTGCGCATGATTGTTAAGGCGGGAGATACATTTGGACGGGAAGAGAAAAAGCAATATTGAGGAATTTTTTAAACTAAGAAATAATTATTCTACAATTATCAAACTTTAGGTATACTTTAATGGTATATTTAAGTATACGAAACAATTTTTTTAAATTAATTCATCATCAAAATGGCGGAACTGTGGCAGAGTGTTACAGCAAGGTCGCCGCGGGAGTTGCGAATCGGCGTGCAGTTTAGCTTCCCGTAGACTTTGATTTGCAAAAAAGTTCAAACATTTTTTCAGTTAGAACATGTATAGTTTCTATGTGACGGTAATTAAAATGAAGAAAATGCAAAATTGAGAAAATGGCACGCATTTACAAAAAAAATCAACATTTCACGCAACATTTCTGTAATATGTGGATTACAAAGTCGTTTTTATTTCCAATTTTTCAAAAACAATTTCCGTCAAGTAGAAGGTACCAATATTATCAATATTTCTCCCAAGTTTCAATTCGATCGGCTCAATAGTTTTTGAGCCGACAAAAATCGAGTCGATTTGAAAAATTGAGTCGACAATTTCGATAATGCAGTTTTGAGAAAAAGCGCGTTTGAAGTTCACGCCCGCTCCGAATCCGAGCGGTGAGGCACAGCGTTGACGGGCTGAAACCTTTCGAAGTTTTTCGAATTTCGCTTTGAAACTTTGGGAAAATATTCGACATATATAGTTCCATCGTTTCACCTTTTCAGTCATGCATTTTTCATCTGCACCCATTTTGATGAAAATTGGTACTCGGGGGTTTTCGGGATCACTGATTACGAATCCGGCATTAGATTTTCAAAATTCAAAATTTGCGAATCCAATATGGCGGACATGATATATATATGTGCGTGTGTGTGTGTGTGTGTGTGTGTGTGTGTGTGTGTGTGTGCGTGCGTGCGTGCGTGCGTGCGTGCGTGCGTGCGTGCGTGCGTGCGTGCGTGCGTGCGTGCGTGTGTGTGTGTGTGTGTGTGTATATGTCAATGATAATGATAAAGAACCAAGGATTTTAATTTTGCAGTCATAAATTATTTTGGTTGCAGAACGATCTCAAATTAACTGAAATATTTATTTCTAATGTATATTTGGAAGAATATTCCTAATAAAGTAGGATTTTACATGATTGAAATTTTTATTGGTACGTTGCCCAGTTGGATCGACTATATCGGATCCACCATTTTGAATTTTCAAAATCTGACCAGATGTTCGTGTTCAGCGACTGAAAAAATCCCTAGATCCGTATTTTCAGTGGCATTGGTTCAATATTAGAGCTCTGAGGTGATTTTTTAAAGGGTGGGACCATAGCGGTCCCACTGTGACTGAAAGGGTTAAAGAAAAAAAAATTGATTTTTTGATCGTCGTAAATGTATATCCGGCCTTAAGGCCGTACTATAGGATGAATTGTGAATTACTAACTGATGCACAATTCGGGACCCAAAGGTTTCGGCGGTTAAACCTTCTGAAATTGTCTTCGACACATAACCGTCACATTTGTACCTTGTATTAAAATTAAAATATTCGTATTTTTTAAATAAATAATACGTTTTATTAATTAATTAAAATGTCAGATCACTTTAAAATACCCTTTATTTCGAATTTTAAATTTCCGCTACTTACGCTCGGAGTTTTCCATATTCCCTTGAGATAAGACAGCATGCATTTAATCATAATTCACCGCCAGCTTTAAAGTACAGTTTATTAACGAAATTCGACCCGCAATGATGACATTGATATGCAATTTGCGATACGTTGAGGTCTTCCTTCGGGATCGCAGCGCTGAAAGAATGTCTTTATAATTAGCTTCAGAAATTCTACGTTTTTTTTTTTAAATCTACGGTCATAATTTCCAGCTGTCGTGAAACAGATGAGGGTGCGAGGGTAATAGCAATGGTCACGCTTGTGACAGACCACGAGAGACGGACAGGGATTATAATACAACGTTAAGTTGGTCAGCAGCATTGATCATTATAATTAATTCGTAATTTATAGGTCGTTGAGAAAAATATGATTTCGTAAATATGTCTATATATCGGTATATTAATGTATGCTATGGTTATGTAGTATATATTTATTTTGAATTATGGATAATTATATAATAAATACGTGTGTGCCTCGAGGAATAAGCAAGCACATTTTCCTACAATTTGTGTTGATTTCGGTTTCGGCACATAGTTCTATATACGTCACGGGCCAGTGTCGTCAACATTTTGGTGGGCCATGTACCGAATCTTTTTCCACTGCTGAGCGTTTCAGACGATCCTTACAGCGTACATCCACTATTACTTTCCAACTTACGATCATAAACGCTTTTTTTCATCATTATTTCTTTTAATCGATACATAATTGTAATGGTTCTTGAGTTTGTGGCGCCCGCCCCTTTTTTCCCTTTCCTCTCTCTCTCGTTTCGTTGCGGTCTCGAAAAGCTCAGCATGAGAGCACTCTCGAGGCAGTGAGCGTATGGAATATCGTGGATGATCCTTGGAAAAAAGGATCTTCGAAACTTTTTTCATCATTATTATTATTTATATTAATATTATCATTATTATTAATATTAATATTATCATTATTGTTTACGTAAAATATGTATCATCGAGACGAGACCGAGGAGAAAATATGTCGTTGAAAAAATCGGGCTTATTGTACGAATTTTTGGTTATAGTAATTTTCCAATGTCAAGTGAAAATGTCGACGAGAGCTAAGACTCGACAAAATGGCCGCGGTGCGTAACTTTCTTTAAGCATCTTGCGATGTAACTCGCGATCTTCAATCTTCGCAGGTATGTAATATTTATTTTAATATAAATTGAGGGAGCATTCGTCAATTATTACACCATTTTTCAAATACAGCATGGTTGATCACTTTCCAACGAATAGTATCAAGATTTTTGCACAGTCCCAAAATAGACATTTATCTATTTTACTCTTACCGAAGGAAAAAAAAAGTATCGGGTACAAAAAAGCGGCACATGTTTTACCAATGTATTTCAGAGATTTAGAGAACGTATCTATGATGCTTGCGAAAGTCGTATGATAAGATTTGCACTGATAATTCATTGAACTAGCGGGTATAAGTATAGAACTTTGATTTGATAACTGGATCGATTTGCGGAAGTATATTATTTTTCCTGCTGTACATCGTTTGACACAGCGTTTTGAAAAAGAATAGTAATTGAGGTTAGGTATCTTGTTCGGGGCTCCCGTTCAATAAATACAAATTCACCAAAATGTCAACCCGTTTCTCGAATGTCCTATGCCTTGATGACTTTTAACGAATATGTGTTCTTTTTTCTCATTCGCCATTTTGTCCCTTCCAAGTTCCTGAATGGTCGACCTATGCAGAAGCCATTCGACGCTTCCGTCATGTGTGCTCGCAGCGCCATGGCGCGCCAGTTTGTCAATTACCAGAGTTTAAGCTTGACTTCGGACTCTGTTAGCCACCTATCGAGGATCAAATTTGCGCAACGTACTCGCGAGTACTAAAGCTTAATTACTTTTAAAGTAAAATACGATGATTGGACTCGGTTTCGTGTCAGGACTTAAAAGTTCATTTGTAACGGCCATTTTTGTCGGCCTGCAGCGCCGCAGCGGCAGTAGTTCATTTTGTCCACTGAAATATAGAAACACTAGGAATACAGAAACGCGCACCAGCGGTGAAAATTGATCGCTAGTCTGGGTGGCTTTGAAGGCATCCGCAGCCAGTCTCTAACATTGGGTGTCAAGATGTTTTCTTCATCAGCGGATTAACCTCAAAAAGAAGATGCAGATCATTGAGTGATACAGACTACGTTTATCGAATCAATCAGGATTCTATATATTTCAAGTGCAATGAAAAAGACGAGGAATGAACAGCCGGGACTTTTGAAAGTGATAATACGAGCGGTGTGTGCGCTACTTCTAAAAATGGACAGAAATATTGTCATCGAGGATGTAAAAGTGATGAAGATCCCGAACATTCTCTTCTCTTGGCACCAGAGGCTATAAGTCTGCTCGAGAAGGATAGACATACCCAAGTTTTCAATCTGTGCAGTGATCTATGGGCTAAGTGCATTCAGCTAGGGCACACGTTTCAGTGTCACTATGTGTGCGTTCAACTTACCGCTGTGCACTGCCATTTTGTGCTCACAAACGCTTCTCTCAGTGACGTAGCAGTTTCCAAATAGCTGTCCAGAAGTTGTCTAAATGGCTACAAAATGTCCGCTTAGAAGTTACCTATAAGTTATCGTGAGTTCAACACGTACCAGTTTATCCTTTTGGATGGTCAACTCGAAAGTAACCTCCGGGCGGACATTCGGTACACTTTTAGCTGGCTTTTGGACAACTTTTGAAAATTGCTATTTGGGTTACCAGTTCTTTGTGAGAAGTTATCAAGAATAGCAGCAACAGCTTCGCGCAAACGGCTTTCAGTCAATTTGGAGGGCCCTTTTTCTAATAAAATAACCTCTTCGACATAGTTGTGGATCTGAGTTAGGAGATTTCTTTTGAGGGAGATATCCAAAAATTAGGAAAAATGTTCCTACTTCATCTCTTCGTCACTACTATTTTCTATTAGACCGTAATCTTTATCACGATCAGATTCATTGTTAATTATGTTAAACAACTCGTCAATAATTTGAAAACCATTAAAAGCGTCTGCTGCGTGCGCGATCTTGATACTTAAAATGGCAACCCAAAGAATTTGAGTTCCGGAAGGTGTAAGCTCGTCGAGGCGCGCACACAAATGTGCCACGTCACCGCTAATAAGCGCGAACGTGTAAGCGTCTAAGTCGAACGCACCCTATATTTCAGTGGTTTTTCATCATTCGTCATTTTATGGAGAAAAAAGTGCACGAACGCGGCCGGGCGCCGCGTTCGTGCACTTTCTTCTTTCGTGCACTCTCGTCAAAATCGGCCTACAATTAAACTTAATGATCAGTCGATCTTTTTAAAAACATATATCGATCAAACGGAAATTAAAAATATAGTTTTCCAATCAATGCGCGATCTTTGCGGATCTCTCATGATAGTCCGGTAAAATGTGCCTAAACCCAGCACTTTTTTAGGGAATATTGGAATTTTCGACTGAAGCTGAATAGTTGGATATTGAAAGTAACCCCAATGAAATGTTCTCCCTCAACCCTGCCAAACCCTCCGAAATAAGGGTTGAAAATATAAAAATCGCTATATCTCCATAATTAATAGCCTGATCAAAAAATGTTTCAAACAAAAGTTCTTTGGAATAATAAGATACGTAGAAAGTTATCTACTATCCAAACCCCCATCTTCGAAAATAAGAGCACAAAAAACGTTTAAAAATTCAGATATGCTTTGTGAAAGCATCACTAATGCAGAAAGTGACGTTTCGGTTTATATCTATATACGCATGCGCAGAATAGTAGGGGAGACATAGCTGCGAGTGCGAGTCATATAGGACATCTCTCTGTCGCAGTTGTGCGCAACTAGTAAATATAATAACTTCACGATGATAAATTAACAGTTAGGGATGCTTAAAAAAAATCCACAAATATAGAGGAACTCATCCTGATTCGATGTGAAGCGAAAAAAGTTGCAAAATATATGAATAAATACTTTTTAATCATTTTCTAAAGTTATATATATATAATCCTTTCGTGTCAACCCCGAATTTTCACATCGTTTTTGTGCCCTTATTTTCAACGATAGGGGTTGGACGTCAAATAACTTTCTACGTATTTTATTATTCCAAAGAACTTTTGTTTGACACATTTTTTATTCAGGCTATTAATTACCGAGATATAGCGATTTTTATACTTTCAACCCCTATTTCGGAGGGTTTGTCAGGGTTGAAGAACAAAATTTCATTGGGGTTACTTTCGGTATCCAACCATTTAGCTTCAGTAAAAAATTCAAATGTCCCCTAAAAAGTGCTGGGTTTTGGTCCATTTTACTGGACCGTGAATACTGCCAGCACCGGAAGGGTCTCGTCGGAAACTACTTCGGGGTGTGGCGCTGGCGTCGCTAGTGTGACGTCCTTGCGCATGGAAATACGATCGTCACGGTGGTGCATCTTCAAGATCCCACGGCTCTAGTTGCATAAAATTCGGCACCGGATGTCGCACAGCAGTGTTTCGTTTGGTCTTCAGCTTCCAAGTCACAGGGCTGTTGATCATCGCTGCTTGCTCCGCGCGAACCGGAGATGTGTGTGGGTGTGTGCATGCTTTCTGTATTGTTTGTCATCTGATTTTTTTGTTATCTCGCTTAGTTCAGCTCTTTCACGCCTGCTTTGGATGCGGTGCCGGTGCGGGGCCGGGATCCGAACGGAAACACGATAGCAGGAAACCCGTGTACATCAAGAACAATATTGTTATGGCGATTAACATGTACATGTAGATGTTGAGCTCCGGCTGACGGAACCTGTTCTTCCGTAGCCACTCCAAAACCTCCTCCTCCTTGCGCAAGTCCCCTTTGCAAAAAAATAAAGATATTTTTGTCATTTTCGATCCCCTATATCGTAATGGCCAATTGCTAGACAGTTTTCACTCTCTGGAAGGAACATTATTATCGACTTTGCATACAATAAAACGATGTAGGCATTTTTTTTTTACGTTTGTGATGTTTGTTCCGAAAATCGATATTTTCACTTTGGACTGCGACCATTTTTACAAAAATCGATGTTGTATTAAACCCTTCTTCCAAGCACCAGATAATTTCATGCATGAACCAAGTGCCTTTGATATTCTTATTCCCGATTATTTGTTTTCGAGCAACAGTGATCACCACGGAGAACGTTTTTCAAACAGCGGTCTGCATAAACGATTGTATCTACCACATTTATAAATATTTTTCTTACCTCGATAAATACTGGGAAATCGTTTTCGGAAATAAACGACAGCGGGCAATTTTGTGACGCCCCATTTACGCGCGTATCGAGGATCCGCCATTTTGACGAACGTGATATCGAGGTTGTCGGTCTCGCCATCTATGTTCTCGAGATGTTGGCTGACCTCCTCGCTCTCCTTGGTGTCGTGCTCGTCTGTTACGCAAAAGGAGTTTTTCTCAGGGACATTTCTTCCGACGACCGTGAGCGCATAAATTTCAGGTTAAAGCCAATTCACATCGAACATTCGTAGGCGACTTACAGAAGAAAACGGTGACAAATTCATTCTCGTCGAGCAATTTATCGAGCATCTTCTTGTTCACTTCTTCGATCTCATTTTTAATCTCGAAAACATCCTGCGACGTTAGCCATTGGAGGATCTTGTCTTCTTGGGTTAGATCCCCGTCGTATATGAGGGGGGTCTTCTTTCGGAAATACGTCAGCGAAGGTACGTTCATTATTCCGTATCTTTCGGCGTACTCGGGACTCGAAATCTTCACGAAATCGATACCAAAGAGATCCGCCTCACCATCGATCTTTTCCAAAGCTTCCATTATCTCGTCGCAATCGGAGCAATCTTCATCGTCTGAAAGAGGCATAGTCGTTTTTTTCCCGTTCCAATTTTTCTCCCGATTCTAATTTTGTTCTAAGTCTAAGGTTTTTCAATTCTAAGTTTTTCCAATTCTACGTTTTATTTTCAATTCCAATTTTCTTGCAGTTCTAAGCTTTTATCCATTCTAAGTTTTTGGCCATTCTAAGTTTTTTCCTATTCTAAGTTTTTTTTTCAATTCTAAGTATTTTTTCCAATTCTTCGTCATATAAAATGTGAAAGTCGTTTTTTTCAATTCTAAGTCACGATTTTTCAATGCCAAGTTTTTTCCTATTGTACGTTTTTTTCCAATTCTAAGTATTTTTTCCAATTCTTCGTCATATAAAATATGAAAGTCGTTTTTTTTCAATTCAAAGTCACGATTTGTCAATTCGAAGTTTTCCCCGATTCTACGTTTTTTTCCAATTCTAAGTATTTTTCCCAATTCTTCGTCATAACGAAGAATTGGAAAGAAAAGAAGATTCGGGGAAAACTTGAAATTGAAAAGTCGTGACTTAGAATTTCAAAATATGAAAGTCGTTTGTTTCAATTCTAAGTCACGATTTTTAAATTCCGAGTTTTTTGATGTTCTAAGTTTTCTTTCCATTCTAAGTTTTTCCAATTTAAAGCTTTTTCCTATTCAAAGTATCTTTTCCAATTCTTCGTCACATAAAATTTGAAAGTCGTTGTTTTCCAATTCTAAGTCAAAATACGGCAACACTTCTCTAACTCTAACCCCAATAAAAGTGCCAAATAGTTCGTGTTATCTAGGTTTGAGATACCGAGGTCTAACAAATAGAAATTCTACTAAATTGCAACGCAATTTGCAATAAAAATGGATGTAGAACGGAATTGTAGAAAAAATACATAAACGCTTTCACTTATTGAAGCTCCGTAGATAGAAATTCACGCTATACGAATCTATTTCGTATTTTTTGACGAATTCACTCATAATGAATCAATCTCTTATTGAGTGCCCAGCCTCGTACAGACTTCGAGCTAAAGGATGTAAATATTTCGACGAAGGAAGGTTTTTCAAGTTTTGAAGGTTCTACCGTCATACGGGTTTTGAAAATTTATATGTCGGAAGTGTATTAAACGTGTGAAAAGACTCCATTGTAAATTCGAGAACTTACAAAAAAAGACTGCGAGGAAAGGTGACTCGTCGAGAAGTCTCTCCAGCATTCTGTCATTGACCGATTCGATTTCATCAGCCAACTCTCGGTTGTCATCGTCGATGAGCCATTCGAGAACAGATTCTTCGTTCTGAAGATCACCTGTGAAATCGGCAACATCCATTCTGTTATACGTTGTCAGATTCGATTCGTTAAATTCGAAGTATTTTTTAATCAACCGAGACTTACCCTCGAATAACAGAGGATTGCCGTTTCTAAAGTAAACGAGAGCCGGAAACGTTTTTATCGAGTATCTCTTGGCGAGTTGAGGATCCTTTATCTTGACCATGTGAATTCCAAAAACATCGCACTCGTCGTCGATCTTTTCGAGACCCTCGAGAAGCTCGTCGCAAATATGGCAATTTTGTTTGTCTTGAAAAATCGTCAAATTTCTCACTTTTATCGTTAAGTCGCCAAAAATGTTCTCAGCCTTCAGATCATATCGCTAAATTACTGCGACTTAACTCACGAAACTTTTCATAAGTTTTTGTAGTTACGGTGATATTTTTTTCGATTTTTGTTCTCAAAATATGTCCAAAGCTTTTCTCTAATCGAAAAATGGCATTTCTAGGAATTTTTTAGAAACATTCACCGAAAGTTTGTTTGATTTTTTAATGATTATAGTCAGCTGGATATCTTCGAACGATGGTCCTGAGAATCCAGCACTTCAATTTCATAATAATAATCCACGCAATTCAAATTAATAATGATGATTTGCAATGGTTCCGGTTACTATGTAAACGTCGAGATTGCTCTGTTTCACAAAAATCATGTAACTCCACTTTTTTAAATAAACTCAACGTTTTTCAAGTAAGCCGAACCGTTGATTTTTTTTTACTAGCCTAAAGCGTTTATTTGCAAAAGTGGACGAATTTTTTAATGCAGTTTTTTGCGAAAACTGGAAGATTGTTTTCTGCAAAATACTGCATTTTCACTTTTTTGCGCGACGTGTGCGGGATAAATATTATAACTTTTGAAAAAATGATTCTTTGCGTTCAACCCAAGCTTAATCACAACCCAAGAAAGCGAATTTCTCTAAAATTCACGACCGAAAAATAGGTTTTGCTTCGATTGGATTCCGAGCGAAATATTCGTGATCAGCGGATGATTTTGCATCGAATAAAATCTGAAGTCCAACTAATTTAATGAATTATAAAAATATTCCAACTGGATTCACGGTTGTAAATTCAGCTGGACCGTTTTTTATTATTCCTCCAAGATCTTGTAGTCGCGAAAATCGCACATGTCTCATAAATAATATTTGATCAATATACAGTATGCAAATATGATTTTTAAGATAATATTAAAATTCGTTGAAAAAATGTACAGATAATATTAATATTTGAATTGTTTTCAATATTAATATTATCTAAATATTAATATTAAATTTGTTTTTAATATTAATATTATCTGAATATTAATTTAAAAATTGTTTTTAATATTAATATTAAAATGATTTTGCATTGAACAGGATCTTACCCAACCATTTCAACGAATTATAATAGTGCTCCGGCAATTTAGCTATCAAAACGGTCCGACTGAATTTACGTCTGTCAATTTTCAAGACCGTTTGTCATTCTTCACTCGAGATCTTGTCGTCCCGAAACTCGTACGCATCTTATGAATAATATTCGATTAATATACAATAAACAAAGATGATTTTTCAAATAATATTACGACGGTGTTCATAACTTATTATAGTAATAATAATAACAATATTGACAATTTATAGATAATATTTAAACCGGGACATTTTTTCTTACAATTTCCAAATATGCAAAGTGGAAAAATTGAAAAATACTTACAAAAATAAACTGCGAGGTATTGAGTATCCTCGACCGAAGATTCAAGCATAACTCGTGAAATGAGCTCGATACGATCTTCCGTTCTTTGCATTATTAGCCATTGCAGTACTTCTTCCTCCTCGGATAATTCACCCTCGAAAATGTTTGGAATCTGCTCCTCGAAATATACGAGAACTGGGAAATCGGTCACTCCGTAATCTTCGGCGATCTTGTAATCCTTGAGAAGAATAAATAGTTGAATATTTTTTAAACGGACGCGACGACATAATGATTACCATATTTTTTTTGCGATTCTTTAGATACTAAAGTGACTTTGCCGAATAATTTCGAATTTTTCACAAACTCAAACAAACCCAATATCAGCGTGGAAATGTTCAAAAATGCCCTATTCCATCACGTGTTTCCGCAAACTTCACAACCCTATAACTTTTATGGGGGGGGGGGGGGGGGGGAGGGTACAGCCTCCCCCGACTGAAGATCATCATTCATAACCCAATAAATGAGGAAATAGCAAAAAAAATAATTATTGGCTCATTTTTCGGAAAAGTGACTTATCGAAAGAATTACCTTTTTTCTTATAAGATATCGTAATATTAAGGGGCTAGTCCACTTTGAAAATTTCAAAAAATCGAAAGCAAGCAAGACTTGAAGAAATCGACGATGATGAGCAATCAGAAGGGATTTTGTACGGTCCAGGAATTGCCGATTGAGTTTAGGTAAGAGTTTTTCATAGTATAAACTTCAAACGCGTTTTTCTCGAAACATCGTTTTCAAAATCTATAGCTCCATCATATCTCTAAAACTAATAAACCGATTCTCTTGAAATTTGAACCACATATTGTAAACATGATTCGCAACAAGATGACCCTCGCTGGTTTTAAAATTTTGATTTTTACTCTTTTCTTTGCGAAAAACTGCGAAAAAAACTCGTTTTTTTTTAAATTTTTTCGCTTTTCATCGACAATTTTTTTAATTTTTTGATAAAACTTTATATCCGAAGGTCATTTTGTAGCTGGTGTCATACTGAATGTAATGGACTTTGATTTTTTTGTTTTAGATAAGCCGTTGCCGAGTTGTGATGGAGCTACCTAGCCCACCTATTTTTGAGACGTTACGTTAAACTATAGTTTTTGTTCTTAAAAATGAATAAAAATGAATTACATTTTTTTAAGGATTTCAAGACTTTATTTATCAAGCCCAACAACTTTTATATTCATATCTTTTATAAAATCCTCAAAAAAAATCGT
The DNA here is from genome assembly GCA_964007375.1 of Ophion obscuratus. Taxonomy (NCBI): domain Eukaryota; kingdom Metazoa; phylum Arthropoda; class Insecta; order Hymenoptera; family Ichneumonidae; genus Ophion; species Ophion obscuratus. The sequence continues at coordinate 41,943,513 of OZ023312.1, forward strand.
GAAAATAGCCCCTTTTCGTGGCTCCAAAGTGAACTGGCCTCTTAAATTCGTCTAAGGGTGTGCAGTATATGTCATAACGTTCAGAACAATTTGGCGCAATGAGAATTCCTAATGTGAAGACTCTAGTGGGAGGGTCAATGTAAAACAACAGAAAGTACTGAGCATTAGATATTTGTTGGAATTTCTTTCGGTCAAGTGTAATTCCTCTCTCCGAATACACAGAATCTTGACGCTTGACAAAAGTCGTTTTTAATTTTGTTAGTCGTTAAGGAGTTTCGGGACAATTGACTATAAAAGTTTATATAAAAGTTTCTATGAAACTTACCATTGCAAAAAAAACACTTTTTAACATAGGGTATTTAACATTAAGACACTGATGACGAAATTGTCATAATGTACGGAGTGATTTGATTTTTTCATAACATTTTTTCACACTATTTCGTGCGTAAAAATGCCATTTAGCGATGAGCGTAGGCATATACCTATGTTAAAAAGGTTTTTTTTTCAAGTGTAAATTTGTAGGGGTATTCAGTATATGGCAAAGAATTTACTGTATAAATTTGAATCAAATGGTAACACTTCATCAATTGTCCCGAAAATCCTTACTTGAATATTTGTAGGAGCGTAGGATTTGTAGGAGATATATCTTGCGAATAATCTAAAGTGTGGAACCCAAAGTAGGAATTAGAAAATAATATTTTTTTTAAGCTTCAAATGATAGTAGCACTCCTAGAGAATATACCGAATATTTTTTTAAACCATAGCCAAAGTATTTTTCTGATCAGCTGATGGTAGCGATGAGTTACCAAAACTATGCGTTTTTCGTACGCTAAAATTTGAATAATTTTTTTTTTCGGGAAATCACTTTGTTCAGACTGACGAAAAAAATTAAGCAACAACTATTTGACCGCTCGATTTTGATAAAGAATTTTGTATTAGATTATTACTAACTGCTCTACTCGAATTAGAAAAGGAACGTTTAATGCTTTTTTTTTCTTTTTTTTTCATACACACCCATCGATTTTTATTCCGTTATAGTTACTTTTTGTTCAAAATATCGTTACTTTTGTATTTTTATACTTTTTTCGACTTTTGTTCAGTCTGTATAAAACAAAGTATTATTCAAATTGAAAATCTGTGCAGGTTCTTTGGTTTGGCCAAAAACTGCAGACTGCCGAATTCCTGGCAACGAGGCCTTGATTGATTTGTTAGGGTTTGTTTGGCAAACTCAACTTTTTCACAACGGTAACATCCACAAATCCAAAAAATCGCGCATAATTTTATTTTCTACAATAATAATATTTCGATAAAAACCATTATTTCGCATACTTCAAATTCCTCCAGTTCTCAAGCTGATCAGCTTGAGAACAGACTTAAAACAATTCCAATAAATTACCGATTTTTAAGCATCGTACTCCGGGTGCCCCCTTAAACTTTTTAAAGTTCATGCACGGCTTCCGAACATCAAAAGAAAAATAGCGAATTCAATATTTGGTTGCAATATTTCGTTCAATTGAATGTTGTCGAGGGAATGACAAATTATAAAGGCGCAAAGAAATGACATTCTTAAGGGAGGACAGCGCTGTAAAATGTTCGAAAAATCGTTTTTTTGGAAACACTCTAATAAAATCCTTTGAACTTTCAAAAGTGTGATGCATATTCGTTTATAGCAAAAAAAACGGTTCTAAAGTGGTTTTCGAGCGATTTTTTAGGGGAGTCTCCGACTCTTATAAGCCTCTTATTATATTTGGGGAAAAAGTTACCGACTGAAAAAAGTTTTATTTTCCACCAATAGGTGGCATTAGATTACGGAAAAAAAATTCATCGGCGGTAGCGTTTATAAAACCGCTGACTTCAAACACGTTTTTCTCAAAGCCATGTTTTTGAAAACGGCACGCAACAGAACTCGAACAAGTTTCGTCCAAACGACTTGAATTTTCAACTGTAGCTTCTTAGATTGCTTTAACAGTCAAATCCGAGCGCTTTTTTTGATTAATTGAAAATTGTAAAAAATATATATTACTTTTTATATGAAAATTATGTTCGAAAAACCCAGTTTTTTTTTCAAACTCGACTCTATATATATTTTGTTCATTATTTTTTAATTTCGCCCCTACTTGACTGCTAAAATTAATATAATTAACGGAAATATTTGACTTTTAGTTCCAGGGTTAAATTTACGACAGTTCTACTGCGTGCCGCGGTGAGGGTTGGCTGAAAACCAGTAGTACTATAGCGACTCGTGCGTCGCCATGTTGTATTTTTTTGACAAATACATTTTTTTTAATACCTCGGTATATACCTAATAAAGCCTAAAAGTTCTATTGACCGTGGATTTTATTGCTTTCTTAAAAAAAATATTCCAAAGAAAACGGTCGAAAATGGGCAGCCACAGTGGTGTCTTTTCTTAAGGGATTATATACAGTTAAAATTTCCGAAAAATCGATTTTTTTTTCAATTTGATTTTCGTAATGTACATATATTTAAGTACACACGAAGAAAATTTCTTGTCAATCCGGGGAATGTTCTCGAAGTTACTGACACATTTGTAATGACGTGTCAGAACGTTCGAAAGTGCTTTTGAAACTTTAAACGCGTTTTTCTCAAAACTGTGTTTTTAAGGAGAGATATACACCTAGATGGTCGAGGTCGAGGATTTAGAAGCTATGAACATTCCGTCGACCGTAGAAGACCTACACTATGGGCCTGGTATCGACGATTCCATGTAAGTTAACAAATTTCATGATTTATTCATTCTCAAATTTTCAAACCATTTTTCTCAAAACCACGTTTTTCAAATCGGTACCCAAAATTTCTCGAAAACCAATGAACCGATTGCCTTGAGGTTTTTGGTGGTTATTCTATACACCATTATCTAGTACTTGTCATAGGATTTGTTTTTCCGTTACTTAGATTTTGTTTTATAGGCAAAATACTAACTAATTTTTGGCCCAAAAATCACTATTTATGTTCAAACGTCCGCCATTTTGTCATAAATCGATATTTTCGAAATCGGCTATGACAATTACTAGATTATAGTATCTAATTTAATAATCTTTTTGGGTTTTTTTTTTTCAAATGATTTTTGAAGAAACGCCAGTGGGTACCGTATACGCAGATTTTTTTACGACGCTCCAAGGATCATACAATATCCTTGTATATTTTCGATATTTTTAAATAAAGAAAATTAAACATATTTTTAAATGTATATACTTTTAGATAATTAAAACCCCAATCCGAAATTTCAAATAGTTTTCCTTGAAAAAATTCACAACAATGACCTTTTTCCGGCTCCTACGTGTATATCTCCCCTTAAAGACGGTGAGCAAGATTTCACGCAAACCGCTGAACCGATCAGCCTCAAATTATAATACAATCTTTTCAAATATATTTTTTAACAATTAATCGAAGGTTTTTTCTTACCGATAAATATTTTCCATTTTATAAAAAATTTAAGGCCTAAATTTTTGTGAAAAATCGATTTTTTTTACGATGCCGCCATTTTGTCAAAAATTATTATTTTGCTTATACCTTCAATCAATTACAAGATTATCCATTATATCAACAAAATATTTGCGGTTTTTTCATTTTAGATGATCCAGTCGAGAGATATCGTGCTCACCGCACGACGCCCTTTTTGGAGGTGCTCCCGGAGATCCTCTATAGAAGCTTTCAAAATAATAATTTTTACAAATAAAAAATGTTGAAATACAGTTAAAAGTTATCGTCGCATGTGTACAAATTTTTACGTTAATAGATTAAAAGGTCATCTCAGGAAAAATTCTTGAAAAACCGATCTTTTTGGGCCTCCTGACTGTATAAAACCCCTTGAAACATGAACACGCGAGCAAGTCTATATCGAACCTGAGTTTTGACGAACGTGATGCCGTGTCGATCGCAGTCGTCGTCGATGTTCTCCAACTCCTCGAGAATACCGGCGCATTGCGCGCACTCGTCGCTGTCTGTGGAGGAGCTTGTGTATGAAAAAAAGCCACGGACAGGCGCGAGAGGGAAAGGAAATAAACAAATTTGAAAAAGACAAGAGTGGAACCGGAAAAATTCATAGGCGATATTTAAATGAAGGGAAACGAAAGATAACGTAGCCAAGACAATAAAAGCGGACGCTACACTACGCTTCAACGTTTCAGTGTTTGTGTCACGCATTGAGAAGTATATGAATAACGATAAAAAAACAAACATACGATTGGCACAGTGATCGAAAGATTAACAGAAAAAAAGATAGTGTCTTCTTCCTCTCGATTTTCTTGCACGTTATCGAGTTTAATCTCCATGCTTAAGGAGGTTGGAGCGGTCCAGTTGAGTAAAATGACTTTATGATTTTTTAAAAATAAACCTCACCAAAGGCATATGCGGTATATATTTATTCCGTAGATGCTAATTTTTCATAAAATAAAGGGCAAAATTATGCGTTTTTATATTTTTATTTCTTGAAAAAGAAAAACTTTTGTGTTATTACCAACTTGAAAAAGTATAACATTATCGATGATCATTATGAAAAAACTGCGTGAGTGAATGTTTCATACAACTTAGAGAGAAATTTTGAATAATTTATAGTTATGCCTATTCATATTTATGTCACGAGATTATTTAATATTAACATTAATCAATATTAAGCGTTGAGGTTGGCAGCAGTGCTCTTCATTCGCCAGCCAAGATTCGTAATCTTTTATCAAACCTTGATGGTTCAATATTGAATATATATGGTTTTCGATGGGCAAGATGGGTTTTTTTCAAATGTTTACAAAGGTTTAGTTTGCGTTAATCCGTTGTTAGAAATGGTTTATCTCGGTGCTCAATATGTACAAAATGGCATCACCCGTGAACGTCTTGCCCATCTAACCGCACGTAAAATTACGTACATTAAGTATCATTGAGGGGTCTTCTTACTTTAGAGGCGAAAAAAGGCTGTTATCGTGAATTTTTTTATAGTTATATATTATAGATATTGATATAAAAGTTGTTACACCTAATAAATACAATTTCGAAATACGTTTTCTAAAAATGTTATTTATTTAATATCCCTATTTATATACGAAAATGGTAGTTAAAAAAATGTCCTAAAAACATTGTAGGTCTGCGCTGTTGATGAAATCTCGGAGATGGATCATCCGAAAGAAAAAAATCAAACGTTTGTAGATTCAGTATGTTAATGGCCATAGCGCATATTATACGATTTTTGCTATATGCAAAAATAACAAAAAGGCGGATATTTTTCGAAAAAAAAAACAAACAAAAAACGTGTTTTTTAACCGTTTTTGGCCAAAAATAGTAAATATCAAAATTTAAAAAAATCCTTGATATGCTCTACAACTATTGTCGTAAAGAATATATGGTTAAAATTTCATGAGGATCGGTTCAGTAGTTTCGAAGATTTTATCAACAAGCCGTCGAAAAACGTTGTTTCGAGAAAAACGCGTTTAAAGTTTGTTTGGGTTACATAATTACATACCATTTTTTTGTGTATTTCGGAAGTGTATTTATTAAGTGTAACATTTTTCATATCAATATCTATAATATAAACCTACCAAAAAAATGCATGAAAATAGCCTTTTTTAGCGTGTAAAGTGAGAAAGCCCCTTAAACTATTTTTCATCTCTAATGTTTTGTGGTGGAAAAGTTTCAAACGTGTGCAAAGGCTCCGTATGTCTACACAATATATATATATATATATATATGTATTTTTTAAATCGTTGATTGTGGGTAATGCTCCAACCTCCTTAAGGCCATGTATCACACGCCCCGACTGCTTCGAAATTTTCAACCTTACTTTCGACTAAACGATAAAATCAATTGAGATGACATTTTTTGTGTACATGCGATATTGCTGTAGAAAGAGTCCATTCAATATTTTTCCAAATTATGAAGAAAAAAACCCTTTGTATTGTTGTTACAATAGGATGAATTGTGAATTATAAAAATGCACCGAATTCATGCATATTTCAAGACCGTTAGGGTCTCGATAGTGGAAAAATACATTTTGAGGGTTGTTTCAACTGATTTTATGAAAAAATGACGAAGAAATTAGGGTTTAGATTTTTTAACATAAAACGAGCAAAATTGGACCAACGATACACAAAATATTATCGACAATCCTGAAAGTCTAGTGCATCAGTTTTCCTAGTGGCGGCGATCCCGCATGGTGAACGTGCACACATATACACACATCAAACACAGCTTGCAGCAACCGTCGCCTATCGGGCCTCTGCTCTTTGCTGTAGTGTGAGTGGTAGATGGTTGCTTCGTCATCTGGCGGTAGCTTGCGGCGGCTCGTAGCCAAAAACTACGAATTTAGCAAAACCGTCGTGATCGCGTCGAAATTTCGCAGCGTGTGATACATGTCCTTAAATTAATAGGTCGATCGTAATGGCTGTTCATTGACGATAATAAGAATCGATCGTTCATCTTCTTGTCTACTTTTTTTTTCTTCCTGTAAGCATATATTAATTACTGATGACGATTCGTAAAATCTCGTTCGCCGGGTAGAATAATATTTTCCATATTGATACACACAAATATTTCCACTTTAGCTGCTCACCCCAAATAAAACGCGACCATAAACTTGAATCGGAAAACGTTTCCAACGATTTACGATTTCGAGGGGGACAATCGATGGCGATAATTAATGTTGTTTTCGTCGACCCGATTACGAGATCTCGCAGTAAGCTTCGTTATTGTAACTGTAACACTACTGCTTCCATTTCTTGCAAAATACTGTTTTTTTAAACGAATCTACCGAAAAAAAAAATTGTTTGCACACAGTACGTATAGAAAGTAGAGTTCCGTAGTCATTTCGCGATGTATTTTGGGGCGCGCAATTTCAAGACACCTCGTATTCCTGAGTGTGTGTACAGTAGGGTGGTACAATTTTGAGCTCTATTTTTTGTCTGTTTCTTACCATCCATCTGACTTCTTTAAAGAAAAAAAAATTGTCACGAAAAAATATTTAGTGGTCGCTCTAGTCGCCTAAAAATTCAAATTTTTTTCGTCCACTTCTCACCCATGAATTTCAGGCTTTATCATTTTTAAAGTAACCTCGCGAAAGCTCTAGACGGCCAATGAATATTTAGGAATCGCTCAAGAGCTTCGAAATGTCCAATTTTGACCATTTTTTTTACTCTTCTCACTCATATATTTGACGCTTTGTATAATTTTCAAAATAATTAATCGTTTTTTTCTTCACAAACCGATTTTTCAAATTTCCCTCACATTTCTAACCCAAGAATTATAATCTTCATTCTTGTAAAATAATTCTTCAAAGCTCTTGTTCGTAAAAAAAATTCTAGGTCGTTTAATTGGTGTTTGTTACAAACTATTGTAATAAATTATTCAGAAAATGTAACCCTTCGCTGTTTATTTTGTTTTTATGCTACAAGGAATGTAGCATGAATGTAGCTGAATAAATTATTCAGAAAATGTAACACTTCGCTGTTTGTTTGTTTTTATGCTACAAGTGCATGCGAGATTCATTTTTTGGCGGATATTTTAAATTTCGATAACCTTGCGCGACCACTAAATATTCATTGGCCGGCTAGAGCTCTCGCGAGGTTATTTTAAAAATTATAGAGCGTATAATATATGGGTGAGAAATGGACGAAAAAAAATCGATTTTTTAATGATAATTCGAATTTTTGGAAAGCTTGAGTGATCTCTAAATATTTTTTGACAGCTCGAAGCTTCCGCGCCAATTTTTTTTTTTTTCTTTAACGGGAGATATACACCTACATGATCGAGGTCGAGGATTTAGAAGCTATGAACATTCCGTCGACCGTAGAAGACCTACACTATGGGCCTGGTATCGATGATTCCATGTAAGTTGACAAATTTCATGATTTATTCATTCCCAAATTTGCAAACGCGTTTTTCTCAAAACCACGTTTTTCAAATCGGTACCCAAAATTTCTCGAAAACCAATCGACCGATTGCCTTGAGGTTTTTTGCGGTTATTCTATACACCATTATCTAGTACTCGTCATAGAATTTTTTTTTCCGTTACTTAGTTTTTATTTTATAGACAAAATAATAAGTAATTTTTGGCCCAAAAATCACTATATATCTTCAAACGTCCGCCATTTTGTCATAAATCGATATTTTCAAAATCGGCTATGAGAAGTACTAGATTATAGTATCAAATTTTATAATCGTTTTGATTTTTATTTCAGATGATTTTTGAAGAAACGCCAGTGGGTACCATATACGCAGATTTTTTACGACGCTCCAAGGATCACACAATATCCTTGTATATTTTTGATATTTTTAAATAAAGAAAATTAAACATATTTTCGAATGTATATACTTTTAGATAATTAAAACCTCATTAAGAAATTACAAATAGTTTTCCGTAAAAAAATTCACAAAAATGACCTTTTTTCCGGCTCCTAGGTGCATATCTCCCCTTAAATAAGATAATTGGATGGTGAGGAAAAAAGAAAAAAAAATAGAGTTCAAAATTGTGCCACCCTAGTATACATGGATCGATAGATCCGCTGTTTTTACAGACTGCCTAACCTGTTACTGTTTTTCTTTTTCGCGAGATGAGAAGCACCTGCGTCACTATTGAAAAAGTTTTCCCAAGTTAAAAATAAGTGCTCCGCGTGCCCAATAGTTAGTGCATTCTCAGCTGTTTTTGCATTAATCGGTCGAATAGAATATATAGCGAAATATAGAGAGACAGACAGGCAGAGAGAGAGAGAAAGAGAGAGAGAGAGAGAGAGAGAGAGAGAGAGAGAGAGAGAGAAAGCGGGAGACAAAACGAGACAGAGAAATAAAATATTTGAAAATAGTCTCGTGCGTGTCCAGAAGCTGCTGAAGAACTTCTCAGTGTCCTATGGTACGGCTATTCGTGGCTGTTCGAGAATAGTGAATGAGACAATAATTTATTTTAAACAATAGCAAAAAAAGTGTTTCTCCTGTAAAGCGTGGTACAAGCGCTGGGGATTGCGGCAAAAACGAGTGCAACGATACAATGAGAAGCGTTTAGCGATCAGGGTTGCCAGTGCCAAGAGATCTATTCAAATGTTTTTTTTTCCTTCTTTTTTATCAAAGTATTTGGGTTTGCTTTGTTTGTTTTTTTTTCTCTTTGAAATGGTACCGTCGCCTTCTTCAACCGCTTCCCCTTCGACGGTCGTCTTCTGTTCCTGCTTGTGACGCATCTGCTTGCGAAACGCCTTCGATTGGCACATGTCGCAAAGCGTTCTGTTCCCTACGGCAGCATTAGTTTTTTTCACGTCAAAACGGACGAGAGATAACATTTGATTGGAAGAAAGATCATTAAATTAGCATTTTTCGCGAACGGGGAAGAGGACCGGAGAATAAATGAGACTGAGAAGGAAGACAGAGAGAGACAGAGAGAGAGAGAGATAGAGAGAGAGTGAGAGAGAGAGAGAGAGAGAGAGAGAAAGAGCGATGAATGGAGCAGGAGGGGAGATAGTGATGAGACGAGTGATATAAAGAGTGGCTTTTTATTATCACATTTTAGACGCGATTTTTTTAGCTGCATTATGCGGCAAGCAAAAGCATTCGATTATGAGTTTGCGAAGTTATTTCTATCGCGGCAATTTTTTTTTTTCATAGTGATTCTCTCGAGATGTATTTTCATTTAAGTAGTTTCGAAAGTTTTAGAAGAAAAGGAGTCTATCCCCGATCCCAACGTACCCGAAAGTCCTTCGAATAAATGTATTACTAAATTTAACGAAATACAATACGTTGATTAAACATACAGGTTTATGCATATTTTAATACATGTAATATTATCAAATATATTATAATAATAATATATCTTAAGTATAATATCATTCACTCATTGTGCAAATAGATGGCAAGTACAATTGAAAAATGAAAATACTCAGTTGCAAACTTCGCGGAAAAGTTCGTTGAGTAAATGAAAACTTACAGAAATAGACGGCCAGTCCTGGCGATTCTCGAATAAGGTGAAGAAGTTCCTCCCCCTCGAGGTCCTCGATCATGTCGCCCGATGGATCTTTTTGTGTCATGAGCCACTGGAGGATTTGGTTCTCGTCGTAAAGATCACCTGTCGACGGATCGATTCAAATTGCAATTCGGTCAAAATCACGTTACGTACATTTTTCGAAGATTCAGGGATGCATCTAGTTGAAATTTTTGAAAATATCGATTTTTGGCTTTCGACGGTTTAGCAGAATATAAAATTTCAAAAATATTCTCGGCAAATTTTAATTTCACCACGATATCTCAAAAATCACTGCGCCGATCAAATTCAAACTTTACAAGCTTCTTTTGCTGATCAAAAAGCTGTGCTTGAACGAAGGAATTTTTTTTCCGATGCATAGTCTTTTGTTATCAACCAAAATCAATATTTTTACTTTGGACTACGGGGATTTTTTCAAAAATCAATATTTTAGTAAATCCTTGGTTTAAGGACTCGATAACTTCATGCAAAAACTAAATGCGTTTGATTTTCTATTTCGAAATGATTTGTATTTAATAGGCCGTATTTTGTGGGGGCATAAGGAGGGCCCTTTTGAATCATTGGTGCATAAGAGTGGCGCTTAATAAAAATAAGCCACAATCGATTATTGTGCCCAACGATAAAGGGGGATAAAAAATTTCACGCGAATTTAGTAGATTTTGATATTTTTAAGGTTCCTCTGAAAAGTCGCGGCTACGAAAATACTTCCGCCAGTCACATTTTTCTAAGTTTTGTCATTAATATTTTCTTTAAACATTTCGTGACCCCCTGTTTTTATTGTTACAGACCGGTAAACGGGGTTAAATTGACACTAACGGTAACTTTGACAGTTTTTGGGGCTACTTTATCAAAGAAAGGCGTATCACCCCTTAATTTTTTTTAAATTATTCTATAGTGGATTTGGTAAATGGTTACAAAATAACCCCCACCTCGGAGGGGGGGGTGAGAGGTGGGGGGATATATAGAAAATGACCCCCTGAACACGATGGCGAAGAGAAATCACGGTGGTCACCCCCCCCCCCCCCCCCCATATAAAGTTACGGGGCTTTGAAGTTTTAAAAAATGCGTCACAGAATGGTGGCCCTGTAGACGGGGGAGGGGTCCAGAGGGGGATCCAGGGGAGTGAGACCCCCCCTGGCATGGTCAGGGGGCAGAGCCCCTTGTGGAGGTGGAGGGGTAGAATCCCATCAATGGGGCGTAGCCCCATCAATGCAGAAAAAACTAGATTTTAAATTAATAAAAATAACACACACACATGCACTCTTTGTAGCAAAACCACATGTACATGTGCTTACCTCGGTTCGAATACCTGTAATGCATTCGTAGATACCGAAATACCAATCACAACAACAACAACACACACACATAGACCCAAGCAAACCCACGCAGGCACCATTTTCGCCGATTTCCAGTCTCGTTTTTGAAATTATACATTTTGAAAATCTTTCAGGGTGGGGGGGGGGGAGGGAAGTGACCGCGCCGTTTTTTCTTCGGCATCGTGCTCAGGAGAGCTTTTTTGATAAGCCCCTACCTCCCACTTCCAAAGTGCATGTGTGTGGGTGGGTGTGTGTAATTTTGATTAATTTAGAATCTAGTTTTTTCGGCATTGGTGGGGCTTCGCCCTCTCCACCCCCACAAGGGCCACGCCAGGGGGGTTTCACCCCCCTCTGGACCGCTCCCCGGTCTTCGGGTCCGCTATTCTGCGACGCGTTTTTTCAAACTTCAAAACCCCATAACTTTTTATGGGGGCGTGACCGCCGCGATTTCCCTTCATCGTCGTGTTCAGGGGGTCATTTTCTTGAATCCCCCCTAGAGAGGGGTGGGGGTAGGGGTTATTTTGTAAACATGTACCGTGGATTATTTATCGATTTACGTTTGAAGAATTTTGGTATTTATATCATTCAGATCGGTGGACTGCTTGTGGGTGAAACTGCAAAACCACCCCTCGACACGCCTTTCTTTGAGGGGTGGTTTCCCCCCTTAAAACCGTTTTTCCGCAGATAAAAAAAATACGTCTCTAATAGTTTTCAATGCTCAAATAATGTTCCTTGTGAGGAATGCTCCGTCAGCTATCTCTTCCGTACTTATATATGCTACGTGTTATTTCTTTCAGCCTGCCCTGGTGTGATTCAGTCATATTGTTTCGTTACGGGCTTCAAAACGGGATGGGGTCAGGTTGACATTCCGAATTTTGAATGCTCCGACGGTTTAAAAGTCGGTTTAATATTTCGAAATTCAAGATAATTCGGCTATGGAAGTTTTAAAAGTTTCGACACTTTCAATAAATCGACGAATTTTTTCACGAATTTTTTTATTTATGGAGAAGTGATTTTGCGTTAATTTTGAAATTTGCCTAGACAATGTTATACGTTCTACATCATATACAGTCAACTGTGTAGACTTTCGCTGGCATGATCTTGATATGGGGGCCGGGTTGAAATTCTGAACTCTGAATGTGCCAACGGTTTAAAATTCCTAATTTGAATGTTCCGAAATTAAATGGTTCGTCAAGATCATGCCAGCGAAAGTCCACACAGTTGACTGTAAATCATGTAGAACGTATAGCATTGTTTAGACAAATTTCAAAATTGAGGCAAAATCACGTCTTAATAAAAAAAAATTCTTGAAATAATTCATCGATTTATTGAAAATTTTGAAACTTCCATAGCCGAATTATGTTGACGGTGTTCCGATTTTCGGAGTTTTGGTCTTTCGTGTAAAATTCTTTCGGAGTTTTGATCTTTCGGGGTAGTATTTTTTCGGAGTTTTGAGCGTTCTGATCATTCAAAGTTCGGCATTTCAACCTGACCCCAACGGGACAATGGTCCTACAGGACTTTTTTTCGCTATAGGACCTTTTTAGTTCGTATTTTTTTGTCGTGCTTTTTTCTGAATCTTTTTCGGAATACATACCTACATGACTGGTACGAAGCGAAGCAAGCGAGCATTGCGAGACATATTTCGAAAGAAAAAAAAACCCCATTGCAAGTTGTAACACTCATGACCTTTCCTCATTTTTAAATAACGAGAAAAAAAACTAGTTGTCAAATTCTTTTTCCAAAAATTGTTTAGGCGTGATGTCTTGGTCACGACAGAAAGCGAACTAACACGTGGGTCATTATGAAATGGACTTCGTCGATTCGTCTTCCCCAGATTCGATCAATTTCTTACCTGCATAAATGACCGGTTCCTTTGAACCCATCCGGAAAAATAATATGCCCGGAAGTGCGAAAACCCCGTAATCCTTAGCCAATTGTTTATCGTCGATCTTGACGAAATTTATTCCAGCACTGTCCGCCTCGTCGTCAATGTGCTCGATCTCCGACAAAACACGGCTGCACTGCTTGCAATCTTTGCTGTCTAACGAAATTTCAAGCGCGCATCAAGTGTCACGCGATTTTTGCAATTTTTTTCTTCGTACGTTTACGACAATGTGAAGAAGAAAAAAAAAACTTTTTCGTTACGTATTTGGAGGAAAGACTCACAGAAAAATACAGCGACGTAATCCGAAGTTTGGCGAATCTTGTGGAACATTTTACGATTGATTCGCTCGATGTGATCGGTGAGTTCCATGTTCTCAGGATTCGTCAACCAGTCGAGAATCTCCTCCTCGTCATCGATATCACCGTCGTAATTGATGTACTTTCCCTTGCGGAAGTACGTGATACCCGGTGGATTTCTGAAGCCATACTTCTTCGCCATCAGACGATCGCTAATCTTAACGATCTTAATTCCGTACTCGGACGCCTCGTCGTCTATCAGCTCGATGTGACGAATGATACGCGGACTCTCCGGGTCCACGTCATTGTCTGGGAACATTTCGCGGACGTGAAGAATCTCTTCGAATTTTATTGATGATTTAGTCCGGCAATTTTTATAATTTTTGTAACGTTTTGTCGTCAGGATCGTTGTAACGAACGAAAGACAAATTTAAACGACTCTCCCGGGCAATTAAGGTGGCGCTAATCGCTTCACCGGGGAAACAACGGTACATTTCCTAAAACATACTTCCGTGTATATTTTTTTTTCAATCGTTATTTGGATATTGCATGAGTATCGTTTCTTCAGAATTTAGAAGTTTCGGGACAACTGTAGGCAACGATCTATTGACAGTAATTTCTCATTATGACAGCATGTCGTAATTATGACAATGTAATTATGTTGAAACTAATGAAAGCGACGATAGAATTTTAGCAAAATTTTATGAGTTTCAAAGATGTATTGCCCGGACATTTCCTTCCAAAAGTGCGTTTCGGTGAGAATTTTCAGTACTTTGCGATAACATTAAAATCTGAAAAAATCAACCGTATTGAAGAGGCTAAGAACATTGAAGATGCTTATTGAAGATGCTAAGAACCGTATTGAAGATGCTAAGAACCGTATTGAAGATGCTAAGAACATTGGTTTTGAATAATAAGAATGCCAAAAATTTATAAATAAATTGTTCAAACAAAAATTTGTTTAAAACTAGACTTACAAAGAATTATGATATTTTTCTGAATACATTTGATTTTTCAAAGAAGTTTTCTGTATTTCGGGAATCCCGTTTTTGGAATTTTTCAGAGGCTGTACCTATGACACTGTTCATTCAATACCCCGGACACTTCTTGGATTAAATATGGAACATTGCTCCGGAAACATATTGAAAAATTGTGACCTTTCATTCATTTTTTTTTATTAAAAAAGTGAAAATAGAAAGAAAATTCTTTAAAAATTCATAGCTATTCAGAAAAATCTACAAATTCATTTTATAATGTAAAAAAAGTATTTCACCGGACATTTGTTGAACAATTTTATTTTCAACAATTTACTTATAACTTTTTTGCAATATTATTACCGGAAATTAATGTTCTTTGCATTTTCAATGTAGTTGATTTTTTCAAAATTTTAATCTCATCGCAAAGTACTCAAAATTCTCGCCGAAACTCACTTTTGGTAGGGAATGTACGGACAATACATCCTTAAGACATTACTGATGCGTAGAAAAAAATTTCGACCGTTTTTTTTGTATTGCCTTAAATTATGTATATACATCAAAAGGATCATATACAAAATGAATGATACGTGAATTTTATAAAATTCATGTTTACAGCTTATTTTCTGAAGCGTCTCCGAGCGCTCCGAAACAATCGTTGTACAAAAAAATATACAACGATCGAAATGCCTCGGTGGGTACACAGAATTTAAATGAACGCTTGTATTCCGTCGAGTGGACGGGAGCGCTTAAAACACTTTTGAAACTTCGAACGCGTTTTTCTCGAAACCACGTTTTTTAAATCGTGAGAACTTATAATTCCGGCTCCAAATCCAATTTTCATCCAATTGACTTGAAATTTTGACTGTAACTTCGTCTACTGAGTCGCTAAAGAAGTACACGCGATTTTTACAATTCATCAACCATTATCATGTTCATAATCAAAGTGAGGCCGATTTTTTAGCAAAAAAAACTTCATAAGGAATGAGTAGTGGAATATGGTAGCGAATGTAATGAGGGGGAAGACCCCGTACAGCGGAATCTACAATTAAAAACGAACTTCATTCAAAATGGTGCTATTTTGCGAAAACGACATATTTTCTAATAATCATGTTTTCTAATAATCGTCCTTCTCTTGCAACACTCATGTCAATGCCAAAATTATTATTTTTCGCTCTAGGCTTGCGTCCTCCCAGCGAGTACCTAAAAAGCTCTCTTGAGTGTAGCTATATCTGAGCCGTGCTTTCAATTTTTTCATTAAAAAAGTTTTTTTTGTATACTTCAACACATGTAGAATAAACCCTCCAAATCTCATTTTGACTGCTTTTTTGCTACTCTCACAAAAAATTCCAAAAAAGTCTCATTTTTCGGTGAGCTACATAGATGTGAGGGCTTTAATCTACCGAACACTTTCGGAGCAAACATTTGTTTCTATGGAAATGAAAGATCTATTTCGAAGATCCCTACATTTCAGTGAATAGAAAAGTTTGAGTTAAATTGAGTTTCAATGCGAGTTCAATCGACTATAACAATTAAGATCGAACAGAAAATCTCTTTTATCAAAAATGAAGTAACATCTAAGATTTTTCGATACAGTGGCGTTCCCTCAATGGGTCGTGCCCGAGACACTCGTTGTGGAGCTTTTCTCGACGATGCAAGTCAGCCTTTTTTACACTGCCAAAAAAAAAATTAATTTGAATAGGACCGATTTAAATCAAATAGGTTTTTTCCTTGTCTCACGGCCTACTGCGATCTTATTTGTGTCAAAGATATTTTTTTATTTGTTTCAGCTATTCTTTTTAAATAATAAATATATTCAAACTGAATGAACAAAGATTCGATTTAAATAAATCTTGATTTGCTTACAATGTACACTGCAAATTCCAGTGTACTATATACATAAAATATTGTAATACTGAGAGAGTTTTATCGAATAACATGCTATAGATTTTTTAAACCTAACCCATATATATATATATATATGTAATTATTCTCTCTCCCAGAGGGGGCTCTGCCCTACCCCACTTTGATGAGTGTATCGCAATAAAAACAGACCATTAGTTCAATCAAATAGAAAAATGGTTGACACTACGAAAATTCTATTTAATTTAAATTAACAAAAATTAAATAGAAATATTTAGTGGATTCCACTAAATGGTTTTTAGAACAGATGAAACTAAATCACAGAATTATTAGGATTAAATAAAAGATTTGATTATTAGACGATATTCAATAGGTTTAGATTTCAATAAATGAACATGTTTCAAATAAATAATTCCAATAATAGAATGCAATAAAAAAAAGTTTGATTTCACGAAAAATCTAGTTAATTCAAATTAAAAATAAATAAATAGACGCGGTTAGTTAATATCAATAGAATTTTTCTGTCAGTGTACTCACAAAAAATGACGGCTAGAAACTCTTTGGTCTCGATGTACTTGTTCAAAAGTTCCCGATCAATTTTCTCGATGCTCGCGTCGTTCCTCTGCTTCACCATCCAGTTAAGGACTTCCGCCTCGTCCAGCAGGTTACCTGCGCATCGATCGGCACGAAAGTGAAGAAAAGAAAAATCGTTTTCCTATTCTCAGACAAAATGTACATGTTCCTTTGTTCGTTAAGGGGCCGCGATAGAAATATGTGTAAAAAAATCATATCAACAATTCTTGACGATCGTCGGAGTCGTTTCGAAAAGTATTGTGACGAATTTTTATGCCGATTCGAAAAGATCGGCCAGTGCAATTTTTCCCGAAATGGGACTGACAAACGAAATATCGCAAATGTTGTTCTGTGATTCTTTTTTTACACGAATGGAAGAGCTGTTCGGACAAAATGCCAACTAGAATTTGAGGTACATTTTTCTTGCAATTTAAAAGAAAATGCACGTTTTTGCTGACTTTTGAACTGCTGTGGATTAAGGCCAATGATAAAGGGATTCAACAAGATTCATTCACGTTTATACATACAGGTCGTGCTGTTAATTGATTTTTTTTGTTGTACTTCACGTTATCGGTCACACAAACGCTGTCTCGTTAATCTACAAGAAAAGTAATTAATTGATCCGTCGATTGATTCACCCACCAATCGAGTGCTTCTTCGATCATTTAATTAACTTTCTTTTCTAAAAAAAAGCTTCGAGAGTCACGGTCTCGACGCCAATTCGTGGCAAAAGAATTCCATCGACGTCAAAGTTGAACGTCGTGAACGTACATCCGATTTTTTCTTGTTGTTGTGTAAATGAGAAAGAAAAAGAACAGAATTTTCATGGCTTACAATAATTAATCGTCTCGATCGTGTCTGATCTGATGGAGCACGATGACAATAAAACATAATGTACAAACCACAGTGATCATAAATATTTATACGTATGTGCATATACATATATATATATGTATTTGCATCCATATCATATCATATATATATATATATATGTATATAATATACCACACAGTTGAAATATTGGCGGCGGGACCGTTCTGGAATGGCTACGAGCAAGGCAAGTAGAATTATTTTGACGTTTCTGGTACGTACCCCTGAAAAAATGAAATCTTCCGAGTGCACTCGTTCCCGGTAAACGACCCTGCCCAAACTCAACGTGTCACTGTCTCTCCTAGTACGATGATATATCAAATCGTGTGTGTCGATGTCCTCGAGATTTTTCAGTATGATTATTTTTCGAACTTTAGTACGGACCATATCATAACAATAACAAAAAAAGAAAGATATTTTGAACTGAAAGGAAAATATCATTAAGCGTCTTTAACATTGACAATCTTTTGCTTTTAGTTTATTTTAGATTGATGCTTTAATTTATTTGTAATCTGTCCAAATGTGTGTAAGGATAATTTAAAAAAAAATTAAGAACGGGAATATATATAACGATACAAAAAATGAACCGTGATGGAAAAATTCTAGCTTTAAAAAAAAATCTTTATCCAGTCGTTCGGTTTGATCGGATTTCTCGATAATTTCGACTGGATTTAATGATAATTTCGCTTCAGTTGGGTCGGGAATATGTATCAAATAAAAGTGTAGTAGGAAACGTATATTTATTTCATCGTAATGTTGGCATATTCTTTTTTTCTTATCCGTACATGAGATTGCTCTACGGCGCTGTACATTTAATATCGGCTCTGTGACATATGCGTATGTATTTGCAACAATGAACACAGGAGTTGCCTACAATGCAGGAGAATCCTCACCGCTCAGCCGAATATAAATATCCAAGCGAGGAGGCTTACATCCTTTTTTCCGCCTTCTCAATTTTAACGCGCGATCGTGCCCGTATCATAGTTATAATAATCGTGATAATAATGAAGAACGCATTGTTCGCCTAATATCGTTGCTAAATCGCGATAATGATCGCTATACGGTTTCGATGGCTCTTTCCATTTATTTAACATTCTATTATATGCCCCGGGCACGCCTTAGGTCGCTGGTATGAGAGGCTTCTCTGAAATAATATGTACGGTTCTTAGCGAGAATGAATTAAACGAAAAAGAGAATTATTGTGTTAGAACGTATTTGAGATATGGAGAGATAAATTAATGTTAATTGCAGAGAGAATCAGACAGAGAGAGAGAGAGAGCTGATGAAGAGAATGAGAATGAGAGTGCGAGATTGTAATTTCTTACAGCCTTATAGCGTAGACATAGAACGAATGTTTGATGCGAGTAGGATTGATAAGAGAAATTAAAAGTTAGTGATAACAGTGATAAACTATAGCGTTGAAGTTTGCATCGTTGGAATGCAACGAAAGTTTTTTTTTTTTTTTTTTTTTTTCAATTTTTTTATTTCTTCATTTTTGTTACAATTTACAATTTTTCATGGATTAAGGCTTTAGGCCACTCTAGAGGCCGAAAAATAAGCTTTTTGGGGATTTTTTTTCACAGACAAACTACAAAATAAATCGAGATTACAAAAAAGGGTGTTTATCATACATATAAGTGAATTTATACAATAATTTTTTTGGAGCGATTAATTTCAAAACGGCGGCTGTGCAGCGTTTATCTCAAAACTGCATTTTTTGAGTTGGCCGGAAACAACTCGGACAATTTTCAACCGATTCACTTGAAATGGTGAATATATCTTGAAAAATACATTGTCGATGGAAGTACGTAGGATTTTTTTTAACTTGCATAGTTCATCTGTTATTAAGAATTATCTGACGATTTTTTAGGCAAATTTTTGGAAAGTAAAAATCGTCAGATAATTGTTAATAACAAATAAACTATGCAATATAAAAAAAGTCCTACGTACTTCCATAGACAATGTATTTTTCAAGATATATTCAATATTTCAAGTGACTCGGTTGAAAATTGTCGGAGTTATGTTTCCGGCCAACTTAAAAAATGCAGTTTTCAGATAAACGCTACACAGCCGCAATTTTGAAATTAATTGCTTCATAAAAATTATTGTATACAGTCATTGATATGTATGATAAACACCCTTTTTTGTAATATCGATTTATCTTGTAGTTTTTATGAAGAAAAAAATCCCCGGAAAGCCTATTTTCTCGGCCTCTAGAATGGCCTAACCCCTTAAGATCGCCCATCTTTCATGAGGATAAGAAAAACCGTTCGAGTGATTTTCGTACCCTGAATCGGCAGAAAAATCTGAGCAATAGAAGAAAAAATAACTTTCGTTGCATTCCAAAGATGCAAACTTCATTCAACGTGGCTTGAAGATTTTGCATAAATGTTCGATGTCTAAAATGCTGAATAATCCCCCTTGACAATTCGTTACTTCGTCAATTTTCGAAAATCGATACGATTTCGCTTTTTTCTGCCATTATCTCGAGTAATATTGAATTCCACCTTGCAAGATGTTTCACAATAGGGGTCATTGTTTAAAAATTGTTTGGAAAAAAGCAGCGAACTATGGTAGATTGAATCCTTAAGACGATAATACCAAAACGCGACTACGATGTTTTGCGAGTCACGGCAACACCCCCCCCCCCCCCCCCCACTCTCCGGTCTACCGTGCCGATGCCTTTCCCCCACCCTAGCGCTTACTCGATCTCGTTTCGGAACGGGACGGTCTGATTAATCGCACCGAAAAAATTTGCAACGGCCTCACTATTCGAGACAGCTTTAAATAGTTTTTCGCGAAGATAATTATACGAGTAAATAGATTTTTTTTATCATAAATAAAATTCAATTAGCTATCTATCTACTATATAGCTATATCTATTAGGACAGGTAGAATTAATCTTCAGCTGGTTGCATTTGAACTCATTCGGTGTGGACCTTTTAAAACATGGGGGCTGCGGTCAGAAATAATCGGACAGTGAAAAATAAATGAGATTTGGTAACTTTGTCGCCACGATTGTAACAACGTTGTAGGATAAACGACAAATCAACTTTTTCTTTAGCTCAAGTCGGTTTTCGACAATGATTGAATGGACTGTTTTTTTTTATTCTTTTACGACGATAACACAAAAAATCAATGCACTGGCTGGATGTGGAAAAAAAGTTGAAAAAGATCCAAGTTTTAGGCCGTGGCAGACTTTTCATCCCTTTGAATATTAATGAGGTGAGGGTCTTAAACGAAAAGGGCAAAAATGAGGAAATTGACAATCCCGGCCTGGCACGAAAACACGTGTGGTCATAAAATGCGAAAACGGAAATGCGGTCTCGCGAAGATATTTTTAGATAAGATGAAAAATCGTTAAAATATTGTTCGCTTCAGTGAGGGATAAGCGCGTGGCGCAATGAGTAGATAATATTTCGCGTGTTACGTACCAGACAGAATCGATTAGTAATCAACCAAACGAATCGATCGATTGATGCATCGATTAATTAGTAGGATCCTGTGTCAGCAAAAAAAGTTTTGGCCAAAATTGTCTTCGATAAATCTAGGATTTTCGAAGTTAACTTTTGGGAAAAACGAGTTTGGCTGAAACTATTTTAGAACACTACTAATAATTTGATCAATCGACCAGTCGATAGATTTATTTATCGAGTGAAGAATAAATTATGGTTTTAGGAAACTCATCGAGGAGCTGCGACTGGCAGTAGAGACATTTTGTTTTGTTTTGATAAATATTCTGTTAATTTACTCTTTATCGGTTTGTTTAATTTTTACAAAACTACGAAGATAGTTTCTTCATTGTACGCGTGAGACTCGACGTTTAATTATGGTTGTAAAAAAAGAAAACCCACGCTTCTGAGTCGAAAAACTGGCAAGTATTTCGAAAATAAATGTCATCTAATGCAATTTACTCTATTTTCACGGTTTCTGTTTAGAAAATGACGAACATTTTTTTAAAGACTTCAAGTAGTCGTGCTTCCTACAAATTGCAATTTCAATCACTCAAAAATGTCATCTAGTAAATCTCATTTATTCATTGTTGACTTGAAAACTGCGATTACTATGATATTCGGATTCCTTTGAATGAAAATATAACTATTTGATGTTTATTCGTGATTTTTAGCGACATGCATTACAAATGCAATGATAGGTGCGTTTTATTTGGCCGTCTGAATTGCAGTTTAAAAGTTATGCTTTTTTTAATAGGCATCACAAATGCAGTGGTAAGTTTTCAATAGTCATTTGAAATTTGAGTCTTGGGGAGACGCGAGGATGTCAAATGGGAGAGCGCGTATTGACATGTACACCCAATTATTGTAATTCCGTTTTTCGAATAAATTTCAAAATTTTCAGACATACTATTCCATATACACGGTGTTAAAGTTTGCATCGTTGGAATTCAACAAAAATTCATTTTTCTTCTTTTATCCTCATTCTTATCGGAAATGTTTGCTTGCCAACATACGTTGCAGATTTTTAATAAGGATCTTAAAAAACGTTTTAGTGATTTTCGCAGCCCAAGTACGAAAACAAATGCTTCGGCAATGTAAAGAAAATAAATTTTCGTTGCGTTCCAACGATGCAAAGTTCAACACCATCCATATACCCAAATAAATGAATTAAATAAATAAGCTTCTCCCAGCAAACGCGTTTCCCCTCCTTTCTTCTACAGTCGTGAAATAACGTCGTCCAAATTATTGCTTCGTTCGAGCGAGAAATCATTCTGTGGGATCCGTGGCGAGAACGATGGCTACGACGATTCCAAAAAAAAAATAATTTTAAGAAAGCGATGTCGAATAATCTTTATCTTTTTTCATTTTCGATGATGATGACGACATAGCCCTCTTTTTCGGAGATTTCAATTGAGCATCGTTTCTTTAGCCTTGCCCCCCCCCCCTTTCGCCAAAAAATATATTACAGCGCTTGTGTTTCTCTGGGTGTATGTGTGTAACGTCGTAAATTCTCGGGATCCCTCTTCGGTCGTGAATTCTCGTACGACCCGATGATCCGTTGATTGATCATCGTCATTAATCAGACCTTCATTAGGTAGGGAATCCCGGCGACAACTGCAACACCCCACAATCGCGAGCTGAATTTCATTCTTTTATTTTGTTCTTCATATATTATTATCGCTTCGTTCTCTTCACTTCGAATATCTCTTACGTTCCTTCTGCTCATTTTCTCTCTCTCTCTCTCTCTCTCTCTCTCTCTCTCTCTCTCTCTCTCTCTCTCTCTCTCTCCATTTTTTCGCGCCCACACTCATCCACCCACCCTTTCATACTCTTTCGTTCTTTTCGAAATCACTGCAAGCACGATATGGCACGACGATGAAAATATTCGATCGTTCCCTTCGGATGATACTGAAAGTTGCATCGTCAGAATGCAACGAAAATTCATTTTGATCGAATCACCGGAATTGTTGACAGATTCTGGCTGCGAAAATCACTCAAATGGTTATTGACAATCTTTATTGGAGATCGACCACTTAAGGAGTTCCGGGACAACTGACGATATGTTACCATTTCGTTTAAATTTATACAGTAAATTCTTTGCCATATACTGACAGCACCCTCTAAATTTTTAATCGAACGTCTTCACCATTTCCATCAAATTCACAATTCAAGAAACACTTTTTAACATAGAGCGATGCCTGAATGTCAATGTAGAGGGAGACAAAATTGTCATAATGTACTGAGTGATTCGACAGTTTTTCACTCATAAGGAACATGACTTAAGTGTCCGCCCCCGATTTTGTTGAAACTCATATATGTGATAAAGCATTGAAAGCTATTAGACACGTATTTTTTTAATTTGCGGAAAAACGTTTTTAAGGGAGGAAACGACCCTTCAAAGAAAGGCGTGTCACCCCTTAGTTTCATTTATCTTTCAATTATTCTATAGTGGATTTTTCATCGCTTTCCATTAGAAGAATTTTCGTTTTTGTTTCACGCAGATCGGTGGACTGTTTGGAGGTGAAACTGCAAAACCACCCCTGGACACGCCTTTCTTTAAGGGGTGGTTTCCTCCCTTAAAACCGCTTTTCCGCAAATAAAAAAAAAGTGTCTGATAGTTTTTAATGCTTTATCATATACATGAGTTTCAACAAAATCGACGGCGGACAAGTGATGCTCTTTGTCAGTACATTATGACAATTTCGTCATCAGTATCATAATGTACTGGGTGATTTGATAGTTTATCATAACAATGTAAACAAAAAATTTCACACCATTACATGCGTAAAACTGCCATTCAGCGATGAGCGTAGACATTCCCCTATGTTAAAAAGTGTTTCTTCAATTGTAAATTGTATAGAAACGGTGCAGACGATCGATTTAAAGTTGGAGGGTGCATTCAGTACATGACAAAGAATTTACTGTATGAATTTGAGTCAAATGGTGACGTATTGTCAATTATTCCGAAACTCCTTAAAACAGCAAAAAGCATATTGGATATCAATGAAAATAAAGAGATGAAGAAAAATGTCAAATGGATTTCGTTGCATTTCAACGATGCAAACTTCACCGTTAATGGGGTCCGCAATTTCAAGTTTTGTTTTGCTTTGTGCTCCATCTCGTGGATAAATCCGATTGTTGTCTGGCAGTGATTTTCTTTAAAAGACGATTTATTCATTACTCTTTCTCTCTCTCTCTCTCTCTCTCTCTCTCTCTCTCTCTCTCTCTCTCTCTCACTCTCTCTCGTTTTGTGGTATTGTTAGAAAATATTTACCGCTTCCGAAAAATCCCTTCTTGCCCTTGGTCGGTTTGACCGGATTGTCGGCTTTGTTCGCTGCCTTTCCCTTGTTCCCTACCGTTCTGCCTGAACTTCTGGTCGTATCGACGACGGTAGCGAACTTTTTGCTGTCCTTAGCCGTTAGCTTGTTTATAGGCTTGAGCGAGGGTATTACGTTTGACGACGACGACGACGACGAAGACGACGACGACGAGCTAGATGACGTCGTCGAGGATGCTTTTCCGACGTTAGACTTGGCCGTACTTAGCTTGGACGTAAGACCGATGTTGCTCAGCCTGGCGCCACTAGAAGTACCCTTTTGCGAGGCCGTAACACGGCTGACTTTGGCAACCCTCGTTGCTTGGTTCAGCTTCGCGGGACAGCACTGGTAGGGCTCATAGGAGGGAACCGTGGGTTTCGCGCTTTTACCACCCATCCCGATGTAGAAACAGCCGTCGCCTGCGGTAAGCAAATACACAACGTGTCAGACAACAATCGGTTAAATTCTTTCGCATTCTTTTTCTTGATTATTCTCTTTTCTTTATTACGTTTCTTTTTTCTTTCTTGGACTTTGGCTGATTCTCGCACGAGTTAAGGCGCACAGGGGATTGAGGGAAGTGGGTCCTTGTCGTTAGTGTCCGGATAATTAGCCTTTTTGTCGTCTACATCGTCTCGATTGTCACCCTACGATCGCGCATCTTGCACGGACCAAAATCTGTGCTCTATGCTTTGATGTCTAGTCCTAGCTTCGATGAGAAACATAAACGGTTCCTTTGCATCAGGTTGTTCGGAGTAATGATATAACGTTTTTTTTCCTGTCAGACTTGCCTCATTGACGAAAGTCAATTTGTTTTTTGTTGTTGTACGCTTATAATTCGCTGCGAGGTAATTTTTTCTCGAACACCCGAAATGCTCACTACGCGGCTAACACCCAGACTAACCTAAACAAAGCCAGTCCTACTCTCCCGAATTATAAATAACAGCTCTAACAGGGTACTTGGGTTTGTAAATAAATCTACCGGAAAAAAATCCCTGTCAGTCAAATTTATAAACTGGGGAAACTGTCTCTAGCGCAGACACCGCTCCAAAAATTTACCGCAGCACAAATGTTCTTCTGAGAGGTAGAAAAAGTATTTTAAAAATGAGGAACAATCGATTCTGGATCGAGTTGAAAACGCGTCAATTTTTTTTCTCATATACTTGCGAAAACTTCTTTTCCTGACTAGTTATTCTTACAAAAAGTTGTCCCCGAAGAGCTGCTCTCCAAATGATCGGGAAAATTTGAAAATGTACTTTTTTGGCTTTTCCATGCGGAGAATGCGTTTTAATACAACGTAATCATTTTATACAATAATAAATATTGTTTTGCCCAATTGCAATATAGAAAAAAAACAGTTTTCTGCCAAATCGGTACTCTCTGGCTTGGAAAATACTTTATGGTTAAATCACAGCGAAATGCTCAAAAAAATCGAGCGAATTTTTTATACATATCGCAAGATTATCGAATTAACTTTAGGTACGAGAGAATACCGATATAGTTTTTTTTTCCTGCTCCTAGGCCTCTGGCGGTAAGCGAGAGCAAAACTTCGACACGACTAAAAGGCCAATTATCCATTTTTTTATGATAGCGAAAGAGAGAGGGAAGGAGAGAGACAGAGAGAGAGAGAGAGAGAGAGAGAGAACTGCAGAATTAAGAAGTAAGACGTGCCCGAACTGCAGGATAAGTTCACTTCAATGCCTCAGTGGCCAAAAAATCAAACGTGCAAACTTCAAGGAAAAACCACCTCAAGGTTTCGAATCAAGTTTTCTCGGATATGGCCTGTGGAAATCGATGGAATTTCAAAAATAACTCGATCATTGTGGCACAAGACCGACGGATTTTTTCCTTCCAGTTGCAAGAATTACCAAACCATTTTTCAAAATATTTTTTCCATTGATACACCGTCCTCTAATTGTTTTTCCGAAAGTTTCGATTACCGCTCGCCGTTTCGAGCAAAAATGTTGCACTGCAATTCCATTCCGACATTTTCGAGAAAACTTGGGTTGTAAATGTCAGGATTATGTCGACTGAAACACCGAGAAAAATTAATTTCTGTAAAGATTTTGAAAAAATGGTTGTGTGAAACAAAATACTGTGTTGACTCGGACAATATTCAATCGTAATGACAAATTGGTTGATTTCGTCCACAGTGACAAAACCCCATTATCGAATAACTTAATTCTTTTCGGTGTACAGACAATATTAATATATATTACTTTTTTTTAATAAATGCTCTTCAAAATCGGTCGACGTCGTTGTCATCGTATATCGACAATAAATCAATACCAACGCCGATACCAGCAATTATGAAAAACAATAACAATACGAAACTACGCAATTGCCATTGTAAATTCGCGATGCAAACGCGCTTGTTTTACTAACGATTTTCATTTTGTTCTCGTCTTTTACACGACGACAAGATTTTCCAAATAATTCTAAATAGCCTAATGCTTAAAAGAAAAACGATATTACCACGTGGAAAAACGGTTTTTCCTTGTGGACGCCGGGACAATACGGAACAAGAGAGAAGAGGAAAAGAACAATTTCAAATAATACGAAGCGAGAGTTAGGGCATGAGATCACTGGGTCATACAGAATCAATTGTATCGAAGTGAAACGATACAGTGCTCCGTCGATAAAGAATCGCTGGCTACTTTCGGCAGTGCTTATGAATTATTATATTCCAAGTGATTACGAACGTTTCGTCGTCTCGTGACAACCAGAGTGTTACCGATCTAGATTACGCCCCTGAAAAACAAGCGTCTTCAACTCACTCTCGGTGCTTCCGATGCTTCCGCATCTCTGCTGTACACGATGAAATCATTCGTTTGCAGTTTTGTCCACGGCTCGATAGATCACGCAAACATTATGCGAAATTGACTCGCGAATCATTCAGCGCGACCGTGTGCCTCCAATATCCGCCATCGTGATATTGAAAAGTTTGTCAGCAAACGATGTCAACAACAATGATCGATGATATTCTTAACAGAGACTCTCCCGAGACTCGAGACCGTGACAATTCTGATCCACAAAGATTTCCTCGTACAGAGAAGAGATCCGGAATAGTTGATTGAGCATTCGTAAAATGGAGGGATTCATTAACGTGCATTATCATAAGCAGCTCATCTATAGGCAGCAGCTCGATAGTGTCGACCTTAGGAAGGATTTGTCAGTATATGAAAGATATGTACCAATGATGGTACTGGACCAATGATGAAATAGGCCAGTACCATCAATGGCCTGTATCCTTCACATACTCTCAAAAGGGACGTCACTCAAGGGAATTTTCTGCCTTGTTGGGCCAAAAAAGGTTCGATTTTTCACCAATTTTTTATGAGAAAGTATTAAATATAGAATGTTGATATTTCGTATGTTGACTAAGGGATCTTTATTGAACATGAAAATATTTTTTTAATTTTGCCGAACCATGGTGGTGGGAGTGGGAGGAGTCACATATGTCGGTGCGCGGGCGATGACATTCTTCGCTTGCGAAAGTCCTAAGTCCCGGACAGGTGATCTGAAGCAAAAAAATCAAACATATTTTTACTTTGTACAATATTGTGTATAAGTCGAACTAGAATCAAGGAAAAAAATTGTGAGCGATCGGGAGGAAGTTGGCTTTTTTCCCAAAAAATTTCGCATTTTTCCCAAAAAATTTCGCATTTTTTTGTTCATTTAATAAAATTTTTTAGATGTTTTTGGATAATTCTAGTTCAACTTATACACAATATTGTACAAAGTAAAAATATGTTTGATTTTTTTTGGTTCAGATCACCTGTGCGGGACTTAGGACTTCCGCAACCGAAGAATGTCATCACCTGCGCACCGACATACGTGGCTCCTCCCACTCCCACCGCCATGTTTTGTCAAACATTAAAAAATATTTTCATGTTCAATAAAGACCACTTAGTCAACATACCAAATATGAACATTCTATATTAAAAACTTTTCGCATAAAAAATTGGTGAAAAATCGAAAATTTTTTGGCCCAACAAGGCAGAAACTTCCGTTAAGGAGTTTCAGGACAATTGACGATATGTTACCATTTGATTCAAATCTGTACAATTAAACCTTGTCATCCCTCTGAATTTTTAATCGATCGTCGACATCGGTTCTATAAAAATATAAATTAAATAATTTTTTTAACATAGGGAGATGTCTAATCGTCATTATGGCCTGAGTTATTTAAGAGTTTTTTACTCATAACAAATTCGTCATCAGTATCACTATGTACACATGTACTGAATGATTCGACAGTTGTTTATAACGTTTTAAACATTTTTTCACACTATTTCGTGCGTAAAACTGCCATTCAGCAATGAGCGCAGGCATATCTCTATGTTAAAAAGTGTTTCTTCAATCGTAAGTTTTATAAAAATGGATTTGAATCAATTAGTAACATATCGTCAATTGTCCAGAAACTCCTTAAGTGCCCGCCTCCGATTTTGTTGAAACTCATACATGTGATAAAGCATTGAAAACTATTAGACACTTATATTTTTTATCGGCGGAAAAAGTGTTTCAAGGGCGGAAATCACCCTTCGAAGAAAAGCGTGTCGCCCCTCAATTTAACTTTTTTCAATACCTCAATACTTCAATAAAAATACTTTCCAATACATCAAAAGAATTTTGGTTTCTGTTTCATTCAGATTGGTGGACTGCTTGTGGATGAAACTGCAAAATCACCCCTTGACATCCCTTAAAATCGTTTTCCGCCAATAAAAAAGTTCATTTCCAATAATAATTTTCAATGCTTTATCACATATATGAGTTTCAATAAAATCAAAAGCGGACAATTAAGTGATGTTCCTTGTCAGCAATCCTTCGTAATGTCTCCACAATCGAGCTGCTTACTTCGTTTGATCGCGACGCCCAGCGATCTATTTTCTCGTACATACTCTCGTCTGACAAATATCCACACGTAATTTCAAAAGCTTATCGAAATTTCATGGAAAATGCGACTTCATTCACTTCGTACTGTCCAAGTACAGCCCCGCACCCACCTCCAGTGCCAAAACTGCCGTGTATCATTTCGCTTCGAGTTTATTGATAGAAAATATTAAAACGATGGACAATTTGGAAGGAAACAACACGCAAGATCGATAGACAGAGTGGAAGGAGAATAAAAGATTTTTGAGAAAGTTTTAAAACGAATCCTCATGCGGTACGCCCTCCAGTACAGCCGCCGGCCCGAGAGCGCGTTCGTACTAAAAGTATTGTCTAGTACGTAAACGGAAGACCAAGCTGTCTAAGCAATATATGCACTACGCGTGGGTATAAATAATAAACGTCATTGAAAATTTCACGCATTCAATATATATATATATATATATATATATATATATATATATATGAATATGTGTATAAATATGTATATAAATATATGTATATATAAACACACATCGCATAAGAGCGCAAAGAACTATCGTTCTCGGGTCAAATTAATGAAAAATTAATAGCTTCGAACCCGCCGGTCTTGGAACTCTCTAATGCTGGATATACCTACATCTACCAACGATCTCTCTGCCATATTTAACATCTCGTTTATCTCTTTCGTTCCGTTATCATTCTCCCCGACCCTCGTTATCATATCGTCACTCAGAATACACAGATTCACTGGATTCTCTCAAGTTTTTTTTTTCGTTTGCAATAGCGTATTTTTTTGGCTTAATCCCCGTCCTCCTGGGTCTCGTTAAGGCGTCGCTGCACGTTTACCTTTGTGGAGAATTTTCTTCAATGCTTTGTTATAATTTTCCACGTTGTCTTTATCATCATCGTTGTCGTCATGATCATCGTCATCATCATCATCATCATCATCATCATCATCATCATCATCATCATCATCATCATCATCATCATCATCATCATCATCATCATCATCATCATCATCATCATCATCATCATCATCATCATCATCATCATCATCATCATCATCATCATCATCATCATCATCATCATCATCATCATCATCATCATCATCATCATCGTCATCATCATCATCATCATCATCATCATCATCATCATCATCATCATCATCATCATCATCATCATCATCATCATCATCATCATCATCATTGTCATCATCATCATCATCATCATCATCATTGTCATCATCATCATCATCATCATCATCATCATCATCATCATCTTCATCATCATTGTCATCATCATCATCATCATCATCATCATCATCATTATCATCATCATCGTCATCATTACCTGTATCAAGAGTAGCAGTTGTCATCACACACGGAATGTAGAGACACTCGGTATGATTAACAGGTGATCTGTTCGTGATTTCATATATATGTGAAGGTTTAAACCTCTATACGCCAATATTAAAAACTATCAAATCTGAATGTTTTGTTTTGTACTTTCGCGGAACTCATTTACTATAGTTTAATAATCAAGAGATTTTTTTCGAAATGCCGCCTGGAGGTGTGCCCATCGTTCTCGTTTGTTGTTATTATTGTTATCAATAATTAAAAAATATATTATTAATGATTGCGGGTAGAAAGCATGTTGGAGCGAAGCTTGTTCTGCGAAGTGTCGCGGACGACGTGTTAGACATGCGAGAAACAGACTAGAGAAATTATGTATTCAAATCGCGAGAGCGAGAGAAAGAGAGAGAGAGCGAGAGAAAGAGTATGTACGTGTGATGGCGTATAAGCTCGAATACGCGTCGCGACGTCGAAGTCATTTGTACGAGACGTTTTACACGCGTTTAACTTGATTAAGTGGACGTACGAAACGCGGGCTCTGCGCCTGTGATCGATGAGCGTCATCACCCCAGAGACAACGTCACGCGGAGCTTCTCTTCCCGCTGACCAAACATTCTCGCGTTCACGTATATAAATATAGATACGAATTTTCGATTCGCTTTATGCGACTAAGGATGATTGTACTATCGGTAAATTAGAGTAGCTGGAAATCAGCCATTTTACTAATTACCGGGTCAATAGTTTTTATAAATAAATTCTTCCGCGATTCCGATGGTTTTTATCGGATAGTGAAGATTCGCGAACCTCAGCGACTGTGAAAAATGTTAAATCGATGTCTTGTACGAGTGAGATGCCCGAATTTATAAGGGACATTTGACGAATTGGTTCGTTTACTAACAAGGAAAGGTTGTGAGGACAATCTCTCCGATTTCAATGAAATTTGGCATGCTTGTAGAATGGGTAAAAATAGGCGACACGTATTTTTTTATATCTGCGAGACCCGATTTTTAAGGGTTGAAACGCACCCTCAAAAATTGGGTTGTTTTTCGTCGACAACGTTTTAACGGCACGAGATATGAAAAAATTACAAATTACAACAATGTTTTTTCTTTTCGTGTATTATACATTGGAGACGAGAACGATAACGTTATCGACGAAAAACGAAAAACACCCCTATTTTCGAGGGTGCGTTTCACCCCTTAAAAATCGAGTTTCGCGGATATAAAAAAATACGTGTCGTCTATTTTCGCCCATTTTACAAGCATGCCAAATTTCAGCGAAATCGGAGAGATCGACCTCGCAACCTTTCCGTGTAAGAATGCATAGTTATAAGAGCGATTTCTATATAAACTAGACCTAAAAAAATGCTACTTTTACTCAAAGAAACACCCACTCTAGTGATAATTACAGAATCGTTTTTTCCATCGTAATTTCATCGATAGCTACATGCCCGGTGGGCATTTTCAAAAGCAGCTACTTTCATGAAAAATCTGTCATTTGAACGGTTTGTCAAAAAAAAGACGGTCTTCGGAGGTTTGCTCGCAGTTCGGCGGCGACCGGTTGGAACGATTATTGAAAATAAATGACGGTACACATCAAGGCCAGTTAATGAGTACGACACGGAGAATAATAAAAAAAAATGTCAAAATCGGTTTTACACTCGGTAGGAAGAGGAATTTTCGTATAGTGGGCAACGCTACCTGTGCTGAGCTTGGGATTAGTCGAGTTGTCGAGAAGATCGATGTGTGCTCCGCGCGTCAAATCGTCTCCGCAAATACGTATCTTACAAACAACTAATTCTTTTTTTTCACTCATATGCGAGCTGCTTCACGTTTGTTTGCTTTTAGGAACACTGACCGCACGCGAAGTGACAAAAAAAAAGTTCGATCTCTACGTGATTTCATCATGATGCTACTTGGCATTGGAAAACGATTTTCTTTTCAGCCTCAACGCAGAAGCGTAAAGAAATAACGTATGAACCGATAAATAGAGTAGCGAACGAATAAATAATTGAGAAAATGGTAGAAATTATGATAAATAAATAAATACACGTATCTGTTCAACTCTGAACGGTAGGATTTTGAGTGATTTGTGACGCGATTTTTTTTTCACGAATCCTGGACGGTACTTGCACGTTTCGGGGCTATATCAGTGTGACATTTTTTTATTCACTTGACTTTTCTTTGCCTTTTTCAACAGTTTATACTTTCAAGGATATCATTATCATTTACAATAATATCATTTTATCTTGCAAAAATCGATAGTTAAATCTTTAAACGCGATTTTCTCGGAATGAGATTTTTCAAATTTGTTGACATTGTAACTCAAAGAGCAACTATCCGATTGACTTGAAATTTGAACTAAGTACTCTTGAATATATCTACAATGACGTAGGATATTTTTGATTGGATGAAAATTGACGATTTGGTATTGAAAAAAAAAACGACCAGTTTATAGGCAAGAAAACAGACTTTTTTCATAACTACGCCATTTTGTTAGATTTTGATATTTTTCGAAAATCCTACGTCATTGTACAGGAAATAGCTTCCAGTTTAACGACATTTTTTCCTTTTTCGGTTTCAGCTACTCAATCTGCCGGAATCATGTCCGCAGTGGAGGAATCTTTTTTTGGCGCCTCCAAAGGCGCCTTGGATCTCAATATCTTAAGTCGCTTGGATCTCAATATTTTTCTATGAAAAAAATTATGTAATATAGGTCAAATATAGCCAAATATATTCTTAATTTTTCGAAACCTTTAATTGAGTACTTTTCTTCCAAAAAATTCCCATAAATCACGCAAATTTGCAGCGTTCACACTGGTATAGCCCCTTAATCAAAGTGACAATAGTGTGCGAGCGAAAAATACAGAGCGAGAGCGAGAGTAATATATATGTATGTATATGTAGAGAAAAAAAACGAGTTTTCCGATTTTTAACCATTGAATAATTCAATTGGATTAAAAAAAAAAAAGAAAATAGAGATCAGTGCGATCGCGAACACGAGGGCACGATCGCGACGGCGCGTGCGCGTTGGTACTTGTGGTAAGCCGGCGTTGTATCAGTCACGATTGATATTAAAGTCACAAAGAACAGTACACCCGTAATAATTATCATCATTCTAGATGTTTCCTTACTTTTCTGTTCGATTAGCCATTCCAGAACTTTGTCCTCGTTCTTAAGATTACCTACAAAAGTCAGACACACGCACACATATATATATATAGCATATAATGATCTATTTCCAACGATAAAAGAAAACTTATGTCTACGCGATGTTTAATCGATCGATGGAGAAATTCAAGAAAAAAACATTGAATAATGCGCGCAAAAGAATTTAAGGTATTCCTTCCACGAACCCAAATATTAAACAATTGATTTTCGTCTGTAATCAAGTAAAAATACATCCCAGTATACCGGTAAAATTTCAAGCCAAGTTCTCGAACTTTTAACGAAAAATTACAACTGCAAAAACCGTGTCATTTTGTACCGCACTTTATGGAGATGACACGCTGGCCACATTTGTATATAATAATTGGTACACTAAATAACTCTCGATGCCTGATATAAACTGGTTAACGCGTGCAAAAATCGAAAGAGTTGGTTACGAAAATAAAAACAGGGCTCGCTGAATGTTTTAAGAAAATATTAATGATGGAACTTAGAGAAATGTGACCAGCAGAAGAATTTTCGTAGCCGTGACTTTTCAAAGAAAATGTGAAAATGTCTAAATCTACAAATTCGCCCAAAATTGCTTGCTCCAGTTTATCGTTGTGTATAATAATTGGTGATTCTTTAAATAAGTGACTTTTCCGAAAAATGAGCCTGAATTTTTTTTTGCGATTTTCCCATTTATTGGGTTATAAATGATGATATTGAGTCGGAGAAAGCTGAAATTCCCCCATAAAAAGTTATGGGGCTTTGAAGTTGATAAAATAGGACATTTTGGAACATTTTGACGCCTATATTGGGTTTGTTTGGATCCCAAACCCAAACAATTATAATTATTTTTTGCTCGTAATAATTATTCGTCGAAAAGTCACTTATCTAAAGAATGACCTAATAATTGATTGTGACTTACTTTTATTCAGCGTCATTGTAATTTACCATCAATTCATAAGGACTCTGCTTATGCTCCCACAAAATACGACCCTTCGCAAAAGGAATACCTTAATTGCCAGTCACCGGTTGGCGGTTCACGGGAAGAATTTATTAAAACTCGCTTCTTCGCGAGCTAGGCTGTCGATATATCGATCGAATTGTGATCTACCCTCGCAAAAAGTGTACAGGCATACGATCGTTAATTTTTTTACAAAAAATTGATTTGCGATTGACAGCTCAATATGGAAATTATTCGTTCAATATTAGAGAAAGATGGAATTTAGCTAGGGATTGAAAAACCTCCTTCATAAAAACGGATTATAAGACATCGGAAATATTCTTCCTATCGCGAAAAAAAAAATTTGCAAGAGGCTTTAATTTACCATGAACAGTACCTACATTGATTTAATTCGATATTTCTCGAAGTGAAAAAAAGCGCGCATTTGACTCTTCTATCAAGTTTGCTGCAGATTCGAAACTATATTAACAAGAGTATATGAAGTGTGATGATTTTTCGTTGTGCGATAAAAATATCATTTCGTGCAACATATTTTATGAAAATATCTGACGTAACAAAAGTATGGGCTGCATTTGATTTTTTGTTCTGCAAATTATCGATATCTGTATGGTTTTGGTTCGCTGTCACTGACGTGTAAAAAAACTAAAGATGTTTTTCGCATAAAGTAAATATGATATCAATCGTGAGAACTCTCGTGACTCTTACCGTCATACATGATGGGCACACCGGTCTCGTAATAGACGAGCGCCGGAAACGAGAAGATTCCGATTTCAGCGGCGAGTTTTGCGTCGTTGGATTTTACGAACTGTATACCGTGCTTGTCCGTGTCGTCATCGATTGTTTCCAATTCCTCGAGAATCTCACGACACGTGTCGCATTTCTCGTCGTCAGCATCTGCAGAAATAAAAAACAAACAAAAATACAGTTTTTCCATTTTTTTCCATTCCGAGTAACATTTTATAAATTTTCCTTGGCTTCCTGAACGAATGTGCGTTTTTTTTGATGTAGTGGAGCTTCATTTTACATTATCAGGAATTTCATAATGGGCCCCCCACTTTTTATTCTACATCGATGAATGGCCCTTCACTTCAAATATATTCCATACGCCAAGATTTATCAAAATTTGCAGTGGATGAAATTAAGTTCAACGGCAAACTACTTGTGAAATTTTAAGGAGCTTTGCCGTTGCTAACTCGAGATATTTGATATCAAAGTTAGCAACTTTTCACATATCGAGATATTTGACATCAAAATTAGCAACTTTCACAGCATACAGATGGGGTGACAGAAAATATATTATCGTCTCTTCAGTTTTCGAAATCCAATCACGAAATCGTAAAATTTGAACTAAGGTTAGCCACGTTAAGTTATACGATCGTCTCTCAGGAAAATGGTTTGTAGTATGCGAGTGTGTAGGCGAGGACAATTTCTTCATGTGTAGCGGCGATTCAAGAATGGTCACAATCGAAAGAATGTCGCGTGTTTCAGGGATCGTCCATTAATCACGTTTTTGGCCACTTTTTTAGCCCCCCCCCCCTCCCCCATGGTGATATGTGGTGAGGTTATCCAAATCCTCCCCCCCCCCCCATTTGAGCCTCACGTGATTAATAAACGACCCCACATCATCATTGGGAGGGGAGGGGGGCTCACAAAATGGCCAAAAAACCTCACGTGATTAATGGACGATGCCTTACGAGGAATACTTTTTCACCCTATTACAGGACGAGAACTGAGTCAAGATCTTTGACAATAAGATTTTCAATTCAATTAAGAAGTTTCGGGACAACTAACGATACGGTACCATTTGATTGAAATTTATACAGTGAATTCTTTGTTATCAGGGTGGACCATTTAACGTGGTCACCCCAAATATCTCCGTTGCCTTTAAAGTGCCAAAATAATGTCGCGAGGTAATTTGATTGATTTCGAAGGACTGATACAGTGGTGTAAAATTCTTTTTTGTCAAGGTCATAGTTTTTGCGTTCTCAAGGTCATTAATGGGTTTTTCAAATGGGAACATGTTTTTTTTCTTATTAAGACGTTGTAGCTGATATTCAGACGTATCCAACGACCCATGATATCATGACCTTGAAATGATTTTTCACCAAAATATTTTGGTTTTTACACGTGTATTTTGGTGACAAATAACTTTAAGGTCACGATATCATAGGTCGTGTGATTCGTCTGAAAATCAGCTACAACGTCTTAATAAATAAAAAAAAAACATGTTCCCATTTGAAAAACCATTGATGACCTTGAGAACGAAAAAACGATGACATTGACAAAAATGAATTTTTCACCACCGTTTCAACCCTTGGTCCCCTTGGTCACATTAAATGGTCCACCTTGTATACTGAATGCACCCTCTAAATTTTCGATCGATCGTCTGCACGATTTCTATAAAGTTAAAAATTAAAGAAACACTTTTTAACATAGGTTGACAGTTTTTCATAACATTGTAAACATATTTTTACACTATTTCGTGTGTAAAACTGCCATTCAACGATGGTTCAGCTTAAACAACTGAGTCATTAAACGTCAAGGCTTGTTTTAGTTTGCAACTTACAAAAAAATACAGCAAGGTGTTCGACATCGTTGATGAGGACCTGCAGCGTCTTGCGATCGACGCTCTCGATGACGTCCGGCGTCGAACGGCGGAGCTCAAGAACCCAATCGAGAATCTGCTCCTCGTGCATCATATCGCCGTTGTAGATGTTACGGAATTTATGACGATAGAACGCGAGGGCAGGAAGTCCAGGCAAGTCGTACTCTTTTTCAATTCCTTCATCCGATATTTTTACGAAATCTATGTCCTTCTCCTCGCACTCGTCGTCTATGTTCTCCAACTCTTGAAGAATCTTTTGACTCTTCTTGTCGCCCTCTTTATCTGCGAATTACGGCGTCGAAAAACTGTTTAGCGCAGAACAGTCGAACAAACGAGAAGCATCGTTAAGGGATCATCACAGTGTCAAATTTTCAAAAAATCGATTATTTTTTTGCGTTATCCGATGGTATACTCGGTTATAAATATGGACCTGGCATCCCCGATTGATCGTAAGTAGACAATTTATATGAAAATTCCGCACTCAATACTTTAAGGAGAGAGTAGGGGTTTGCACTTTTGAAAAATCGATTTTTTTGTCTTTTCTTATAGTTAAACATTTCAAGAATATAATTCCAAAATTTCAATTCAATCAGAGCAAAACTCTTGAAATTATTGACTATTTAGTCCCGCTCCTCTAACACTGTAGCTCCGACTTCTCTAAACTTCAAACGCGTTTTTCTCGAAACCACTTTTTCGAAGTCCGTGTTCACTGCCATTTGAAAACTACATGACCGATGTATTTCAAACTTGGTACACACTTTCTACATATAAAATACCTTTCCCCAACGGTTAGTTGGAGATTTTTTACATTGAGGGGGTTTTCCACCCCCAAAATGGCGGAATTTGTGAAAAATAGCATTTTTCACTTTACATGATCACCAAAAATTTAGAAATGAAAAAAAAAATTATCAAA
Organism: Ophion obscuratus; assembly: GCA_964007375.1. Classification (NCBI taxonomy): domain Eukaryota; kingdom Metazoa; phylum Arthropoda; class Insecta; order Hymenoptera; family Ichneumonidae; genus Ophion; species Ophion obscuratus. The sequence goes on from OZ023312.1 coordinate 41,981,883, forward strand.
GACCGTTGGGGGAGGATTTGATGATACTTTGACTAAATTTTACTGGTACTTAATTTCAGATAATTTCTAGCTGAGTGAACACCGCAAATCGTGTTCTTCCAAAGACGTTCTTGGAAAAGCTTTGTCAGTGGCTTGTTTGTGGACATTTTCGCGTACAAATTTCACGGAATGTTCTTGAAATGACACTTGACAATGTACAAAAGGTTTTAATAAATTTACTCTATCCATATAGATGAAAAAAAATCGCAAAAAAGTGTTTTTTTTTTCACGCCGAAACCGCTACCCTCCCGTTAAACGCGTTTTTCTCGAAATATTGTTTTTCAAAACGGTGTACACTCTCAACGGAAGAGTTTTCAAGTTATCCGTCCCAAATTTTGACACAACATTCTTCAGGCCATTCTTTATTTTGCTATCGAAGCTTTTTTTAACCTCCATATTTTCTTAACGAAAAACTGTCGAAAAAATAGGCTAAATTCGATACTTTTTTTCAACCCGCCGCCATTTTGTCAATTTTGATTTAAAAAAAAACCTCTTTAGCAATAAGATAGCGACTTTTATGCCGATTAATAATCTTTTTACGAATTTTGTTTCAGATCATATTTACGGCCACAAGCATGGACACCGTGAGGACTCCTTTTTTCGAAGCCATTTTCAACTGATAAAAAATTAAAATAAATGATTAAAAATGTATTTTCTGTTCTTCATAAGTACTTTGATTTGGCATAAAAAAGATAGACTGATTCGCGTATTTTAACCTTCGAAAAAAAATCGCGAAAATCAGCTATTTTTCGCCCCGTCACACTGATCCCTTTAAAATGATGATCCTGATGATCCCTTTAAAAACCGAGTAATCAGACTGTTTCGTTAATTTCGTAGTATACTTAGATATTGGTGCATAAAATAAAAAAAATATTGCATGATAGAGACAAGTGATCAAGACATTTAGAAATTATGAGTTTTCGGAAATCGGATAAAGTTTCGACTACTTTGAAAATAATGGTGTCGAGTACGTATCACACCCAGCCCTGGATCTGGGGGGGGGGACCATCCCCGGGGGGCAATTAAGGCAGCGCAAAATTGTTGTGTGTGAAAAAAAACTTGTTTTACTAAAACGCCTAGCATCCAGGGCGCTTTAGTGATTTTCAATAGCCTCGTGATCCTAGCCATCGAAAATAAAACTGCCGATAAAGCGAACTTTGATGAGTTATACCTTCAGGCGTCTTTTGAAAAAACTGCTCGTGTTACAGCTCAACAGGTTATTGATCGATCTGGCTGAAATTTTGGCAGGTTTCTCTCTATAAGATTATTGGAAGGATAAACCTAAAATTTGCAAGTTATCGCCTAAATAAATTACCTTTTTGGGGTAAAAATTGTCGTGAAAATGATAAAAAATATGAAAGTTAGATTACAAAGCCTATTTAATTTTTAATTTTATACTTTTTCATATTTTTATAGGTATATCCTTCCAATAATGTTATAGAGAGAAACCTCCCAAAATTTCAGCTAGATCGATCAATGACTTTTTGAGCATTAACATGAGCAGTTTTTCAAAAGACGCCTTAAGGAATTCCTTATAACGGCGCCGTTGTGTTTTGTTAAATAAAAAAAAATAACACTCGTAAGTTGTAATGAGATAATGTCGAAATTTTAAAATGATGCCATTATTTTATAGCCTTTAAGTAAATCGATGAAAAATGACTCATTTTCGGGCGTCTAAAGAGATTTCCCCCCTTAATCTCGAATGCTGGAGGAGAGGGGCATCAATGTTAAGTTTTTGCGCAGAATCGGAAAAATCGTAGATCCGGGGATGATTAAACCTTGCATTAATTAATTCTAATATTTACTGACTTTGAATATTACCAATATTTTTTAAACTTAAACTTATATACACTTCAATAATATTAGTAAAATTGAAGCTAAACTTTAAATATTACTTATATTTGAAGACTTAATTATGTTTTTAACACCTACAATTGTTCCAATATTTTTGAAAATTTACAAATCAAACCTTGTCATATTTTATACAATTTTTCTTTCCTTCCGAAACGATCTACTTTTACAATAATCGTCATTATTCAACTTGAACGCCTTATGCATTCGTGTAGCCTTTGAAGACCCTCGTGATTAATCGCTGAGGGCCTAGAACTGTTCACGCTCGAGAAATCATTCAAGAGAAATCATTTCAGAAAATCAAACAGTCGAGTATAATAATAATCCACCTTTCCTGTTTTCAAAATTATCGAATCTTAATTTTTACGATATATGTCGAAAATGTATAATATAAAATTGAAATCGATATTTGATTTTCGAATTTCTATCCGCCTGATTAAATTTAGGACAAATCAAATTGTATCAATGAATTCAATGTTGAAAGTTAAGTACGCTTACAAGATACATCAGACATACAAAAATGTCACATATATTTATTGTTGTAAAAAAAAATGTAGTCGAGAATTTTGTCTGTACTCACAAAAAAAGACGACAACGTGATCATTCTCGTCCAAAATATTCTCCAACATTCTCGCGTTGACCTCCTCAATTTTGCCAGGTATCTCGAGTGTATTCTCGTCCGTTAGCCACGAGAGAACTTCGTCCTCGTCCTCAACGTCACCCTTGTAAATCAGTGGCTCCTTATTGCGGAAGAACGCGAGAATGGGAAAATTTTTGATTCCGTGCTTTTTCGCGATACCCGTGTCTTCAGTTGTTACGAATATTATTCCAGTCTCGTCGAGTTCGTCATCGATGTTTTCCAATTCTTTGAGGACGGTTTCGCACTCGTCACCCTCTTCGCAGCGACCACCTGATAGTAGAGTTTGCAAAAAACAAATGGAGTCAAAAATCAGAAATGGTCAAAAACGGAAGAAACGCTTGACGTTTCGCAAAATATTCATTCTGCGAGAATCATGTTTTTTTTTTCACGATAACATTTATAGTACAGTAGTGCTGTATATTGGAATCGGAAATAAAATAGAAGAAGGCTAGTCTTTTGACATGTGATTTTGTAGATGCCGCGGGTGCTAAATCGCAGTTTGCCTAAAAATCTGGGTGTATAGTTTTTTAAGGGGATGAAGGGGGATGGGGGTGGATTAATGCCAAACTACAACCCCTACAAGGTCGGCGCCGGCGGACAAAATGTTGAGAAAAATCCGGGCTCTACTTTTGTCCGCAGCGCCGAAGTCGTGGAAGTTCATTTTGGGGGTGAAAAGGTGGGGTGAAATTTTGAAAAATCAGTTTTAATTCGATAACTCTTTAAGAACAATTGATACAATTTTTCTTCAAATAGGAACCCGTAGCCCTTGAAAAGACGCGTCGATCGGGTATTCGATCATCCCTCTCCGATAATACCTTCACCCTTAAAAAAATTGTTGAAATATTTTAAAAAATTGTTTATTGAATCACTCAAAAACCATCGATTTTTCGGGGATGGTTTTAAAGTACGAAATGTAGAGAATAATTTTCTCTATATTTTCGGTCCTATGGACCACCCTCGAATTTTGCTTTTTCCAACCCCTTCCAGGGGTTGAAAATTCAAAATGAAATTCTGGGAAAACTATTGATCGAAAATAAAGAGATACGATTTTGGCACTGTGGACAAAAATATAGCTGATGGTTCAAGCTAAAAATTATTCCACGGCGCCGAATTCGTGCGGCCAATAGTTTTTCCAGAATTTCATTTTTTATTTTCAACCCCCGACAGGGGTTGGAAAAATCGAAATTCAAGGGTGGTCCATAGAATCGAAAATATAGAAAAAATTATTCTCTACATTTCGTACATTCAAACCATACCCGAAAAATCGATTGTTTTTGAGTTATTCAAAAAACAATTTTTTTTTTTGGTATTTCAACAATTTTTTGTCGGTGAATACATTATTGCAGAGTAATGATCAAATACTCGATCGACGCGTCTTTTCAAGGGCTACAACGTTCACATTTAAACAAAAAGTTTACGAATATATCCTAAGAAGTTATTGAATTAAAACTGATTTTTCAAAATTTCACCCCACTTTTTCACCCCAAAATGAACTACCACGACTTCGGCGCTGTGGACAAAACTAAAGCCCGAATTTTTATAAACATTTTGTCTTACGGCACCGACCTCGTAGAGGTTGTAGTTTGGCGTCAATCCGCCCTCACCCTCCTTCATCCCCTAAAAAAAACCCTGTAGGTCGATTTTTAGGCAAACTTGGATTGAGCACCTGTGGCACTTACATAATCACCTATCAAAAAACTGCCCTTCTTCTAATTTTTTTCTTCAAATTTTATTTTCAAATGAATGCCAAAGATATATAGTCTTTTTTTGTTTATACATTTCGAAAAACTTACTGAAGTAAACGACGACGTATTCGTGTTCATCGATAAGGCCCGAGAGAATTTCGTCCGTAACTTCCTCGATTGTTGCTGAATTTTTTTGCTCTATAAGCCACTCTAGCACCTCATCCTCATTGAGCAAATCGCCCTCGTAGATTGCCGGTATTTTGTCTTCGAAGTAAACGAGGGTTGGCAAGTGATCGATACCGTAATCCTTCGCCTCTGCCGCGTTGTCCAGCCGTATCATCACGATGTTCTCCCTCTCGAGATCGTCGTCGATGTTCTCGAGCTCGTTCAGAATTCTCATGTTCTGCTTGTCATCTTTGTCGTCTGCAAATCCGTAAAGTTGCAATTCGTCAATTAACGAATACGAACGAACCATTACCTTGCAAATCATGATATGCTTCAATTGAACAGTCATTCGATATTTGACCCGTCGATTTGTTCTATTCGGTGTACAACGGAAATTCAATCGTTTAAGGGGTAACACCACTGTGGAATTGTCAAAAAATTGACATAAAAAAATTGGCTTAAGGGAGCTGCTCAGGGTCTTTGCGGGGCAGGCGGCAAGAGGGGAACGCATATGCTTAAGGGGTTAGGCCACTCTAGAGGCCGAAAAATAGGCTTTTTGCGTTTTTTTTCAGAAAAACTACAAAATAAATCGGGATTACAAAAAAGGGTGTTTATCATACATTTCAGTGACTGTATACAATAATTTTTTTGAAACGATTAATTTCAAAATTGCCGCTGTGCTGCGTTTATCTCAAAACTGCATTTTTTAAGTGGGCCGGAAACATAACTCAGACAATTTTCAACCGATCCACTTGAAATGTTGAATATATCTCGAAAAATACATTGTCTATAGAAGTACGTAGGATTTTTCTTATATTGCATAGTTCATTTGTTATTAACAATTATGTGACGAAATTTTTTACTTTCCAAAAATTTACCTAAAAAATCGTCAGATAATTGTTAATAACAAATGAACTATACAATATAAAAAAATCCTACGTACTTCCATAGGCAATGTATTTTTCATGATATATTCAACATTTCAAGTGAATCGGTTGAAAATTGTCTGAGTTATGTTTCTGGCCAACCTAAAAAATGCAGTTTTGAGATAAACGCTGCACAGCCGCCATTTTGAAATTAATCGCTTCAAAAAAATTATTGTATACAGATACTGACATGTATGATAAACATTCTTTTTTGTAATCTCGATTTATTTTGTAGTTTTTCTGAAGAAAAAAATCGCCAAAAAGACTATTTTTTCGGCCTCTAGAGTGGCCTAAGGCCTTAAACACCCTGTAACGGCTGCCAACCCCGAATAATCAAATGTTCGGTTACGTAAAATAAATAAATTTCAGCTAACAAACATGTAAAATGCATATAACTGACTGTTTAGAAGTGTTATGAAACTTTTTTGTTTATTTACATCGCGAACAAGTTATTAACCAATTTGAAATATGGTAAACGCGCAATTTAGTTCTCAGTAACTGGTATCACTGAGCTCGGATACGAACGCCACATCGTGAGCGCGTAGCTGTCAAACATCCTTCGCGAATTCCTTTTTTTTTGTTTGGCGAAAATGAAAAGACGAAAGGGAAAAAATGCAAACCGAAAAACAGTACAATCGACCGTTGGAGCAAGTACAACCTGAAAAGCGGCGGAAAAAAGTAATTGAGCCGAAAAAAGAATGCGCAGTCAAGGGACGACGCGTAATTAATTTGAAGGTTATGTCGAAACACGTGCACTGCAGCTTCTGTAAAGAATGATTCAAAATATTTTAATACTCTTTATGAAACCACGGTAAAAAATGTATAGCAAGGAAGCAATAGTTTGTGCGTTTCAAATTTTGGCGCCCATTCAAAATGGCCGACTCGACAGCAGCGTTGCCACGTGCCGTAGAGCACTTTATCGTTTCACGCGAATGATCTGAAATATCCTGTTTTATTTCACGAATATCTCGATAACGAGACAGACAAAACGCTGTACTCTTCGTTGAAATTATTCATAAAAATCTCAATCATTTTTTCCGCCTATTTCCATTCAATTCTTACTATTTCTATTATGTTGCGACAGTCGTATTAGAGTTCTCACGAAGATTTTGCTACGTCGCCCATGTATGAGAGCCTAACTTCAATAATTAATTGCTCAACAATCATGCAGACGAAGTACTTGAAATTTTACACGGTGTGGTAAGACATGTTCGCAAATACCCTCAATAAATTTCTGCAAATCCTTACTATTTCGCGCTAGCTGAGCAACTTCCTTAAGAGATGCTCTGAGCCATCTAGAATAAGGGGGAAAAAGTTCGGTACCTGAGTAAACGGCGAAAAAAACAGGTAAACTTCGGGAATTTTTATCTCCAAAACCAATGTTTCGATTGGATCCGGGTTTTTTTTTTTATTGGAAAATATGTGCATTGAGGTATGTTTAAGAATTTTTTAAAATAAATTCGTTGACTGGAAGCGATTCAAACGCGATTATCTCGAAACATAGTTTTCAAAGTCGGTGCCAGATGTATTTCGAAAACGGCTTGTCCGATTTTGTCCAAATTTGGATACAATATTCTTCGATAGTTTTTCTCGTTCGCCACGTAGAATTTTTTTGAAATTTCCATTTTTGACGGAATTGCGACCGTTTTAATTTAACATTCGTTTTTCGTTCGCAATTTCCGACGATTTTTGATTGCATACACATTGCATAAAAAAGCAATGGTTCAATCAAACGAAAAATCCCTACGTGGCGAACGAGAAAAAGTATCGAAGAATATTGTATCGAAATTTGGAAAAAATCGGACAAGCCGATTTCGAGATAATTGCGTTTGAATCGCTTTCAGTCAACGAGTTTATTTTTAAAAATTCCTCAACATACCTAAATGTACATATTTTCCAATAAAAAAAAACCCGGACCCAATCGAAACATTAGTTTTTGAGATAAAAATTCCCGAAGTTTAGCTGTTTTTCTCGCCGTTTACTCAGTTACCTCCCCTTAAAGTTTCAACGAAGGATAACGAACTTTCCGAAGAAGCAAATAGAAAGATGGATGATTTTGCTTTCGGCATGAATAATCTCAGCGTCGAAAGGACTTACATTGGATTACTTACAAAACAGTACAGCAAGGTATGGGGTTTTCTCGATAAGTTTCTCCATCATCTCGTCCGTTACTTCCGGAATTTCGCGATGTTTCTTCTGGTGTATCAGCCAGCCGAGCAATTGATCCTCGTTTATCAGATCCCCTAGGAATTCAACGAGCTTGTTATATTCACCACCATCGTTATTTCGACATCACTCGTCTGTTGAAATTGCAACGGGGTATTTTTCTCTATAAGATCCAAGTTACCATCGTATATGTGTGGTATTCCACGTTCAAAGAATACCAGTGTCGGTAAATCGTCAATTCCATACTCCTTTGCCTCGTCCTCGTCGTCGATCTTGACAAACGCAATGTCGTGTTGATCGCAATCGTCGTCGATATTTTCCAACTCTACGAGAATCTTCTGGCTCTTCTTCTGATCTTTATCATCTATGAAGGAACAAAAAATAAATAATTGACTTTTCCATGAATAAAGTCGTATCTTGAATTACTGATGTTCCACATCATTAAAAAAAAAACATCAAATTAATTTCTAGTTCGCAAAGATGTACCAAAAAAAAACTCCCAACATCATTTGAATAACTGCAGACAGCAAATTGTGAAAGCTTCTAGTGCAGAGTTTCCGATGAAGTTTTCGAATATGCGAAATTAATTAGGAACCACAGGCGTTTGATTCGGCTTATGATGAAAAAATACTCACAAAACAACACTGCCACATAGGGCATTTTCTCGATAACCATGTCCAACATTTCATTGGTAATGTCCTCAATCTGATCGCTCTTTTGTTGCTGTTCAAGCCACTTGAGAACCTTCTCCTCGTCCTCGAGATTTCCCTCGTAAAGGGTCGGTATTCCTTTCTCAAAGTATATCAAATTGGGCATTTTTTCGATACCGTACTCCTTGGCTTCATCGGCGTTGTCGATTTTCACGAATATCACACCCAACTGATCGCACTCGTCGTCAATGTTCTCTAGCTCGTTGAGTACTCTCTGTGACTTTCGGTCGTTGTTGTCGTCTGAATCATTTATTTGTTTCGGCGTAAAATTACACGGTGGCGAATCATAGAAACGCAGTATACAGGCGTACAAACGCGAAATAACAATTGCATATCCGCTTCCTCGCGATTTTCAAGCAAACCCATGGATTTTGGGTAATCTTTTTTTTACCCCGAAGATACATCAGGTCGAGACAGAGGAGCTTCCATTTTCACCACTTTTTAGAGCCTTGCTATGCATAAAAAAATGACTTACAGAAGAGTACTGCTATAGTTTTTCCTTCCTTCACGAGACGATCGAGCATTTCGTCTGTGACATCCTCGATTTCGTCCTTCTCCAATTGAGATAGCAACCATTCGAGAATTTCGTCCTCATTCTCGAGGTCACCTTTGGATGGTGAAAAAAATGAAAATCAATTTGTCAATCAATTAAGGCCTTAGGCCACTCTAGAGGCCGAAAAAATAGACTTTTTAGGGATTTTTTTTTCAGAAAAACTACAAAATAAATCGAGATTACAAAAAGGGTGTTTATTGTACATATCAGTGACTGTATACACTAATTTTTTTGAAGCGATTAATTTCAAAATGGCGGCTGTGCAGCGTTTATCTCAAAACTGCATTTTTTAAGTTGGCCGGAAACATAACTCAGACAATTTTCAACCGATTCACTTGAAATGTTGAATATATCTTGAAAAATACATTGTCTATGGAAGTACGGAGGATTTTTTTTATATTGCGTAGTTCATTTGTCATTAACGATTTTTAAGGCAGTTTTTTGGAAAGTGAAAAATTTGCCTAAAAAAACGTCAGATAATTGTTAATAACAAATGAACTAAGCAATATAAAAAAAATCCTACGCACTTCCATAGACAATGTATTTTTCAATGAGACGATGAGTTATGTTTCAGTTTTGAGATAAACGCTGCACAGCCGCCACTTTGAAATGAATCGCTTCAAAAAAATTATTGCATACAGTCACTGATATGTATGATAAACACCCTTTTTTGTAATCTCGATTCATTTTGTAGCTTTTCTGAAAAAAAAATCCCCAGAAAGCCTATTTTTCGGCCTCTAGAGTGGCCTAACCCCTTAAACGTGGTATTTGCTAAACCTCTTGAAAGCAAATCAAATGGTTATTTTAGCCTTTCAAATGTAATGGATCAATTGGTCTTTTTGGACATTACCGAACAGGTGGTTCATTCTTTTCGAATCTTATGGTTTTTTCTTATAGCATTTTCACCCTGGAATTCCTACCGTCAAATACATTGGGTATTTGTCTTTCAAAATACACAATTGCAGGTATGGAATCTATGCCAAAATCTTTCGCTGCTCTCTCATCGTCAATCTTAACAAATTGTATTCCGTGCTTGTCGCAATCATCGTCGATCTTCTCGAGCCCGTTGAGAACCTGCATCGAGTCGTCGTCACCATGGTCGTCTACATTTTTTTTTTTTTTCGAATTAGAGGAAAATATGATACAATTATCTACAATTATCGAAAGAATATTGAAATCGAACATAGCATTACGTACAGAAAAGTACAACGAGATTATCCAAGTTGCCGATTAGAGTGTTCAGAGTTTTGGCAGTTACGTCCTCAATTACATCCTCCTCGTCACCGGTACTCTTATTCGATACTAACCATTCCAGGACATCCTCTTCTTTGCTCAGTTCGTCTGTGAAGTTAATCAACTCTGTGACATTCCTTCTTAATCGCAACATTACGAGATTATCGAAGTATTTCTCCTCGTAAATTGTTCGTTCAATCAAAAGATCAATTAAATCATTGTGAAATGATTTTTTAGTTACGTAAATTTAAATTTCAATCGTGGTTTTGGGAGTGAATCATATTCCTTGTCAATCACTTGTGGGAAAGTATTTTTTCTCTTCGGTATTACAATCCACACTGTAAGGGATAACACCACTCTAAGATTTTGGAAAAATCGTTTTTTTTTTACTTAAAAAATACTTTGGGGTCATAAAAACAATATGCAATTGGTCCTGTAGCGATTTTTTTAAGGTTCAATTATCGATTTTGCCTCTAACTTCTTTCAGGCGTCTCGTACACCTTTAAACGCGTTTTTCTCGAAATCAATTTTTTTCAAACTGGGAGGACGAATTAGTCAAACACCTTTGCATGGTTCGATTTGAAATCATGATAGTAGCTTCACAATTACATTCTCAAAAGTAACGTAGCCGTTTTATGATTGAATGTAAACTTTTTTTTATAAACATCTTACTCCTGATTTTTTGGGCAAAAAATCGGTTTACTTCTATGAAAGTGGGCCATTTTTTCAAAATTTGATAAAAAAAATCCCTACGTAGATCCATAGCTAATAATATATAGATTATATTTTCTTTATGGTTTTTTCGAGGTCTTATACTTTACGAGAAAACCGTCCTCCCGTGTAGCTATTTGTAAAAAAACACATCTTTCGAGATGGACTCTGTCGCCGCCATTTTGTATGAAAATTATAATAACATTTTTTTATACTTTAATATCTGTTAAATAAACCCTCTCAAAAGAAATCCTTTTCTTTTTTTTATACTCTCAAAATAAATTGTCAAAGTTAGGCCTTATTTTCTGCCGCTAGAGTATAACACGGACCGGTGCGCGAGTAGCTGCGCGGTCGCGGTGCAGGAATCTAATCTATGCAGCATGTGTCCGCGATATGATCAATCTAAAGATTACTGGCTTTTCAACCAAATTGCTTATGACCTTCCTGTCATTACATAAAAAAGTAATAAAAAGCTTCGAAATGGATATGCTTGCAAAATAGCCCGAAATCCGAAAAACATCATTTTTTCAACTGTTCATGATTCGATTTCTCATCGAGAGGCTTGGTTTTGGCAGTATTCCAAAAATCTTTTTACTGGTGGCCAAAAATGGCATTTCTTCTCGATATGTTAACGTCATTGGTTCGAAAGAATACTCCGAAAATCACAAAAAACTGTTCTCGACTGGATCAGCCTCGAAAGAGTCAAGAACATTTTATTTTGCACCTGTAGGTCATCATTTTTTCAACTGTTCATGATTCGATTTCTCATCGAGAGGCTTGGTTTTGGCAGTATTCCAAAAATCTTTTTACTGGTGGCCAAAAATGGCATTTCTTCTCGATATGTTAACGTCATCGGTTCGAAAGAATACTCCGAAAATCACAAAAAACTGTTCTCGATTGGATCAGCCTCGAAAGAGTCAAGAAAATTTGATTTTGCACCTGTAGGTCTTTTTCTCCATCAAAATTCTTTTTCATTGGACAAATCTCCGTTCGTAACGTTTAAGGGGTAACACCACTGTAGAATTTGCAAAAATTGATTTTTTTTAAATAGGCTTAAAAGATGCTTTGAGTCATCTAGAATGAGGGAAAACAGTTTGGTACGTGTAAAAAAAAGCCCGCAGGCCCGTGTAGATCTACGGTGGCACTGGCTGGCCCGTGTGCGAGACGTCGACCATTTTTTTCGGAAGACTATTTTTCAAAACAGCACGCAGCATAACTCCGACAATTTTCATTCTATTCACTCCAAATTTTGAGCATATCTTTAAAATAACATTCCGAATAACGAGATTCTCCATGAATTCATTGTAACATTATTTATTAACAAATGATTGTCCTTTTTTCTGTCGAAAATTGAGTTTTTACTTTAAATGCTTGACATTGATACAAAAATTGAAATTTATAAATCCCCTACGTATTTCTCTAGCTATAATCATTTAAATGAATAGAATTACATTTTTTTTTGTTCCCTTAAAGAGATGACATGACATCCTTGAATATTATTATCGTCTTACTTTTCCTTCCACCCAAAAAAAAATCGCTTAATTTTATACGTTTACAGTAGTGTAAGCCCTTAATTGAATCGTTTATCAAAAGCTTTTTTTTTCCTTTTCGCCGAAATTTTCCAATCTTGAACAAAATGTTTATTTTATAGAATATCGTTTACCCATTTTTAAAAACCACGTTGAAGTTGTCAACTTGTTATAAACTTCTCGTCAACTTACGCTCGTAAATAATTGGAATTTGATGACGATAGTAGACGAGAGCCGGGAGAGGTCCGAGGTTGTATTCCTCGGCGAGTTCCTCGTCCGCGATTTTTACGAAACCAATGCCAAGCTGATCAGCCTCGTCGTCAATATTCTCCAATTCCTGAAGTGCTTTCGCGCACTTTTTACAGTCCGGTTTGTCTGTCCCATTTGAAATCAATGAATTTTTGTATTATTTCTCGTTCGATTTCGGTTCTGTTATCCTTTTCGTTTTTTTTTTTTTTTTTTCGTTCGACACTGCCGAGCGTTGAATCCCCGAACTCGACGAATTAACATTATGGGTAGGAGGAGTCAAAAAATTGTAATTACAAAAAAAATGCACAAATCGCGATCAAGGAGTCTGCTTCCTTGATCTACAGATAAAGGGACAAAAAAAACAGTTGACAAAATGCTCTCATGCGATCCGAAATTTCGAGGTTGTTTCGTGTACGTGTCTGTAATTTTTTTTTTCGTCGCTATATTCAAAACGTGTTTAGAAAAGCCGTCGGTCTTCGTTGATTTAATGTGGTACTTGCACAACTCCAATGCGATCTGCCGACCCGTTTCGTCATGAAAATTTTAAATTATTGTCAATCGAAAGCAGTGAGAACTCTTAGGTTTGTGTTGAATAAAATTCAAAATGTTCTAAAAAGAGTTTTGTATTAATTGATTACCATGTCGCGACGTTATAATTATTGAGGGTTATTTTATTATTTGATATTCATTTTTTACTGTCCATACAGGAAACATTCCTCGTTTTATTATCACACTGAGATTAGAGAACATTATTAATACACAAATCGTGCAACTATGTTATCGTGTTCAAAAAAAAAGTTGAGTGACGTCGAAACTACGAATGATTAGGGATGAAATTATATCTGTCTAGTCAGAGATGGGTATCGTTCGAATAAACCGACGATCATTTTTTTTCAATAGAATAATCACGTATCGATCTTTAAGGCGGGATATACATTTACCACCATCAAAAAATCGATTTCTTTTTCTTTTTCTTTAAACGATAGAACTATATATGTAGAAAATTTTCCTAAAGTTTCAAAGTGAAATTCGAAAAAATTCAAACGTTACAGCCCGTCAACGCTGTGCCTAACCGCTCGGATTCGGAGCGGGCGTGAACTTCGAACGCGTTTTTCTCAAAACTGCATTATCGAAATTGGCGTGCTGTATTATTCAAAAACTATTAAGCCGATTGAGTTGAAACTTGGTAGAAATATTTATAATATTGGTACCTTGTACTTGACGAGAATTGTTTTCGAAAAATTGGAAAGAAACTACTTTTTTAATCCACATTTTACAGAAATGTTGCGTGAAATGTTGATTTTTTTTTGTAAATGCGTGCCATTTTCTTAAATTTGCATCCTCTTCATTTTAATTACCGTCACATAGAACTATACATGTTCTAACTGAAAAAATGTTTGAACTTATTTGCAAATCAAAGTCTACGGGAAGATAGACTGCACGCCGATTCGCAACTCCGCGGCGACCTTGCTGTAACACTCTGCCACAGCTCCGTCATTTTGATGGTGAATTAATTTTAAAAAATTGTTTTGTATACTTGAATATACTATTAAAGTATACCTAAAGTTTGATAATCGTAGAATAATTATTTCTTAGTTTAAAAAATCCCTCAATATTGCTTATTTTTTCCTGTCTGAATGTATATCCCGCCTTAATATTCCGAATTCCTAAAGGAGTTTAATAAATTTAAAGATTTAACGCAGTCTTTTTTTTTCTTTGACAATAGTAAGTAATTGAGTAGAAATTGCGGTCAGGGCTTTTTCATTTATTTATTCCGATAGACGATGCGTTCATGGCGTAGAACTTCCAAAAAAATGGTGAGTAAAATATTATAGAATCCTTAGTCCATTTTGTTTTTCAAATACACTACCATTTTTTTGGCCAAATAACTGAGAGAATGACGGGTGCATTTACATTACAACTTTCATTTCTTTTAAAATATGTGCATTTAAAAAATTGTTCCGACAATTTTTTTCGGAACGATCTCCATGATGGGACTTGCTATACCGGACCAAATGAATTGTATTTATCATTTGCCGTGCACCATAAGCGTCAAGAGTTGAAAAAAAGGATATACTAATCGAAAGCCTACGGTGTTTTAAATTATGATAAATTTTCAATAGAAAAAATAATGGTTGTTACATGTCAATTTGATAAATTAGTTCATCAAGCTCGTTTCTCTTTTATTTTTCATAAATAGAGCACCACTTTCCAACAATCGGGGCATGAAAAATGTTTTGAAATATTTAGTTTTTCACTAATTTTCGTATTTGAAAAGCAGCTTGAGTGTTTTAATAATTATGTTATGATTTCTGTCTCAGCGAAATCTTTTAATTATTTGCAATCCGTATGGTCAATATGAAAAATGTAAATAGAAGTCTAACAGTACAAATTGTTCGGTGGAAATATCGAACGAAATATACAATTTATAGCAATAAAGTAAGCAGTTGCTACTTGACTCGAAAGTTGTCAGTTATTTCGTGTCCCTGCCATAATGCAAATTGCTTCTTATACCGCATTCCTTCGATCATATGCGTGATAATTATTTCCGGCTATGAGTAAAAAATATAAAAAAACGATAACATTTTCTAGTTTCACTCGAAGATCTAGAAAAGGTCTATTCTATAAATCTTTTTATAAGAAAAATCGAATTATCATTGAATACTGAAAAAAGAAGAAAACTATGATGATATTATGTTGGCCGGGTGGTGGGGGGGGGGGGGGGGTGGATTTTACGTAAGAGTGTACTTACTAGAGCCGGCGCCAGTACACCGCTCCGTGTTCGGACCTACCCACACCAACACACACCAGAAAAATGTTCACCTATATTAGATACACGTTATTATTAATATTATTATTATTTACGCATTTGTTTAAATGTACGCCAGGCACACGAGCGCCCGAATGCAACGTTCGATTATGTACATACGCCTGAAAAATAATCTTGGATGAGTCATTCGATTTGGAGACATACAGGAGGTATGTACATCTGAGTCACGTGAATTTGATTTCAAACAATTTATTTTGTACATGGCCTGTAGGAGCCGCGTTGAAATTCCGAACTTTGAATGATCGTAACGCTCAACACTCCTGAAGAATACTAGCCCGAAAGATCAGAACTCCGAAACAATTTACACGAAAGACCAAAACTCCGAAAATCTTAACACCGTAAAAAAAATCGGCTATGGACGTTTTAAAAGTTTCAAAATTTTCAATAAATCGACGAATTATTTCAAGAATTTGTTTTTATTGAGAAATGATTTTACGTCAATTTTGACTTTTGCTGGCATGATCTTGACGAAGCTTGTAATTTCAGAACATTAAAATTAGGAATTTTTTCATCGTCGGCGCATTTGAAGTTCGGAATTTCAACAAAAATCCTCGAATTGTCAAGTAGATATGCCGATTTTGTTTTGTTCGTCTTACAACATGTGGCTTGAAAAGTGTAACTAAAAAATTGCATGTATTCACAGAGTTCAAAAATATCGGTTAACAATTAAAAATAATTGTTCTCTCAAACCCAATAAACAAGTGTGCCAACTTTTTTGTAAGCAATATTTGATGTTCGATTTCCCGCATAATTCTTTCTTACGGAATTACTTCGACGGCAATAATGATTAAGGCGTTAATGTAATTACGACCTGACGTGATTGTACCTCCCGTACCTCCTCGACAGTATTATTCATCCGCGTAAGCTGCTTTTTCATTATTGCGTACGTTTATTTCATACTTGAAACACTCGTGCCTTGTACAAACTTCCATCGATCCAAAAAGTAAACAATTTTGAAAAAAATCATATCAGCAATAATGCAATATTATTTTTTGTCATGCCAATTCCTAAACTGAAAGAGGATATATGTGTCATGGGAGGCTACCCCATGCGGTGGAACGTGAGACATTTGACTTTGTCAATTTTCTCATGTTTGAAAACAATAATTTGCATAGCCTCATCAATCGTTATTGAGCTGTGTCAATGAAATCTTAAAAATTACGAGTTGTGGATCAGTGAAGTTAAAAAAAAATCAATATTAGTTTACGAATATTTAAGTCTGTTATATATCGTATACTTGTTAAAAAAATGTGATCAATTATTTATCTTCTTTCGTTTACTATCCTTTTAAAAATGCAAGTTTCGCGTGAGTATCATTTATGCGGCAGTTACATAGATATAAATTCGACATTGATGAAAAAAAAAAGATCGCCCCGTATGGCTAGACGAGCGAAGCTTCGGTCATTGACCTTTCTCGTATTGCTCATACTTTTGGCCAACAAACACAACATGTGATGCTTTGCATCTTTATACACACAAATATAATACGCAAAATGTCGTCCAAGCCAGCATTAATCATAATAAAAATCATATCACGTCGATATATATATATATATATAGACATATATACACATATGCGTTAGGTTCGCCCAACGCAAACTCATCACGCGGACTTCACGTTATAAACACTCTAACATTTACACTGATATTTACAACATTTACATAATACACATTGCCGTCCCGTGTCTCTTGACGTCGTTGAAAAAAAAACAAACAAATGAGAAAAAGACAGGCGACGAAAAGTCTCTGCGAAAGATTCTGTAGAAAAGTTAAGTAATTAATCAAGGCATTACTATGAGACATTTAGCTTATTAACATTTTCCATTAGCGCAATATTTATTTTGTTGAAAGACTTTCGGAAATTTTAAAATCTTGCTGGTTTTCATCTCGATCTCATACGGTAGGTGAATAATAATTATTGCAAAACGCATCCCAGCAAACGAGAACGCTCATTATTCAGAGAAAATGCATTGATTATTGTTTGTCGAAATTATTCAAATTTTTAGCTCGAGCATTCTGATTAAAATCATTGGTTCTAGCCTTATCGTGGATGCTGTAAAGTAAGTGCTTTCTTTTGCTAAATTATATGAATCTACATTGAAAATATAATTGTTTCCAGAAACGTTGCGTTTTTGAGTAGCTTGTAGATTCACCACACCGTTGTCACGGTTACATTTTTTTTAATAATCCGAATGATTGAAGATTGAAACAGTTTTTAAGAATCCAAACAAATGGACGATTCGTATGACTTACAGAAGAGAACGGCCACGAATTCCGTATCCTCGACTATTTTACCGAGGATTTTCGAATTTACTTCTTCGATTCTGTCGGGCAGGTCCATGGCCTCGAGACTCGTCAAGAATTCCAGTACATTCTCTTCGTCCATTAGGTCACCTAGATTATTTCATTGAAACTTTATTCATTCTATATTTATCGTGAATATAATTTACAATACACTATCATCATACACAGACACCGTAATAAATACATATATTATACATACACTAACTAAAACTTGAGACTCATTCAAATCATCACCGTATGTACATATACTAGTGGAATTAATTCTTATACTGATAAGACCTTTTAAATTATTAAAAATTTCGCATTACACTGATCCTCTTTACTTTATAATCATTTGCATTTGATATTCTTATCAAAGTAGGCTTATTAAGGCAAATATTGAGTAGAAACATAAGATTAAAATTAAAACATAAGATCATTTCGGCGTGGCAGAATATATATTTTCTGCGTAAATGTAAAAAAAAGCTCATTTCTATTGAGGCGGTATACCTTTGGAAACAAAAAAAATTATGGTTTTTTAATGCCTTGAATGATGTATGAACTCCCCAAAAATTATATAGTCCGGAGAAAAATGCTTTTGAAACTTTAAACGCGTTTTTCTGGAAACCGTGTTTTTAAAATCGGGCGGACTCGTAGCTCCTACAATTTTCAACCCATTGACTTCGAATTTCAACTTTAGCTTCTTAGATATATTTTCTAGCAAGGTACACATTATTTTTACAATCGACTAACAATGACGGTTTCTATAAACCAATTAAGGCTGTTTTTTAGTTGAAAAAGCGACTTTTTTCTCAAACTGGTGCCAAATTTGGAAAAAATAATATTATGTAGTAATTGTGTGGACATTGCGAGCAAAATTCACGTAGATTATGAAACTAAAGTCAATTTTTGGTTAGGTGCTCATGTGCATCTCCAACGGGTCCACCCGTGGAGGGTTTCAAAAAAGGCGTTATCTTTCCACCGGCCACTGAGGCGCTATTTTGTATTTTTTTCGGAAAATAAAAAATTTCTTTCAGTTCCCGCAGATACGTAGAAAAAACCCTTCAAATCTGATTTTGATTGATTTATTAGTATGCAAAAATCCTGAAAAAGTCTTGTTCTCCAACCATCTAAAGGTATATTGAGGCGCTATATTGTATTTTTTTTGGAACATAAACATTGCCTTTAGTTCCTGCAAATATGTAAAACGAACCCTCCAAATCTGATTTTGATTGATTTATTAGTATAGAAGAAAAAATCCTGGGAAAAGCCTTGTCTCCGATCATCCAAAGGTATATAAGGCCTCAAAGGTGTCCAGAGTGAATTCCACTAGTATATATTCATGGGTTTATACGATATATATGTATGTCGGTACGTAACGTATCACATTACACATTGAAGAATGACGAGACAGCTACTGGCATGTGGAAATCAATACGATCAATGCACTCATCCGCTTCTGCGGTATTGATATAACTCACAGTCGATAATAAAAAATGCCAATTCAATTCAAACTGAGATCAATATAAGAAAAAAAGGATCAAAATATTTGTTGTCCTCTCCTTTAAACTCCGCTCTTTTTATTTGCGAATACATTATTGTTCTCTGGGTTACGTGACACATTTCATTGGAATCTTTCGAATGTTCGAAATGCAAAAGAGAAAAAAATGTCTAGAGTTTTTATTGGAGGGCGTTTAATAAGCTTGGCACTTGACGTGCAATTTTATTGCTTCGTTGAAGATTTATGTTCTTTCAAGGCCACTGTTGATCCAAGAACAAATGAAACAAACTTGATGAATTATAAACTGCACCGCGTCTTTATTTTGACGTACAACTCGGATTACAAAATATACTCATTGTAATAATAGACTTCAGCGAAGAGCTGTTTTATGCGAAAAGAGAGACATAACACGTAAATTTTGCACGTATAGATATAGCCTAACCATTTGACAATAAAAAGAGCCACTTTTTTATAATATTTTTAACACAATTCTTCGACTGATCATTGGGTATTTTCAATAAATAAAAAAAGAATAATAATAAAGAAATAAAGTCACGAATTTGTAACGAAATAAGTTGCAACATATTTCCAATATTTGCAGGCAAAAGTCGAGTATCCTTATGCATGTGATAGTGCATTTTAGTATAGCAGTCGTACGGAATCTCGTGGAACATTCGACAAAGTTTCTCTCGTTGCTGGTAATGTGCAGGGTGCACGAGTACATTAAGATTGGAGCGATGGCGAATTGTGGGTCAAATGCTATTGCCTGAACCTCGAGCTTTTCTCATTCCTCTAGCAAGGTCGTAAGTTTCGGCATTATTCCAATAACAGTTTTTGGCGGAGACACACTGTGCCACCGCCCCCGCGAATCTCGCGAACGAGACCCGATGTTATGTGTACTTGTGTTCAGGGGAAAAATAAACAAAGGTGCAGGAACAATGAAAAATAATCTTCTGGTCTCGCATAACAGTGACACAGCTTTATCTTTATCTTAAGGGGGGGAAAAACCTTTAAACGAGGAAAACATTTGCTGATTTTCATTTTTTTTTAAAGAACGATTTCTCCACTATTTTTGAGACTTGGGGTATTTTTTATTACTACCTTTGGCTATTACATGGTATTTTTTTTTAAATTATTCTTCAAAAATGGCGTAGTTATGGCATGGTCTACTAAACTGCATTTTCTAAACTGGCGTGACGTGTAGCTAAAAATCTAATCGACTGATTCTGATGAAATTTCGTATAAATCTTTCGTGCCTTATTGTCTAAAACATAACCCTGAATGGGTTTGAATATTTAGAAAAAAATACGTATTTTTATTGCAAAAGGTAGCCATTTTTTCGGAAAATGCAATCTTTTGTCTCAAAGCGTACCATTTCATTGATTTTCAACATTTTTCACTTTTTATTGGTTCATGTTTTGCGAATAACCCGTTTAGAAGACCTGACTCCGCAATTTTTATAGATAAAGAAAATACCATATAACAGCCAAAAGTAGTAATAAAACTACCCTAAGTCTCGAAAATGGTGACGAAATCTTTCCTGCTAAAAAATAAAAATCAGCCATTTTTTCCTCGCCTAAAGGTATATCCCCCTTAAGATATACCTTGGATTTAAAAGAATCCACAATGATCTTGCGTCGAGTGGTGAATATGTGGCCTTGTATTTGTTTATTTTTTAGATGTTGCAGTCGTAAATAACCGTAAAATCTTAGACCCAGGCTAATTGAAACTTCTCTTCGACATTTTTCAACATTGCAGCCAAACCACTTTTGTCTTCCGCTAGGGAGGGTCTCATTGTGGCGCTTATCCTTCCGTCGAAACACTGGGTCATTTTGAACCGGACAAATTTTACATGAAAAGCGCACTTTTCCAAAATTGAAAATTTTCAAAAAATGTTTGCAACATTTTCATTTTTAATTTTCCGAATTTTAATATCGCATACATATTAAAACGTGTTAAAAATGTATTATTTTTTTCAAATACAAACCGACAGAAGTAATTAACTTATAACCGTTGAAAAAAATGTATCATTTTTTAAATTGTTTTAAATTATGTATAAATATCCCGAGAATGATACGATCCGAGGAAAAATTGTTTTAAAAACATTAAGCGTGGTTTTCTTGAATCCATTTTTTCACAATCGAAGGGTTGTTTAGAACTTATTACCGTTGATAAAAAAAGTATCATTTTTTAAATTGTCTTAAATTATGTATAGATATCCCAAGAATGATACGATCCGAGGAAAAAGTGTTTTAAAAACTGTAAGCGTGGTTCTCTTTAAAACCATTTTTTCAAAAATCGGGAGGACTCGTAGCTCCTACAATTTTCAACCAATTGACTTCAAATTTTAACTATAGTGTCTTAGATAGATTTTCTAGCGAAGTACACGCGATTTTTACGATCGATTAATAATTACGGTTTTTATAAACAAATTAAGGCCGTTTTTTAGTCGAGAATGCGACTTTTTTTCGAAATGGTGCCAATTCAACAATAATCAATATTTTGTAACAATCGTATGTACTTCGCTAGCAAAACTCATGTAGATTACGAAAAAGAATATTTTTTTTTCTGTGTGCTCATACGCGTCTCCAACGAGTCCGCCCGTGGAGCCCAAAAAAAGCGTTCTATTCCTACCGACCACTGAGGCGCAGTTTTGTTTTTTGTAAAAAATAAAAAAAATTATTTTAGTACCTACAGATATATGAAATAAACCCTCCAAGCTTGATTTTGATTGCTTTATTAGTATAAAAAAAGGATTCTAAAAGAGCCTTGTTTTCGGACCATTCAAGGATATATAAGGTGGATGAAGTACCATCAGGCTCAAATTGACCCAGTCTGTTTAAATCATCGCCAGAGATAAGTGTGTCAACGGAAGATTAATCGCCAAATATTCACGTGCTCACCATCGTAGATGATCGGCTCTTTTTCCCGGAAATACGTGAGTGCCGGAAAATTTTTGATTCCATATTGCTTGGCGAGTCTCTTGTCGTTAATCTTGACGAAGTCGACCCCAAAAGTGTCTGCGTCATCGTCGATCTTCTCGAGCTCGGACAACACTTTGTCGCACGTCGTGCAGCTCCTTGCGTCTGTAACATCGGAACATCTACGGGTTTATTCATCGTCACCTTGCGGTTGCAGCAATCCTTAACAAACATAAGGGCGCAACCTTCATCCATATACGATTCAACCCTCCGTTTGTATCATCGTTTTGGTTATGTACAGTTTCTAGGGTCATTTAAATTCGTTTAATTATTCACGAATGTAACGATGAGTTTGTTTGGGTCCAAGGCGGGATATAAAGGCTGTCTCGAAATTACCTGACATTTTAATTTTCGCGCTATTTTTTTTTTTTTTGTGGCGAATGTAGAGTTCTAATCTTTGACAACTGGCATTAGGAAGTATTGAGATTTTCCAAGGAACATCACTTTGGTGTCCTCCATCGATTTTGTTGAAATTTTTTAATGTGGAAGACTATCAAAAACTAAAAGACACGTATTTTTTTATCGTCAGAAAAACGGTTTTAAGGGGTGAAACGCTCCCTCAAAAATGGCGATGTTTTTCGTTTTTCATCGATAACGTTTTACCGGTACGAGATATAAAAAAATTCAAATTCAATTTTGTTGTGTACTATACATTGGAGATGAGAACGATAACATTATCGACGAAAAACGAAAAACACCCCTAATTTAACCCCCTTAAAACCGTTTTTTCGCCGATAAAAAAATACGTGTCTCTTAGTTTGTTATACTCTCCCACATAAAAAAGTTTCAACAAAATCGGCGGACACCAAAGTGATGTTCCTTGTTAGTCATGGAGAATTATACGATGAATCAACGCATAGAAGTTGTTATTTGCGGCACTGTTGCATAGTTATTGCAGACGAAGTTTCATGGTCGTGTTATCTCGCGCCTCGGCGATGTGAATTGGCCACCAAGATCGTGCAATTTGACGCCATTGGACTTGTTTCTTTAGGCTTTTCTGAAAGGAAAAGTGTACGCCCATGATCCACAGACCGTTCCAGAACTCAAGGAGGCAATTGGACGCAGCATTCATTAAACGAGTCCGCAATTATGCCAAAATGTTATTGAAAATTTCGTCAAAAGAGTGAACGTTTTCAAACAGGGACCAGGCGGCTATTTATCGGATATTAGGTTCCACACATAACCTCCATGTTTGCACCTTATATTAAAATAAAAATATTCGTACTTTTCAAATGAATAATACGTTTTATTAATCAATTAAAATGTCAGCTCATTTTGAAACACCCTATAGTAACTACACCTCGATTGAGGATACATATATACCACACTAGTGCGATTTGGGATTCTGCATTTTCAAACTACTATTACTTTCGTACAAATAATCCAAAATTATTCGATAACCAGTATTTCTTGGGGTAAAAATGTCCCAGAAATCCAATAGTAATGACCTCGAATGCAAAAAATCGTATTTATTAGGTGAAACTTCGTGAAAATCAAAACAAACATTTACAGAGAGTCACGAACGGATATTTTAGGTGGTGCAAATTTGCATCTGTGTGAAAAAAAACGATTTTTTTAGACGATAGGACTATATATGGAGAATATTTTCCCAAAGTTTCAGAGCGAAATCCGAAAAACTTTAAACGTTACAGCCCGTTAGCGTTGTGCATCACCGCTCGAATTTGGAGTGTGCGCCGCAGGTAGAAGCGAGAGCGTAGATGCGCAGGCAGAGATGGGTAAAAAGTAATTCAATCAACAATTAACAATTACAATTACTACTGTAATTGGTAATTTAATTACTTCGTAACAGATTACTTAAGTAATTAGTTACCACAAGTACCCAGTGCAAATTAATTCGAATTCGATGTTCACTTTAAACGCGTTTGTCTCAAAACTGCATTTTCGAAATTGGCGTGAAGGATTACAGAAAATTATTAAGTCGATTGAGTTGAAACTTGGTAGGAATATTAATAATATTGCTAACTTCTAGTTGACGAAAATTGTTTTTGATAAATTAGAGAAAAAGAACTATAATACTTTTTTAATCCAAATTTTACAGAAACGTTGATGTTTTTAACGGCGTGCCATTCTCTTATATTTGCATATTCTTGATTTTGATTACTGTCAAATAGAAACTTTACATGCCTTATCTGGATTGTTGTTAGAACTTGCTTGAAAATAAAAGTCTACAGGAAGCTAGACTGCACGCCGATTCGCAACTCTTTTTTATTGTTCTGTATACTTAAATATACTACTAAAGTATACCTACAGTTTGATAAATGTAGAATAATTATTTCTTTTTTTCAAACATCCCTCAAAACTACTGAATTTTTTCCCGTCTGAATGTATATCCTGCCTCAAGTCAAATTACTGTACTTGCTGTGAAAATAAATGCGTTGCGGAAAAAATAGTATTTCATTTGACAAGCTTCGCCATTTTAGAAAATTTTGGATGATTTTAGAAAAAATAGACCCGACGAAAAAGGCTTATCATCATTATCACTACGACGTATTCGTATCCTACTGACATCCGTTTGCGCCGGGGGTAAAATAGCTCCGTAGCAAAAATATTTTGCCTAAATCCCGGTAATTCGAAATCCGAATGATGATAATATTTTTCTATACATGTGCATGCATGAACATTGAATCCATAAGCGTGCGTAATATGCACGTGGCTCTCGTATAAAAGCGCGAAAATATATTCTCGTTTCTGCGTCGCGTTGAGTGCCACGTGCATCAAAAGGCGATAAAACGAGAAATGAACAAATAAATACCATATGCATATGCTGGTGGTGAATGCAAAGTGCTTTATATGTATGATGTGTGTGTATATGTGTGCATATTTATATATGTACATAGACAAATTGGGATACACGTCAAAACGAGATATTTATATAACAAAAAGTGTGTAACAGAAAATAATTGAATCAATCGAATATTGGTTGATCACAAGCAACCTGCAAAGCACAAAGCAACCTGCTTTTTCGATAACTTTACCTTCCGATCGATATTTGCAATAATACAAGTGAATAAACAAAAATTCTTACTGCTGGAAAATTCGTATGTATTTTTGTCAAGTGACTACTGGTGCCTATACCAACCTATATTTAAAGTTACTACACAGGGTTTTCGAATGAATTTTAATTTCATAGTGAGGGTCGTTATCAGTTCATTTGAGATTTTTTAAAATTATGTGCTCTTATAAATTTATTCAGTGACATGTCGATGGCAGCAAAGCAAAGACAAGCTTGTTCAAATGACCCTAATACCGTTTGTTATACATGCGGAGAGTATATGTTATTCAAAAATTTAGAAAAACGATTACAGATTTACTGAAAAGTGCCTTTTTTCTTATTTAGGGATAGAAATAAAGGATTGAGATGAGTTAGCAGAAAATCTTAACTTATTTAGTGAAAAGCAAGGAGAATGCTTCCATCAAGACGTAAAAATCATGGAATAGCTGATTACGTTTGAAATTTAATGCGTGACTGCCTTGATAAGTCTCACTCAAGAAAATCACGAAAAAGAACTTGACTCCATGTAAAAATATTTAATTAAACTTCAATTAGATTTTAAATGAAAGGTTGCATATTTTCGTATCCTTACGTAGAATATCAATATTAAGTGTTAAAACAGAATCAGTATAGAGATAAGATTCCGAAAAAAATATGCAGTTTTGTGGCACCAAATCAGCTGTTGAGCTGTCTGATCAACAGGTCATCCGGGATCAAGGCTCTTTCTGACATCTTACGTGTTTTAATAACTATATCATGCCTACACGTGTGTATTGAGAGGAAGGATTTCCACAGGAAGAAATATAAAAAAAAGTCTCAAAATATTCATTACGACCTGTCACATTCATTAATACAATCCGAAAAATGTTTAATTGCAAATAAATATCAATTGTGGTAGATTTATTGAAGAAAAATAATGAAACCCGGGCAGAAATTTCTTAGGGATACCCAGTTTCATGTCAGATTCCGGTCAGGATGTAATATGGATTCCCTAAAAGGGGTATCCACATGAGAATCCGGACGCGTTCCGACTGTGCATACATTGCGACGATGCGACACCTAATTTCTGATCCGATTCGGGCCAGAATATGATATGGATTCCCTAAAATGGGTATCCGCTTTGGAATCCAGCCGTTTTCAAGTCTGTACACATGGCGGCGATGCGGTGGCAAGAATTCGAAATACTGGCGCCACTTGTGGTTGTGTTGTCCGACTCGATTCGGATCTGAATCGTCTATGTAGTTCGCGTGATGTGTAGATGTCACGACTTGCGGGGGTACCTGCGCGATGCGGATCTGTTTACCCAATTTGATCCGTGTTTATACGTGCTTTTACTTTGTGCAACGGATGTATTTGATTAAAAGTTTTCTAGCAACACTTTTTTGTGTTTCTCTCTGTTCCATTTATCATGGACAAAAAAAATATAGCCAAACAAGGCAAAATACGTGTACGTCGCCATCGTCAAATACGCAAGGAAATACAGCTTGAACTGCAACGTCAAACTGAAGCAACCGTTTCAATTGTACGAGGTAGGTAAAGATTTATAGAATATAACGATTATCGAAAGAGGAAAAACTCTAAAGTGTTAATCGTTTAAAAAAAATCCATGTAAAATGAAGTTCTGCAATTTATTGTCGTCGTAAATATTTGTATTAATTATAATTAAAGCTCATACAGGTTGTTGACAAATGTATGTATATTTCAGGTAATACTGAAGAAACTGTAGAATCCACTACACTTTGTTCGCCTAATGTACATGGATACGTCTGGATGCCAAAAATATGAGATCGTCATTAATGCGAATCAGTGCTTTTCCTTTCGAAAGCTTTCTCGGGAAATTAAAAAAGCTGATACGGTCCCCAAACCGACCTCTCGAATAAATTTGCCGGCGTATTCATGAACAAAGTTTTCTAAAAGCAAAAAGACCCATTTTAACAGACCGAGTGAAAATAATTAAAAAAGAACGCGCAGTGGACAGCACGGAGGTCAATGTGCTGAGCGTGAAATATGCAGGATACACTATTACAACTAAGCTACCGAATAACTTGGTTTTCCTGAAAGATAAAAAAATTGTTGAGATCACAAAAATGTTTTTGAGGGAAGGATCAAATGAAATAAAATTCGAGGGCGCTGTATGGGACGGTAGGCAAGAAATTTTTGATTACCCTACCGCGTCCAGTAATTTAGATATGTACAAATTACACCCACAACGTTGTAATAAAATGTTAACTCTACCCATACACTGTATCGAACGCAAAATGGTGAAGCTAGCATTACATATGCGACCCGGAACAGGAGATGTACACACGTTCGCGATACCACTGCTTCATGTGTGAATGCCACTATACACTCAATAACCATGTAATAGTATTCATGTGTTTATGTACAAAAAGTATTGAATACATATTTATTAATAATAAATCTGTATTAACATAACTTTAATAAAATGGGTATTCATAACATGTATCTTTGTTAATAATGAGTATAAAATGAATTTATATGGAATAATATAATCCATACAAATTCAAAAGCGACAATCGAAAAATTACGTTTAGACAACAATATTATTTCAAACAAAAGTACATTTCAAAATGAATTTGTTGTCTATACACACTTTTTCGTTATAAAAGAAATTCAAATTCTCGCGCCAGAAAAGGGTTAGAGTGCGTGCGCGTGCTTACTGCGTGGGGCCCAGCGACCACGTGGTTGACGTTATAGCGCCGTTCTGAGTTGCCGCCAAATTGCCGAGAGTGCTTGTTTTTTAGAACGTAAAAACCGGTGCGAGGTAGCACGTGCAAATCATACACGATCTCGAACAAAGCTGAAAGGGTAAGTATGTTTAAGATCATCAATGCATTTTGCATGATGCAATCACAATGCATAATGCAATCACATTATGACAACGAAGAAAAATACCAAACGTCAATTAGAATTATTTTCACGCTTTTAGGTTATTTCAACGCAAGATGTTGGCGGGCGCGGTGAAACGAGACCGGGGGAGACCAGAAAAATTGGATCCCACGGGTAAGTACAATATATCCACAATCAAAGAATCTTAGTTTGCCGTATTGATGTGATCAAATCTGATCAATGGTATTTTATGTTCGCAGGCTGGAAAACTTCGTACAATTTTCAACTGGTCGAATTTTGCGAATCCGAAGCCGGAGGACTCGCCGACGTCGATATCGTCCCAACGTCATGGATTTCTGTCAACAAGCATGAAAAGAAGTGTATCGTGAAGTATCCGCCGCCGCCGTACAACGTCAAATCTTGCAAAAGACTTCACGATTTAGTGGCGAAAAATTCTTCTCCTCCCGACGATTGGCCGTGGTGGGATGTAAAAATAAAAGGTGGTGCAGGTAAGAATACATTTTCAAACATTTTTTCCACCTGGCATTTTTCTTAGACGATATGTGAAAAGAACCTTTTTAAGGAATTCTCTTTAGTACTTTTTATAAGAGCGAAAGAGAGAGAGAAAGAGAGAGAGAGAGAGAGAGAGAGAGAGAGAGAGAGAGAGAGAGAGAAAGTGTTTCCGCAGTATTTTTTGTAAAAAAGAGAATTTCCGCAGTACGACTTTGAGAAAACTTCGCTACAAGCATACAAAGTTCCTTCACAATAACCTTTACTTATATGAAGTGCTGCGGACATGCTTTTTGACAAATCTGCGAAGACTTGCGAAGCCCAGTGCATGGTCATCATGGCAAAGTGGAAAGTAGCAATGATGTCCGTGCACTGGGATTCGAGAATCCCGTAATATTGCTACCCTGCTATGATGGCCATGCGCTGGGCTTCGCGTCTTCGCAGGTTTGTTAAAAAGCTTGTTTGCCACACTTTCTATGAATAATTTTACTGCGAATGAACTTTGTATGTTCATAGTACGGTTTACTTTAACGAAGTACTTCGGAGATTCTCCTTCGCTCTCTCTCTCTCTCTCTCTCTCTCTCTCTCTCTCTCTCTCTTTAAAAAAAAGGTATTATAGAGAATCTCTCGAAAAGGTTTTTTTCGAATACGTATTAAGAAAAATTCTAGACTGTATACGCACATGAATATCTGAGAACTCTTGTTGTTGCGCTGGACTTTGCAAGTCTCCGCAGGGGTGTCAAAAAACATTTCCGCAGTGCTTTGTATAAGCAAACGATTCTGCGAAGGAACTTTATACGTTCGTAATGAGTGATGCTTACTCGAAGAAAGTCCTGCGGAGACTCTTTCTCTGTTTC
>OZ023312.1:42016164-42466520 GCA_964007375.1 Ophion obscuratus
GTATTTTTATTAAATATTACTATTATAATTTTGTCATGATCTCAATAAAATAAGGTTTCATAGTTTAATGTAACACCGGTTTTTACCCGTCCTTTGATAAATCCTTTATTAAATAAAATAATCAGTAAGAAACATTATTAATCGGTATTAGCTCATTTTTGTATCCCCGAAACATGTTCACTTACATTTTAAATTCGGATCGTTGTATCCGGATATAAAATGTAAGTGAACATGTTTCGGAGATAAGTGGGTAAATCAGCTGTTAAAATTGTACAAATCCTTGCATTCGACAAATAAGATTTAGTTCCATGGCGAGTCAGATTCCAGCAATAAATGGAAAAATCATCGAGAGATGACTTTTACATTAATAAATGGAAAAATCATCGAGAGATGACGTTCACATTAATAAATGGAAAAATCATTGAGAGATGATTTTTACATTTATGCCTGGAATCTGTCTCGATATCGAACTGTATCTTGCTCGTGAATTCGGGATTCTAGTCGGGATCCGAGCCGAAATTCCTATTAGGATTCCACCTAGAGTCCGTAATAGATCCGGATCAGGATCCTGATCTGAATCCGATTTGCGAGCGTTACATTCCACTTCGGGATCTGATCCGATGTCGGACTGGATTCCGATTGCGAAAAAGGGATCCTGATCCGAATCGAACTGGATCCACATTAAAATTTCTGCACGGGAACTCGCTGGAATAGTAGATTTGGGAATGAAAACAAAAGTGGACCAAGAAACCCAACAAGATTGGAATAAAATAAAATTGAATAAAGGTAATCGGCGAAACAAAAGAAACTTGGGTGAGACTGAGATGTGGGGATGTAGAGAAGGAAGGAAATAAGGGGTATAGTGATAACAAATGCCAGGTTTGTAAAAAGGAAGTAGAAAACTTAGTGCATATATGTACCTGCGATAAAGCCAAGGAAAAAATCAACAAAAGAAATAGTAAATCTGGAAAAGTGGATAGGGGATAAAGAAGGAGAGCAAATCGATAGAAAGATACAGACAGTGCTAAAAATCGAACCTGTAACTGAACTATGTATTTACATTAGGGTGGCACAAATTCGAGCTATATTTTTTTTTCGTTTTTCTCACCATCCAATTATCTTCTTAAAAGAAAAAAAAATTTGTCACGAAAGCTGCCAGCGGTCAAAAAATATTTGGAGGTTGCTCAAGCCACCCAAAAATTTCTCCCAAAAACTTTCATAAAAAAATCGTTTTTTTTTCTTCCGTTTACTTCTCACCCATGAATTCTACGCTTTATAATTTAAAAATTAACCTCGCGAAAGCTCTCCTATCCGGTCATGAATGTATAGTGGTCGCTCAAGAGCTTAGAAATTTCCAAATTTTTTTACTCTTTTCACTCATAAAATTGACGCTTTGTCAAATTTTCAAAACAATCAATCGATTTATTTCGCGACCTTAATTTAAAAATTATAAAGCGTAAATTTCACGGGAGAGAAGTGAACGAAGAAAAATACAGTTGTTATGTACACAAAACACATCGAGAAACTGATTGGGAAAATAGTAAACGAGGAAGTGAATGCGAGATGAAACGAAAGGCAAAACGACAATAGAATATAAGTTAGAAATAAGCAAATTTTGTATGGAGAAACGCTTATGAAGGCGGTCTTCTATGCATGTAAACACCCTGAAGGGGTATGCCTGAAATAATAAATACTGCTACTATACCACTATTAATCAAACTCGCAGGCACGCGAGTAAGAATTGAAATAAAATTTATATTACACACTCTTCAAATGATGAAGAATTATTTTCTATGGATTACTCGGTGCAGTCAATACACATTCATCATGCATCGCAAATATATTGATAGTATCGTTTTTTTTTTGTGAAAATGGTAAAAAAAAACATTCATTCAGCAATCGTGCCTCGTGGATGATTCATTTATCCGAGATGAACATTGGTATACACGTGATACGTTGAAGAGAGTCACGCTTCAGACCGGGGAGAGACACGAGCGGGTTTATCGGAACGACGTGCTCGCACTAGACCGCGTGATCTAATTAGTCGTCGACGACGATGAGCGTTGAGAAACTATATAATCTTGGGCATCTCTATACACCCTGAGAAATAAGGTGTAATATGACATATGGTTCAGAATATACGACACGCTGTCTAGGCGAATTTCCCGCGCGTGAAAAAAAAACAGTGTCATAACCAGACCCAGATGAACCGTAATTTGACTTCATACTTTTTTAATCCCGCGCTTCGAACATACCATTGATTTGATTATAATGTACTAAGATTCGCAATACGCGCCATTTTTCAACTTTCCGGCCATAGGAGCCGAAGTATTGAGTACTGTTTTCGTTCTCAAGTTTGCAATAAATGTATAGCGATGGGTCCGATGAATGGATCAATTTAAAGGAGGAAATACCTTTAGGCAAGGAAAAAATGGCTGATGTTTTTTTTTTTCAAGGATAAATTTCTTCACCCTTTTGGAAACTTAGGGTATGTTTTATTACTCCGTTTGGCTGTAACGTGGTATTTATTTATTTTTATTAATCTTTAAAAATTGCGAACGTATGGCATGGTTTTGTAAACGGGTCGCAGCGGATGTTGTCAGAGGGCGTGACACGTAGCGATGGCGGGATGAATCGGAAAAAATCATCGAAGATTGTTCTTTCATTACCACTCATTCGCAGAATATAAACCAAGAAAAAGTGAGAAGCGTTGAAAATCGATGAAATGGTACGCTTTGAAGGAAAAAGAATGAATTGTCTGAAAAAAAACTGGCTACATTTTGCAATAAAAAATACCTTTTTTTCAAAAATATTTCAGGTGATATTTTAGACACTAAGGTTAAAAAAATGTATACCAAATTTCATCAAAATTGGTCGATTACTTTTTTTGCCGTACATCACGCCACTTTTGAGAATACAGTTTAGAAGACCTTGCCATAAACCCGCTATTTTTAAAGATTAATAATATCTAAAAGTACCATATAACAGACAAAAGTAGTGATAAAAGATACCCTATGTCTCAAAAAAGCGAGGAAATCTTTCCTTTTTAAAAAAATCATGAAAATCAGCAATTTTTTTCTCGCCTACAGGTATCTCCCCCCTTAAGCAGATAAAAGGGCGGAATTTTCCACCTCGGTCTGACAACAAAAGGTGTATTTCATTTTTTGCTGAGAATGATGGCGTTTCCAGTCCTGGGATGAAGAATAAGCGATGACGTAAAGCTCGTGCTCCCATTCTGATGTCGTTTATCAAGGCTTTATCGAAACTTTGCTCTTATTCAGCTATCTATGATCAGAACACTTATGGAGGGTTGTTCTCAATGTTCGAAGCCTGACAATGGAAAAAGATACGTGAACAGTACTATAAATGAAAACAAAAACAAAAAGAAATTCCATTGGATTCTGAGGATCCGAATTTTTGTTGTAAAAAAAAGAAGTGCAAACCACATGTCATAGGTGAGTAGCTTTCAAGTCTAACCATCATCCAAGTTAGTTATTGGGACGACTGCAGTTTTTTTCGCTTGCGATTGATTTTCTGACAAATCTGATAAACACAATTCTTCATACAATTAAATTATAATTAGACCTTGTATAATTAAATTAAAATTAGGCCTTGTATAATTAAATCAAAATTAGGCCTTGTATAATTAAATTAAAATTAGACCTTGTATAATTAAATTATAATTCGACCTTGTGTAATTACATTATTTAGAGCGCGTTTATGGTTTGCAAGCAACGACAAATGCACTGAGAAGAGGAGGGGTATCGGATAATGGAGATCTTATAAAAATATGTTGGAATAAAATTTAAGAGTGCGCAGTGGCTTTGTGAGAGCTTTTTAGCTCCAGGGCTACGTTCGCCTCGATACATCTATATATATCTACATATCATCGTGCAAAAAAATATATATCTTCACCAATGAAACTTGCCACGAGTCTTCTTTCTTTCCCTCATTTCAATAAAATGTATCGTTCTCGTTTTTTTTATTCTCTTACGCGATTATACGGAGACATGGTGAAAGCAATCGAGCGCGGTTTCGTCTTATAAATAGATTACGCATATAAGTTAAAATTTTTTTTTTTGTATCGTTCAAATATTTGTATACCCGGGAGGAGGTAAGTGACTCGAAAAAAGGACATCCTCCACACAGATACGAGTAATGAGCTTTTATTCTTCGAAAACGTATGAGGAGTGGAGTGGTTGACGATCGTTAAGGGGGTGTCATACCTTTAAGCAAAGAAAAAATTTGCTGATTTTCATGTTTTTTTTTCAACAAAGATTTATTCACCATTTCTGCGACTTAGGGCATGTTTTATTACTACTTTTTGCGGTTACATGGTTTTTCGAGTTAACCTTTAACAATGGCGGAGGTATGACACAGTCTTCTAAATTGCATTTTCAAAACTGGCGTGAGGTATAGCTAAAAAACTAATCGACCTATTCGTATAAATCTGCCTAACCTTATTGTCTAAAACGTGATCCTAAGTCATTACGAAAAAAAGTTTTTTTATTGCAGAATGTAGCCATTATTTCGGAAAATTCAATCTTTTTGTTTCTAAGCCGACCATTTCATTGGTTTTCAACGTTTCCCACTTTTTCTCGGTTCATATTCTGCGTACGACTGTTAATGGAAGAAAAATCTTCGGTGGTTTTTTTTCAGATTAAGGAGGGGAGAATCCCTTTAGACGCCCGGAAATGTCATTTTTCATGAATTAAAAAAAAATATAAAATAGTCGCATCATTTCAAATTTTTACATTACCTTATAACAACTTTCAAGTGTTCATTTTTTTTCAAACAAAACAAAATGGCGGCGTTATAAGGTATTCCTTTAAGCATCTTTTGAAAAAGTTATTGATCGATCTGGCTGAAATTTTGGGAGGTTTCTCACTCTAACATTATTGGAAGGATATACCGCTAAAAATATAAAAAAGTATAAAATTAAAAATTAAGTAGGCTTTGCAATCAAATTTTCATATTTTTGACCATTTTCTCTACAATTTTTACCCCAAAAAAGTAATTCATCTACGCGATAACCTTAAAACTTCGGGTACATATTTCCAATAATGTTATAGCTAGAAACCTCCCGAAATTTCAGCCAGATCGACCAATAACTTTTTGAGCTATAACATGAGCAGTTTTTCGAAAGACGCCTAAAGGAATACCTTATAACGCCGCCATTTTGTTTTGTTTAATAAAGAAAAAAAATCTTAACACTTGAAAGTTGTAATAAGACAATGTCAAAATTTTAAAACAATGCGATTATTCCATCACCTTTAAAAAAATGCATGAAAAATGATACATTTTCGGGCGTCTAAAGAGATTTCCCACCTTAATACCGCTGACACTACCTGTCACGCCGTCTGACATCCGCCGCAACCCGTTTAGCAGACCGTACCATACCTCTGCCAATTTTAAAGAATAATAAATAATTAAAATACTACGCAACAGTCAAAAGTAGTAATAAAACATACCCTAAGTCTAAAAAATTGTGAAAAAATCCGTCCTTAAAAAAACATGAAAATCAGCAATTTTTTTCTCGCCTAAAGGTATCGCCCCCCTTAATTTGCACGGGACCTAATCAATATTTTTTCTTCGTTAAAAGACATTCTAAAATCAGAGAAATTATAGGACCTCATTGACTAGGACTGATTTTCGGTGTCCTCGAGACAATTTGGGAATGTAGGAGATACCTGAAGAGCAATGACAATCGAGAGATCGGATTATTTTTGACCGTTCGGCAACGGAGAAAGACGCGGGTTGAGATCGAATCTCTTTCGAGATATTATTTTCAACGTTCGCGCGACCATTTTAGAAGATACGAGCCCTGGGAATAGAGCGAGGACAGAAAAAAAAGCAAAGCTCGCTGGAGTAGGGGATATACGAGGTGAGAGAAAATACGTATAGCTGGCTCCGAAAAATATAAAAGCTGAGCGAAATATAAAAGCGCGTAGAGGCTTTAAAAAATGTCTCTCGCTCCGAAGTTCCGAGCATTCAATATTTCGCGCGATCCCTCGTCGTTCTCGCGCCTGATAATCGTGAATCACTCTCATTCACGTATTTACTTGGCTTATAATTCAGCCCCGATGCTTTTTACCGTACCCACGTAGGGGTCGGAGCCATATAGCTGCGGCGCAAATTCGTGACACGCACGAAGAAAAAAAGATCCGAACTGCTTTCCATCGAATATTTTTATTCCAACGGTCCGAATTTTTCGACGCGTAGATATCAGGATTGAGAGCAAATTCTTTTAATCGCCATCAATATCTTACACAGGCAATATTTCGATCTATCTCATTTTCTTTTTCGCAAATATGAATTTTATTTAATTGAATAGCGGTGATATTGTTAATACAAATGCCTACCAGTCTTTCTACGGAAAAACGCAATTTTTACGTATTTTCGTACTTTTCACTGTAAATTCGAATGATCGATCGAAATAATCAGCCGATTGACGTATTTTACAAAAGTGACAGTTCATGGAGTTGAAGTTTCCACCGTTGGAATGTAATGAAAGATACTTTTTATATTTTCATTTCCTTATTTTTATTGTTATGCAAAATCAATTTTTTCATATCTCCATCGTAGATGTCTGAATAAGGGTCTTGAAAATTAATAAAGGGATTTTTGCAGGCGCAATTTGCTGAAAGAAATTCATAAGTATTCATTTTTATTGCATGCCAACGATGCGAAATTCAATCTCACGACAGTCACGGTTCTTCTTCTTTTTATTTTCCACGACTTTTCTTCAATCCTTATTAATAATATAAAATGTTAGTCACCAAGAATCTATCTGCGTCGACTCACTTTAAAAAACCATCCGACAACGAGTCAGTTCAATTTCTTAATCTCAATAAACCTTTTATTGACAGTCCTTTTTTTTACTATCCAGACCACGACTTTCCTTTGATTCTCGTTAATATTATAAAATGTTGTTCAGGAATGATCTATCTGCGACAACTGGCGTAAAAAATTGTCCGATAACGAGTCAATTCAATTGATTTATTTGATTAAACCTTCTATATTTATTCACTCACTAAAACCCATGGTCTTAAGGTATTCCTTTCGCGGAGGGCCGTTTTTTATAGGGGCATAAGCAGGGCCCTTCTGAATCATCGATAAACCACAGTGGCGCTTAATAAAAAATAAGTTACAATCAATTATTATATCTAATGATAAACTAAAATAAAAAATTCTCTGAAAAGTCGTGACCGCGAAAATTCTCATGCTAGTCACATTTTTCTAAATTCTATCATTAATTTTTCTTTGAACATTCGGTGACCCCCATTTCTTTTTCTCACTATGGAATCTTTAGATTTTTTACACGCGTGAGCAGTTCATATCAGGCATTTAGAGTTATTTAGTGTATAAATTATCAGATAGAAATGTGGTCAGTGTGTGATCTCCGTAAAGCGCCGCATAAATGAGACGATTTTTAGAGGCATCATTTTTCATTACCAGTATGCTGAGATGCATTTTCACTTGATCATAGACAAAAATAAGTTGATTGTTAAATATTCGGGTTCGTAAAAAGTATATCTTAACTTTCTAAATTAATTATTATTATCGTGTCAATTTCCAATGGTGCTGGGTGAAATGCGGGGATAACCCCAAAATACTTTCTTTTATGCTGTTCGACTATTCCTACGGCAACAATTAAGGCGCGTTATTATATCTTTGCGTTATTATAACGAGTTGTCGAAACTGGTCTTCCTCATGTTCTTCGCGGGCCTCTTCTTCCTGGCCGTTCTCGACGGAAAGACGTCTATATATATGCTATCACTGACAGATATGTCCAGGGACTCGCTCCGTTGACAAACTCCCCCGCACGTATATATATATATATATATATATATATATATATATATATATATATATATATATATATATATATAGGTACACACACACACACACACACACACACACACACACACACACACACACATACACATGCATGCATGCATGATGAGAGGGAGGGGATGAAATTATAGCAATTCGGTCAGTCTCGACGATTACGAGATGCTCTCTTATTAAATTTACGGATATGTGCATATGTGTATGTGCGCGCATTTTTGCGTATATATATACGCACTTAACAGCCGCGCTAAAGTCGAAATATTAATGAGTAAATTAAATAAGCGCGGATATTGAATTTCATCAGTATATAAAAATAATTTAAAAATTCATATTAAAAATCGACAAAGTATTATTTCTAACTATCTTCAGTGGACAAATGATTTTCTTTTTAGAATAGTAAAAGGTTCAATGCAATTCAGAAACCATCCGTTTGTTGCAGGATAATTACGACAATTTTCATTCCACTACAAATAATAATCCTCATTATTCCTGATCGTTAATTATAACACTTTTATAACGAGGAAAGATATTTTTCGGTTGTTACATTTTTGGAGACTAGGGGAAATATAGGTCATATTTCCGCATTTATTCGTGAATCCACAGCCGAGTGCTTGACGTTTTTTTTTCCTCACGAAAATATTACACAATATTTGGTCGTAATTTGGCTGATTCCGATCGTGGCTGGCTTGAAAAAGTTTTATTTACGTTTAAACCTCGTAGCTGGCAGTAAGGTGCATTTAGCGAGTCCTCCGCGCTGCCTTTGACCGCGAAAACAATCCGGACGCAACTCTCCCTCTCTCGCTCTCTCCCTCTCTCATTCTCAAGTAGAATTAATGCCGAACGAGCAATTATACATCTCGTTCCCGAACGTCTATAGGGTGGTTTATGCACGGGAATGCATTTTCCAACGGCGAGTGTGCCAGCTTTGCCTTATAGATTTTTATTCACTTACTTTTGTGCACCACACGCACACGTGCACGTGCACAAACACTCGTTGGTCCATTATACCAGCGATATCCGCGACACCCACGCAATGTCCCAAATCGCGAGCTTGCGCGTTTGAAAGCTCGTGTCTTTTTCGTGCCCCACAGAGGCCATTACTGAGCCGAGAAGAAACGCGAATAAATCGTGCAACAAGTAAAATTATGACTTGTTAAAAATTTATTTAAAAAAAAAAGGAAAACATCAACTAACTTTTTTGACGATCTAACTTTTTTGTCGTCCGCCCAATT
This sequence comes from Ophion obscuratus, assembly GCA_964007375.1. Lineage (NCBI taxonomy): Eukaryota > Metazoa > Arthropoda > Insecta > Hymenoptera > Ichneumonidae > Ophion > Ophion obscuratus. The sequence continues at coordinate 42,025,251 of OZ023312.1, forward strand.
CGATTGGAGGGCAACGCACTTGGTGAGAAAGAAATTCTGGAGGAGGAAAGGAAGAAACCTCAAAATCGAACGTCACGAAAATTCTTACAAATTCAACATCCAGATTACGAAGCTATGTGCCACGATTGAATATTGTGCGAAGGAATTGTCGCTTCCTTCGAGGCTAATTAATCGTCCGCTGTACAGTGGCGACTCAATTGAACGTGAGAGAAAAAGAAAGACAGAGAATCGAGGAGAAGAAAAGAGTCGTTTCGGTACCTGCAGCTTGCCCACTCTGGCACACAACAGTTTTAGCATTCGCTCGTGCTCTCGAGCTCCCACACACCGGCGACGGAAAAGCTGTCCGTCGTATATTTCGCATACGTATAGTCATACGTCGAGTCGGGAGTATCTCTCGAAAGCTCAGAACCTTCCCAGTACCCATACGAAGCAACACGAGACCCTCTATACCCGTAATTCGAACCCTCCGAGATTTGTTCATCTCTTCGACCGAATAAACGTAACCGGAAGCCAAAACGAATATCCATTGCCCAATAACTATTATGGATTTCTTTTCGAGAGAGATAGCTGTGCGAGAAACTCCACAATTTGTCAGAATTAATATTTATAATTAAAAGAAACTATTTGGAGTATTTCTTAATGACTCCTGAACTTATGACTTATTGGAAAGGCATCCCTGATTTTGTTTATCAATTTCTGCCGTTCGGCGTATTGTGAATTTGATATTTTTTCGTATCGAATATACACGAGGGTGCATGACGTCCTCAGTGACGTCGTTGCAAGAATGAGAAAACTATGCACGCACGCACACACGTGTGGGAAGGGGCTACATGTTGATATATATATATATATATATATATATATATATATATATATATACCGTGTAGTATATACCCAACGGCTGGCTAATTTACGCGAGAGGCTACGGAAGAAGAAGAAGAAGAATAAGAAGGAGAAGAAGAGGCTCGACTCTGGAAATAGTATCGGCCAGCGAGCTCGACAAAGATCTAACGCCGAGCACCACGGAACCTCGAGTGTCGTCTTATATATACGTATACATAAGAGCGCCAACATTTTTCCTCCATACGAAAACCCTTTTTTTACGTCAAACAAAAACGTTTTTTTTCGTACCTAGTCGTTTTTTAATGGCCCTGCATCGAGATTTCACTTTTATCGATTTGCTGCAACTGTTTCTTTCCCATTCCCACTTTTTTTCAATATTTTCGAGGTTTTTCGGATCATAGGGAAATGCGTAAATACCCAGTAATTGTTGTAACGCGTTATGTACCCTAAACAATTAATTTCAAAAATTCTTGTGTCTCCTATAAATTCTATTCTCCTATAATCCTATTCCTATAAATTCTATTCTCTCCTATAAAAATCCTGTGGATTGTGACGTAGAATATCGAAAGATATTTTTTACAGCAACATTTTCGTAATAGATCGCACTACATTGGCGAACTTGATTTAATTTGGTCAATTTAAGAAAAAGTTAAAGACAATTAGTCGCGAATCTTTATAAGACGTAACTACGTCAGCTTTAAGTCCTACGGAATTTGATATTTTGTGTGGTGGTAGTCATCCAGAGAATCCTGAAATTTTGTGAGAAACTCGAACGTCATTCGGCTCTAAATTGTTAATACCTACGCGAAGGTTGCCCACGTTCTATAAGAAAAGTACACGGTGCACATTTATAGTAGCGTTGAGTTAAGGGGTCTGCTCACTTTAGACACTCATAGAAGGCTGATTTCGTGCATTTTTTTGATAGGTTTATATTATAAATATTGATATAAAAGTTGTTACACTCAATAAATACACTTTCGAAATAGACTAAAATTTTTTTTATGTATTTATATACTCCAAACTAACTTTAAACGCGTTTTTTCTCGAAACAACTCGACAACTTGTTGATAAAATCTGCGAAACTACTGAACCGATCCTTGTGAAATTTTAACCACATATTCGTTACAACTATAGCTGTAGCGCATATCAAGGATTTTTTAAAATATTGATATTTACTATTTTCTGCCAGAAACGGTGAAAAAAAACACTTTTTTTCGAAATATGTCCGCCATTTTGTTATTTTTGCATACATCAAAAATCGTCTGATATGCGCTATAGCCATTAACATACTGAATCTAAAACCGTTTGATTTTTTTGTTTCGGATTATCAATCTCCGAGATTTCATCAACAGACCAACAATTTTTTTAGGACATTTTTTAACTATCATTTTCATCTAAAAATATTGACTTAAATAAACAATTTTTTTTAAATGTATTTCGACAGTGTTTTTATTAAGTGTAACAACTTTTATATCAATATCTATATTATAAACCTATCAAACAAATTCATGAAAATATCCATTTAGCGTCTAAAGTGAAAAGACCCTTGAATCCATTTCTTCTCCTCAATACGCTTGATATCTAGGGACTTTCAGCATTCCGTGGATATTTTCTACTGATCATCAAATGCAAATAATGACGAGATATGCTTTTTCGTTCTCACCAGCGAACCTCATCCGGGCAATTTCAACATATAGGGAATCTAATTATCAACGACTCAACCTTCAATTCGGTTGATTGTAAAATACCCAACCGCAGAATTCAACGTTACTCCCCAGGATGCGATACACCTGCAGACAATTTTAACATTTTATAGAACACTTACACACTCGTTTATTTCATTTTCGTTACATTGTTTAATGTGAATGCTTGAATTTTAAATATTTTCGTAGGAGGAGGGCGGGTTTTTCACTGGTAGGCAGAGTGATGTTTGCATCCATTGACTTGCTGGCATACGGTGTAATCAATCTAGATATTATCAGGAGATTTTAAACATCAATCATTATGATCGTGCTATCATCGTTTTTCTCGACATATATACGTCGTCCAAGAGATGTATTTGGATAAAGCGATATATAGGAACGTGTGCCCGTCGAGTCTAGATCTGTAGGAACTTATCTTTTGGTCGTCTTGCCGCGCTGGGTCGGTATATAGTACAACAGGCAAAAAGCAGGAACGGGGCGACGCGCGCGCGCAACAGTGCCAAAATAACTTGGTACGTATTCTAAAAGCGTTACAGGCCACCGAGGGAGCGCCGTCGCGATCGACGGCTACCTCCTGGTCGGCCGGCCTTGCGGCCACCACACCGATTCGCCCGAATCTCTCGCTCTGTCTCTGGTCGAAATCTCTTTCCTCTCATTCTCTTATTTCTTTAACCTCTTCTTCGCACCGTCATCCACCTCCACCGCGGAGTGTCTAAAACGAACGTTTTCTCGAGTACGAATGATTTTTCATCCGCGGGCGAAGAGTCATCGAGGCTTTAACGATATTTGCCCGCTATAGGTTTTTCTTTTTCGGTAGCCCATGTAGCTAGTAACGCGACGCGGCCTTGGGAGACCTCGACCTCTTTCCTCCGAACGTGACGAAAATCAAAATATACCATCCGGGTAAACCGGAAATCGTCTTTTTCTCACCGGGCTGGCGGACATCTATCGATGATTTTCGCCTGACATTTTGGTGCGTGCTTTCGTTCATTTTGAATTTCGCCGCCATGCGCGTGCAACGCGACGAAGCACGGAAATGGCGGACGCGCGTCGTCCCTCACCTCGCAAATTCGCGCTGTCCGCACGCACCTGCTTTTCACTTTTTCGCGGTTATTTTTGCGGGAGATTCTACTTAGCCAGTGAACCTTTGCTGGGATCACAAATTTCAACGATTTTTGTATTTTTTTTAAAGTTGTAGGTTATGGTGTGATTGGAGTTGTCGCCACAGGAGGTCAGGGTCGGCGCTTGAGTACTTTTTGGGCGCGGGAGATGGCGATAAGTGTCAGTTGAAAATTGTAATTGAAAGACTCGGACCTATGGCACGTGGTTTGTCTACATCTGGAGGCACATGCGGAGCCAATTTCTCAAAAGTAGGTCATAAACGTAGAATGCGACGTGGGCAGTTTTTCAAATCTGATCTCGAAACTAAACGAGGCCCAGGAGTTTCTTTACCCAGTGCATTTATGTAACTTGATGAAAGAATTCATGAAAATTGTCATATTCGTGGTCTTGGATTTCGCAAAAATCGGTGGTGATAGACAGCGACGGAAACATGGAGATTTCTCACTGACAACTCGCGAAAATTCCTCGAGTTGATTTATTGGCAAGATTCTATGATTATATTTCGCTAGAGAAACTGAGTTGCGTCAACACCTCGTTGCACACTGCAGTGTAAACAATATTACAACATTCCAACGTAATAGCATGGCTGAAGTAGCTCTATACCGTGCTTGAGGATATATTAAACGTACAGTCGTGTTCAAAAAATAGCAAATACATTTTTCAAAATCACATCCTCTGCAATGATTCGAAATTTGCTTCAATGGAGGCCTGTCTGATGATCGAATAATCGCTCTTCAAAATAACAATCGTTGAGGTGTCAAGTAAATTTCTAACAGACGGAATTTCATTTCAACCTGTTCCAAAAAAATCCATTCTCCGTACACCAATGTGCGTAACGAAGAAACAAAAAATATTAACCGCTTGAATTCGTGAAGATCCTTTCATCGAATAAAAGAAGCTAAGGAAGAACCCGTTAAATTAAAAACGATCAGTAAAGGCTCGTGGAAAACTAAACGAAATAAAATACACCTCAGAGTCAGTGATTTAAGGTATTTTTTACGGCCCGAAAATATCGCCTTTTAGCGGAGTATTTTGTGGGGTGGGGGGGCATAAGCAGGGCCCTCATGAATCATCGGTAAATTACGATGGCGTAAATAAAGAATTTCGAGCAAATTTAGTAGATTTGGACATTTTTAAGTTTTTTCTTCTGAAAAGTCGCGTCTATAAAAATTCTTCTGCTAGTCACATTTTTCCAAATTTTATCATGAATATATTTTTTAAACATGCGACGACTCCGTTTTTATTGTCGTTTGGGAAACTTTCGAGTTTTTTACAAGCATAGAGTAGTTTATATCAGGCATCTAGAGTTATTCAGTGTATAAATTATAACATAGAAATGTGGTCAGCGTGTCATCTCCATAAAGTGTCGTATAAATGAGACGATTATTAGAGTCGTATTTTTTCGTTAAAAGTTTGATAAATCAGCTTGAAAGTTTACCAGTATACTGAGATGTATTTTTACTTCATCATGGACGAAAATCAATCAATCGTTGAATATTCGGGCTCTTGAAAGGAATACCTTAAATAAATAATAGTTTCTCTTTTGAGTATTGCACATATGTGCTTACTTTTATAAGCATTGCACTTATGTACAAAAACGTATTGCACATAAGTGCAGTTTATGTGTGATTACTGTAACGTCAAAATGAAAAAAAAAAATGATCTTGCCTGCCAAGAAAATCGTTAATTACGTGAACCTAATGATCTTCAAACTATAATTATTCATCAAGCTGACGAACAACTAACTTATTTTCTCTCGTCCGTAACTAGGAAGCCTGATACCTGGCAAGTATGTATCATGTGGACATCTTTACTGTTTTAGTCAATTTCTTTTTAACCACTACAGATTGGCAATCATTTATCTATTTCCGTGTCAATTTGTAGTTCCTTTGATCTCCGAGCAAGCTGCAACGAGGCAATGTGGCCAGGCCAACATGAAAAGCCAAAAAAAAAAAAAAGAATTACGAAAAAAAATGCTCTCGTTTTTTGGAGGCGACTGTACAAGCAAGTACGTCCCGAAAAACTTGGCGTATTCGGTTCTCGTTCGTCGGGCATCGACTCGTCACGAAGAAGCTCTCTTCCCAGCCCCCGTATGGTGGTGTGAAAATCTGTACCCGCGCTCGCGCGAAGGGAACAGAGGCTGTCCTCATCTACCCATTACGCAATAACGACCACCCTCTCCCTCTCACATTTGCCATCACGTGTTGGTAATCCAAACGCGTTAACTTCTTCACGCATTTGTATATAGAACGCTCCTACGTCATCGAGAATATCGCGCATTCATAAATCCACATAAAACAGGTAAATCGCTTTTGCGTATGCTTCATCTTATTTCCAAGAATTCGAATTCGAGACAACAAAAGCTATGAATATTAATAAATAAATAAATAATGATAATGCGGATAAAATAAAGAAAAAAAAATAAATTTTCGTAAATAATAAATAAAATTTGTTCAATATTCTAAAGTTAAGTAGAAATTTCATTATTTTTAAATCAAAATAAAAAAGGACAAAAATGTCATCCATCAAGTGAGGAAAATTCGATTTATAATTTGAATAATGGGTTAATTTGTAAAATGATTAAGCTGGACTTGTACTCAGTTTTTCATCCGCAAGCTCAATGATTTACACTCGCCACGATTGCTGGCTGTCATCATATGAAGAATTGATTATCTCCCATGAATATTGTGCTACCTTTCCCTCTCTCTCTCTCTTTGACTTGCCTTTTCATTGGCCATAACGTTGGAATGAGTGCGTATAACAATCGAACTTACACCAATAAACGGCGACAAAGTCCTTCTCGTTGAGCAAACGTTCGAGTTGTTTGGCGTTAACTTCTTCGATGACGGGCTCCGCTTCTTTGCCGCCGTGATGATGATGGGTCGGGGATGAAGCTCCGGTGTTTTTCGCCGATGCTGAACCGGCACGAGTAGCACTACCAGCGTCATCGGCACGAGTTCTCGCGGCCGCATCACCGTAACCACCGTAACAACTTGCCGTTATCAATACGAGAAAACCAACGAGTAGTATACTCGAGAATCGGGGCATCATTAAACACGAGATTACACCACGTTTATTCCCGTTCTTGACCGTCCAACATTCCCGGCACCGAGCCGAACCGTCGTTCGTCGTCGACATCGCCGCACTAACTGCCACGGTTATTTTTGATTTTCCACGTCCTACACACCGCCCATCTTGAATCGTAGGTAAATGTAAGCTTCGCACACCAACACAGTCACGCACTTTGGGCAAAAAAAGCACACGCGAGCGCTCTCTCTCTCTCTCTCTCTCTCTCTCTCTCCCTCAGTCGATCTCTCGTCAGCACGAACCACTCGCAGCCAGGAAAGCTCGGGATGAAGGAGAACGAAGAAGATGCGACGAGACGATGTGATTCAAGCTGCTTGAGCCTCGAGGACGGACGAAGAACGAGCCACCCCAGCCCTCGCAGTGACATACAACGATAGTGCCTCTAAATCGCGATTGAAACTTATCTACTCGATCTACTGACAGATGCTCGTTCATGTGACAGGCGAGGAATCATGAGGAGGCGAGGAAAAATCACATCTTAACGCAACAGCTTCCCATGGGAATTCCAGATTTTTGTTGGTCACTTAGCTTGGGAATGACAGAAAGTGAAAGTATAATCATTAATCCGATGGGAAATTAAGGCTAGTGTGATAATTACGAACACCCGTTCGACACTTGAGGAAACTCAAATTGAAGAGGAAGGTCCTATGTATGGTGCAGAAATCAAAGATTGAAGATTGAAATTCCATTAACTTATGGTTACGATAGAACTGAGGGTAAAAATTTGAACGGGTTTTCCTCGAAACTATGTTTTTCAAAACTGTGTACACGATTTCGCGGTTTCTAATGAACGGAATGACTTGGAATTTGATACACTATTCAGTGTAATAGTCTTGATGGGTGTAGTTCCAAAAAGAGCATACCTCGGATTAAATTGGAATTTCGTGTACCCATGTCGTGTAACTACTCGCTGATTACGAATATGATAGTTAAAATACCCGCAAATTTGATTTTCAAGGTCAAAACCTCACAAAAACTGATTTTTTAAAAGTTTTTCTACTTTATTTTAATGAATGTTGAGCTTAGAGGAAAATGTTTTCTTTAAAAGTTGTAGCGTATGAAAAGAGTGATCTTTTATGTTCTATACAGTTTTTGTCTAAAACCATTCTGTTTCAAGAAAAATGGGATAATGCTCCAATAAGTACGTTTTGCTAAACTCCATTAGTTTCGATATTGTCTACTTACGCACTTTACCACGGGATGGTTGGAGTTTGTTTGAGTTTGTTTGTTGTGTTGTGTGCTTTTCTGGTTTGTTTGGGTTTGTTTGTTGTGTGTTGTTTGTTGTTTAGGTGTGCGTATAGTGTTAAACGACAAACTGCAACCTTCCCGCGGTGAAGTGCGTGAATAGATAATATCAAAACTAATGGAGTTTAGGAAAATGTACTTTTTGGAACACTATCCCATTTTTCTCGAAACAGATTGCTTTTAGACAAAACTGGTATAAAACATAAAAGATGAATATTTTTATAGGCTACAACTTTTCCAATGAACATTTTTCTCTAAGATCAACATTTATTACAATAAAATAGAAAAACTTTTATCAAATCAGTTTTTGTGAGTTTTAACCTCGAAAATCAAATTTGCGGGTATTTTCACTATCACATTCGTGATCAGCGAGTAAAAATACATGGGTACACACAATTTCAAATTAATCGGAGGTATGTCCTTTTCGGAACATCGTCTTGACGGCCGTTTTTTTTTCTTAACATTATTTTTCACTAGTGTTTAGCAATAATAATTTCATATTTCCTCAAAAAATCTTTTTAAAAATTCCAACATTTCTTTTGATGATTGAAACGCGATAACAAAAAAAATCTCGGTCAAATCTTAGCCAATATTATCTTTTGTACGAAAAAAAAAAACTTTTTTTTTCGTTTCAGATCAACCGGGTGGCCAAAGTCAAGTACACGGTTCAGCCCCTCACGTTCAAAGGTCCTTCACGAGGTTGTTTAGAACTTCTTTAGCCCTACGCCGACACACCGGGTCATTTTGACCCGGACGAATTCTAAATAAAATACTCACCTTTGCCAAAACAAAAATGTTCAATATCTTTTTGCAACGAATTAATTTGATAACTTCCCAATGTCAATTATGCAGACGTATTAAGAAATGTTTAAAGTGTATCCCTGATTTTCGTCAATGAAAACCGACCGAAGGGTTCTTAATGGCAGGTGGATGAACTACTGTCCAGGTCAAATTGACCCATCGTGTGACAATGGTGGCCAAATATAAGTGTGTCAACGAAGGGTTAATTATGGATATTTAAAAATGAAATTCGGTACACAACTCCGTTAAGGTACGTACAAATAAGTATCCAAACGATTTTTCAAACACAATACTTATTCGTCCAAAATTGATTTTTTTAAATAACCCTGATTTTCAGGTCATCACAGTAGCCTAACCCCTAATTGTAGGCAGGCGAGGGAGGGTCAGTTTCAAACAACTGGATACTAAAAAGGTTTTGGATTCAATCGAAAGCATTTCAGTTACCTTAGAGCTGGGTGACTTAGGGCTTTGATGACAATTCCCTGACGTGGATTGTCATCAAATGTGCACCAATTCTTTTGTATTCGAATAAAACATTGTTGTTTATTGCAGGAAACAGCAATAAAGTTCGACAACCAACTATTTGCATAGAAATGTTGTAAAAAATATGCAAACAACTCGACCTTCATTTTGCTCGACTAAAATCGTAGCCAAGTTGCTGTGAGCGAGTAATGAGGCAAAACTCTGACGACTTCACTGTACCAACGTGAAACTTGACTGCGTGCTAATAAAAATCCACCGTAAAAAACTACAACAATACTGGGCGATACTCAGTGGTCAAAGCGATGGTCAAACGCCGAAAGCCCAGAAAACGAAATCGAAAAATAGTCTCAAACCTATAGATACACTATCGAAACGCACGCGAATATCCTTCACCTCCACAAATTTGCGAAAGCTATTACATTCTCGAAAATGTTTGTTATTACGTATTCGTATTATTTTGGCAATATCGTCGATACGCCCAACCCACATAGAAACACGTTCGTGTCTCGATTGCTATATCGAACCCACAAACACGCAGGCTTTTCAGCACAGTGATCGACAGTTATGTGTCTGGTTTTACTATTCGAACGATCTTGTTTTAGAACATTCTATTAGGGGCCGTCCATAAATTACGTCATCGACTTTTGCTGATTTTTGACCCCCCCCCCCCTGAAATCATCCTATCCGTCATATCGTTGTGATCAAATTAACGTTACCGTCATCTAACGACCAGACCCCCCCCCCCCCCCCTATTTTAAAATGACGTAATTTATGGACGGCCCCTTACGCATGGGCTCGCGACTGCTTACACGTCGACGATGTTAATCGTTTCCTGTGTATTCCAAAAGCAACGCGCACTTCATGGAGGGGGGGGGGGGGGATTAAAAGACTTTTGTGATTTTGCGATCAGGGCCGTAGGAACCGAAACGAGAAAAAACACAGACTCATCAGTGCGGTGGTCTCAAATGTCTATTCTGGCATTGATCCAGTAGTTTATCCAACTTGTGCCGATATTCAATGTCGAGACAACGACTGACACGTGTATACCCGTGCAGAAATTTTGACCGGGATACCCTATGTTCGATCAAATCCCGATCAGGATTTGTCATGGATTCCCCAAAACCGGTATCCCGGTTAGAATCCAACTTGCATCAGTATCGGCATATGTACGACAATGATGGCATTATTTTGAAAATTTTGGCGTCTCGTGTATTTTCTGTATTACTATGGAATTCCTATCTATAGATAGGAATTTCTGTCTATTGATTCCTATCTATAAAATTCCTATCTATAGATAGGAATTACATAGTAATACCGAAAATACACGCGATGCCAAAATTTTCAAAATTATGCCATCGTCGTCGTACATATTCCGATACGGATGCAAGTTGGATTCTAACCAGGATACCGGTTTTGGGGAGTAAGTCTCTGTTTATACCCACCGACATGTCGGTGGGTATAAACATGTATTTAAGACAAATTAAAATCAAATTCACAATGATTAGATTAAAATTTACACCAACCGTGAGTTCTTACGTATTTCGAGAGAAAACATTTCGTCGAGGCAAAGAAATTTTTGCAAAAAAAGTTGTGAGTTTCGAATATTACATTATAACTATGAAAAAAATCACAAAATGAGTTGTGAATTTCCTCAAGTTGAAGAAAATAAAAATCGAATTCACGACAGTTATATTAAAATTTACACCACAAGTGTAAACGTATTTTGAGAGAAAACATTGTGTTGAGGCAAAAAAATGTTCGCACAAAAAGTTATGTGCAAAAATTTCTTTGCCTCGAGACAATGTTTTCTCTCAAAATACGTACGAACTCACTTTTGGCGCAAATTTTAATCTAATCATTTTGAATTTGATTTTAATTTGTCTTAAATACGAAAAAATTCACAACTAATTTTGTGAATTTTTTTGTATTTATAATTTCTTGTCGATACATTTGCATTCACAGATTTTGATATGAATTTTTTTTTAATTCACATCAAAATCTCGCGATGAGCGCGATCTGCCATTTGAATCTTTGGACAAATTTTTTTTTTATTGATAGTTTAATGCACCAAAACTTTATAAATGTTATTTATTTTTATAATAAATTTAACATGTCATAATTCCATTGTTGACATTGTATTTCAGCCTGTATTCATCCGTGATCCTTCCCAGATTCCTCAATGATTCCACGGGGAATCTATTTAGAGTCATTAAAGGATCCGGTTCTGGATCCCTAATGGAATCCAGTTTACAGATCTTACATTTAGTCTTCGAATCTGATCCGATTTCGGACTAGATCCCGACTGGGAGCCCGGGATACAAGTCAGAATCCAGCTGTATCCCTGCCAAAATTTCTGCATGGGTAGCACCAGCAGTTGAATAGTTAAATGCCACGTTAAGCGTTGGCGGACGCCAATACTTGGATTGGTGGCCGTCTATCCCGGTTTGGCTTGCCTACTATCAAGCGGGGGGCAGTTTTACTGTGAGTTTCCGATAATGTCACGATGGAAAGTCATTGCTGCGAATCCGCCTCTATATGGGTACACGCTTTTCATAGTTTCTCTGTGCCCTCGTGAATATACGGTACAGTGGTGGTTGGTAGTGCATTGAGAAAAAATGTGGTGGGTGAAAGTAACCAGGGTGGAAAAGTACACGACCAGGCCATACGTGCATTCGAAGGAATATTTTAACTAGAAAAAGAAAAAACTACTAGATTTGGTTGGAAATTTGGCATAGGGTAGTTCCGGGGGAGTTGGCCATAAGGAGATGGCCAATAGAAATGTTTCGTCGAACCGCGCTTTACATTTCACCTGTTACTGCTCAATTCGCTTCGCGTCGTGCGCAGGTATAAGTGTACGAGCAAAAGTTTGGCAACAAAATGTTAAGGTAGTACGAGCGTGCAATCTTGATTTTTATAGATTTTGTTCAAATTTTAACCAGACATTGTTCATATCATTATTAGGGTGGCCCTTGGTATGGGTAAAAAAAAATTGATCGCGCCGCCCATCAAAACAGTTCGAAATAATATAAAAAAATCTACGCGAAGCCTCAGCTATGTCCGTTAAGAGGAAGGGGTGCCTGTAAGTATGAACTTAAATTTAAATATCCATTTTTCTTCATGATTGGAGAAATTTCGGTTTTTTAAATCTAGTTTATTTGTCAATTTTTCACCACGATATTTCTGTGGTTTAAATAAGTAAATTCGTACTGGACGAACTATTATCGTCTTGAAGGGCGGCGCGATCAATTTTTTGTTTACCCATATCAAGGGCCACCCTAATCATTATGCATGTTTGAGTGAAATTTCAGAACAGATTGGGAGATAATGGGTTTTTAAATTGCAACTTTTAACATTGAGGGTCTATTGGGTGCACAAAAATTATACCGATTTCGATTATATGTGTTCTAGATGTGGGCAAAAGAAAAAAAAAGAATCAAAACATATAACCAAAGCGAAAACCGAGACCATAATGCTGGGTAACTGGCCATCCCACCTCTACTCCAATGGCCATCACACCCGGATATTCCGGGAGAGATAGTCATTCGTGATGTTTAAAAAATAACAATTTTAAGGTTGATCTAAAGGGAGTTCGTTTTAATTACGTAAATTATCTTAAAGTTAAATGTTCAAAGTTTAATTACAAATGAAAGATAAGTTAAAAAACGTCTGTACTTTTATTTTGACGGATCCTTGAAAAAACTGTGGCCAACTACCCCGGACTTACCCTATATATAGGACTACTGGTTATTGGTTATTGATCCCGTGAAAGGGTTGTACGACATGTTTTCCATTATCAATTAACCCAGTAATGCTTTATACAAAAGTGGAGCATTTTCAAGAGATTATTATTATTATTTTAAATGAGGTGTAGGCAATTTTAAAAATTGATTTTAAAAACTTGTATGGAATTGAACGCTTTTATTATTGGAAGTTTCAGGACACGGTAACGAAGAATTATCGAAAATAAAATAAGAATAATTATTTTACTTGCAGAGTTCTGGACCCCTAATTCAACGTTTGCGGATTATTCTTATTTTATTATTGATAACTCTTTGTTACTGTGTCCTCAAACTACAAATAATGGACAAGTTTGATTACATACAAATTTTTTTTGCGAAGTGCTTTCTGGACTTCGGCTGTAAATCGATTACAGTTAAATATTTTTACACAAAAAAAATAGAGTTCCGATAATACTTTTTCGAATACTTAATTTTCATAGAAATTTATCGTCACGATTTTCTAAATAAAATCCCAAACACGAGCTGTTTTCGAGTGTTAGAACTAGGCATAACCAGTTAAAACGCTCAGGATGGAAAAAAGTAAATTTACGTGCAAGCATTATCTAAGCTCATCAACTTTCTTTTTCTGGAGACTTTTGGCGATTTCGTTACCCACTCTCTTTCCTCTTTCGGTGAACGCAATGTTTTTTTTCGCACAAGAAGATTATCGGTGGACTTTTGTTCCGAAAATGCGGTAAAAACATTGAATCACCGATAAATGTGTGCATCACTTTTGAAAAGCTCGAACATGCTGCCTCGTTCAGTGTATATCTCATTCAGTTCAGTTTACGTACTGAGTAATCTCCGTGGTCAAGGATCAATGCATTAAATTGTGAGGGTTGAGGTCGGAGTTCGTGAACGCTTTAATATTCCCAAATAAAACTCTATATATGGTCTCCTGTGACTCGTCACACTCCCAGACGAGAATGTTATCGGGGATCAAAATTAAGAGAGATATTTTTTTTTAATTTCAAGAAATCTTCCATATTTTCCTTTTGAATATGATCGGTACTTGAGCATCGTAGACGGTGCTACAAATTCACCTGCAAATGTGATAAAACAATTTGCCGATAAGGCTATTCTTTGAGCCACGCGATAACTGGCAGATGGTTCCCAAAGATAAATCCAGATTTTCGCTGCTCATTTGATTCAGCCGAAAACTTCAGTTTTAGGTATGAGAAATTACAAAGCAAGCATGTTTTGTAATTTTTTATACGAATCATGCAATTATTTTGGGCGAAAATTGGAAAACTGGTTCTCATTAATATTTTTGGGCTTGGGAATACTTTGATGCATCAACCATATGATAAACATCAAAAAGCGAAGGTTTCCAAGTATCGTTCGGACCGAGATTTTCTTATTGGTACTAAAACAGAATAATATATATCATAAATTGTATAAGATGAAAAAATAACATATATCTACACTACTCCAAGAAATTAAAGGAACAGACATTTTTTTTAAATGTTTTATGGTCGTATCGAGATGGAAAAAAGCATTTAGGAGTTTCAAGTTTCTAGTTACGAGATCTTTTGGCAAACATTTTTTGTGAGCTACGGTTATCGCGCAATCATAAGAAACAGCAGGAGAATTTTTTTTCCAAATTTTTTGGTTTTTTTTTTCAACGGTCCACGGGCTCGGGAATTTGTTTTCCAGTCAAATCAACATACAGATCAGTTATCTCGTTTATTCAGCTTTAATTTGGTTTTTTTGTCTCTCCACACCAATTTTTGCTGAGATATCCGACTTTGAATGAAAAAAGTTTTTCTTTGATGTCCGTTTGTCTTTGATCATCGATATCTCAGCAATCAATGATCACACAGAAAATTAGAGGGCAGCTTTTAAAACTGGGATAAATTCCCTACAAGACCCTTTTGTTGATGTTTGAGAATTTTTTGTTTCACCCTTAACATTAATTTGAAAGACGCACAAAAAAATGACTTTTAATGGTTTTTCAGTAAATCTACCACTACGTTACGAATATTGATGGAAAGACTAATGTTGTCAGGTTTCTTTCAGCTTAATGTACCCCCAATAGCCCTGTAAATTTTCAAATTGATCCATCGAACAGTTTTGCGGACCGATTGATAAAAGTTTCACAAAACAATTAAAGCAACAAGTCTATTGTTCCTAAAGATCGTGTGATCCTCATCAAAATGATGAGACCGATTTTCTTCGACTTTTTTCCCAACTTTGCACTAGTTCCTTGTTAAACTTAAGAGAAAAAAATCGAAAACTATATTTTGAAAAAATTTAAATTACTTTTTAAAGTTATAAAAAACAGTTTTTTTTAACTGATGTTTTTTTCAACTCGATAGAACCATTTTTCCCATAGATACAGTGCTTCAAAAAACCCTTTTAAAAATTGAACATATTTTCGGTTCCTTTAATTTTTTGGAGTAGTGTATTATGGAAGGGAAATGAAAAAATGGAATATCCTTCACACCGAAAATACATAAACATAATTCTTTCGATGTATGGAAAATTTGAAAAATTGCATATGCAAGTGTGACGCGAAGCCCTATACGCTCCTCGAGACTCTACTCCTTCTTTTTCGTTCCGCGTTATCCCACCATACGATCGGTCAATCGCGACGGGCTTCTCGGTGAAAAATTCAGTACCCGACGAGACACGATGACGAAAGAACCGAGAGTACTTGACATAGCAATTGTCGGAGGTGGCTTGGTAAATATATGACACCTCGGCAATTAAAATTCGTGTTATCGTACAACGTCCATTATATTGTGATACGTTTTTATACATACGAATAAATCGATAAGTTCGGTAAATGTATGACTACAATAACGTAATTTACTTTGAAGATCATCGATATCCCATTGAATATAACTAACTAAATGATAAGTCGTTGATTTCTTTCAGAAATCCAAAAAAACTTCTGAAAAATTTGCTATATATTTCGTCAAAAGAATAGTATCGACAGTAGGAGACTTATTTTTGCTTCACTAAAATTTCTGTTTGCCAAGGAAGGCAAAATAATTCGACGAAAAAACTGAAAAAAATGTCTGCCCTTAGGCGGGCAGTTTGGCCGCGTGTGCATTGACGAGGCGGGGTCATCGTGTGCGCGTCTATGAGTATCGTTCCGGTACGTAAAGGTGATAAAATTAAATAGAATTTGCACGAAAAATCGTATTAAAAAAAAATGCAGAAACAGTGACCGATTTCGTTCTACGCGTGATTAATAATCGACTATTTTAATTAACGGAGCATTATTTAACGAAACATCAAAGATATTCGAGTTGAAGAGTCCCGAGGCCAGAGCATCGATCTCGCCCTTTCGATACGCGGTCGTGAAGCCCTTCGTCTCGTTGATCTCGAGGATACCCTCGTTCACCATCATGGGATTGCCATGCGTGGTCGAATGTTGCATGGACGAGATGGGAAATTGAATGAAATGATATACGACAGAATAGGAAATAACGTCAGTTTTTTAATCAAATATTCCGGATTATTCGACGACTTTTTTTTTCCTATGTTTTAAAGAAATTTATTTTGCAGTGCATCTATTCCGTGAGCAGAAAATACATGAATCAAGTTTTACTGAACGGTAAGGTGCTATATTTCAACTGCATTTACGCCGTTTATTCAATATCCGAAATCCGAAATCCGAATTACTTCAGTCGCTACAGCCTTTCTTAGAAAAAGTTAAGCCTTTCTTAGAACTTTGACCGCGTTTTTCTCGGAACGGTGTTTTTCAAAAGGGTGGTCACTCTTAAGGGCATGTACAAGATCAACATAACCTCACAAATTTTTCAACCCCATTTCCCCATAGATGGTTGAATGTTTTAGAAAAAACAAAGCATTAGGCTCTGGAGAATTCCCTGACGCAGAGCTTGATGATTTCCTTTTGCCCTAAGTAGCATTCATCTCTGAGAAATGTCTATTCGAAAATTTCAGCTATCTGTCTCGTACTCATATATCACGTGGTACATCTTCTACTTCGCCTTAAAGGAAGAGTTTTCAAGCTATCCGTTTGAAATTTTAACAGAACATTCTTCACGTCATTCCTTATGTTGCTATAGAAGTTTATGTTTTTTAATCTTCCTATTTTTTTACGAAAAATTGCCGAAAAAAAAGCTAAATTTGATACTTTTTGTTCAAAACGACGTCAATTTTTCAAATTTCATTTTAAAAAAACTCAATAGGGACATGGCGGCTTTCCTACAGATTTATAATAATTTTTTTAATTTTCGTTTCATATAAAATTTGCAGCCGCAATCCTGGCCACCATGGGACACCATTTTTTTTCCATGCAATTTTCCGCAAATAAAAAAAATGTTAAACAATAAATTAATACATTTTTTAAAATCATTTTGTATTCTTTATCGGTGCTTCGATTTGTAAAAAAATATTAGACAGATTAGCTTATCCTATCCACCTAAAAAAATCTCGAAAATCGGCTATTTTTCGGGCCGTCACACTGTGATGATTCCGTAAGGAGGGCCGTAGTTTGTGGGGGCATAAGCAGGGCCCTTCTGAATCATTGGAAAATTATAGTGGTGCTTAACAAAAAATAAGTTACAATCAATAATTATATACAACGATAAACAGAAATAAACAATTTTGGGCATATTTAGTAGATTGTGACATTTTGACGTTTTCATTGAAAAGTCACGACTAGGACATTTTTCTGCTAGTCACATTTTTCCAAGTTTTATCATTGAAATTTTCTTTAAATTCAATGACCATTTTTATTGTCGTTACGGATTCTTTAGAATTTTTTACACGCGTAGAGCAGTGTATATCAGTGATATAGGGTGATTTAGTGTATAAATTATTAGGTCGAAATGGGCCAGCGTGCCGTCTCCATAAAGTGCCTTATAAATGAGACGATTTTTAAGGTCGTAATTGCTCGTTAAAATTTCGGTAACTTGGCTTGAAATTTTATCAGTATACTGAGATTCATTTTTATTTAATTACAGACGAAAATCAGTTAACTGTTAAATATTCGGGTTGATGAAAGGGAGGGTTTAACAATAGATCATTAAACGAATCATTCATGAATGTTCTGAGCCAAGTCGATATTTTATTTAAAGGAAAGGCATGAAAGTTAAAAAATTAACGTCGTCTTCTCGTGATCTTTGGCTCCATCGGGAAGTTTCCTTGAGGCTTTCATTCTATTTACTCGTTGCATATATGAAATATGAAAATATGAAGCCTCAAAATTTTCAAAATGTATCACTGAATTAAATCTAAACGCTTCAAATTTCTCCGATTACAAGGTTTCATTATTTTATCGTGATTTTGTTTGAATTTATTTGGGTTTAGTGGTATTGTTTGGGTAATTTGCATCTGGGTTATTATTTTATGATGATTTTTATAAATGCTCCCAACGTTAGCCGATAACTATTTTTCTACTACTGAATGCTGAAAATTCAAAACTTGACGAAAAAGTGAAGTCCCTAACTCGATTTCTATAAATCCGATACCAATTGCTCTTTTTCCGATACCAATTGAACTTTATTTCTGTTGAAAATAAATGTCCGATATTTTCAAATTTGCCGAAGATAGACTGCGATCATCAATATAATTTGTTTTAAATGTCAAATTTCGCAACACTCACATTTTTCGTTTGATTCAAATTCACAAGAATGAGCTTCCAAAATCATTTACTAGTCGAACTTGAAAACCGTACTTTCCATCGTCACTGTGAATAGCGTCAAGAAAAACAATATTAACGCATGATCTGAATTCCGGACGTACGTAAAAAAGGTGTTTGCGTGTGTGCCCTGCAAAAGTATCCTGTTACGACAAGAAGCTCGTGTGGCAAATACGGTTGTTCTGTAAGCCTGGTGTCTCTTTACAAGGATAGCATTCTCGCAGCCCTTTTGTAGTATTTTTATCAAATAAAATTAATTTATGGTATTTTTAATACTTTATAAAATATCCATCATTTCGCGCTTTAGAAAATATTGAGACACGGTACTCGAACGTTGTTAATTATTCGAACGAAATGGTATTTGATATTGAACTCGAAGAAACTAAAGGATTATGGAGGATGAAAAATGTTCCCGAAGTTTATTCCGAACATTGAGATAGAGACGATACCCTCCCGGGCTGGAGAGTTCAGACGAAAGTACAAATAAAAATTATCATATCGATTTATCGTAATTTTTTTCAATCGCACAGTTTTGAAAAATATTATAAATATAAATCAATTATAAATTCGATATCTGTCAGGGATGCGATTTTGATTTTTTTCTTCTGATTTTGTATATGATATGAGATACGCACTATCGAAAAAAAATGTACTTCGTATGGTATTGCCTGATAATCCGAAAACGCAGCAATGTTATCTTTATGAAAAAAATACTGTCATCCCGCTCGTTGGCCGCTCGTTAGCAGCTTTGCCGATCTTTAAAAATTGTAAACCAACGTGCAGTATTCACTTACGTTTCTTATTTGAAATTTATTTCACGATGACGTACGTGGAAAACAGCCGCTGATGAGCATCCATGCGTTGATCTTCACTTCAACAAGAAGTTGATAGACGCTGACCTCGATAATGGAAAACTCAAATTTATCGAGTAAGTGACAATCCTATGAAAGTACATTTACAGGCATGTGGGTACCTATACATTTTTGTCTTTGCCTGCAAAGATGTAATTTCGTTTGACAGTACGAATACCCGCGAAATAATCGATACCGAAGCGGAAGTTATTATCGGAGCTGACGGGGCTTATTCGTCAGTGAGAAAGGCGATGATGAAGAGAGCTGGCTTTGACTTCTCCCAGACTTACATCGAGCACGGTTACGTCGAGATCACTATACCATCGAAATTTATCGACGAGACTCATCCCGAAAGGGGCCAAAAGGTCAGAAAACATATCATAACAGGAAGAAACAATTATTGTATTTTATTAAGGGGTTATGCCTAGTAGTTACAGTCGAAAACAGCCCATCTTGGGATTTTTTTTAGAAAAACGTTGTCTTAAATTTCTACAAAAATTATGTATTTGAAAAAGTATCGTTTGAAGAACACTCCGTGATTTTTTTGTGTAAAATTTTTTAATTATAAGCACCAGGGAAGCCCCTCTCGAAAAGGTATTTTGCGGTAGGCAATGGCCTTCTAAACCAAGTTATCTAATATAAAAAAATCGAACAGATTTCGGTAATATATTAGTTTATCCTGTGATTAATCGAAGGATTTTCCGAAATATCAAATTTAAAGAAAAATAACCCGTGTTTAAAGTAAGAGTCTGGATTTTTGCGAAAAAATAGGCATTTTTCGTCCATCGAATTGAAAGTACATATCGAAAGAAAATCCTTCCATCAAATACTATATTTTTACATCTATAAGAAGCCCAAAAAAGTCAGGAAGATCGATGCAGTAGTTTTTTAGATATTTTGCTCACCGCTTCCGACGGGCGTCACAACAGCCTATATAAATCTGTCAATTTTGATCCGATCACCTTGAAATCGGACCTTGAAATTGATTTCAGAAAACGTTTATACCATGATATGCTGTCAAAATATATCGAAAAAAGTAATCTGTCGACTTTCATAACTAGGCATAACCCCTTAAAGAAAAATGAAGGTATTTGATACTGCCCTTTAATTTGTTCCTCCGCGTTATTGAAATGGCACAAAAAATAGTAGAACGACTATTATTGTTATAATAGTATGCCGTCAACGTTATAATTAATTCCGTCAACTTTTCAAGCATTTAGGAAAAATGGCTGAGGAACAAAAAACAATTTTCGTCCTCAAATCGTCAGTTTAATATATATTTTTTATATTAATATCGTCAGTTTAATATATATAGACTGGCCCCCAAAAAATTGAAATTTTATTTTTTTAAATTCTTGTTGCAAATATTGTTGAGAATGACAAAAAATGAGTGCTGACCAAATTTTACCCCTTTATATCAATATATTTAGGGGTTCGTCGTCGCGATTTTCTATTTGCCATTCATTTAAGAGAGTAAAAGTTGTTTGCCGCTTCTCAGCTTTATAACTCGCCTACGGGTTAACACACGGACATGCCCAAAATAGGTTTTATAGGAAATTTAACGCTCTACAAAAAAGGTCCTTAGCCTTCATACGATAAATTCACTCGTTCAAATTTTATTCAACATTAAAGTTGAATTGATGATAAATTTCCTGATTTTGTGCGATTTTTGGACTTTTGTGACAAAATTATTGATTTTTTTTGTTTCTTTCTGATTCATCTTGAAAAGTATTGCACCTTTTAAAACTATTCCCTATATATTTATTTATCATGCTTTGGGAATTGAATTCGCTTTAAGAATCGATTTTTGTACTAATGTACTTTTAAATAACAATATATTTAAATCTATTAGGAATTTTAGAAACCATCTAGGAAATAATTTGAAAAGGATACAATACTTTTTTAGATGAATCAGAAAAAAAACAAAAAAATCAATGATTTCGTTGTAAAAATCGAAAAATCTCACAAAATCATGAAATTTATCGTAGATTTGACTTTGACGTTGAATAAAATTCGAACGAGTGAATTTATCGTATGAAGGCGAAGGACCTTTCTTGTAGAGCATTTAATTTCCTATAAAACAATGTTTTGGGCATTTCCGTGTATTCACTCGTAGGCGAGTTATAAAGCTGACAAACGGCAAACAAAACTTTTACCATGTTAAATGAACGGGAAATAGTAAATCGCGATGAGAGACCTCTAAATATTGATGTAAAAGGCTGAAATTTGGTCAGCTCTCATTTTTTGTCATTCTCAACAACATTTCCCACAAAAATTTCAATTGATTTTTTTATTTGTTTGGGCCAGTCTAATGTATATGTATATTAAATTAACGTCTGTTTACTTTGTGACCATCCATACGAAAAAAGTTCGCTATGAGTAACAAGCATCTTCACATCTGGCCACGTGGTCACTTCATGATGATCGCCCTGCCGAACGACGATTTTACGTTCACGGGAAATTTATTCGCGCCCCTCGACATTCTCAATGGTCTAGACACGCCTGAGAAACTCGTAAAGTTTTTCGAGAAGGAATTTCCGGACGCCCTTCCTCTGATCGGAGGAACGAAGCCTCTCATCGACAATTTTTTCGCCACGAAGCCCAAGACTCTTATATCCATTAAGGTAGAAAATTCTCTTTTACCTCTGAAAAAAACCTCCTAGCCTCTCATTACTCTTAAGTCACTCCATTAAGTTACTTACGTGTAAATTATGTGGCTTTCTCCTTTATCAATTCCATACATCGTTTCTTACAGTGGTTTATCACACTTCCTTTACACTTCCTCAACAACTTGGTGAAAAAATAATAAACGTTTTTGTCTACTGTGTTGGATTTTTTTCACGAAAAAGAACTGAGTTTTTGGTATGGGTAGTGTATATTTAAAACCTAATGAGTATCCAAAGATTCCTCGTGTTATATTGTTTACGGAGTCGTTTTGGCAATATCGAAAGGGTTCAAATTTTCGTCGATGTATTATTTGCAAGAATGATAATGACGAATTCGATTTTTTATCGATACAATTATAACGATAAAGTCAGATTTTTTTTTCGTGTAACAGTGTTGAGGAATGTGCTCCAATTAAATGGTCTTTTAAGGGACAACACCACTGTGACCCCTTATTTTTTTGCCATTTTTCGAGAATTTTTTTTTGTGGGAAAAAAAGAGATATTCGAAAAAAAAATTTTTTGTTTTGTTCGTCGTTTATTGAAGATACATAAAAAAAAAAATTCAAATTTTTCACGCCCCCATGGTGACGCTGGGGAAGCTCCCGCGTCAGGTACTGTTGCCTCTGCAGTGGTTCGCGGCACGCAGCAGAACTTTCTTCAAAGTCGATCTGAAAAAAAATACCGAGAGTTTTCGTTAATAATATGATATTATGAAGAGAAGTACATAGGGATTTGAAAAAATATTGATTTTTAAAAAATATGCACGCTTTTGAAATTAAAGGACGATTTTCGAGCAAAATTTCTCCTCGAAAATAGGCTATAACTTTTTTTATTATTGAGATATCGAAAAAATCCTATGTACTTCTTTAGATAATCTAGTTTTATTGATGCAGTTCAAATTTGAAGACGATCGGATAAAAATTGCTCGAGTTCTGCTGCGTGCCGCACTCAAAAAAGTGGTTTTTAGAAAAACGCGTTCAAAGTTTTAGGTTTGTTAATGTATGCGATAAATTGGAAAAAAAAATGTTTACCTTTAATCAGCGATGCCGGCACCATATAGCTGGCCTTCAAGAAACAAATCATTGTCCCTAGCATCTTTTCTCGAACTTGTAGAGGCTCTTCTTGCCTCTTTTGCAGCGTCTGTGAGCGAGCGCTCCGCCAGCTCGATCCGCGCTGCGTCGGTTTCAACGCAAAAATTTAAACAATTTGGGCCGATAGTTATCCCCAACGTCTCCAAAACTTTCATCTGGCTTCTCAGGCCATCATTGAATAATAATACCGCGATATCAGCTGCAATATCGACGATTGACGATTGACGACTTGAAAAATTTTCAATTATCGCCACCTATGGCTTTTTTTCGAAACTATATTTATAACAATAGCCGGTTTTTGTGAAGGGAGACAAAATAATACCTGGGAAAGACCCGCAGGACCTGGGAAAGGCCCGGTATACCTGCCGACCCTGAGGCGCGCAGCTGCGCGGGACCCCGAGCGTCACGGAGCGCTGCACCGCTCCACAAAATATTCAATATCTCCAAAAATAATTATTTTTTCGACCTGGGTCCAACGGCATCTTAATCTTAAATGTATTTTAGATTTTTCTAGATGGTTTTAAAAAAATCGATTTTTTGAAGCCGTCACAGTGGTGTTGTCCCTTAAAAAACTGAATTGAAGGTCATATTCGTACTAAAAGTATTATTTTTCATAAACTAAAAACACATTTGATAAAAATGATAGTAGAAGTACTACTAAAGTAGCAATGCCTCTGCAGTTGATATTGTCAATTTATTTCAGTGCAAGCCATATAACGCTGGTAGCAGAGCCCTCATTTTGGGAGATGCTGCCCATGCCATGGTACCTTTCTACGCCCAGGGGATGAATGCAGTAGGTACCCTCAAGGAGTCTTACAAATTCGTTTACGATTAATCGCTTATCGCTATTTATTTTTCTCTCGATAAGCAACGAATAAACAAATGTCATTCTCAACCAGGCATTCGAAGACGTACTTTTGCTGGATGGCCTCATGGAAAAATATAATTCTGATCCTGAAAAAGTGCTACCGGAGTTTTCGAAACTTCGCTGCGAGGATGCTCACGCTATATGCGACCTCGCCATGTACAACTACATTGAGGTAAAGACGCAACAATGACAAAATTAATTAAAAGTGAACCCAAACATTATACAAAACTTTTTTATTAACTTTTTAATGTTGTTTAAAAAAATGTTTATCAATATTTCCGACTTTACACACCGGAAGTCAGTACAAATCGATATAATTCAATGTAGGGGATACCTAGGAGGGTTGAAACAATTTTCACATTTCACCCCATATCTCGCAATCGAAACGAGAGATTCGGATAAATATAAAGTTGTTTTGTAGCTTTTTTTATCGACAATCGACTAATCGATTGTCGAATATAAATGACTCCAGGAATTATGTGACCTGTAAAAAAACCATTTAAGTACAATTTAAGTACAATTTAAGTAAGTTGAAACAGCTATCGAGGTGAGTTGAAATGCCTGGGAATCGGTACAAAATATGGGTATAAATTACGTCAAAACATATTGCTATTAAAAAAACTTTATTAAAAATTTAAAAACTTAACCTCAACATTAATCTAAGTCTGACTTTTTAATTCAGTCCGACAAATTTTTATAAGTTCCAACCGAAAGGAATATAAACTCACGAATCTCACGGAATTAAATAGTAAAATATAGCAAACCAAAATTGAAGGAGCAACTTTATAGCAAGAAAGCAAATCAATCACTATTCTGACAAACAATTGTGATATACATAAGAAAGTGTTCTCCACCAGTGCAGGCTTCGTGCGACCATGCTGTGCATTCCAGCCATTGCACCCACATTTCATTTGGCCTGCTGTTTGAATACGATTCCATACAACACACGCAAAAATACTCTTCCTCGTCTTCACTTTCACCGTTCTCTTTGCGCTTGATCTTTCGTCCCGTAGCGTAACCTCTTCAGCGGCGAGTTCATATATTTCTCCGCTCGCCATGCCTCTATCCATTTTCCTAATATATTTATTCGGCATCAGAAATAAAACAAATATAAGCCTTGCAAACCACACCACAAAATTTAACCGTACGAAAACATTACTACAACATTACAAATGCGATGCCACTTGATTCGGAACTCACTATTGACACAGAGTATCGCAAAACAACAAATTCAATATGACAAATCGAATGCTAAGTTAGTAAGCTTCCAAACAATGCATATCACATACCATCAAATATATAAACAAGGTAACTAAAGCGTAATGAAAAATACGACAAATACTTACTTTTGCCAATTTTTTTCGCGCGGTTGTCGATGTGACGTAACTGAACTCGCAAGAGCATTGGAGCGAACTGACAAGTGGTGCGCGTCCTAGCCATGAAAGAAAGGCATTGTTTCTAGCTCGCTAACAATCACATCTACCGAGACATGGACACTGTTTCAACTTACCTCTGTGTCAACCCTCCTAGGTCTCCCCTAATCAATATAATCGTGTTTCCTTTTCTTTATGCTCATTGCATAACGCAACGATGATTTGGAAACTCGATGTTGCATTTTGCTCGTAGATGCGAGACCTCGTGACGAGAAAGAGCTTCATGATGCGACGCGGGCTCGACACTCTGCTGCACGCCTTATGGCCAACCGGATGGGTCCCGCTCTACAACACCGTTCACTTTTCTCGCATGGGATTTCGGGACTGCATCGCAAATAGGGCCTGGCAAGACAAGGTCGAGCTGAATACGATGTCAAATTTATTTATTCATGCATTATTCTTTCGTTTCATCAAAGCCTCTGAAGGAAACGATTCGTCTCAATGTTTCTTCCATTTCGCTTTTCTAGGTTTTGCGTAGAAGCTTTTGGTGTCTCGGAACAGCGGCTTCCCTTGGCTTATTACTGATGACCAAACTGTCGATTGGTACGGCGGATAATTAATTTTTACGTATCTACATCAGCTACGAATAATAATAATTATTATGACGATTATTATTATTATCGCATATTTTTATTCTGGCGTTTCAAGTACCGATATAAAGTAACCGTGAACTCGTGAAATGGTCAACGTCGCAAATTAGCCGTAGCTCATTTTATTAACCCCCGAACCGAACAGTATTTTTCGGCAACTTCTAACGGAATACATGGGTCATTGGCGTCCGCGTCATATTTCACAACTTTAAATTATACAAAAAATTCTGAAAAAAATGCATAGCTGTTCTTTGTAGTTTCAACTATATGTTTAATCAATAATAATATCATAACATTAATTTTGGATTGTTAATTGAATCGTTGAAAAACAAATGCAGAAAATGCACCGTAATGTTGAAAAATTAATCATTTTTGTCAAGAAACTTTTTTTTTTAAATCCTTTGAGTTATTTTTACTTGAGATGATGTACTTTCAGAACAAAACATGTGGGAAGCTTCGGGAATTAAAAAAGAGTATTTATTTTAAGGGTTGAATATCGCTATTTAGGTCCATACGATTACTTATAGAAAATAAAATTTATAATAAATGTGCAATATTGATGGATAAATTGAAAAACTTTCAAATCGGAATACTCATCGCCCTCCTCTTCCTCTTCCTGATGATATTCTTCTTCGATACAATCTGCATCCTCGGAATTTTCTCCGCCGAAATATTCCACTCGTTTGCGAGGACGAAGTGACGCCCTAACCTCTTCGCTGGTTCTCCCATCCATTTTCGCTTTTATTTACTCAACACGTTCATGAAAATTTATATTTTTAATCGGAAAACAGAATTATAGAGAAAAAAAAAGTTTTCGTGAAGTCGGATTTTACAAACCATAAACAAACCATACTTGCATACATTAATTTTACAAACCATAAACAAACCATACTTTGAACAGATTTTGAATGTTTTTTGTAGGTAACTTTTTTTTAACATCCTAGATACCATTTTTTCTTGCTCCAATAGAACAGTGTGCCCTTTGGCTGTCAAATGTATCAGAAAGTCAAGCTCCACCACCCCCTCACAATTTGACATTTACATTTTGAAAAGTGTCAGATTAGCCCTGAGTGTGGGGCTTCTTTGACAGGGGATTGAAATGCAACTTATGTCAAAGATTAAGGGTTACTTTGGAACAATTGCGATAAAAAATGGGTAATTATTCCCTTTAGTGACTTTTCCGAAAAATGAGCGTAATTTTTTTCGTTGCTATTTTCTCATTGATTGGGTTATAAATGATGATATTCAGTCGGGGGAAGCTGAATTCCACCGTCCCATAAAAAGTTACGGGGTTTTGAAGTTTGCAAAATTTGTAAAGTTTGAAAATGGGAATAGCTATTTTCGATTCGATTTCGATCGAGGGACGTTCGATTTTCGTATATCTCATACGTACATTATACATTATACATGTATACAATACACTTATCCGAGTTGCCCCCACCCACCCGAGTGTTCTACGCACCCCACGATTCCACGTACCCATCCAAGGTGCCCAACAAACCCGCCCCAGTGTTCTACGCACTCCCGATTTCACGTACCCATCCAAGGTGCCCTTTGCCCACCCCAGTGAACTACACACCCCACGATTCAATGCATTTTTTTTCAAATTTTTCAAATTTTGCAAACTTCAAAACCCCATAAATTTTTATGGGAAGGTGGAATTCAGCTTCCCCCGACTGAATATCGTCCCAATTATAACCCAATCAATGAGAAAATAGCAAAAAAAAAATTTACGCTCATTTTTCGGAAAAGTCACTAAAGTAAATAATTACCAAAAAAATGTAATATTTTGTGCATTATACATGGAATTAATGAAACACAACGATTTTTTACACCCAAATTTTCATCGTTCCTAAGGCAGCATAATTCGAACAATTTTTGTCCAATCGACTTGAAATGTTAACTGTAGCTTCGTAGATTGCTTTAACAGTCAAGTGCGCGCGCTTTTTTTAGATTAATTGAAAATTGAAAATAATATATCCTTTTTGAGATGGAAATTATCGTCGAAAAAACGAACTTTTTTTCAAACTCCTCTATTTGTCTTTTAATTATTTTTTAATTCCCCCCGGACTTGACTGCTAAAAATAATATAATTAACGAAAATATGTCACTCTGAGTTCCGGGACTAAATTTATGACAGTTTTACTGCGTGCCGCGGAGAGGGTTGGCTGAAAAACGGTACTGCTATATCGACTCGTGCGCCGCTATTTTGTATACTTTTGACAAATAACTTTTTTTTTACATACTTCAATATACTCCCTGTAAATCCTAAAACTCTTTTGACCATGTATTTTATTCCTTTTTTTTTAATCCAAAGAAAACGGTCAAAAATGCGCAGTTATAGTGGTGCCCTCCCTTAAGGAAACATTTTACATAAGAATATCAAGTACCTGGGGTGGTATTATAAGCACTCAATGAGTCTTATAATTGCCATTGAGATGAAAATCAACTTGAGAAACATTACAATCAACTTTAGCAACATTATAATAAATTTGAACATCAAATTGTTGTTCAGGTTTATTCCCCGCACTCGCCGCCCGCCACAGAAGGTCAAGCGGGCTCGCTGCGAACATATTCAAAACGTATTTTGGCGCGCTGTCAAAGTAGCTCCAAAAACTGTCAAAGTTACCGTGAATGTCAAAGTAGCCACGTTTTACGGTACGTTTCCCGAACACATGGGTCGTTTGCGTCCACAGATTTTTACGGCTTGCAGCTGGAGCTAAATTAACCGATTCCGACGAATCTGTGGCAGTGAACTACCCCTGTTCCAAACATTTCTTACAGAATAATACGAACGCCTTGTGGAATTGTGGAAATGCCAAGGACGCGAACGACCCATGTATTCGGTTCACGGGCTAATTAGTATTCTCGATTTGCTGAATAATATTGATTTGGTAAAATTATACACTGTTTTATTGGGACATGATAATGGCCAGTGTTATTTTTGTCGCAGTAGAGGTATCGATGTTGCTTCAGACATTCACATTATTTACAATATTTCATCAAAATTTACGAAAATACAAAGACCGCCCATTGTTCTCGTTGGTTTCACTTTTGTCGATGCGGAACCGCGAATATAAAAACTTCCGTGTATTCGCTCGTCGTACATATGTCCTTTTTTGTCGTCCTACTACTCTATAGTGAGCGAAATGCCTTCCGGATTCGCGATGTAATTGTACTTTTCGGTCTCGAAGAAATCGATCAATTTATTTTTGAACTTTGTGTGATACTCTTCTATCTGTTCGGCGGTTGGTTCCGCAATTTTAGGAACTTCCATTGGCGAACCGACTGTAATAAAAATAAGTAGAGTTTCATTAAGGTATTCCTTTCGCGAACCCGAATATTTAACAATTAACTGATTTTCGCTTATAATGAAATAAAAATACATTTCGATCTAATAATTTATACGCTAATCCCGAGTGGAAAACGTAACTCATCACCGCCTAGCCACTAGCTAGTAAAGTAATGTTTCGAATCGCCATTAGCGAGCCGTCTTAGCGATTGACTACCCAGCCTTGTAACGCTTTGGCCCTCTAGTGACTGAATACAAAAAAATAGATGGTGACTAGATAGAAAGAAATATCCGACGGCTGTATTATATTTCTGACCTAGCCATGAACTAGTTTTTTTAGCTAGCAACTGGGAACAAAAAATTAGGTGGCGATTAGATTAAAAATATTTGCGGCTATATATTTATATTTTCGTGATGTTTTTGCACATTATTTACATCATTGGAACCTTTTACGATATTCTTCGTTGGTCATTAATTAGGGTTATGATATTTGCGCTGTAAATATATTAATGGTTCAATTTTAAATTATCTGAGACAAACGCTTGTGCCGTAACGTGGTTTCGATCCCGGGACCTCTGGGTGATGAGTTGTGACGTTGTCCACTGAGCCAATTCTACTTGTTTAATTTCTGAATTTTTTTATCGTCTATATATGTTACACTACACAATGTCAAATTATTGAAAAATGGGTGGATTAACAAATATAAATAACATTATCGGATCAATTACTCAATTGCGTTCGCATTGAGAGCGATAGTCGCACAGAATTACATAACCTTAAATTGTATTTGTCCGATCATTTATGCCGGCTAGTGCGGCCGCAGTTGGAAAGTGTTAGCTAGGTCATAGCGATATACCGACTTGAGGATTTTATTCATTTGCAACGTCATCTGTAACTCAAATTGCTTAACCAACCATAAGCTAGTCGCTCGATGGAACTACACATATTCACATAACCACACTTTGTCATTTGTGACCCATGTGTCATTTGTGACTGCTCGGCTGGGCAGTGACTAGCCAAGGGGTGCACAGGTGCATAGCTGGCTAGGTCATGTCGAGATACCCACTTGCAAGTAGATATCTCGCCATGAGAATGCTTGCATTCGCAACGCCATCTGTAACTCAAGCTGCTTAGCCAGCCACGAGCCAAACGCTCGATAGAATTACACGTAGTTATATAACCACACTTTATCATTCGTGACCAAGCTCGGCTGGACAGTGACTAGCCAAGGGGTGCATAGCCACAGTTAGCTAGTGTTGGCTAGGTCATGGCGTCATGCCCACTTGAGAATTTTTTTCTTTTGCAAAGCCATCTAAAACTCAAGTTAGCTAGTCAGCCATGAGCCATTCGCTCGATGGAACTATACGTAGTCACATAACCTCACTTTGTCATTTGTGACCAAGATCAGCTGGGCAATGACTAGACGAGGGCTGGATAACAAAACATTCACAATATTACTAGCTCATAGCGAGCCAACCATTGGTCAGTTCGTATGAGCTCAATTGGGCGAGCCAGTTACTAGGTAGTAACTCAGACAGGCTAGAACAATTTCTACTCGGGGTGTGGTTATGTGAATACGTGTAGTTCCATCGAGCGACTAGCTTATGGTTGGTTAAGCAATTTGAGTTACAGATGACGTTGCAAATGAATAAAATCCTCAAGACGGTATATCGCGATGACCTAGCTAACACTTCCCAACTACGGCCGCACTAGCCGGCATAAATGATCGGACAAATACAATTTAAGGTTATGTAATTCTACGCGACTATCGCTCTCAATGCGAACGCAATTGAGTCATTGGTCCGATAATGTTATTTACATTTGCTAATCCACTCATTTTTCAATAATCTGACATTGTGTAGTGTAACATATGTAGACGATAAAAACATTCAGATATTAAACAAGTAGAATTGGCTCAGTGGACAACGTCACAACTCATCACCCAAAGGTCCCGGGATCGAAACCACGTTACGGCACAAGCGTTTGTCTCAGATAATTTAAAATTGAACCATTAATATATTTACAGCGGAAATATCATAACCCTAATAAATGAACAACGAAGAATATCGTAAAAGGTTCCAATGATGTAAATAATGTGCAAAAAAATCACGAAAATATAAATACATAGCCGCAAATATTTTTTATCTAATCGCCACCTAATTTTTTGTTCCCAGTCGCTAGCTAAAGAAACTAATTCATGGCTAGGTCAGAAATATAATACAAGCCGTGGGATATTTCTTTCTATCTAGTCACCATCTATTTTTTTGTATTCAGTCACTAGAGGGCCAAAGCGTTACAAGGCTGGGTAGTCAATCGCTAAGACGGCTAGCTAATGGCGATTCGAAACATTACTTTACTAGCTAGTGGCTAGACGGTGATGAGTTACGTTTTCCACTCGGGGAACTATTGTTCACAAGTACAAAAAACCTGATGGGAAGAGACTTCCAGTTGTGGATTTTTTTAGCCAGTGTGGGTTTGAAATTTCGATTGGATTGTTCATCATGCCAAATGTTGACTCACCGACTACCGTGACTGGCTTTCTCTTCGGCACGATGCCGAAAGTGTACTGAAAAAATCCTCGTCCGGTCGCCAAAACGGGCGCGATTCCCGTTACTTTACGGAACAACTGTTGCATCTTGTGAAGTAACGAACCATCGGGAGCTATTATTTGATCGTAGAGATCCGTTTCGCCGAACGAAATGACCGGTACCAATGGCGCTCTGGAATTACGAAGAACTCAATTGACGAAGAAATTACGCGAATAACGCAAATCCGAAGGAAACAAAACGCTCATTTCAGCTGACCCATTTTTCAATGCGATCCTCACGAAACCCTTTCTTCGACGCAATATTATATTGTAACGTCCTGGTTTGCACTTGAGGGACTCCGCTGCGCCACCCACGATCAGAACGACCGCTTTCCCTCCGCTTTTCTCGTCCACCCCCTCCAGACAATCCACGTCCTCTAATATAGTTCTACGATCGGCCAGAAGATAATTCAGACTTTCCGCACTTGAACTGCAGGCACCTGTGATTCAAGCAAAACGAAAACTGTTTCCCATTTTTTTCTACGACGCTAAATAATAGCGGTTGGAATAATGGAATGCGGGAGTATGCGGAATCCTCGACGCATAGCGGTCTTTGGTAGAATCGTTTGCCGCTAGGGGCACGCGACATCGTCAATAAAAGCGGGCCGTTGTTAGGAGGTTATGTGTCATCGTTAATCGTACGAAGGGCTGAATGGCCGACAGTTTTAACGTTCAATTGAAGTGGGGTTTCATCGTTCGTGAAGTTAAACCGTATTTAGCGGTTAATTGAGACGAAATAACACGCGCTGGACAATTTTTACGATGACGTTTCTTGTCAGTGAGCATAAACGCATTTTGTCACGATTATCAGCCATTACGAATACATCTTTCGGAACTTTTCACCACATTTTTTTCAAAGAATGAAATTATTCAAATGTCGAAATAGGTATTTTTGGTGCGACTAGGAGTTTCGTCTCTTCAGCTTGCGATTAGGTCAACCGAAAAATCAGTTTCTAGCCTGTTTCGAATAGAATTTTATTTGCTGGGTAAATTCGTATTTTTTCCATTCAAGGATATCGGTAACGGATATTGTTAGCTTCGAAAATTTTAAGTCATTGAGATCTGACGTTTTCGCAAAAATTTGCATGGACCACCAACGGAATCGGGTGTTATTTCTGCGTAATGTAGTTACGTTTTTCCTGTCACTCTTCAACGTGGAGAACTCAAACTTTGTAAACTTAAATGTAACGATGAATCCTCATTCTTCTAGACGGACTGACAGGGAACATCGCTTAAGGGGTCTTCTCACTTTAGACACTAAAAAAGTCTATTTTCATGATTTTTTCATAGGTTTATATTATAGATATTGATACAAAAATTGTTACACTTGATAAATACACTTTCGAAATACATTTAAAAAAATTTATTCGTTTAAGTCACAATTTATAGACGAAAATGGTAGTAAACAAAAATGTCCTAAACAAATTATAGGTCTGCGCTGGGAGACTTCCGGTTGGAACGGTAGAGGCTAGACGTGTGGCGAGTAAGCGAAGATTTATATTAACAGATAGAGTGGTTGAAGGTGAGGAAAAAAGCAGCAAAGTGGGATAGGGCAGGAGGTAAGACCCAGGATCCACCTGAGATAATAAAAAAAAGGATGCAGACGAGTGTGGGAAACAGGGAAAGTGGAGAAAAAGAGACTCGAGAAAGTGAGGTTAGGATGGAGAAAAGTGAAGGAGGGGAAATAAACGGAAATGGCGAGGAGCGGCAGCGCCGCGGCGAGTTGGGGAACCCGGAAGAGAAAACGGCCGGTGTGGCAGGGTCGGGCACCCAGAGCTCGGGAAAGAAAAAGAGAGGGCGCCCACCGCTAAGCAAAAAAGCGGAGGGAAATAGGGACGTTAGGGAGTTTTTCGACGTCGGGGTGGCGGTAGCGAGGGTAAAGGTGCTGCATACTCCGCCAACGCCACCAGCGCCACCACAGACAACAAGGAGGCGCTATCGCGGAGTGACAGGCAGGAAATCGACGAAGGAGGACACGGTCGACTGGAACGAGAATATTGTGGACGAGGAAGCGGCAAGTGGAAGTGAGGGCGAAAGCGACATCGGACAGGAGGAAGGGAAAAGTGAGGGCTATGTCGAGGGTGAGCAATCGAACCCCGATGACACGACGGTTGAGGAAGGGCAGTGGGAGGAGGGGGTGCAAGTCCCGGTGACAGTGGAGGGGGAAAGTGTAACCGAAATGGAAAGTGAGAGCGAACGAAAAACAACATTTGAGGATATAAGACGGGCCATTCGAGAGGCGGAGAGAAAAGGGGTCAATATGTGCGAGGATTTGATCAGGAAAGTTAGGGAAGAGATTGCGCCCCTACCGTGTCGGTGCGAAAAGATGAACGAAATCATCAGGGGACTGCTAGCGGAAGCGGAACAATGGAGATTCCTGAGATACAAGGACAAAGCGATCTGGGATGAGGAAAAGGAGCAACTGCAGCTGGAGGTAAGGAGGCTGCGGCGAAAAGTTGAAAGCAGAGAGCGTCAAGGAGGGAGCGTGGACAGGCAGACGATCGACCTGGCCGAAGAACGAAAGTCGGCAGACGGCGAGGTGGAAAGAGAAGAACCACGACTGATCAAAAAGCAGCACGGGGCCATGGAAATATGCTCTCCAACTCGAGGCAGCGAGACGGGCGCGCGAGGATGGAGACAAAGTTGCCAGAGAGGACAGGCCCATGTGAACCGAGCATCGGGCGAGACAGAAATCGGAGAGGAAGTAAACGGCGGGAGCGAGAGACACGGGACGCCACGCGAGGAAGGCGAGGCAAGCGGAGGAGAACCAAGAGGATCGGCCAGCAGAGAGGAGAAACCGACGGAGGGGGGAGAATGGAGACTCCAAAGACGGCGGCTACACAGCGGCAGAGGGACGCGGAAGCCGGAGGCGCTAAGCGAAGAAGAGTGGTATTGGGAAGCGCAGGAGAGAAATAGAAGAAAGCGCAATATAGTAATAAGAGGGATCAATACGGCCGGAAATGAGCGAGTAATAGCGCGGGAGATTGAAAAAGTAGTGTGGGCAAAAACGGGGATTACCCCACAAATCAAGAGGGTGTGGCGCACGGGGCGAGGAACGGTGGTCGCGTTAGCGTCTAAGGACAACAAAGTAGGTATCATGAGAAGAAGGGGGGAGTTGCGGGGCACCGGAATTTGGATAGGGGACGACCTAACGGCGCGAGAGGCGACCGTTACGGAATGGATGAAAAAAGAAGCGGCTGAGAACAGGCGTGCGGGGAAGACCGTGGGTTTGGGTCACATGAAAATGTTCGTGGATGGGGCCTGGTGGTACTGGGTCGAGAGAGAAGGCAAAATGGAAAGAGTGCCGTTTCAGAGGGGGCGGGGGCGAAAGAATTGAAAGGGCTGAGGGAGCTATAAGAGCGGTAACGTGGAATGTCGCCGGGTCCGGCAAATTGTGGGAGGCGAAAGATTTTTTGAACGAATTTGACATAATACTAGCTCAGGAAACATGGGTTGAGGGAAAGAAAGAGGAAGGGATACTAAGACGACTGGACAAAGCGTTCAAGTGGTGGGCGAAGGCGGCGGTACGAGAAAAGACCATGGGAAGAGCGGCGGGTGGACATCTTGTAGGCGTTAAGAAGAGTATGTGTGATAAGTGTGAAGTTGAGGAGTGGCAATACGGATTAATTGTAAAAATAAGAAGGCGAAGCTTGAGCAAAGACCTATGGTTGATTGAAATTTACGTGAACGGGGGCTTTAAACGAGTGGAAGAAGCACTCAAACAGCGCGTGGAAGAGGGAGCAGGGTGTGGTGCGGCGGTAATAATTGTGGGGGATCTAAATGCGAGAATTGGAGCCGAACAGGGGAGCGCGTGCGATGAAAGGGAAGGGGGAGGAGAAGGGAGAAGCTCGCAGGATAAAGTCCTAAATGCGGAGGGAAGAAAACTATTAGAGTTCTGTGATAACCTGGGACTGACAGTACTGAATGGAAGGACGAAGGGAGATGAGGAAGGAAAAGTAACCTATGTGGGGGGAGGGGGGGCATGCTCGGTGCTCGACCTTCTCATTAGGCTCGAGGACGAGGAGGAGGACGTAATTAGAAAAATGGAAGTGATACCGCGAACGGAGTCGGATCACCTGCCGGTAGCATTCGAGATGGAAGGGGGTACGGGGAGGCTGGTAAGGAAAGGGGGGCAAAGGACAAAGGGGGCAAAGGGGGTGAAACTATCCTGGAAGGAGGAGGGCAAGGAGGACTTTGAGGAAGAGTTAGACAAATCATGGCAGACAGAGGGGGGCGGAGAAGGGGGGTGGAGGAGGTTGAAAGATGCGATTTGGGTAGCAGCGGAGAAGGCTGGAATGAAGAAAAACTTAAGAACCCAGGAGGGAGAAAGGGGCTGGTATGACAGAGAATGTAGGGAACAAAAAGCAAAAGTATGGGGGGCACTGAAAAAATTGTTAGATAGCCAGGAACGGGAAGGGCCGGAGGGAACGGCGGCGGACATGGCGAAGTGTCATTTACGACAGGAAAGGAAAGCGATGAAAGAGCTGAGCAACAGAAAAAAGAGGGAATGGTTCGAGGAGAGATGGAAGAAGGTGAGGGAGAGTGTAAACATGGAGGAGTGGTGGGCTGCGGTAGGGAAATTTAGAATCAAAAGAAGGAAAGCGGGGGAGGGAATCAGCAAGGATCAGTGGACCGCGCACTTCGCAAAGCTGCTGGGAGGCAAGGAGGAAAGGATAGACACGGGGGAGCAGGCCCCGGCGGAGGACGAAAGCGAGACAAAGGACGCGGCAGTGGACTCGAAACTGAACGGGGAATTAAGTAGGCTGGAGGTTAGAAGGGCTTTAAGGGGGTTGAAGAATAAAAAAGCAGCAGGAGAAGACGGCATAGCGGCGGAATTTCTTAAGGGCATCCCGACGAAAAGGGAGGAAGAACTGCGGGGAATAATGAATCAAATTTGGGAGAGTGGGGAGCTGCCGGAGGGCTGGGACCTGGCAAGGATCTACCCGATCCACAAGGCAGGGGATGTAGACGTGGTAGGCAACTACAGGGGGGTCGCGCTGTTGGACATAGGGTACAAGCTGCTAGCGAGTATTATGGTCAGACGGCTAAATGGGTGGGTAGAGCGGGAGGGAATTCTTAGAGAGAGTCAGGCGGGTTTCCGGGGGGGAAGGGGGACGAGGGACCACGTGTTTGTGTTGAACGCCTTAATCAACAACAGGCTTAAAATTAAGGGGGGAAAGTTGTACGTGGCTTTCGTAGATTTCAGGGCGGCTTTCGACCTGATAGACAGGGATAGGCTGTTCGAGAAGTTAAAGAAGAAGGGGGTGAGGGGAAGAATGCTGAAAATGATAAGGGGAATTTATAAGAGGACAAAAAATGAGGTGATCACTGAGGAAGGGATAACGGAGGGATTTAGTACCGGAAAGGGAGTCCGACAGGGCTGTCCGCTCAGCCCGACGTTGTTTAATATAGCGTTAGACGACGTGGACGACGTATGGGAAAGGGATGGAACGGGGGGAACGGTAATGGGTGGCGTGAAATTTTACGCGCTCAAATACGCGGACGATATCGCGATAATGGCAGAGGATGCAGAAGGGCTGAGGAGGATGCTAGAGGTGCTGGAAAAATACGTGGAAGAAGCTAAGATGGAGGTGAATGCTCAAAAAACAAAAATCATGGTGTTTAGAAACGGGGGTGGAAGAAAGAGAGGGGAGGAGTGGAGTTACAAAGGAAAAATAATAGAGGTGGTGAGCGAGTTCAAGTATCTGGGGTACTGGTTCTCGACTCGAAATACGGGAGGACGGCACTTGAGAGAACTGGTAGCAAGGGCGCAAAAGGCGGCAAATGCGGTGTGGGGGGTCATGAAGAGAGCGAAAGTAGATGGACTGAAAGAGAGGCTACAGTTGTTTGGCTCACTAGTCAAGGCGGGAGCACTGTATGGGGTCGAGGTATGGGGGTGGAAGAGAAGGGAGGAAGTCGAGAAACTACAGGGAAAACTAGTCAAAATGGCTTTGGGGGTGGCAAGAAACACCCCAAGCTACATATGGAAGTTGGAGGCGGGCAGGAGGAGTGTGGAGGTGGAAGCAAGGAAAAGAGCAGGTAGTTACATAGCCCAAATTCTGAAGATGCAAGAGGGGAGGTGGCCAAGGGTGTGTTTAAGAGAAGAGGTCAGAAGTATTTTAAACGGGCAGCCGTCAAGGTGGGGGAGGGAGTTTAAAAAGGCGATGAGCGAAGTAGGTGATGGAAGAGTCGTCGATCTGCTGTGGTCAGGTGTGGGAAATAGGGAGAGGGTCGAGAGATGCTTGAGCGAGGGGGTGAACAGGAAAAAGGATCAGGACGTGCAAGGGGACTGGACCAAAGTGGACAGGTCATCCTTTTGCCCCTGGTACAAGGATACAAAGGTGGGGATTGAGAGAGAAAAGTATTGGGATAATAAACAGATAGGGGGGGAAACTAAGGAGCAGTGGGCTAGACTGCGATGCGGAAACGTAGGAAAAGTTGGGAAAAAGGGATATGGTAGCTGGTCGTGTGGAATTTGCGGAGAGGAAGTCGAAAATCTAGAACATATATGGAAATGCGAGGTGGCAAGAGGAGAGATAAGAGAAGAATGGGTTAGGGGGGTAGATGATTGGAGAGGAGGAAGGGAAGGCGAGGAGTTAGAGGAGTGGACGAAACAAACGCTAAGGGGGGACCCGGTGGTGGAGATTTGCGAATATTTGAAGGCGCTCGCAAGGCTGAAAAGGGGGAGAAAAGAGGAGAGCCGGGAAGAGGAGGAATAAGAGCAAAGAGAAAGAGCTAGAGAAAGAGAAAGAGCACTAATTAGTATTTAGTATTTAGTTCATAAGTAGTATTTAAGTGGCGCTAAAGTAAGAAAACGTGTGATGAAAAAGCGGAAAGAGGAGGGGGGGGGGGGTATTGTAAAAAGCGAAAGCTGTACATTTGGAATAAACGAATCTATCTATAGGTCTGCGCTGTTGAAATCTCGGAGATGGATCATCCGAAACAAAAAAATCAAACGGTTTTGGATTCAGTATGTTAATGGCTATAACGCACATCATATGATTTTTGATATATGCAAAAATAACAAAATGGCGGACTTCTTTCGAAGAAAAAAAAACAAAATAAAACAAAAGAACTTGTTTTTTCACCGTTTTTTGACAACAAAAAAAGTAAAAATCAAGATTGTTCTTCATCCTTGATATGCGCTGTGGCTATAGTTGTAAATTTCATAAGGATCGGTTCAGTAGTTTCGAAGATTTTATCAACAAACCGTCGAAAAACGTTGTTTCGAAAAAAAACGCGTTTAAAGTTTCTTTGGGTTACACAAATACATAAAATTTTGTTTAAATGAATTTCGAAAGTGTTTTTATTGATTGTAACAACTTTTATATCAATATCTATAATATAAACCTGTCAAAAAATTCAGGAAAATAGCCTTTTTTAGCGTCTAAAGTGATAAGACCCCTTAAGTGACCGCCTTCGATTTTGTTGCAACTCATATATGTGATTAGACATTGAAGACTATTAGACACGTATTTTTTATCAGCGGAAATACGGCTTTAAGGGGGGAAACCTCCCCTGAAAGGAAGGTGTGGCACTCCTTAACTTACTTTTTTTCAATACTTCTATAGTGGATTTTTCATCGCTTTACATTAGAAGAACTTTGGTTTCGTTTCATTCAGATCGTTGGACTACTTGTACGTGAAATGGACAAAAACGTGTCATAGCTTTCAATGCTTTATTACATATATGAGTTTCAACAAAATCGAAGGCGGACACTTAAGTGATGTTCCTTTTAAATGGCGGAAGTACTTTTGGCACGTCTTACCGAAACTGTGTACGAATTCACGAAACAATGGCACATGGAAATGCATATCCAGAGTGACCATTCGAGGCTCCATGCCGGGAAATATCTTCTCGAAGCCAAGAATGTCAGTCGCGAAAGCGCCAAAAGCTCCGGTCGATAATATTCCATGGGGAAATGCACAAAAAAGGTAATTTCGCGATGGATCGAGATCGGCTGATTTCACCAATTTAATGGGAAAGTACGAACAGAAGTACCGCCACCATGCGCAGTTCCTCATCCGGTGTGTCCATGCTTTACTGAAAATATATTTTTATAGATCAGAATTCGCGTAACAAAAAGACAGTGACGTGGATATATTTTCCTGTCTTGTACACAATATTCTTTTTTTTTTTATAGTACAACCAAAAATATTAGTATTGCTTACTGTTAAAATAGTTAATTGACTTAATAGAACACTTTCGTAGGATTGGATACTCCACTCATTTTTTAAATCTCATTAATCTTTCGAACCATTTGAAAATATTTAGAATTTCCTAAATTATTAAACGTTCAGATAATTATCGTGGAAATTGACATCGAACAAGAAATCCTGTCGCTGCAATCAAGTAAAAATAAATTTCGCATCGAGGTTCATTTATCTTAAATAATCAACGACCATTTCCCGGATTAATTCCTGGAATTCTCGGAAATTATAACTCTGGATCTTCCTTAACGGGCTACATCTACCTAGGTGGGTAAAGAATTGGATTTTTCAAAAATATTTTTATTCAATAGTAAAAAATGCATTGAAATATTCCTAAAATTGAATTTAATTGCGTGAAAATACGAAGTGAATGAATTCGTAATTGAATTGAATGGAATGTCAATGAAAATTTCATTGTAATATTCCTAAAATCAAATGAGTTGCAGCTTCTAACAGGCCGGGCGAGCAGTAGTAGCACCAAACTTCAAACTTTAAACGCAATTTTAGTCGAGAACTACTCGATGGATTATTTCCAAATTTACAGGAGATACGATGAGAAACATGTGCATGTCGTTGACGATCTCACTTTTTCAAAATCCATCTTCTTTTTTTAATAGTCACGTAAAAATGACGACTTTTTTAAATAGATTTTGTATAATGGAGTTTTAGTTCGTCGCCACGTAGTTTAAAAAGATGATTTTAACAATCAACGATCGTCAACGACTCGAATTCATTATTGACTTGAATAATCCGTTTGGTTTTTAAATTTCAGATGGACCGATCAAGCTGGAGAATGTCCACCGCCAAACGTCGCGAAAAAAATGTCATCATCTACCGGCGTCCCTCTTTTTCTTATTTTTCTGTACTTTTTGGTGAATTTTTTTTAAAAAGCTCTCCACATATGTACCTTTGTGTTAACAAAAAATGCGTTTCCTTGTCACCGACCGTTTCCCATTAAAAAATCGGGATTCGGCAATTTTTTTCGGGCCTCTAAGTAAATGCCCCTCAATTCTACGGCCAACCTACTTGCAGTCCTACACGCGATTTACCAAGTTCTACTTCCACGTTCCAATTTTTGCCAAAGTCAGATCATTACCAAGGCATTTTCAGAAAATTCCATCAATTTCGTCCGATGGCTTAAATTTTTACGAACATCGCCCAAACCGCCAAGGGTTAATTACTATAATTATGCCCGAAATTTCATCCTCTTATGTCAAGTGCGTCTCGAATTATAACGATTTTTATTATAACAATATACACAATCTCGAAAAACATTACCTTTAAAAAAAAGAAAATTTGTTTTATGGGTATGTAAAAAAAAAGATCCCCACTCACCCCCGTCCGCCTCGTCGACAAGTGTCACGATCGTAGTAAATCCAAAGAAGATAAATGAGCATGACGTAACGCAGCCATTGGGTGAAGATAAGGATGTAAGCCGTGAGGAGATATCCGATTGGACCGCCTGTGGCGAGAAGGCATATCCACGCAGCAGCCGCCACAGTTTGAAGTCTTCTCTCGATCGGCACTCTCAAAGGTGCAAATTTCACACCGAGCAATTCCATTCCGACTCACGTATCGGCGAGCACTAAAAATTATTTTCCATTACTCCAAGAAATTCAATTCTCCTCGAACGAGTCTATTTGATTAAAAAAAATATATATATATTTTTTTTCGGTAATCGAAAAATACTCTCGCTACGCTTTATTCGCTAATTCAAGACCAGGATTTTTGTGACAGTCGCTCAAAAATGTTCCTTCGATATTGCGTAGAGCTTTGTAAAAGTTGAAGACCAAATTGAAGCTTTTATTTTGGCTTCATTTATGTTTTGTTCATTCTCTCTATCTCTCTCTCGATATTCGAATATTAGTCGATTCACATCCCATATTTACCAAATGAGTCGTTAATTTATTTTCTTTAATTTTTATTGCAGGGCTCGTGACGCGTCCTTCCGGTTGATTTTAAATACTTTTATAATCGCGAGTGGTGCGATCTGGTCCCCATACGGAAATGACTCGTTATCGTTCGAGTCGCTATACTTACTACTACTAATATTAGAAGTCCTCGTACACTCGCGCAAGTCTCGAATATATCACGATCGGCGTGTACCGCAGTATCAACACGCGTGTTTTTTGTTTCTTTCAATTTATCATCGACATATTCACCAGGCCCTTAGGGCAGTTTTGTTTCTCGAAAAATCACGCGCCGGATTTTTTTTCGCCCACTCCGTCTTGAAAACTATATTTTACTTGTGGTGACAAGTGAAACGCGGCTCGGCAGACAATCCGATAAAAAATTACCATTTTTCGGACACTTCGACAGGACGATATAAAAATATAGTTAATGGCAATTCGATTATTTCTTCGCTTGACGCCTCTACAGAATACATACACGGGTACACGCACGCGTATATATCTTTAGACGTTCTATTTTTGTGAGTTTTTTCGGCCTCCCGATCGAACGCAACAACGTGAAGTTTCGAAATTATCACTCTACGAATAGACAAAACAGACTGAGAAATTTACGAAAAAGCAGCGGGGAAAATCAGCATACTGAAGAGTGGAAGTGAATAAAATACGAGATAATACACTATGTGAGGATGTAGCCACGCAAATCGTAGTCATACACTTATATTTGTATAGGAAGAATTATTATTATTCCTCTTTATACATGCACAAATAAATGGCTATGTTTATTCATATTATTTGTTCTATATATACACAGAGGCATACGCGTATGAAATGCGTGCATCCATGATTCAGAAAAATGTATGCTAATGCGAAGGTTACGGGGGAAAAAGTGGTGTGAAGAGATAACAACACATCGCGAAAGGTGAAAATCATCGCTTTCGATGATCAAGGATATACCTCGGAATACTTTAGCTCGGAAAGTTGACTGAAGTCGACGGATAGGATCGCCGCAACAAAATTGGATAACAAAAAAGTAATTGACAATCGATCTTTTTTATCTCCATAATTATGTTCTCCCTCTCATGATTCGAAACATGAAAATAACAAGTTCGTATATAGTGCAATTGTGCTACCAATTTGTAGCAACAAATTTTCTGTCGAAAACATTTTCTGTGCAGTTTTTTGGCACAAGAGATCATCTTTTTTTTATTTTAAAGTATCTCTCTGAGGCGTTTCAGCATCTTTGAATGCGTTTTTTAAATAAATTCCGCGCAAATGCCTCATCGACAGAATTTATTAAAATTCTGAAAAGAAAAGAATGATGTCTATTCGTGAAATTTCAAAGAGTTGTAC
The DNA here is from genome assembly GCA_964007375.1 of Ophion obscuratus. NCBI lineage: Eukaryota > Metazoa > Arthropoda > Insecta > Hymenoptera > Ichneumonidae > Ophion > Ophion obscuratus. The sequence goes on from OZ023312.1 coordinate 42,068,779, forward strand.
CGCTCCACTGAGATTTCGTAACAGAGCAACTTTGTACATATCGTGTACAGCAACCAAATCGAATGTGACGCCAGCCCTGTGCATTTTATATGCATCGATATACTTTCATTTAAAAAAATACCAGACAGCAAAAGACTATCATCCCGATAAGGTAAAAAAAAGTCATTGATCCCCTCGTTTTTAGATGGTTAGGCAACTGTGAAAATAAAGAAAATTGATGGTCGCTTGAGGCAACTCAGATTGAAGAGGAAGATCCAACAAATGGTGCAGGAATCGCAGATTGGAAGCTTCAAACCCATTTTTTCGAACCTATGTGTGTCAAAACGGTGTACACGATTTCTCGTAATTTAATGAAGAGATTAACTTGAAATTTGGTACACTTATTCAGTGTGATAGTAGTTTAGTCTTGATCGACGTTTTTCTTCCTACCATTTTTTTTTCATTAGTTATGAACAATACTAATATCATGTTCTCTCGAAAAATCGGAAAAGAATTAAAAAATCTCTTTTGATGATAACGAAAAAAAGCTCGGCCAAGTCTTAGCCAATTCTATCCACCTTAAGAAGAAAATCGTTTTTTTTTAATATTGAGATCAGCCGGGTGGCCGAAATCAGGTACACCCTTGAGGCCCTGACGTTTATAGATCCTTCACGAGATTATTTATATCTTCTTTAGTTATTAAGATTTTTAAATGAAAGTTTTTACATAACCTTGTTAACGTACATACAAATAATTGTCCAAACGATTTTTTAATCAGCTTAATTATTCCGCCAAAATTTTTTTTTTTTAATAACCCTTTTCGGGTCGTCACAGTAGTCCAACACCTTGAACACAATCAGGAAAAGGATTAAATTTAAACCAAGATTAGCCGCGTTCTTTATACGATCATCACTCGCGAGAATACTTCATCGCACACAAGTGTGTCTGCAAAGATAATTCTCTCACGTGTAACAACGATCCTAGTGTGGATTCAATCAGAAGTTCAACGCTCCGCTGTCTCTATATCCTTTTATATCATACGAGGAAAACGTTTTTACACTATTGCAGCACGAGAACTACGTTAAAACGAAGGGATGAGCTTTCAATTTCAACATGATTTGAACTCGGAGATTCGCAAAGTAGAAATGCCTGTCAGGTCGAATACACTTGGAACAGCCCATACATAGATAGTGCTAGAGAGAAATAAACTGTAAGAAATTGAAAAAAGAATATAAATGGCACTATCTGGCCTTAATAACTAAGCAATTCTCGGTGCACGCTGAGAGATAAAAAAAACACTTCATACGCATCTGGTCATCATTATCCCACCGTTTACGAAGGTGCTACGTAACACGACGTACATTATAACCACGTTACACTCTTTCTACCGCTACGTTATCGTACCTGTGACACAATTTCTCAGTCTTTATGCCAAATAACTTGCATTTGTGAACTTGAAGGTGGATTTTGGACTCTTAGTTCGCGGTCTGTCGAGCAACGAGAAGCGAACTTTGTAACGCCCCAAAGTCCTGTCCGTGTATCATATGATAAACGATAACCTTATCTCTCACTTTGCGCGCTATAATTGTTACTCAAACGAGCGAGCACACCTGGTATTTTCGCAAGACCGTATATAAATCCATAAAATTGGAAATATTCCAGTAAGCAAGGAAAACATTGTTATTGTCGTTATTCTACTGTTTTTCTCTCTTCATAGTATTCCTCGTCATTGATTTTCATTCCATTTTACTTATTAAATTATTATTCAATTTTCTTAACCATTATTATTCTCGTCATTTTATTCTCAAACACCTTATTCGATTGTTTTTATTTTTCGACCCGAAAAAAAAATATTTCTCTTGCAGGGAGCGTAAAAAATCATTTTTTCTACATTGATACAAACGTAGACGATTATTTGATGGCAGATATTTGTCAAGTAAAACATTATTTTTCTTCCGGGGAGCCTAATAAACAATTGTTTTCTGCTTTAACACAAGGGGACACAATTAGTTGATACATGACTTTTGAAGATGAATTACGAGATTCAGAAAAAAACATTGTCAAACAAACAAAACATGTTTGATTCGGGGAGTGTAAAAAAATAATTCCTTCTGCCTTGACACACAGGTACACAATTATTTGATAGCAGATATTTGAAAACAAATGACGAAGTTCAAAAAGAAAAATTGCCAATTGGAAAAGTATTTTTCTTTCAGGGACCGTAAAAGAATATTTTTCTGCCTTGACACACAGGCACGAAATTATTTGAAAGCAGATATTCGAAGACTAATAACTAAATTCAAATAGAAAAAATGGCAAATAAAAAATTATTGCTGCTTCGGGGAGCGTAAAAAATCATTTTTATATATCATATTAGATATTCGAAAATGAATTACGAGAACCAGAAAGAAAAATTGGCAATAAAAAAATTATTTTCGTTTCGGGGAGCGGAAAAAAATATTTTTCTGATTTGACACACAGGTACACAATTGTTTGAAAGCAGATATTCGAAGATAAATAACTAGATACCGAAAGAAAAAGTGTAAAATAAAAAATGATTTCTTTCGGGGAGCATAAAAAAATAATTTGTGCTGCCTGGCACAAAGGTACACAATTATTTGATAGTAGATATTCGAAAATGAATGTCGAAAACCAGAAAAAAAATTGTCAAATAAAAAATTATTTTTGTTTCGGGGAGCATAACAAAATATTTCCTTTTTGCCTTGCCACAAAGGTACACAATTATTTGATAGCAGTTTTAAAAAAATAAACTATGAGATCGAGAAAGAAAAAACGTCCAACAAAAAAATTCAATTTCGGGGAGTGTAAAAAAATGTTTTCTTTTCGCCTTGACACAAAGGTACACAATTATTTGACAGCAGTTTTTTTAGCACAAATTTCGAGATCCGGAAGGAAAAATGGTCAAACAAGGTATTCGAGGGACGATGAATTTTCATTCGTAATTTAAGATATTTTCTTATCAAGTACTGTTTTGAGACGATGAATTTTTTTTTCGTGTACCACACACGCGCGTCTTGCATGCACTGTATCAACGGACCAAATTACACAATCGTATTCTTGTACATGTGTAAACATTAGCGGGAGAAAAACTTGTGCTGTATGGCAATGCACTTGAGTAAACATTTGTCGAGTCGTGTAGCCCGACGAAGAGTCCTTCGCGGTAAAAATGTACGTACCCGTCGACCCAACTGACTTCGGAATAGACTGCGACAATTTTCTTTGCCCGTACGATGCCTCAAAAATGCTGTATACGAGATTAGAGGCGACAGAAAGTATAGTGATATCGAATAGGCGTAAGTCTCTCTCCCTGTCACTTCCTCTTTACCTCTCACTCTATTGATTCCTCTCTCTCTCTCTCTCCCGACTGGAAATACTTCTTATCTCCCAATTCCTGACTCCCTACGAAAGTGTGTTTGCGATAAGTGATTGGCAGCAATAGCTCCTCCTATTGAAATTAATCGAACGGATCCAGACTTTTTTACCTACGTGCTAGCTCATCCGAGAGTTACGATCGATTTTAAGCGACTCATTTTGGGATCCAATTAATGTATTCGCGGTCCTCCAATTATTTCAATATAAGTTCCACAGATATTCTCTCGATATAATCCACTAAACTGCAGAGCTCAGTTTCCCGACGAATTTAAAGACCTTATATACACTTGTGGAGGTCGGAAAAATGGAGAAAAAAATTATTGCATGTTCTTTAAGTACAATATCTCAAGAATATTCTCACCAAATTTCATAAAGATTTCCAAAGTCACAAGAGAAGGAAGAATGGCTCGTAAGCAGTATCAAATCAATGTTTCAGAGGCTGCAGAGGTTGCAGAAGGATTACTGTATGGCCCTGGAATCGACGACTCCATGTTAGTATGAATAAATCAACTTTAAGGATGTATCAGCGCCATAATCATAATAGTATATACAAAGTAAAGGCAAAATCATCAGATACCATTTTTTGAAGATAATTTTTTGAAAATTTGCGTGAGTCTTCTTGAGAGTCATATTAAAATGTGTAAAAAATGTTGGAAGGCTTCACCGTCTGGGAATCGAGATATTCAGTGACAAAAATCGCAACTTTTAACATACGCTCTTATGGGAAGTTACGAAAAAATACAATTTTTTACAACACATATCACGATTTCTAGACGGTCAAACCTTCTCAAATTTTACCCACAGTTGAGTATGACTGTTAAGAAGGGGCAAACGAATTTTTAACAATTAATCTTCAAATTCGTCTATCTCTGATAGACCTTAAATCGCTGATAGACCTTAAATGTAAAGGAAACATACTTGAATTTTAAACGCAATTATCTCAGAATCGTTTTATTTTTGGAAACACCTTTGCGGTGGACACGATAACTAAAAAAAAATATAAATCCGATCCATACCAAATGTATACCACTTATTCATTGTGATATTAGCTAAGGCCTGGACGAAGCATTTTGAAATTTCTGAAAAAAAAATTGTAAAAAAAATCGAAAATTTAGCACTTAAAAAATGAATTTTTTGTTACAATCATCTTTTTTTTAATACATTTTTTTACCAATCCTTCGTCCAGGCCCAAGCCAATGCAATATACTAATGAAACCTTTTTCAAATTGTTATTTCAGATGAACCGTTCTCGAGTTATCATGTCCACCGCAACTGATGCTCAAAAGAAGACGCTCCTGGAAGACAGCTAGAGTTCCGCCATTTTTAAATATTTTTGAATAAAAAAAATTGTACAAGTACATGCAAATATGTACTAATCGATGTTGTTCACAGTTTTTCAATGAACATTTATTATCCCGTCGAAAAAAAAAACAAGAAAATCACGGCCCTTCGCCCGCTACAAGTGTATATGAGGCCTTAAAACAGACGATCTTTATCAGGGTAAAGCGAGAAAATCTGAAATTGAATTTTTGACATTCTAATTGGCGAATCCCTATATGGCGGACCAAAAAGTTATTTTTGAAAACTATCCTCGAGCGTTTTTGAAATGCGAATCTGGTGCCAGATTTTCAAAAATCCAAAATAGCACACCTGAGATAGCATTTGGGAATTCGAAAAATACTTGGATGTCTATAAAAATCGATATCCCGTGGCTGATTAGGATAACTGAATATAAATCTAATACAATACTATGACAATTAAAAACGGCGCAAGGATTATGGCGAATCAAAATACGAAAAAATAGTTGACAGATAAAAAAAAACGTTTTTATTTCAAGTGCTCCGAACCGAAAACCCTTTATAGTGGAAGTCAGACATAGTTTTAAATGTTTTTAAATTAAACACACTTTTTGCACGTGAAGTTATTTTCTGCCCGACAGCGAAGGCGGGGCAGAAAATAACTTCAATAATCAGTCTATCAAAACTATCAAAAATAAATTTCAACTAGCTACGCCTAGTTGAAATTTTTCAAAATATCGGTTTTTTGGTTTCGACGGGTTCTCAAAAGGTAAAACTTCAAAAAAAATCTGTGAAAATTTCAAGTCGATCCGTTTCAAGTAGAGGGGTAATTATAGGTAGATTCCGCGAACCGGCGAACTTTAAGCGCGTTTTTCTGAAAATTACCTTTTCAAGATTGGTTATCGCGATATCTCAAAAACCTCCGCACCGATCAACTTTAAGTTTGTTTGGGTGCATCGTTTTTTTTTAATCGACGAAAATAGAGCGTTTTTCACCGAAGATCGATCTTATCGCTTTTTTTATTTAAAAAAAAATTGAGCCATTAAAAAATCGATATTTTCTAAATCCTTCGGTAATTATGCAGTTTGAGGACTCTTCCGAAAAACAACCGAAAACATTTGTTTTGCCATGAGCTGCTTCAATTGGTCACCACTATTGATATTCCGTCGGGGGAGGCTGAAATTTTCAATTATTTCCATAAATTATGGGGTTTTGAAGGTCCCGAAAACACGAAATAAAATAGGCCATCTTTAAATATTTCGTCATGTATATTGAGGGTAGGAGGTGGGGGAATTTATAAAAGAAAACTTCCTGAATACAATGCCAAAGAGAAATCACGGCGATCACTTCCTCCTCATCCCTCTGCAGCCGTTGTTTGGATTTGTTTGGGTTTGGTTGGATTATTATTAGGGCCCCGAAAACGATCAACGTAGTACAATTGTAGTTCATTTAAATATATTTTAAAACTAGACTTCCGGTTGGGACTGAGTTGGTTCAGGACGTGATACGAGCAATCGGAGGTTTTTTTTTATAATTGTAGAGGGATAAAGGCGAGAAAGGAAAAACAATCGGTGCGGGAAAGGTAGTAAAGTGCAGAAATCACGAGGAGATAATAGGGAGGATGGGGGAGTGTGTGGAAATCGAGGAAAGAGGAGAAATGGAGACACGTAAAGAAGAAGAGGTTATGTGGGAGGAGGGTGAAGGGGGAGAGGAAAGCGGAAGCGACGACAATCAGCAGCGCCCTGGCGAGTTAAGTCAGCGGCGTGACGAGTCGCGGAACCCGGTGGAGAAGGATGTCGGTACGGCAGAGCTGGGTATGCAAGCAGCGGGTAAAAAAGGGCGAGGGCGTCCCCCGGCAAAGAAGAAGGTAGGGGGAAACAGAGACATGAGGGATTTTCTTGACGGCGGGGTGGCAGCAGTGAGAGCCAAGGTACTGCACACGCCATCGACACCACCAGCGCCACCACTGACAAGAAGACGTCATAGCGGGATGCCAGGTAAAAGAATGGAGAAGGAGGATATGAAGGAGGAGAATGGAAATAGAGTCGACGAAGGTGACAGAAATGGGAGTGAGAAGGAGGATGAATGTAACGAGGATGAAGATGGAGAGGAGCCGAAGCAAGTGAACGAGGAAGACAGGGGGAGGGAGGCAGGGCTGCAGGACAGGGCTATGTTAACCCCGCCGACAAGGAGATGGGGAAGTGTACAGGAAACGAGCGGGGAAGGACAAGACCCGGTGTTAGAGGAGATAAGGAGGATAATGCAAGAATCGGAAGGAAAATGGATAGAGCGGTGGAATACCCTCACCGGAAACATTCGGGAGGAAATTTCGCCTCTGCCGTGCAGGTGCGAAAGGATGGGTGAAATCGTCAAGGGGTTGCTGGCGGAAGCGGAGCAATGGAGGTACTTGAGGTACAAGGATAAGGCGATCTGGGATGAGGAGAAAGAGCAATTGCTAGAGGAGCTGAGGAATCTGAGGCAGAAAGTAAATGACGAGGAGGGCAAAAGAGGGAGTGACAACACCGAGGGGGAGGACGCTGCCGTGGAACCGTGGCCTGCAGAGATGGACATTGGAGAGCAAGGAGAAGAAACACAAAAGAAACGCGGGGACGTGGAAGACGGCTCGCCGACGAGATGGGGCCAATCGTCCAGGAGAGGATCACGACACGGGGAGAAGAAGCAACAGCGCGGAGAGAAACTGACCAGAGCCGGGGCCGGAGAGGAGCCAGGGGCCAGGCCGAGAGGAGGTGTAATGCCCCAGGAGAAAGACGGGACACGTAGGAGAGAGCCAAGCGGTTCGGGCAGCTGGACGGAGGGACTATCGGACGAGGAAATATGGACACTGAAAAGAAGACGGCGACTCAACAAGGAGCAGCGCGAGCCGGAGGCTCTCAGTCAGGACGAGTGGTACTGGGAAGCCCAGGAAAGACGCAGGAGAAAGCGAAACATAGTAGTGAGAGGGATCAACGCAGCCAGGAATGTAAGGGGTATGGTCCGGGAAATATCCCAAATTGTACGAGAGAAATTGGGGATTGTACCCAGGATAGAGAGGGTGGTACGGACGGGAGGTGGCACGGTAGTAACGCTCGCCTCGATGAAGAATAAAATTAGTATTATGAGCGCAAGGGGGAAATTGCGAGACACGGGAATTTGGATCGGGGACGACCTCACCGCGAGAGAGGCTGAAGTAACGGAGTGGGTAAAAAAGGAAGCGGACATGAAGAGGCGAGCGGGGAAAATCACAGGCGTAGGGTACATGAAAATGTGTGTGAACGGTACCTGGTGGTACTGGGTAGAGAGAGAGGGGAAAATGGAAAGGATGCCATTTCGGAATGAGCGGGAGCAAAAACAGTAAAAAGGCGAACGAAATTATAAGAGCGGTAACGTGGAATGTGGCGGGGTGCGGGAAACTATGGGAAGCGCGCGACTTCCTTGGAGAATTCGAAATAGTCCTGGCCCAGGAAACATGGATCGAGGGAAAGAACGAGGAGGGGGCAATAAGGCGATTAAGCAAAGAGTTCAGGTGGTGGGCGAAAGCGGCGGTGCGTGATAAACCAAGGGGGAGGGCGGCAGGGGGGCATTTGATAGGTATCAAAAGGAACATGTGTGAAATAAGCAGAGTGGTAGAATGGCAGCATGGAATGATCGTGAAGATAAAGAGAAGAAATACCGGGAAAGAGCTGTGGATTATAGAAATATATGTAAATGGCGGCTTCAATCGAGTGGAAGAGGCGTTACGACAATGCGTAGAAGAGGGAGCGGAGAGTGGCGCGGCGATTATAATTGCAGGGGATTTAAATGCAAGAATAGGAGAGGAACAAGGAATCGTGGGCTGCGAGAGAGAGGGCGGCGACGGAGGGGAGAGACACTCGCAGGACACGGTAGTAAACGCAGAGGGAAGAAAACTTCTCGATTTCTGTGAGAGTCTGGGTCTCGCAATATTGAATGGAAGGACGAAGGGAGACGAGGAAGGGAAGATAACCTACGTAGGAGGTGGGGGGGCATGTTCGGTGCTGGACCTAATCATCAGGCTAGAGGATGAGGAGGAAGAGATTGTCAGGAAAATAGAAGTGATACCGAGGACGGAGTCGGATCACTTACCGGTGGTATTTGAACTCAGAGGAGGAGAGGGGCGGACGGAGATAGGAGCGGGGCGAACGAAAAAAGAGGCGAAAGGGGTGAAACTGGCATGGAAGGAGGACGGAGAGGAAGACTTCGTAAAAGAATTAGATAGTGTGTGGCAGGTAAAGGAAGGCACGGCTGGGGACTGGGGGAGCCTAAAAGACGCCATTTGGCGAGCGGCGGAAAAGACTGGAATGACAAGAGAAATAAGAAAGGGCGGGGAAGAGAGGGGCTGGTACGATAAAGAGTGTAAGGAACAAAAAACAAGGGTATGGGGAGCATTGAAGAATCTGCTTGCCAGTAAGGAACGGGTAGGGCGGGTGGGAGGCACTGCAGACAGGGAGAAGTGTCAACTATTGCAGGAACGAAGAACGATGAAAGAGTTATGCAGCAGGAAAAAGAGGGAATGGTTTGAGGAGAGGTGAAAGAAAGTAAGAGAGAGTAAAAATATGGAGGAGTGGTGGGCCGCGGTAGGGAAATTCCGAATTAAAAAAAAGAGGGTGGGGGGCGGAATTAGCAAGGAGGAGTGGATCGCGCACTTCACGAAGTTGCTGGGAGGGAAGGAGGGGAGAGTGCCCCCGGAAGTGCAATCCTACAGGGAGGAGGTAAGCAGGACAAGTGAGGTAGCAACGCACTCGGAACTTGACGAGGACATAAGTAGGGGGGAGTTGCAAAAGGCGGTAAAGGGTTTAAAAAATAAAAAAGCGGCAGGGGAAGACGGCATACAAGCGGAATTTATTAAGGGGATATTGGGAAGAAGAAAGGAGGAGTTAAGAGGGCTATTAAACCAAATATGGAGTGATGGAGAGATGCCGGAGGGATGGGACCTAGCAAGGATTTACCCAATTCACAAAGCGGGAGATGAGGATGCGGCGGGTAACTATAGAGGGGTCTCGCTGCTCGACATAGGATACAAACTGCTGGCGAGTATTCTAGTCAAGCGACTAAATGGGTGGGCAGAGAGGAATGGAGCACTCAGAGAGAGCCAAGCGGGGTTCCGAGCGGGAAGAGGCACCAGAGACCACGTGTTCGTGTTGAACTCCCTAATAAATAACAGGCTTAAAATTAAGGGGGGGAAGCTGTACGTAGCCTTTGTGGACTTTCGGGCAGCATTTGATATGATCGACCGGGAGATGCTGTTCGAGAAACTACGGAGGAAGGGCGTGGGAGGGAAAATGCTGAAAATGATAAGGGGAATTTATAAGAAGACGAGAAATGAGGTGATTACGGAGGAAGGGGTGACGGAGAGTTTCGAAACGGGGAAAGGGGTGAGACAGGGCTGTCCTCTTAGCCCGACACTATTTAATATAGCGCTGGACGATGTGGACGAGGCATGGGAAAAGGAAGGAGCGGGGGGAACGGTCATGGGAGGCGTAAAATTCTATGCACTTAAATACGCGGACGATATCGCAGTAATGGCTGAAACCGCGGAAGGGCTGAGGAGGATGATAGAACTGCTGGAAAAATACGTAGGAGAAACGAAGATGGAGGTGAATGTGAAAAAAACAAAAATCATGGTATTTAGAAATGGGGGCGGAAGAAATAGGGGAGAGGAGTGGAGTTTGGGAGGAGAAAAGATAGAGGTGGTCAATGATTTCAAATACCTGGGTTACTGGTTCTCAACGCAGAACACGGGGAGGCGGCATCTGACAAAGCTGGTGGCAGGAGCTCAAAAAGCGGCAAACGCGGTATGGGGGATAATGAAGAGGGCGAAGGTAGAGGGCTTGAAGGAGGGGGGTAGGCAGGAAAACGGAACAGGACATGCAGGAAGACTGGGTCAAGGCGGACAGGTCGTCCTTTTGCGCCTGGTACAAGGAAATTAAAGTGGGATGCGAGAGAGAGAAATATTGGGACAAAAAAGGGCTGGCGGGGGAATCGAAGGAACAATGGGCAAGACTGAGGTGCGGAAATGTGGGGAAAGTTGGGAAAAAAGGTTTCAGTAGCTGGGCCTGTGGAATATGCCGGAAGAAGGATGAGAGCCTGGAGCATATCTGGACGTGCGAGATAGCGAGAGGGGAGATAAAGGAAAAATGGGTGAGGGCAGTGGATGCCTGGAGAGGAGGGAGGGAAGGCGAGGTGTTAGAGTGCTGGACAAAAGACACGCTAAGAGGAGAACCGGTGCCGGTAATTTGCGAGTATTTAAGGGCGTTCGCGAAATTGAAAAGGGCGAGAACCGAGGACGATCAAGAGGGGGAGGATTAAAAAGCACAAACGGCATACGGTGCTTAGGGTGAAATATTGTAATGTTAAGCATAATTTATAACTTTAATTTTAATTTATTAGCTTATAGGTTAGAAATAAGGATGGAAAGAAGGAGGGTTTTGTAAAAAGCGAAAGCTGTACAGATGGAATAAAACTACTACTACTATATTTTAAAACTACGTTTAGTATCTTTGGGGGGCTACGCGGCGTCGGCCCCGGACTAAATTACTGTTTGGCCAATTTAGGCTACGAAGGTAATTCGATCGTTTTTCACCTATTTTCACTACAGATTTACTACCTCAAGTTGCAAAAAAAGGTTTCGCATTGTAATAAAAATGAATAAATGAAAAAATCGTTGCATTCCAACGATTAAATTTTCAACATCATTGTATCGACCACATTTATAAATATTTTTCAACGCAAAAATTATAAAAGATGCTTAAAACCAAACTTTTCAATATAAAGAGAAAAAAAATCGGAAACCTGCACACATTTTACCAGCAAAAAATCACGAAAATTCTTCTCATTTCCGGCCACGAGGAGTAACCCATCAAGGAATCGAGGAGGCATTTAGTTTGATTACGGTAGTACTAGCGGATTGACTAGTCAACAGAAAACCTGTAAATTTCCGAATTTGAAAAAAAAAGCAAAATATAATACATTTCGGTATAACAATAACCATGATACGAAAAGTGGTTATTTGAAAAGTGTATGTCATAGCTGAGTGTATTATATTATGAAAAGCGAAGTATTAGGATAGCAATCAGATTTGACTTGAGTTGTCTCATCAGCCGCCATTTCATAATTCTGGCAATATCCGTGGCAACGCTGTACTCAGGCGCTTCCGATAAATGTTAAGCGGGTGTTTAAGCGTATGTGTAATGTGCATATTGTAACTTCAGTCTTACATGCATTGTAACCACATATATGGATCGACATAACATTCGTTCGAATCTCGAACGTAAAAAAATTGCGTTACGGGGTCAGCCCACAGTAGCGGGTATAAAATCATGTGCGAATTTAACAATTTTTTTTCGTATGAAAAAGTGATTCACTCATGAAATTAATTACACATCTATTTAATATGAATATCAAGCTGTTAGAGAATGAATATATATTTTGTTACGATATACAAAATTGCTGACTACTAATATTTTCTTTTATTCTTTTTTAGGTGCTCCGCGGCGTGACATTTAGCATCCACAATTTTTTACCTAGAACGAAAAACAAAAATTCTCGTCAATCTACATTAGAATACCTAGAGAAGCACGTAAGGAATTTGAAAAATATTGTTTCATTCAAAAGTTGTAGGTATTTGAACTTAAGAAATGAATTTTCAGTGAAGAATTTCGTTATAACTGCTCATAAAATGAAAAGTTTTCGATTAATCAGAAATTCCGTACGTACTTGTCTGCGAAATGCAATTAGGAACAAAACTTTTTAATTTTAAGTAAATCGAGTGGAAATTGTTGAAGTTATTTGTCACGCCAATTGGAAAAAAGCTGTTTCGAGAAGTTTCGAGTAAATAAATATATATTTTCTAGCAGCTTCATATTCATGCTGAATAGATGTGTAATTAATTTTATGAGTGAATCACTTTTTCATACAAAAAAATGGTTAAATTCTCACATGATTTTATACCCGTTACTGTAGCCTAACCCCTTAACGTAATCATATCGCTTCACACTAGTCATACTAGATCATACTTGAGACTTGTACAATATGTATTTTTAACATATGCAAAAAAAAATAATTTGTAACAACTAAAATTTTCCATGTGCAAACTGTTGAATGAATGTTCACATTTAATTAGAAAAATGAAAAAATAGTTATTCCAACGATTCGCGCAGTATTTTTAAGTTCGATATTTGTCAACACTGGTTCTATCTCCGTTTCTTTTTACTCAACCAGGCGAGTTTAACCTCTATGCTTTTCAACGTCGATCTGTCAAAACAATGTCAGATGCGTGAAATATAAAGCATTGTATCCGGGCCACGACTGGTAAAAAGCGTGGAAAATTTGTGTCGACTATGTCGGTTAAAAATGAAATATGTGTGGAAATTCGAATGAGTGAGATGAGGTTAGGACTACAGTCAGCTGTTGCCTTGCTGTCACGTCTCTTTATCGTAGCAAGTGGTAACAAATTCAATACCGGAAGTTCGAATTAAACTTGATATTACATAAAAATTAGGTCAATAAGCGTAATTTTGTTCTAATAGCATTGAATCACTACAAGTGTTAAGTACGTAATTCTGATTATTTTTAAGAATCTGACGAATTCCCACTATTATATACACTTCTGTAGTGACCGGAAATTGAATTTTTGCATGTCATCTCGGAATTCCTTCACAAAAGTACGCAACCCTGAAATTTTACAGAGACGATTATTAATATATTTAGTGAAGCTCAAAAAAAAAATGAAAATCCTGTGGATTGAAGTCTGCCGATAGGATTACCTTAAGAACCTACAACGTTTTGTTGTTGCATTCAAATTGACCGGCTCGATTGGGCCTCCCGTACACGAGCACAGCTGACGGCATGCGGCGTTGCCAAATCTACGCCATCTCTCCCGTCACGTCAGACGCGTCTAGCGAGCGCGAAAATCAGTCGATTCGATCGATATCTGCTCGAAATGCCCCGTAACCTGTATTTTTTATGGAACATACGTGTTTTCTACGTACATACGTTTTCTTGTTATTTATCGTTTTCGCATAGCTCCGTATCCATTCGCGAACTATTACTATTTCCGTATCAAAGTTCGATCCGCACGGATTCCCTCCATGTGTGGGTTAAATGCATTGATTTCATGAATTAATTACTGTTGTATTTAGCCGATAAGGCATGCGAAGTTTTCGCGGACGTCATTCTGTATGTCTACACTACAGCATCCAATTTTTATTTATTTTTTTTTCGAATGCGAAGGTTCGTGCACATACTACCTTAATAAGATTTAAAAAAACTCGGCTCGTCCGTATAATGTAATGGTGTCTTTAATAACCATATATCAATCAATAACCGCTCTCTATCTTATATAATGTATAATAGAATAACAACAATATGAGAGAGTTAACAATATCTCTCTTATACTCTGTGTCACTCTTCCACGCATTTCCTCTTTCTCTCTCTCTCTCTCTCTCTCTCTCTCTCTCTCTCTCTCTCTCTCTCTCTCTCTCTCTCTCTCTCTCTCTCTCTCTCTCTCTCTCTCTCTCTCTCTCTCTCTCTCTCTCTCTCTCTCTCTCTCTCTCTCTCTCTCTCTCTCTCTCTCTCTCGCACACACACGTCTCGTTCTTTCCAGACACGTCACAATGGATTTTCCGTACGTAAACTAATAATGGAACGTTTTGCGATACACAAACCCATACAAATATAAACCAGCGGTATACACAATTGTACCTAAATCAATAACATACACCAGCGTGCTCTTTTAACTCGCAGTTTAAACATAATAATAATTGTCCAAACAATATAATGACACAATTAGCAAGTTTTAGTTTATACGAACTTCCCAGACATTTTACACTTGACGATGTGGATGAGGCATGTTGTTTCTTCTTTTGTTCGTAAGTATTTGAATAAGCGAGGCGAAACGTATGACTTCCACGAAATTATACACTTGAATCATTTGCTCTTGACAATCGGACAATTAGGTCGCGCAAGGGTTTTTCGCACGTCGTAACCAATCGACCCAAAATAATAATGTACTAATTAATATGTACATTAATAATGTACTAATTAACGTGCTAATTAATATGTACATTAATAACGTACTAATTAATGTACTAATTAATATGTACATTAATAACGTACTAATTCATGTACTAATTAATATGTACATTAATAATGTTTCCTAATTTTCTTTGTTATCGAGTCATGCTTTCTATGCCACGCGACTCTCGTCGTCAGTGGGGAATCATTCTGAAATTTGCGGTATTACCGTTTCTTTTTTATTTGCTACACTTTTTGTTTGTTCACAGTCGATCGATTTGAAACTGTGCGCTCCCGCTCGCTCTTTCCTCCTCTCGCTCGGCGAATCTACGATCGTGAAGGCTCTACTGGCACGACTGGGGAAGGGAAGGATTTACACGATTCCCGCTACGTCGTAAGGTACATCGATCGACTAATAATATAATTCTCTCGACACGATCGGACGCTGCTAGTTACTTTTTGTATTAATTTTGTTGTTGTTTCGTTTCATGACACGTCGCGAAGCGCTAAAACATCGGCTACTTCAGCACACGTTTCTCGGTCTCGTCGGCGATGATAAAATATGATCGTAGTGATAAGAATAATAAATGTAGTAATAGTAATAATAAATAGGTCAATAGCGCCGCGATTGATTGTCAGACCGTAACGCGAATTTTCTCTTTTCTTCTACGCCATATATATATATATATATATATATATATATATATATATATATATATATATATATATATATATATATTAGACTGATTCAAAAAAAAAAATTTCTTCTGGATTCTCGTGCTATTGTTGGGCACTGATAAAACAAAATTTCTCTAAAAAGATGGGCGCGGTCACTCAATTTTTAGAGGTGGCTATCTCGACTTTTTTGTATTTGAATTTTTGTTAACGAACGTATTGCATTTAAGCATAGTCATGGCTTCGGATTACGGATAAAAATCGGAAAAGTTTTGAGTTTGTTCTTTTACAAACATAACAGAGAAAAACTGACCATACGTCGAAGTGCACACGAAACGATGAAAGAAATTTTCGAACAATGGAAATGTGTTGAAATTCCAACGCGTCGATTGAATAACGCAATCTTGAAATCAATAAAACTCCATCTAGTCTGGAAACAACTTTTAAAAAATCGAGTCAAAAAGAATTTGCCGTCACAAATATCGAAGGAGCGTAAATTTAAGAGAGATTTGGACAAACTGTTCAACGTTGCACATTTTCGTTCTGCCCAAAATGTTAACGAACTCGAGAATGGCTGGGAAGAAATGTAAATGAGTTTGAAGATAATATAAGCGTAGCATTTTGAAAATGTAAATATACGATTTATGAATAAAAGCTTATAATTTAATTTTTCGTAAAAAGTGCGAAATGTTAATGCGTATAAATAAATCTACATGAATAACAAAAGTAGTATAGACGCCATTATTGATCTACCTGAATTTGAATTGTGAATATTGCACCCTTTTCAAATTGTTAGAGTTTATTTTTGTTACGAAAAAGCTGCTGGATGTGATTTTTATCCGTAATCCGAAGCCATGAATATGCTTAAATGCAATACGTTCGTTAAAAAAATTCAAATACAAAAAAGTCGAGATAGCCACCTCTAAAAATTGAGTGACCGCGCCCATCTTTTTAGAGAAATTTTGTTTTATCAGTGCCCAACAATAGCACGAGAATCCAGAAGGAAATTTTTTTTTTGAATCAGTCTAATATATATATATATGTATGTATGTATGTATGTATGTATGTATGTATGTATGTATATGTTTGGGTCTTTGACGACTATGGTCGCGGTAACGCTCTTTTTTCTTTCCACTTTATTCTCCGTTTGTTTAAAAATTGTCAACAACAGCGCGGCCTTTGAGAATAAATGGTGGCGCGAAGCTCTTCACATCCTTATTGCTTCACCTAGCCTACGAATTGTTAAGCCTAATTTTGAGTGACGATCCAACGAGAATCTCGGACAGTCGTTGGTTATGCGACTCCGCGGAACTCTTTGCTCGGAAAATACTAATGATCGTTTGTAATTTTGGCAAGGTCAGAGATTACATTGTACCGTTATAACGTAATACATGTTTTATCGTAATGTTTCAATATTGAAATATTGTAGGGTAAGCTTGCCTGAATCGTACCGCTATCGCGTCAAAACAGCACCACCGACCGATATAAAGGTAATTGCACAAATTCGCAGCATCGTAAAATATTCGAAAAGTAAATACTTTATCGGATTTTTAAAACTGATACTACAATCATATCAGTGAGACTTTACGTTCAGTTTTACACAATTGTATTCTCGAGTGGTATTTACAGGAAAGTAGTTCTTCATTTCGAAGGATGGCATGAATATTGGCAACCGCAGGAACTGCATTTTCGTTTGGTGTCGATAATTTGCGTTTGGATGTTGCATCTCGTTCGCACCGGTAGGCTTGTCCTGAATCGTGCCGGTATCATTCGAGAATAATTGTACAAGGGTATTTACACTGAAAACAAACATTCGTTCATCCAACCAAAATGCAGTTGGTTTAACAAAATGTATCTTTGAATACGTTCAACTTGATGTTCGATTGGCATAACAAACGTTTTGTTAATTTAACTGATAGTTTTAGCGGTGTGAACTGTAGCTTATTTAGCATGTCTGAGGAACTGTTGAAACAACCAAACTTCGAGACGACAAAATGCATTTTGCACATTCAACGATTTCTTTGTAATCGAGTTCTTTTGTAATCGTCCCAGTACGATTTAAGGGATCATCACAGAGTAAAATTTTCAAAAAATTGATGTTTTTTTTCGCGGTATCCGATAGTACAGACGGTTATAAACATGCTGTTCGATTTTTGGAGCGAAATTCGAATAATTTTGGTTGCTGCAACAGTTGCAAACAGCCTTTCTTGAAGCGATTCGAGCCGCGGCGTGGGTTTGTTTACTTTTGAACGCGTTTTTCTTGAAATGTTTTTCAAAACGACTCTCAAAGAAAGAGTTTTCAAGCAATCCGTCGCAAATTTTGACATAACATTTTTCACGCCATTCTAAAAGAAATGTATCGACTTTGGCGTATTTTTTCGAGTTTGTCGTTAAGAAAAAATATGAACATTATAAAAAACGCTTTTATAGCTTGCTATGAAAGCTTTTTTTAAATCTTCATATATATATATATTTTTTTTTAATATTTTAATCTTCATATAAAAACATAAAATTTTAATCTTGTGTTTAAAAAAACAACATTTTAATCTTCATATATTTTTTTTAACGAAAAACTCGAAAAAAAAGGTTGAATTCGATTTTTTTTTCAAGCCGCCACCATTTTGTCAATTTTGAGAAAAATATGCTTTCATACTGATTAATAATCTTTTTACCAATTTTCTTTCAAATAATATTTACGACCACACCCGTGTACACCGTGAAGACTCCTTTTTTTCATAGACATTTTCAACCGCTAAAAAAATGTAAAAAAGTTAAAATAAACGTTTAAAAAGTTATTTTCTGTTCTTCATGAGTGCTTTGATTTGACGTAAAAAAATCAGACGGACTAGCGTATTTTAACCGTCGAAAAAAAAATCTGCTATTTTTCGACCCGTACACTGTGATGATCCCTTAAGCATACGTATACTTTGCGTAGTATTAATTTAATTTCGGGTAATTATACATAAAGTATCCCTTGGATGACCTTCACCCTACAGTATATTGTTCTTTAGATGATACCTAACAACTTCGCTCCTGTTTTATAAGGCGCGAAAACGACTCCTTCATCGATTTTTAGTGTTAGAAGTATTATACGCTCAATTTCGCGTACCAACGTACGCAATTTACAATACTGTTGACACCTTAAGGGGTTATATACAGTTAAAAAAAAATTTAAATCGATTTTTGATTTTTTTCGTAAACTACACATATTTAAGTACACACACAGAAAATTTCTTGTCAATCCGGCGAATATTCCTGAAGTTACAAGCACATTTGTAATGACGTGTCAGAACGTTCGAAAGTGCTTTTGAAACTTTAAACGCGTTTTTCTCAAAAATGTGTTTTTAAAGTCGGTGAGCAAGATTTCTCGGAAACGGCTGAGCCGATCTCTCTCGAATTTCAACACAACTTTTTCAAGTATATTTTTTAGTAATCAATCGAAGGTTTTTTTCCCATCGATAAATATTTTCCATTTTATAAACAATTTAAGGCCTAAATTCTTGTCAAAAATCGATTTCTTTTTGAGAAGCCGTCATATTATCAAAAATTATTATTTTGCTTATTCCATCGAGTAATTACAAGATAATCCACTGTACTAACGAATTATTTTTTGTTTTTTCATTTTAGATGATCCAGTCCACAGATATCGTGCTCACCGCAAGACGCCTTTTTAGAGGTGCTCCCGAAGCTCAGCTATAGCAGCTTTCAAAAAAATTATTTTTACAAATAAAAAATGTTAAAATCCAGTTGAAAGTTACCATAATACGTGGACAAATTTTTACGTTAATGGATTCAAAGATCGTCTCAAGAAAAATTCTTGAAAAATCGATCTTTTGGGCCTCCTGACTGTATATAACCCCTTAACTTTAACTTTGTTTGGGTTTCGGTGTTGTTAGGGGTTGTTGCTGTGTGAGGTTGAGGGTTAGGTGGTGTTTGGGGTTATGTGCGTATGCGTTTATTTCCGTTTATTTGGATTTTGGTTTGTTTACGATTGTTTACGTTTGTTTGGACTTGGATGTATCGAGTGTGTGCAGTAACAGGAGTTTATATTTTACTCAACATGCACCATCACGTTTATTCATTCGTTCGACCTTGAAAGCGTCCAAAACATCGTGAACAACTCCTTCCCGCGCTATATATATATATATATATATATATATATATATATATATAAACTTGTTCCGTGTGACCTCTGCAACATATTTCAAGGTCAAGGTCATCAAAGGTGAAGCCTACTTTCTGTATAATTACTACCATACTCTGTCAACTTTTCGTTCTTTGCAAGTACAATTCAGGATAAAGTTGGCTTAAATTAAGAAAAAATATTCCAAAATCGTGTATTTCGAATATTTCGGTAAAATGTGCATACGTGGATCAACTATTTGTTCATATCGAGTTCGTGTTATGCGATAAAAAATACATTAATAACACCGACCGTTTCGGTCTACAGTTGATGATGTTGCAAATGAAAACAAACGTCCTTAGGGGGGTACGATTCGGGCAAGTTGACTCTACATTCTACACAATCCGCCTGGGTTCTTCAAAAACAGTATCAATGGCGCTGAACGAAAATCACCCGCTCATCGACAATCTCAATGCAGTGGGCAATTTCCAAACAAATTAATAGTGTTTCCCGCTCTCCGTCCCTCTCCCTCTGCGCTGACGGCAAACTTTGGCTCGACCGAACGAATAATAATCGGTGTGGGTTGCTTGTGAAAAGCACTGTCAGAGTATGCGGCTACGGAATACCGCAAGTCAGTTCGGTAAAAGAATAGAAAAATAAACAGAGAAAGCTCCCCTCTCGCAACGCAACGCGACACGTTAATCTACGAATGTTTGCTTCGACGTCATAATGGAAAAGCCAGTTATCTTGAATCGAAATTTATGCTCCACTCATTCACAGAATTGCAAATACTCGAACATAGACAACGTAAAGGTAATTTTTCGTTTGTTTGACGTCTATCCGAGAGACTCGAGCACGTACGACGACGCATCTACACACGGGCCACGTACCACCAGTCACGATTTATTCTACCACTGAGAGCGTTCGATTGAATTTTATTTGAATCGATTGAAATTTATCGAAACGTTCATTCTCATAATACGAACTCGGCCGATTATAGACCGAGTTCAATAACGCTAAATCACCGCGGATTCGAAAAAATTCAATGCCGATCGATTCTCTCAACTGATTACTTTTATTTTCTAACTCCCACGATCGGTAAGACCGCTCTCTATGATAGCAAGTTTCGAATATTAAAATATCGATAATTTAAAGTAATCGTAGAGTCGCGCTCTGTAACACGGATCGATCGGCGAAATACAAATTTTGTTTTGCCTGACATCTTAGGGGTTTTATTTATAAACTGGACATTAGGGTTTATACATATATATATATATATATATTCATAGTGTTCAGCACATGGGTCGACACAATTTTTTGGGTTTTTAGGGGAGGGGGGGTCTTTTGCTAATGTTTTCACCCCTAGACCCTATGTCCTAAGTGTCACGGTAATTGAGATATGATTTCTTTTTTTTGTTTTCTATTTATTATCCGAAATTTCGCCTTTTAATAGGCATAACTTTTGTGTTCGTGGTTTTAATAGCACGAAACAACTTTTATTGTATTCTGCAACGTATGACTATTAATAACAAATCATTTTTTTATCCAATTGGTTTAAAGAAAATTAATTTTGATGTTCCAGTCTTAAAAACGTGCAAATGTATGAAAAATGTCAACTTCTAAATTCATTAACAGAAAAAAACGTATTCTCTTTCTTTTGACCACATAATGAATAATTTCTCAGACATGTAGCATACCGTCGAAAAGGGTATAAACTAGAGAACTTTTTAAAACAAAGCTAAGTTCAAGATAGCTTTTAGTTTTTTTTTCTAATGAATTTGCAAGTTGACATTTTTCATACTTTTACGCATTTTTAAGAATTTGGAAGCTCATAAGTTATTTTATTGAAGTCAATTGTATCAAATAAGGATTTATTTATAATGAACATACATCGCAGAATACAACAAAAGTTATGACGCTTTAAAAGCAAAATTTCGGGTAATCAAAAGAAAGGAAAAAAACTCATACCTCAATTACCGGGATAATTAGGACATAGGGTCTGAGGGTGAAAAAACTAGCGAATGATCACCCAATCCTCCAAAAAGTTGTGCCGGTCCATGCGGCAAACACCCTATATATATATATATATATATATATATATATATATATATATATATATATATATGTCAGGAGGGTGGTTTATTCAAAGGAATACAAGCCGACATCTTAAAAAGTACGCATTGTAATAAAAAAATGTTTAAAAAAAATAGTCTTCTCCCGAGAGGGGAAAAAGATGAATTTTTGAGTTTGATCTTAAATGCATATTCCGAGATCATGTAGAACGTCAAAACTTTTAAGGGGTTAGGCTGCTGTGAAAATTGAAGAGGAAGGTTCAACATGCAGTGCAGAAATCACAGTTTGAAGGTAAACTCATTATTACAACGATACAACTGCTGGCAAATCGTTAAACGCGCCTTTCTCGAAACTATGTTCTTCAAAACGGTGTACACGATTTCAAGTTTATTCTTGACCGATGTTTTTTCAAACGTTTTCTTTCATTAGTTATTAACGTCATTTTTACTCGAAAACAATTCAACATTTCTTTTTCGACGACTGATACACGATAACAAAAAAAAAAGCTCGGTCAAGTCTTAGCCAATATTATGAAATTGAAGAAAAAACTCGTTTTTGTTTGTTCCAGGTCAACCGAGTGACCAAAATCAAGTACACCGTTGAGCCCCTCACGTTCAAAGGTCCTTCACGAGATTGTTTCCAACTTCTTTAATGATTAATATTTTTCAATGACATTTGACACAGAACTTTGTTAATGTACATACAAGTAAATGGTTCTTCAATCATCTTACTTATTCTTTCAAAATTATCTTTTTTGATTAACCCCGATTTTCGGGTCGTCACAGTAGCCTAACCCCTAAATGAGAATCCAAACTTTTATTGTATATTATTGTAGCTCACTCCGAGCTCTTTTTCAAACACTGCAAGTACTCGTCGTCCAATCATTCTCGAGGTACGAGCCCTAAAAGTCGTCCATGGCGCACCTTCGATAACGTCAGTGCCGGCGGTACAGTAACTTTGAAATCACACAATTCAAAGCCCATGAAAAAGTATCTAGTCCCAAAAGCTCTCGCGCCATGTTACAAGGCTACACGACAAAAAAATTGTGTTCTCGTTTAAAATTCTAACGTTCCCCTTCACATCGGTCATTACACTTAAGATCGAACTCAGAATCTTTTCTTTCCCGCGGAACCAAACAACTTTTTTCGATATATTTACTACGATGCGTGCGTTTAATGGCAACTTCCGACAGCTCGAATGGGACACCCTGTATAAATGTCTATATATATTTAAATATATGTGTATGTGTGTGTCTGTGCCTATAATCAAGATCTACTTGTTTTCTTTTCCCAGTGTCCCGTTGGCAGAAAAATACTTCGCATTATTAAAATCACGAGGTTATCGCGATTTCAGGATAATGCTGGGAACAAAGCGCACACTTACGCACGGGATCGTTAAACGCCCGCGATATATATACAAATATAATATCGCAGGCAAATCATATATATATACACCTGATTTGACTAATTCTCGTCACAAGTTTAGGTGTTAGAGTCCTTGATTCGACTGATCTCACGTGGAATCTCACGTATATTTCACTTTGTTTTTCGAATAATAGGTTTCCCTATTCGACGCGAATCACAAATACTGATTAAGATAAACGATGACTGGCAGTCGTTTGTTCGCTGTTAATGTCGCGTAGAAAAGCGCACTACAATCACGCGAACGATCAACTCGTACGAGATTCTCCTTGTGCAAGGTTTACACTCGGAAACGTGATTGGCTCTGTCTCTCTCTCCCTCTCTCTCTCTCTCTCTCTCTCTCTCTCTCTCTCTCGCTCTCTCTCGCTCTTTTTTTCATCGACGTAATCCATGATGAAATCCTCGTACTCGTCCCTACACGATAAACGACATATTATTTTAACATCGCCTGTCGTCAACACAGTCATTCTGCTCTGGTATTGCCGTTCTCGTTTATTTCCTCACTATTGCACATTGCGCGTAGAAGACCCATCGTTACCGAAGAAATAAAGCATCGTTCCTTCGAGCATTTTGTGAAACGACCCGGAATACTTTTTATCCGCGAATTTTGAATAACCTTTGGGGTGGGTAATTTCGTTTTTTTTTTTTTCGTATTCTCAAAACACTAGTCGTAGACATAGCTGTCGATGTCCGAGTTGCGTTGAGACGTCAAACAACGTGCTGAAGGTTTTTCGGTATAGGCAAAGGAAGAATTTTTGAAAAGAAATACGATGATGCCTGTGCGTGAATGCAAAAGAGACAAAATTGTCATTTGCGCTCGCATCTTCGCCATATTCTAAATAATTCGATGAAAAAAAACAAAGAACAGTGTATGCTCTCGGAGTTTCGTATAAAAGGATGAGTCTTTATTGTAAGAGAGGTTTCCTACACTTGTCGAAATAAACAAAAAATACATGCAGTTGCGAAAACTGGGAATTGTTTTTTTTTTTAGCGAATTTTCGATACCCAAGATATAACTTTTCAAAATAAAGGGAAGATGCCTTATTTCTGTGTAACGCGGAAATTCCTACGATAGAGTTTATTTTTTTCTTTTGGCTACCCGACGCTAATATACAACGAATGGATCGCAACATCGATGAGGTGCGTCGACAACTCAATCGAGTGATTTCTCTTTGTTCGCGAATTCACGATCCATCGAAATCGCCGTTTTCTTTGACGTGGATAGTAATTTTTTTTTCTTTCTCGTACTCGACATACGATATGTCGACTCTTGAAACTCGAGCAGCATCGTTGCTCTCGTTGGATGATGTCTCGACGACACCGGGAATAGGCGAACGAAGACGAAACAGGGACAGCAGGATCGAAACGATGATCCATGGAATTTTCCGGCTCTGCTTTTCCAGCGACCCCGGCTCTACGTCATTTAATCGCGCTAGTTACGTCAACGGTTCACCCGGCCGTTCAGGCTGGTAATACCGCATCCCATTTATCTGGAATAAGAAAAAATACGTGTCTGAAATTTTGTCGGGGAGTAATGTTTTGTCGTCTTGAACATTTTGGTTGTGGCGCTTCTTCACAGAGAAGGTTTAGTGTTTTTTTTTTTTTTTCCCTCGTGTATGTCAAACAGGTAAAGATTGAACGTTGTTAAGGGGAGGGTAGGGGTTGCAGCGTGAAAAAAAAACACTTTTTTGCCATTTTTTTTCATATATATAGATAGAGTAAATTTATTGAAACCTTTTGTACATTGGTGAGTGTCATTTTAAGAACATTCCGTAAAATTTGTACGCAAAAATATCCACAAACAAGCCGGTGTCGCGTTTACCTCGAAATCACTTTTTCAAAGTCCGTATTCACTGCCATTTGAAAACTACATGACCGATTTATTTCAAACTTGGTACACACTTTCTACATATAAAATACCTCCCCCCAACGCTTAGTTTGAGATTTTTTTTACATTGAGGAGGTTTTCCACCGCCAAAATGGCGGAACTTTTCATGAAAAATAGCACCTTTCACTTTACATGATCACCAAAAATATAGAAATGAAAAAAAAAAAAAATCAAAAACCGTTGGGTGGAGAATTTGATGATACTTTGACTAAATTTTCATGGTACTTGATTTCAAATCATTTCTAGCTGAAATACAGCGAACACTAAATCGTGTTTTTCCAAAGGCGTTCTTGGAAAAGCTTTGTCACCGGCTTGTTTGTAGATATTTTCGCGTGCAAATTTCACGGAATGTTCTTGAAATGACACTTAACAATGTAAAAAAGGTTTCAATAAATTTACTCCATCCATATAGATGAAAAAAAATCGCAAAAAAGTATTTTTTCACGCTGAAACCCCTACCCTCCCCTTGAGGAGTTTTGAGACTGAAGTCGAAATGCTCGTAGACGATTGAAATTTGTATCACCGAGAGATTAATGGATGCGATAACTGTTAAAAAATTAAGGGGTCTTCTCACTTTAGACACTAAAAAAGCCCATTTTCATTTTTTTTGACAGGTTTACATTATAGATATTGATATAAAAGTTGTTGCACTTAATACATACACTTTCTAAATACGTCAAAAAAATTTAATGTATTTATGTAACCCAAACAAACTTTAAACGCGTTTTTCTCGAAACAACGTTTTTCAGCGGCTTGTTGATAAAATCTTCGAAACTACTGAACCGATTCTTATGAAATTGTAACCCTCAATCCGTGAACCTGGGTCATTTTCGTCCTGCCCGAAATCATTTTCTTCGCAGGTTGCTTAACATTTAACGAAAAAAAAAAATATATTAAAAATTATAAAGAAAAAAAAACCGTTTTCCCTTGAAAAGTACGGCTTATAGATTGACTATGAATTTTTTCAAATTTTTTTCATTGTTGATTTGGCAGTTGATTTGGCAGTGCAAAAACGCAAACGACCCAGGTTCACGGGATTAAGGTGCCTTAAATGCCTTCACGGATTGAGGGTTAACCACATATGCTTTACAACTATAGCTATAGCGCATATCAAGGATTTTTTTAAATTTTGATATTGACTAATTTTTTGCCAAAAACGATGAAAAAGAACACGTTTTTTTTTTCCCGAAAAATGACCGCCATTTTGTTATTTTTACATATATCAAAAATCGTATGATATGCGCTACAGCCATTAGCATACTGAATCTAAAACCGTTTGATTTTTTTGTTTCGGATGATCCATCTCCGAGATTTCAGCAACAGCGCAGACCTACGATTTTTTAGGAAATTTTTGTTATGTATTTCGAAAGTGTATTTATTAAGTGTAACAACTTTTGAATCAATATCTATAATATAAACTTATCAAAGAAATTCTTGAAAATATAATTTTTAGCGTCTATAGTGAGAAGACCCTTTAATGCTCTTCACAACATGGTTTCGGAGATATGTGATGTTCAAGTTCAACATCACATATCATCCATTTGGTAATACACGCGACACCTCGTAAAAACCAGTTATAAGGCTTTGGGGGCTCAAATAATACTTCGATTTCAATACAAAACTGAGTTAAGGTTACTGTGGGATTGGGTCAAAACATGACACCACCGAGTTGAAATGTTTTATGGATGTTTATAACCCCTTTGGATCTCATCCTGTGCAGATTGGAAACGATCCACAGTGCCGTTTTTTAAGAAGAAAAAACCGCAAACTCGACGTACTTCGTGGACAAATTATATTACGCTTATGGAAGTCTCCCGATCATTTTTCAGTACATTATTAATATCTACTGAGAAAACGCTATCACGGAACTAAAAAAAATAGGTACGGTTCGATTAACTAACGGACTAACCTCTGGAACCGTGAAAATGAGGATTCAAATTACCATTTCGAAATTATGAATGTTTTTAACAGCAAATTTGTGCGAAAATCAAGCACACAACGTATTAAGTTGTGCAATCATGGCAACGTCGTAGACGGCACGAATGCTACCTATCTTATCCGTAATCGGTAATTATGTCCGGGAATCTCAAACTACTCGGTCAGGATAATCAACAACGAATATTATTTGTTCTTATTTCCTCAATTAGCAATAATTACATAATATTGATTTGATAACTATGTTCAGAAATTATATTTTTCTAGAAATTTCTAGGCAAAGACAAAATAAAGCGGTATTTTTTTCTTAGAATTTTGGTCAATTATTAAAGATTTCGATTTCTTCCAGATTATAGACAGCTTTAGTTTTCCAGCAATTTTTTTACTCGGACCGTTGTTCATTTTTGACAGTTCCTTGGGCCGGTTCTGAAGTTACGAAGGGGGCGGCGCACATGTCTCTAACTTTACAAAACTTCTGTCAACCTCGATTTACGAAGTTGCCAATTCGTCTCGCGTTAATTGAGCGAGAACAAGTTATAGAAAATAATTATACAAAGTGATGAAAACATTTAATGTAATCACTGAATGTTCAAAAATGCATATTTTTACAAATAGATGTAGAAAAATAGTTCGAAAACGTACGTTTGATATGACGACTATTTGATAGATAACAGTTGGTAACAGTCAATCGACTCTACGCACAAGTATAGGGCGCTTCCCTCGTACTTCACACCCGACGGATTGACGCCATAAAAACCTTAAGGGGCTATACCAGTGTGACACTTTCAAAAAAAAATTTGTTCCATTTTTCGACAATTTGTACTTCCAAGAATATCATTATCATTTATATCAATATCATTTTATCTTGCAAAAATCGATAGTTAAATCTTTAAACGCGTTTTTCTCGAAATTAGATTTTTCCAATTCGCTGACATTGTAACTCAAAGAGCAATTATCCGATTGACTTGAAATTTGAACTGAGTACTCTTGAATATATTTACTGTACAATGACGTGGGATATTTTTGATTGGATGAAAATGGACGATTTGGCATTGGAAAAAACCAACCATTTTATAGGCAAAAAACAGACTTTTTTCATAACTACATTTTGTTATATTTTGATATTTTTCGAAAATCCTACGTTATTGTACAGGAAATACATTCCAGTGTAACATTTTTTTCCTTTTTCGATTTCAGCTACTCAATCGGCCGAAATCATGTCAGCAGTGGAAGAACTTTTTTTTTGGCGCCTCCGAAGGCAGCGCATAAGTCGCTTGAATCCTAATATTTTTCTATGAAAAAAAATATGTTATAGAGGTCAAATATAGCCAAATATATTTTTCATTGTCCGAAACATTTAATTGAATACTTTTCTTCGAAAAAATTCCCGAATATCACCCAAATTTTCAGCGTTCACACTGATAACCGTTCACACTGGCCCCTTAACCGTAATTATAGTGTTAGGTATGTCGTGTCAAAAAATTAAACAGTTTGTCTTTTTCGTTCATTAGTAATACCCGAAAAAATATGTAAATTTTGAGCTCGAACGGCTTTTGGACATTAACGAAACTTGTAGGTTAAGCGTGGCAACGCCGCATTAACTGGCTCTGTCGAGTGAGCCACTCACAGTCAAGCACTAACTGGCGGATATTTCAAAATCGGCGGGTGTTTGAAAAGTACATAGAATTACAGCATTTGAACTTTATAATAAAATATATTTATTCGCCCTCTCGCCATTGTGGACGTTTTCTCGACTTTGTCGAATCAAAAACTCTTTATGAAACATTAAACGTTTTTCACCATGTAAATAACTTGGAGCCGACGACTCTTTACCGATAGTCAGTCGTGTCAATGGCAGAAACGGCCGCTATTGCCAAGCCTTGGGTTATTGTTTCTTTCCTAAAATTGCAACATATCTATGTTCAATTGCAAAAGTGATAACTATTAATATAAATTCCAGACGTAAAAATATTTTAACATATTACATATTATAAAAAAATAACAATATTAAAAATAAAATAAAAATATTATAAAAATAACAATATAAAAAACAAATAAAAATATTATAAAAATAACAATAAAAATATAACATATTATATTTTTCTACAATATTCTGAGTTGAGTTTGCCCAATAATAATTGATTTTGTCATGAAACTTTATTCGCAAGGAGTTGACAACCTACCCAAAAAGTCTATTTGCATCCCAACGCTTGCATTCAAGGGCCGGTAACGAAACTCCTTAAGGCCGGATATACATTTACAATGATCAGAAAATCGATTTCGTCATTTTTTCTTTAAACGATAGAACTATATATGTAGACTTTTTTCCTAAAGTTTCAAAGCGAAATTCGAAAAACTTCAAACGTTACAGCCTGTCAACGCTGTGCCTCACCGCTCGGATTCGGAGCGGGCGTGAACTTCAAACGCGTTTTTCTCAAAACTGCATTATCGAAATTGGCGTGCAGGATTACTCAAAAACTATTAAGCCGATTGAGTTGAAACTTGGTCGAAATATTGATAATATTGGTACCTTCTACTTGACGAGAATTGTTTTTGAAAAATCGAAAAAAAACCTACTTTTTAATCCACATTTTACAGAAATGTTGCGTGAAATATTAATTTAAAAAAAAATACGTGCCATTTTCTTAAATTTGCATTTTCTTCATTTTAATTACCGTCACATAGAAACTATACACCTTCTAACTGAAGAAATGTTTGAACTTTTTTGCAAATCAATAATCCGTCATTGACTTGAAGTTTGCATCGTTGGAACGCAACGGAAATTATTAGAATTTTTTTTTGTTATTACCCAAAACGTTTTTTTGCAGATATAGATTGTAAAAGTTAAAAAAAAACTGTTTTTCGGTTTTTTAGAAAGGAAATAAATTCAAGCGACCCTGCAATGGGCTGTGAATTGTCAAAGTTGCTCAAAGATTCCAACCGCATATTCAATATTTTACGAAAAATATTTGCGGCTACAAGAATGCCGGTAATTTCAAGACAACGGTTTTTTTTTCTCAGTTTAAATGGGATATTTCGATACGGTGATTTCTAATCAATTTAGCAATCGGTCAGTTGCCTCTGAGCCAGTTTTATTCTTTACCGTCATATCATATTCCGTGATGTAAGCTGGAATTTCCAACTGATCGGGCGACATGGTCTCGTAGAGATACTCGACCCCCGGTAAATTGTGAAACTTTTGTTTGATCGCCGGCGCCATAAAAGTGGTGAACCACCACGTCATCATCTGTAACAAAAACATTTCTGCGATAAAGGAAAGCCTGCGTCGTCAACGTTATTACTTTAAAAAGAAGAATAGTTGGTTGAAAAAGTATTGTATTTGAGCATAGGTAAAGGAATAGCTTTGGAGACTTATTGTGTGAAGTATCAACGCATGCTGAGCATGATTCGTTTGAAAATTTCTGGGGCTGCGTTGACTCGATTGTGATTCGAGTGTCTCAAGTCTCAAGATTATGGAACTCGAACGAAGTTTCTCGACATTAGAGAACTGAGGAAGGGAAGCGAGAAAGAGTTTAATCTGCAGTGAAAATATTGACTCTCGCTCCCAAAGTCAAATAATTACAACGTCTCGGCTGCTTACAAAAGAAATTCGTAGCTCCCCGAGGTCATGATACTCGTTAACGGATTAACAGAGCCGCGAGAAGAACAGTTTGTTCGTCGTATTTAAGGGGTTAGGCTAGTGGGGGGGAAAAAATCGTTCATCGCTTAAGAGAACTCAAATTGGAGAGGACGGTTTAACATATGGTGCAGGAATTGCAAATTGAAGGTAAACTTGTGATTACCACTATAGAACTGCTAGTAAAACTTTAAACGCGTTTTGGAGGCCGAGTTAAATTGGGAACTTTGAATGATCAGAACGCTCAAAACTCCGAAAGAGTACTGCCCGGAAAGATCAAAACTCCGAAAGAATTTTAGCCGAAAGACCAAAACTCCGAAAATCGGGGCCGGGTTGAAATTCCGAACTTTGAATGCTCCGACGGTTTAAAACTCCGAATTTTAATGTTCCGAAATTCAAGATGGGACCGGGTTGAAATTCCGAACTTTGAATGCGCCGACGGTTTAAAATTCGTAATTTTAACGTTCCGAAATTACAAGGTTCGTCAAGATTATGCCAGCGAAAGTCTACACAGTTGACTGTAAATGATGTAGAATGTATAACATTGTTTAGATAAACTTCAAAATTAACGCAAAATCACTGCTTGATTAAAAAAAACTTGAACTAATTCGTCAATTTATTGAAAATTTTGAACACTTAAAAATTTCCATAGCCGAATTAGTTCGGATTTTCGGAGTTTTGGTCTTTCGTGTAAAATTCTTTCGGAGTTTTGATCTTTCGTGTAAAATTCTTTCGGAGTTTTGATCTTTCGGGGTAGTATTCTTTCGTAGTTTTCAGCGTTCTGATCATTCAAAGTTCGGAATTCCAACCCGGACCCATTTTGAATTTCCGAATTTTAAAATTCGGAATTTTAAACCGTTGGAGCATTCAAAGTTTGGAATTTCAACCCGGCCCCGCGTTTTTCACGAAACGATGTTTTTCAAAACTGTGTTCACACTTTCTCGGCATCTAATGAACGGATTGCCTCGAAATTTTGTACACTCATTCGGTGTAATAGTAGTTTAGTCTTGACCGACGTTTTTCTTCCTAACAATCCTTTTCCATTAGTTATTAACAAATAACAATATCGTGTTTCCTCGAAAAATCGTCAAAAAAATCCAAGATTCATTTTTTATGATTGAAACACGATAAAAAAAAACTCCGTCAAGCCAATATTATCTATCTTAAGAAAAAATAAAAACTCTTCTATTTGTTTCAGATCAACCGGGTGGCCAAAATGGAGTACACCGTTGAGCCCCTCACGTTCAAAGGTCCTTTACGAAATATTTCATAACTTTTTAAATAATTAATATTTTTAAACAAAATTTGGTACACAACTCTGTCAATGTAAAAACAAATTACTGCCCAAACTTTTTTTCAATCATCTTACTTATTCATTCAAAATATATATTTTTTAATAACTCTGATTTTCGGGTCCTCACAGTAGCCTAACCCCTTAAGGCGATGCGAAAACATCACCGGTGCGAGAAGCATCAGTGGCGCCAGCGACCGATTGCGCCACTGATGTGATAATGTGAAACATTCGAGTTCGAATTTCCCCAACGCGCACCCCCGCATATCACGAGCTTGCAAATCAACTTTGCGCGTAGAATACTGAACCAAATGAATTGAACATAAGTACGTAGATTGCAAATTGCTTAAGGGGTTAGGCGACAGTAACGGGTATAAAATCATGTGATTCGCTCATAAAATTCATTACACATCTATTTTTGGTACGAATATCAAGCTGTTAGAAAAAAAAATTCCGATATACAAAATGGCCGAGTACTCGAAACTTCTCGAAACAGCTTTTTTCCAATTGGCGTAACAAATAACTTCAACAATTTTCACTCGATTTACTTCAAATTCGAAAATTATATTCCTAATTGCATTTCGCAGAGAAGTACGGACGGAATTTCTGATTAATCGAAAACTTTTCATTTTATAAACAGTTTATGAGCAGTTAAAACGAAATTTGTCACTGAAAATTCTTTTCTTCAGTTCAAATACCTACAACTTTTGAATAAAACAATATTTTTCAAATTCCGTACGTACTTCTCTAGGTACTCTAATGTAGATTGACGAGAATTTTTGTTTTTTGTTCTAGGTAAAAAATTGTGGATGCTAAAAATCACGCCGCGGAGCGCCTAAAAAAAGATAACAAAAGAAAATATTATTAGTCGGCCATTTTGTACATCGAAAAAAAAGATATATTTTTTCTAACAGCTTGATATTCATACTAAATAGATGTGTAATTAATTTCATCAGTGAATCACTTTTTCATACGAAAAAAATAGTTAAATTCGCAGATGATCTAATACCCGTTACTGTGGCCTAACCCCTTAAGCTAGTACCTTAAACTCGATAAGTTAGTAACATCCAAAAAAATTACCGATCAAATTACCAATCGACATGCGCCGGAAAGAAATACCGAGAAAAGAAAAAAGAAAAAGGAATACAGAGAAAGAATATAGAGACAAACGCTGAGCAACTAATAAGAAATTAAATTGGATTTATACTTCTGACAACACGGAAACGACAAACGTCGTATATTTTCGAACGAAGATTTGTTTTTTCTATCCTAGTACGTAGCCACGTGCCTATCGTATTGAAAATCAGATGAGAACCGAAGCTCGTAATTGCGTTTTCAAATGAAACAAGGAAACGAGCGAGCTTGCTTGAAGGCAGTGACTCGAAACGATAATAAAGATAACGATTTGTCGAGAGGGAACATTGTTGTGGGTACAGCGTGGAATAGCGCATGAAGGAATAAATGAAAATCATACCAACCTTGGTCCAAAAAGTGGGATGAATAATGTAGAAATGCTTGAGGTGCTTCTTATATCTGAAAATGAAATAGCGAATATGCACGATCAGCTATATAGCATCTGCTTTTCATAGCTATGATGATGCTCGATCGTGACATCGAAAATAAGATTGCAGTACAGCGTGTTGTGATTTGATGCGTTCCCGCGAAAAAGAGCGCTTTGAAATGCTCGTTGTCAAAGTTTTTGTTTATTATCGCCGTTTGCGAATGTACGACGCAGACAACAAGCACGTTGTATGTACATGTTCATTATCGTGGTAACGATGGTAATAAAGATTGCGCCGTTGGAACGCAACGAATTTTTTTTTTTTCAATTGCCAAAGAATTTTTTGTCGGATTTTGGCCATAAAAATCAATAAAACGTTTTTCAGGATCCTTATTAAAAATCAACGACATAAATTGGCAAGAAAATATTGCTGATAATGATGGAAATGAAAGAAGGAAAAAAAATTTCGTTGCATTCCAACGACGCAAAATTCAACACCGTTGGTGATGTGATATAAAAGATTGAAGAAAAGCTATTATAAAATAATAAGAGATATTATTTTTAAATGTATTTAGGTACTGCAAAACAATGTTGGAAGTTGACCGACGTTTCGTTGCTTAACATATTTTTTTTATTTATTAATCAACAATAATGTTGGCATTCGTAATCGAAAAGTCGAAAAAAATGCAAAATTTTTTATTGACGATTGTAACACGATAACAAAAAAGAAGCTCCATCAAGTCAACATTATCCATTTTCAGAAAAAAGTGGTTTTTTTATTTCGGATCAACCGGGAGACCAAAATCAAGTACACCGTCGAGCTCTTCACGTTCAAAGATTTTTGATGGGATTGTTTATAACTTCTTTGATCATTAATATTTTGTTATGAAATTTGGTACACAACTTTGTTAATGTACACGCAAATAAATGTCCACATCATTTTTCAACCATCTTACTTATTCCTTCAAAATTAATTTTTTTTAATGACCCTGATTTTCGCGTCGTCATAGTAGCCAAACGAATCCAAACATTGCCGGTGGTTTTTCTTATTGGTAAAATATTTGAGAAAATACTACGTCTTCAATAAAAATCTATTCGAAGCTTAGCGTTTCCATCAGATTTTTTTTTTCCAATACACATTAATACATTTACATACATTAATACATTTTGATAATTTTTTGCCGACTTGTAACAACCGCGTTGGTTTAGGAAAATATAAAATTGAAAATTAAAAATATACAATCCGATTCCGCGGATCGTGTCGGGTTAACGCGAAACGTCGAACAAATTCGATACTTTTTCTTCCAACTTCAGTCGATGCACCGTGTATGTTTTGCGATATTTTTTTGCATGCTTTTCAAAATAAATATTCTTTTCTTAGATGACTTACTTGTATGGAAGCACGTTGTATACTTCGCGCAACCACTGAAGGCTAGGGTAATTATTGCTGGTCGTCTGGGTGTGAAAATAAGCAATAACGTAATCACCTTTGACGATCGGATCCAGCAGCTGTATCAAGTAAAGTAAGGCCTGAAAACAATTGAACGCGCCATTAGAATCGAAGGCTTTTTCGGAGTACTTTGTTCAAGCCCTACGAGTACAAACCAAACGTAACTTACGGGAAATCCACACATTACTTTTTTTTTTATTGAATTTATTTCGAAGAAAACTAAATATCCGTAGTGAAAGAAATTAAAGAAACAAACAATTGTGCAAATTAGAAATATCCACATTGTGCTCATATCGTTTTATTTTGATCTCGAATATTCCCTTATGCATTTTTCTCATGATGTTGAAGTTTGCATCGTTGGAATGCAACAAAACTGAATTATTTTTAATTATTCAATTCATTTTTGGCCAATTTAGCCTGTCAAAATTACTCGAACATTTTTACCTATCAGTATCAGACATTTACGACGTTATTTTGCAAAAAAGGCTTACGAAAATCATAAAAATAAATAAATTAAGAATGTACGAAAAATCGTTGTATTGCAACGGTGCAAATTTCAACGTCATTTTTTTCCCTCTATTGACATAACAAAAAAAATCGTCTAACGTACGAACAAAACTGAATTCGAGAATGGTGATGATGCCTGGTCCAAAATAAACCCTGCTGAATCTTCTGACTATGGATCCAGTTGTCTAGCCTTGACAAACGCTAAGCTTGCATGAGTTTCCAAACATACACATTAGATGAAGGATATAAAGAAGATCCAGCAGCAACCCAATAATCAAGTACTCACTACTTTAAGGGGGGAGATATCTTCAGGCGAGATGAAAAATTGTTGATTTTTTATTTAAAGGAAAGATTTATTCACCATTTTTGAGACTTAGGGTATGTTCTATTACTACTTTTGGCTGTAACATGGTATTTGTTTATCAATCTTTAAAAATGGCGGATATATGGCACAGTCTTCTAAACTGCATTTTCAAAACTGGCGTGACGTATAGCTAAAAAACTAATCGACCGATTCTGATGAAATTCGGTATCAATCTTTCTAACCTTATTGTCTAAAGCATGACCCTCAATGATCTTGAATATTTAAAAAAAAAAAGGATTTTTATTGCAAAGTGTAGCCATTTGTTTCGGAAAATTCACTCTTTTTGTTTGTTTTGTTTAAAACGTACCGTTCCATCGATTTGGGACATTTCTCACTTTTTCTCGGTTCATATTCTGCGTATGCGTGTTAATGAAGAAAAGTCTTCGTTGGTTTTTTTTTCAGATTAATCCCGCCGGCGCTACTGACCGCCATTTTTAGATATTAATATTTTTTTATCAATACAATGTAACAGTCGAAGGCAGTAATAAAACATGACCTAAGTCTCAAAATGGTGAAGAAATCTTTCCTTTAAGGGAACGTACCTGAGTAAACAGCGAGAAAAACAGGTAAATTTCGGGAATTTTTATCTCAAAAACTAATGTTTCGATTGGATCGGGGTTTTTTTATTGGAAAATATGTACATTGAGGTATGTTTAGGAATTTTTTAAAATAAATTCGTTGACTGGAAGCGATTCAAACGCGATTATCTCGAAACATAGTTTTCAAAGTCGGTGCCAGATGTATCTCGAAAACGGCTTGTCCAATTTTGTTCAAATTTGGATACAATATTCTTCGATAGTTTTTCTCGTTCGCCATGTAGGATTTTTTTGAAATTTTCATTTTTGCCGGAATTGCGACCGTTTTAATTTAACATTCGTATGTCGTTCGCAATTTCCGACGATTTTGGATTGCATACACATTGCATAAAAAAGCAATGGTTCATTCAAATGGAAAACCCCTAAGTGGCGGACGAGAAAAACTATCGAAGAATATTGTATCCAAATTTAGAAAAAATCGGACAAGCCGTTTTCGAGATACATCTGGCACCGACTTGAAAAACTATGTTTCGAGATAATCGCGTTTGAATCGCTTCCAGTCAACGAATTTATTTTAAAAAATGCCTAAACATACCTCAATGTACATATTTTCCAATAAAAAAATCCGGATCCAATCGGAACATTAGTATTTGAGATAAAAATTCCCGAATTTTACCTGTTTTTCTCGCCGTTTACTAAGGTACCTCCCCTTAAAATAAAAGTCATGGAAATCAACCATTTTTTCCTCGCCTAAAGGTATCTCCCCCTTAAAACATGTGATCCTCGATCAGAACCCTGGTGACGTTTGCGTCGTTGGAACGCAACGAAAAATCATTTTTTATATTCTCATTTCCTCATTTTCATTATTGTACAGAACCGTTTTTCCGCTGATTCAGATTGTAAATTTCCAAATAGGAATCCTAACAAATGTTCCAGTGATTTTTGTTGCTTAAATCTGGCGAAAGTATGAGAAGAAAAAATGCATTGCATTCAAACGATGCAAACTTCAATTTCATTTATCAAAAGAGTTCAAATCCAATTCTAAGAAGTCTTTGGAAGAATCGAGTCGCATTGAAGCAGCTGAAATGGCAATCAAACATTTTGAATTCAGTTTAGTAGAGCAAATGGAAAGTACATTCGAAGCTATCGAGAGTAGTTCGAAGGAAAGTTCCTTTATTCGAAGCTCGTACTAATCAATAAACTTTATTCGAAGCTCGTACTAATCAATAAAGCTGCGTTTGAAAATACATCCTCATGGCTTGTGGCGTTTTTTATTTTCTTTATTATTACGATCAGCGAATCAAGCGAGAATGAAAGAGAATGGGGCTGTCCAGACATTCACACACACGCACACATGCCCATTCTAGTTTCTGTAGTAACCAGATCGATCCGTGGAAGGACGAAAAGATTCCGAAGCTCACGTGTCTCTCAACGAATGGGGAGAAAGAGCGACGAACAGACTAGACGAGCTTCGCCCGAGCTTATACGATGATAACCCGCTTTCGCGTTTCCTTCTTTTCATGGGCATCGTACTACGCGCAAAACCCTGTCTCGAGGGTGAAAAAATGCACCGCAAAAAATCATTGTAAGAAAGTCGAACAATAATGATTCGTAATTATATATAATTCATTCAAATTCTAATTATTGTCACTGCGGATGAAGTTATTCCAAATTAAATGAACATTTCATCACTATTCTTAATTGTCATGGCTAGCAAATATACACGTGATTCTTTATAACTATTTTCAAAATTTTCAAATTTGGCGATATCGAGGCGAGATTAAATTCAGCCAAAAATGGGTAAAAAGATTAAGGGATTAGGCTACTGTGAAAATTGACGAACGCTTATTTATCACTTGAGGAACTATCAGAAATCACAGATTGAAGCTAAACTTATTATTACAAAGATAGCACAGCTAGTAAAAATTTAAACGCGTTTCTCTTGACAATATTCTTTTCAAAACGGTGTACATGATTTCTCGACACCTAATGAACGAATTGATTTGAAATTTGGTACAATTCTTCAGTGTAATAGTAGTTTATTCTTGACCGACGTTTTTCTTCTTAACATTGTTTTTTCATTAGACATAAACAATAATGTCATTTTTTCTCAAAAAATCGTTAAAAAATTCAACATTTTTATTTATTTTTGAAACGATAACAAAAAAAAGCTCCTTCAATTCTTGGCCAGTATTACTTTCTTAAGGGATCATTACAGTATAAGATTTTCAAAAAAAAATGTTTTGTTTTGCATTATCCGATAGTATAGACGGTTATAAATCCGGCGAAATTCGAATTATTCCGGTTGCCTTTCTCAGAAAAAGGAATTCGACGTGCTTGGTGAAACCTAGCGTGGAAAGACGCGTTTTTTTCGCGAAATGTCGTTTTTCAAAACGGTGTACACTCTCAACGGAAGAATTTTTAAGCTATCCGTCTTCAATTTCGACACAGCATACTTCACGCCATTCTATATATTGCTATGGAAGCTTTTTTGAAATCTTCATCTTTTTTTTAACGATAAACTGTCGAAAAAATTGGCTAAATTCAATACTTTTTTTCAGACCGCCACCAATTTGTCAATTTCGATTTTCAAATAATTCTCCATAGGAAGAAGATCGCGGCTTTCATACTGGTTTATAATCTTTTTGCAAATTTTGTTTCACATAATATTTATGACCACATCCGTGTACATGGTGAGGACTCTTTTTTTTCGAATACATTTATAACTATTAAAAAAATGTAAAAATAAACAATAAACGTTTAAAATTTTATTTTCTGTTCTTTATGAATGCTTTGATTTGACATAAAAAATCAGACGGATGGCGTATTTTAAAAGTCGAAAAAAAAATCAGGAAAATCAGTTATTTTTCGACTCGACTGCTTGTCTTTAACTATTATTATTTGTTTAATACAACTTTGTTAATGTCAAAGGTCAACAAACGAAGGTCTAAATGATTTTTCATTCATCTAACCTAGTCCTTCAAGATTAATTGTTTTTTTATAACCCGGATTTTCGGATCATCACAGTAGCCTAACCCCTTAATACATCATAACATTTCAAATGATTCGAATATAAAACGGACGGGAAGAAGAGGCGGAATCGTTCGCTAATTTCTGCTTGAGAAGGCAGCCTTTGAGAAAATGACTAAAAATAAGATTGTACAAATATTTCAAAATCTACTGAAAGTGGCGAACGGCACGATGAGATTTATCAAGAATACTTCCACGCAAAGAATCTTAAATCTCTTCTCTCAGTTCCACGCGCTACATTACACCAAGCGATATTGTATCAACGTAGAATCGTGCTCTGACATAATTATGCAAAATGTAACACGAGAAAAAAAAACAATGCCCCGAGGGAGATTTGATCGGGTTGTTCGATATGCAATCGCGCGGTGTCCTTGGCTCGAAATGAACGCACCGTATGAATTCTAAGACTGGGATACGATGTACTTGTATTTACCGGTCTTCAACGCTCTAGACACGAAATAAATTCCGCGATACTGAACCACGAAGAGCGCCAAAATTTTATAGCATTTTCCCACTTGGTCCTCCATATGCTGTTGAAGTTTGCATCGTTGGAATGCAACGAAAGTTATTTTTTTTTTTTGGATTGCCTAAATGTTTTGCGACTTTTTGGTAAGAAAATCACTCAAAGAGTTTTTCTCATCCTCATATCACATCCACGATCGTAATCTATACAAAAAATTATAGATTGTAATAAAAAGGGACAGAGAAAAAAAATAAAAAGCACTTTCGTTGCATTCCAACGATGCAAACTTCAACGCCGTTCATTTGTGTATTTCGAAATGAAAGTTAAAAAACAAAATGCTATCATCGCTTAGGAGTAAACAAAAGTATTAATTAAGGCGGGAGCCTGAATTAGAAGGTCCGAAAAAAGAGTTTTTTCGGGAATTTTTTAGAAGGGAAAAAAACAAGTGAGTCCAGTAAACCTTGAGGTATCTATTCATGCATATTTGAAATGTATAGAAAAATATGTCAACATAAAACAATAAATAACTGCAGCCTATTCCATGTGCGTCTTGCCACTGCAGTCCTCAATCGGCCGGAAAGATGCAGCTCGTAATTTTTTACTCAAACAAAAAACCAATAAAATGTTCAACTGTCATATATTTTTCTTCTGAGTAAATTAAGAAAAAGCTGAAAAAAATTGTGAAATTATGACCTTTCTCAGGATTGAAAGAAAAATGTGTTTAAAAAAACACTTTAACGTGCTATAAAAATTATTTAAAAATACTTTTTCAACGACTTTTTTCATTCACTTAGAAGAGATTTTCATACTGAAGAAAATAAACTTTGGTTTGATTCAATAGGGCGTTTAGTTTTTTTTGCTATCACGCCCGCCAATTTGAAAAAATCCTGAAAATGAAAACTGGAGAAAACGCGCTTCAAAGTTTTCAATAGGAGGAAATATCAATATCAAATATCAATCGTTTCTCTGCTTTTGACATTGTATTTTCGAGAATGTTTACAATTGGCCTCTGTAACTTTGTAAATATATTCTTGGATAGTTTATCGATTCAAGCAATTAAAAAAAAACAAAAACGATTTTTCGGACCTTCGAATTCAGGTTCTGGCCTTAAGATATGTTGATTCTTTAGTTATTCTGTCCTGTGAATTATTCTCACAACGAGATTCTGTACAAAATAATGAATGTAACTGATATGCGTCATCAGAATTGAACATCGAAATTAAAACGAATAATGTTCAGAGTAACGTCGGATTCTGTAAATATGCGTTCAGCGTCTTTGTTCTCCATACAATGGAAGCTCATTATCATTTGCATTAGTGAGTTAAATGGAATTTCAATGAGCATACCAAAATACGATTTTTGTTGGAGTTTCATTATTATTATATTATATTTATTATTATTATCACCAAAGTGCTTTTCAAAAATGATTATTATTATCATCAGTATTATTATCGCTGTCATATTTATGCTGTCCCATCCTGTACTATCGAGCAAGCGATAATGGTACATTTGCACAAGTGTAAATTGTATCTCGAAAACGTGAAAATGCGATATAACTTTGTATAGATCTCAACATCCGGAGAACGCGTTTTGGTAGCGAATAACCAGAATAACTTCTACAAACGAATAATAAAACAATTTTTTACGAAACGATTTATTTCTCGTTCTTATTGTCTTATTAATCTAGTTGATTTTGACCCCCAGTGGGTAAAAAAAGTATTTGTACATTTCACACGAAACTGTTGTTAATTTGGCTTCATTTGTTTGTTCGTGTTTTCCCAAGATTTTTGTATATAGATACCATGCATATATTTAGGATAATCTGTCCAACACAGAAACATAATAAAGCATTACATTTTTTTCGTAGGATAATTTGAAAAAGACGACGTATACATACACTTTTTTACCCACTGTATGTTAATAATACGATCTCCGGAAATAACATAGTAAAATCCCCGCCCCTCTATCTTTGGCAAACATCGTTCGGTCATCCAGGTACTTATCATTAATCCGAATTCCAACTGACTGGCAAGTGGCCAAGTTCTCAATATCGGAGGGAAAAAGATGATTTTTTGTATGATCTATATTTTTCAACCATATGATCCGGGATTATAGCTACTTCACCAAAATGTCCCCAACGAAAATATCGCCCAAGATATTAATCCGACCTACGACAAATGTTCCCTCTGTTGCTATTATTACGATTCTTTCCTATCGAATATTCTCATCACTCCGAAGCGTTCATCGAAGCGGTATATCCAACCGATGTTATTTACAAAAATGCCACTCCAATTGATAAATAGCAATAAAAATGATTATTAATTTAATTTATCATTATTAATTTAATTCATCATGGTTTCACTTATTCCCAACACCAACGCCTAAACAAACCCATATGACCTCAACAAATAAATCTCCCAACAATTGGCACCTGTTCTTCGGGGATACTTTTTGCATAGTGTATTTTTTAACAGAGTTCCAGTGGAGTGGAGCTTATTCATTCTGTGACATCACGAGGAGATGTTTCTCCGTGAGATCAAATGTAACACTTCCAAAATAAATATCTCCAGGCTGGAGGTTTTTTACAACACAACAGTCGCCTTAAGGGGGGAGACGAAAAAAATAAGGTGAAATAAGGGGGTGACGAAAAAAATTTGTTGATTTTCATGATTTCTTCACCATCTTTGAGACTTAGGGGTGTGGGGTTCAAAATGTCGAATGACCAAATATAGAACGACAAAGATTTCGAAACGACAGAATAACTCTCAAAATAACGAAGGTTAAATTATTCGAAATTTTATCCTTTGACCAAATCGAATCACTATTACACCAAAGGATTATTTATTCGAGAGCTCATTTATTCGGGAACATATAATCAGATAGTCTGCAGTTTGAGTCATACAAATACAGATTCGAATAATCTACAACGTTCATATCTACGAAATAGAAAAAAGTGAGTACC
Source organism: Ophion obscuratus (assembly GCA_964007375.1). Classification (NCBI taxonomy): domain Eukaryota; kingdom Metazoa; phylum Arthropoda; class Insecta; order Hymenoptera; family Ichneumonidae; genus Ophion; species Ophion obscuratus. The sequence goes on from OZ023312.1 coordinate 42,111,334, forward strand.
TAATATTTGTAATACCGTCTATAGCAAAAAGCCATATATCGAGACTACAAACTTCGAATGTGTAGATCTTAGAAACGCAAATGATCGATGGTCCGAAATGGCGGATACCTAAATGGCGAACACGGCATGGCTGCCTGACCCGACTAACCACTAACGCCATTTGCCATCTTCATTCTGAAGCGCAAGTAGTATTGCTCGATCCCAAGTTTTCGCTATCCGGACCGTTCGCCATTTTGGTCCATCGCTATTTTAACTGATCGACTTTTTGGTACTTCGCTTCAATGAATTCGAAATTGCAAGCTGTCATAATATTTACAATCCGACGATTGGACGTCTCGAACTGTTTGGTGTATATATACAGGCGAATCGATATTATATCTCACATTATTTTGTTGAATCTGATATTTGTTTTCGCTATAAATCAACTTCGAGATTTTTGTATTCACAATTTCGATTAACTATTTTACATGTTATCATAAGATTGATCCATGTATATTGGAACGTTCGTCATTTCTGAATTCGAAATTTCAGTCCTTCTGAATATTGATCGTACGAATTTCAGATCCCCACCCACTTAGGGTAAGTTTTATTAGTACTTTTGGCTGTTACAGGGGATTTTTGTTAATTAATCTCTAAAAATGGCGGCGCTATGGCACGGTATTCTAAACTGTATTTTCAAGACTGACGTGACGTATAGCTAAAAAACGAATCGACCGATTCTGACAAAATTTCGGTACAAATCTTCCTAACCTTGTTGTCTAAAACTTGACCCTAAATCAGGGTTGGCCAAACCGTCGACCGCCTAGACGATTTCAGTAGCCCGTGGGATTAAATTGAATTCAACAATATGTTTGAGTTGCTTTGGATTTTAAACTGTTGCCGGCAGTAGACCACAATGGATATTTTGAATCGTATCGACCGCACACTTCAAAAGTTTGGCCACGACTGCCCTAAATGTGTTAGAAAATTTTTTTAAAGTCGTTTTTGTTGCAAAGTATAGCTATCTTTTCGGAAAATTCAATCTTTTTGTTTCAAAGCGGACCATTTCATCGATTTTCAACATTGCTCACTTTTTCTTGGTTCATGTTCTGCGTATGAGTGTTAATGAAAGAGAGATCTTCGTTGCTTTTTTTCAGATTAATCCCGCCTACGTTACGTGTCACGCCGTCTGACAACATTCACCGCAACCCGTTTAGAAGACCATGCCATACCTCTGTCATTATAAAGATTAATAAAAGAATATTGAAACCATGTTACAGCCAAAAGTAGTTATAAAACATACCCCAAATCTCAAAAAATATAAAGAAATCTTTCCTTTGAAAACAAAAATCGAGAAAATCAGAAATTCTTTCCTCGCCCAAGGATATCTCCCTCCATAAAAATGCCAACGGAATTCTGTCCGTGATTATTTCCGTTCTCCCATATCTACCACGAATTAAAATACACACGATTGCAGTTTGCGTTGTATCTCATTCGGCAAATTATGTCTGAGCACCATTTTTTACGGATGCGGCCCGTACAAAGCTATTATTATCATTGGAGGGGCCAAATGTTTTGGAGTTCTGTGTGTGGTGAAAAAAATATGTATAGCTAACATTAAGGCCAGTCTAGGCAGGCACAGAAATCGTATTCTTCTCTATTTCTGTACCCACAGTGAATATCGACCTACCTCGGCGCAACTGCGGATCCGCCTCGCTATATGCGAGCCCAACAGACGCAAACTCTACGTCATAGACGCGACCCGACATTCTATCATTTCTCGCTTTCGGTCTTCTGCCCTATACCCATCCCCTACGCACTCTCGTTTCTCGCTCTTATTTCTGACAGACTCAATGGGCGTGCGATACGTCAAGTGCTGCACGAGACTTTTCCATTCGCGGCTTATTGATTTCCCGCGAAACCATAAAAACACATGGAAGGTCACGTTGCGTTTCATCAATTGTTTTACCTTGTCCAGGTTGATTTTGGTGGCCGGGAACCACTTCCCCACGAACACGACTACCGGACGTCCGTGTCGATCAACGCCACTCTGATAGAGGCAGCCGATACCGGACACTTCCGTCAGATCCTCCGTCTTCGCTCTCCTCAGTAGCCTCTCGTATCTGGGGACACGATAAAGCCGAAAACCGGAAATTGATCGAGGCGTTTAGGCTGTTTTTCGAGGCGTTTTTAACGGTGCACTTTGCGACAGCTGCATCGTCGATTGAATGGGCTTGACGTTTGCATCGTTGGAATGCAACGATATTATTTTGCTTCCTTGTTTTTTCCAGTTTCAAAGATTATACTTTGTAGATTTGGGTTGTAGATCGCTAAATAGGGAGCCGAAAAAAATTATCGCGGGATTTCTATAGCTTGAATCTGTTGAGGAAAGTTTAGGAAATTCAGTAGGAAAATATTCAGTGGCATTCCAACGACGCAAACTTCAACATCATATCGATTGATTGGAAGTTGCCGGAATCGCACCTGTGCCTAAATTGTTCCACGGTTGTATTTCGCGCATCGCGCGTCACACAGCACCACTGATCGATGCAAATTGAACTACCAGTCGATTATGTTGGGTTACGAGAATTACTAAAATTTGTTGCCGCTGTTTCGTAAAATACTAGAAAATCAAATGAATAGTATTTTTTTACTGATATTTTGATCACATTGGGATGTTGAATAAGTTCTTGCTGATTTTTTCGTGAAAATTAATGCTTTATTTTAGAAAATCATTCGCAATGCTTTCAAATGTTTCGTAACTGTTGAGTGATCAACTACTAATCATTCTGTAAGTTCAGCTAGCATCTGACATGAGTCTTCATGAAGTAATGCCACCAATTCAGCACACCAAAATCATTATTTTTGAAACGTTCAAACCAATGTCTGCATATTGTTTCCGACAGAGCACGGTCGTCGTAAGTCTCAACAAGAATTCTGTGTGCTTCAGTTGCAGATTTTTTTTAAAATTAAGTAGAGCAGTAAAATTCCCCGCAAATACTCTTTTTGACACGAAATTTGACATGTTTAACACTATGAAAAAAAAGATGTTTACACTTCGGCGAAATGACATACACTGAATTTCAAGCTCCCTTTATCGAAAGAGGAAATGTGTGATAGACATACATCGGTAGATAATCTTTCGATTTTTCACCCCCTCCTAAGGGTGGCGTCCTCTGATCGAAAAAGGTCTTAATTTTATTTACGCTACTTTTCCGAGCTCCCCAATAGATTTATCGAAATATAAAATGTGTGATAGACGTATATAAGTCGATATAATTCTTTTGATTTTTCACCCCTTTCTAAGGAGGCGTCCTCTGCTCGAAAAAGGTATAAATAGTCTACGCTATTTTTTCGGGCTCCTTAATACTTTTGTCGAAAGAGATAATGTGTGATGGACGTACATCGGTCGATATATTTTTTTCGATTTTTCACCCCCTCCTCAGGGTGAGTTCCGGGAGACGTACATGGCGGATACATGTTTTTTGTTCACCAAACACATCAAAGCAGCTAGTTGATCATCAAACAACGAGAATTAAAAAAAAAATTCGTTGTATCACAACGACGCAAACTTCAGTATCATCTTTCCAAATGTGTTACCGTGTTAAACTACACGCATGCACTTCTGGTAACGCCATCTTTTGTAAAAAAGCAAGAACTTATTCAACGTCCTAATATTTGTAAAACTTTGTTATAGTCAGTGTTACATAATGTTGTTGACGAGGGGCATGTACAGCAAAGTACATGCTGTACAAAGTACATGATGTTGCAGCTAATTCGTACCGGTAGGCTTGTCCTTAAGATATTCCTTTCACGAACCCGAATATTCACCAATTAACTGATTTTCGTCTATAATAAAGTAAAAAATACATCCCAGTATACTGGCCAAATTTCAAGCCAATTTACCGAACTTTTAACGAGCAATTACGACTCTAAAAATCGTCACATTCATACGGCACTTTATGGAGATGACACGCTAGCCACATTTCTATCTAATCAAGATAATCTATACAGTACATAACTCTAGATGCCTGATATGGAATAATACGGTTATTTTACGTAGACTGAATTTTGTGTAAGTACATTAATATTGAACAACGATATTAGATAATTGATACGTAAAACGATATAAAAAAGAACTAGTTCACCAGCTGTGCAGAAAGAATATTCTGCAAACTATATGGGTCTTTCTCTATTGAATGGAAAATTGATGTCCCAGGCAAATTTTATGTATTTAAAGTTGTTATTACTGAGTCGCATATACCTAAAACGATAGTTCGTTACCTATTCTTGGTGCGCCATAACGCATATAATGACGCAATATCTTAATATTCATTTAAATGTATTTCAAACATCCTAAAATATAGTCCCCTGTCGTGTCCCATTTCCAGAATGACAAGGTTCACGGCTAATATTCATTTTTAATATTAACATCCCGGAAAAAAAAAGATCATATCTGAACATATCTGAATCATATCTGTAGAATCAGATATGATCAGACAAGAGATTTGGTCATATCTGTTCATATATTGTCATGACAGATCATGTATGCTTATATCTGAGCATATCTGTAGAATCAGATATGATCAGACAAGAGAATTGGCTATATCTGTTCATATAGTGTCATGACAGATCATGTATGTTTATATCTGAGCATGTATGATCATCCCGAGAAAAAATTATCAGACCAAATCACATCTGATTATATCTGGATTATATATGATCCAGATATGATTGATCATATCTGGATCTTGTCTAATCATGCATAAGAAAAATGGCCATATCAGAGCATACATGATTAGATTTGACGATATCAGAGCATGTATGATTAGATTTGACGATATCAGACCACCCGGGAAAAAAAGTTCATACCTGAGTGGATATGTTCATATATGTTTCAGATATTGTCATATATGTTTCAGATATCGTCATATATGATTCAGATATTATCATATATGTATCAGATATATTTATATCTGACATTTTACAGTATCATATATGATTAGGTCTGATCATATTCCACATCACATATGCTTAAAGAAGATCATATCTGATCACATATCCCGGGGAAAATGGTCATATCTGAGCAGATATGCTCATGTAGGTGTTTATCTGCAACATAAATGAATCTGATCTGATCATGCATGGTCAAAGATGAACATACATGTATTTTTATGCGCTCAGGGGTAGCTCTATATCTGGTCAGATATGATCGCGCATAAGTAAATATGTGCAGATATGAATTTATAGCTGAACATGTCTGCCCATATTCGGTCATGTCTAACCAGATATAGTACAATTCACGACTACATTCGAGCTCACACATGAATAGACTTGAATATGTGCGCGCATGCATGAACATATCCAACCAGGTATGGATGAATACGTTCAAATATGAATCAATTGATGAAATATGAATCAATTGATTCATATTTGATTAGATCTGATCACACGTGGGCAAGCATGTTCAGCGATGATCATATACCAGGTGTGTAAGTATGAAACCGGAATTTGCCCATAGGTGGCGCTAGATGTCGATGCAGTTACCGATACATCACGTCAGCGGTGTCTTGTTATTGTATTGATATCCGACAAAGATTTCCAACTCACAATAACACGAGTTTCATTCAGTAGCATTAGTTTATTAGAGATAAACATGTCGAGTTTTGTGCCAACAAATTACGATTTGCCGACAGCACTACTTTTCTGTTTTCATCTGAAGAAAACCGCAGCCGAATCGCATCGAATGCTTGTGGAGGCGTTTGGTGAGCATGCTCTCGGTAAAACACAGTGTTTCGAGTGGTTCAAACCGTTCAAAAGTGGCGATTTTGACGTGAGGAACGAAGAACGTGGAAGACCACCGAAAAAGTTTGAAGACGCTGACCTGCAAGCCTTGTTGGACGAAGAAGACGCTCAAACACAACAACAACTGGCGGATGTACCTACGGTAATGATATGATACTTTGTATCATATCATTACAATAAACGTGTTTTTTCTGTACAAAAATTCCGGTTTCATACTTACACACCTGGTCGATCCAATTGGATGAATTCGAGTATAATTCCATATCTGGGCAGATACAATCGTACATGGGAAAATATTTTCAGACATGATCATGCACGAGTTGGGTTCGGTTGCGTATTCATCCATACCTGGTTGGATATGTTCATGCATGCGGGCACATATTCAAGTCTATTCATGTGTGAGCTCGAATGTAGTCGTGAATTGTACTATATCTGGTTAGACATGACCACATATGGGCAGACATGTTCAGCTACAAATTCATATCTGCACATATTTACTTATGCGCGATCATATCTGACCAGATATAGAGCTACCCCTGAGCGCATAAAAATACATGTATGTTCATCTTTGACCATGCATGATTAGATCAGATTCATTTATGTTGCAGATAAACACCTACATGAGCATATCTGCTCAGATATGACCATTTTCCCCGGGATATGTGATCAGATATGATCTTCTTTAAGCATATGTGATGTGGAATATGATCAGACCTAATCATATATGATACTGTAAAATGTCAGATATAAATATATCTGATACATATATGACAATATCTGAATCATATATGACGATATCTGAAACATATATGACAATATCTGAAACATATATGAACATATCCACTCAGGCATGAACTTTTTTTCCCGGGATTACCTAATTCTTACATTCATAAGTTCAACTAGAATAGAGTATATGTGTTTATAAAATACGACCAAAACTTTAAATGATTGTTCAATATGAAAAACCATCACTGAAATGATGTCCTAAAAATTTCAAAACAATCCCCTGGTTTAACTTGAAAATCGTGCCCAATTCGTATTTCTTTTAGTAGACATCATTTATTGCGATAAACGAAACGCCAACGGTGTAAAGTTCGTCCGAATGCCGAGCTAAGCTAGCTATAACGCCATATTATTCCGTGTGCACGCTGCGTTTGTGGCTGAACGACATGACAGAACCGCTTGATTTAACAGTCCTCTGGTACGTAGTTTTAATGTTGTTTTATGTGACTAAATTAAAATCATTTCATACATCATTTATTCAGTCGATAAGTTAACATGTGTGACCCTTAATTCTAGAAAGATTTCAAATTATTTAGCACAAGTTAACTTTTTTTTGCAAAAATAATAGTCGCCTGTCATTTTATGACACAGGAGACTGTTTGATGCTCCAGAAGACTGATTTATGCTCCAGGGGACTGTTCTATTTTCGAGCATGATCAGATATTAGTTATCTTCTAACTTCTGGGATTGACAGTATGCCGTTTCGTTTGTGTAATGATGACTTTTGTGATGACGAATGCCAGCATTTTAATTTCGCAACAGTGGAGAACGACGGAAAGGCACAACTTAACGTTGATGATATTTACACGGACTCCAGATGTGAAAACGAATCCAGGCCCAATATTAACGCGCAGGATAATGCAATTTGACACTCTAGAGTTGAGACTGTAGAGACTGATGTTCCGTATGATATTCTATCCAATACCGAATTCGAGAATGTTACTGGGCAGATTCAATTTCAATCAGCTCATATAACATCGGTGCATACGCGTTGGTTAAGTTTCCTGTACAAAAATAGGGAATGTGTGTATACCGGTGTAATTAATCAGATAGACAATGGGGACGGCGAATGAACTGTATCTTTTCTGAAAATTTGTGACAATAAGGGTCACATGTTCAGCGTGAATGATCGACCAAACATTGCAAAAATTACCAAAATGTGATGGTCTGATGGTTTCTAAAAAAAACAACGATAGGACTGCTTTCGTTGTAAGCTATAATGACAACTATTGAACTACATACTACTAAAAGTATTCGTAATAAACTGTCGATTGTGTTATTTAATAGTACAAGATAATGTTTGTTTTCTACGAAGCAGTTAACATTCCTTTGGGAAGATTATGACAAGACTGACGTTGTTATTTTTTTTAAGTGATAGGTTCTATAATGAACACGTCTTGAACGAAAAACGTTTATATTAATCGGTTTAATTCCAGTTATGCTGGAATGCTGCTCCACTTGAGAAGAAGAAGTAAACAATGTTCGACCGATAAAACATCAATAATTCAGTATTTGTTTTTTATTTGGTTTAGCCGTTGGTTATACGTAATAAGTTATTTTTTACACTATTTAATAATTTTTTACACTAATTTAATAAAGTAATACTAGTTTTAACAAAAATAAAGGCATTCGATTGGTTAAATTCGATAAAAAGGATATTTTTTATTTATTTAAACAGTAACCTGGAAGATATTACAGTCCCCTGTCACGAATTTTCACAAAATCGTCCAAAAGATGCAAAACAAAGACAAAATGTGTCGTCTTTTCAATGATACATGTTTAATGTAAATATAGCTTTCCGTTATACGTACATTGTTTTTTTATTTTAAAGAAAAAACATGCATGAGACACCTTTGAATGGGCGACTGTCCAATTAGCAGAGAAACACTCATATACCAGTAGAGTTATTTGGTAATCGTACCAGTACGATTTGGGCGTAATTATAATGGCGTTTAAGTTTGTATCGTTAAAATGCAACGATGATTCCTTTTAATTTTTTTTTATTTCTTCATTTTTACTAGAATCTATAATTTTTTAATAGATTCAGATCGTAGATCTCTCATGTGGACAAGAAAAACCTTTATGATGATTTCCATACCCTAAAGTTGCAAAAAAAATACGAGCAATACACAAAAAATTAACTTTCGTTGCATTTCAATGATGCAAACTTCATACATGAAGAGCATACATCAATACGACTGCTTAGTAACCTTAATTTTGTTTTGGGTTCACAATTTTTGTTTGGGAGTCAACAACAGAGCTGGCAAGGTGTAGCGAATTACAGTGTAAGTTCTTAGGGGGTACGATTCAGGCAAGTCTGTCCTAATTTGTCGATCATTCTTCATTTTACGAACATTGATTCTCACCGGCAAATAATACGTGAAATTCATAAATGATTATACTCAAGTTAAGAATATGATTCCCGAGTTTATTCTTACCAACAAAGCTTCTTCTTTTTTGACATTTTGCTTCGCGCTAAAACGTAATCTTGCTCATTAGTGTAAAGCAATATCTTCATTGTTTTGAGCCGTATGCAATAGGAAATTATCGAAAAGGTTCGGTAGAATTACCATTACGATTACGCAAGTGACGCAATTGGCTGAGTTCCAAGAGATTTCTTCGCAACTAAGGGTAACTGACGCCACAAATATCCATTCGCTCTATCTTTTGAAGAAAAAGGCGCTTAAGCGCGTGCAATTGCAGCTTAAGCACCTTGAGGTGACGTGACAAATATTCTGCGTCTATTTTTCTCGCTCTGCCGTCACCTCCGTTATTGATATCGGCCTCACACCCACATCTGTTGAACGTCACCTTAAGGTGATGCGACATCATCTTACGGTTCGAATATCAAAGAATTTCGGGTTCAAATTCGGAGAAATAATAATATAGAAGTTTGCATCATTGGAACGGAAGGGAATTAACGTTTCTCTGAATGCCAATTTTTTCGCAGGCACCAAGTACAGACATCGATCAAATTTGTATTAAGATTCTTCCTACAGACCTAAGGTAAATGAACGAAAATTATTGAACAGGTCCCAATTATTGAACACTATCTTGTATTCTAATTATTTCTCATTCACCTGCATGCATTTACTTATTTATAAAATTTCATTACATATATGGAACTTTTAGCTATCGAAATGTTACCTTGTGCAAAAAAAGCTTTAATTAATAGAGAAAAAAATTATTTAATCAGCAACGGTGACTCGTTTTGACGTCCCGTGGTAACTGCTTATCGTTTTTGCTAAGACGCGCCGCTTCATGCGTAAGGGCATAAAAAATTCAAAAACTGTCGCATCTCAAAAAGTAAAGGCGTTTCAGGTTCCTCAGAAAATTTCTTACAAATTACAATTTTTATGAAAAAACTTTATTTAATTGTTTGTTAAAAAATACGGTGTTCGATCATTGGGACATAGAAAATGCAGTGTGTCCCAATTATTGAACACTCGAATTCTCCAAGTTGGCGTCATTAAACCCATCAAAACATCGAGACAGTTAACGTGTGACAGATCGTGTGAATCGGATTTATTCAAACAAAAACTGTAAGTTCCTGAATAAACTTACCTCTATTCTTTTAATAATAACTCTAAGATCGTCAAATATATTTTTCATTTGTATTTTCGTGCAATAAACATAAAAAGGAAAGTAAAAAGAGAATATAACCTAAATGTAACCTAAAAATACGAATTTACTGTTCAATATTTTTTGCTCTCCGATATTTCAGGGAGCCAAGCTGCGACAAAATCAAACAAAAACAGAATATGAAAACGAGGAAGCTGAAAATAAAAATAAAATAAAGTTCGAGTTGAAAAGCAAAAATAAACCAAATGCGAATGAACCAAAAACCTGTCAAAAGAGACTAAATATATATTTTTGTATTTTTACATGATTAACAAAAGATTATTTAAGTGTTTCATTTTGCTTTTATTTCTCAATATTGTACCCAAAATAATATTTTTAGAACGGAAAAAGAATTCTCGAGAGTGTTCAATAACTGGGACATGCCTGTTCAATATTAGGGACATAGGCACTTCCAGTGTTCAGTAATTGGGACATTTGCATTCTTCACATTGTTATTCTTTTTTTTCATTTGAAATCATTTAAAAATAATTTAAAGGGTGATTTTTCGAAAGTAAAAATATCAAAGTATCATTTGAACCTGAAAGCGATGGTTTTTTCTTGATTTTATATTTTTTTCTCACCGAATTCAATCCCCCAGATCCTTAGCTGTTCAATAATTGGGACATTTACCTTACTGACTAAATCGATCGAAGAAATTTTTAAATAATAATAAAAATGGAGAAAAGCAAGACTATGAAAAGAATCTTCGTTGCACTTGGACGATGCAAAATTCATGGTGTTGAAGTTCACATGGTTCGAATGCAACGAAAGTTCTTTTTTATATTCTCATTTTCTAGTTTTCATTATTATGCAAAAACTTTTCTTGCAAATTTATATTGTAGGTCTCGAAATAAGTGCCATAAAAAATGGTTGAGTGATTTTGGTAGGCAAAATCTGGTTAAAAAAAATTAAAGCGATGTAGAACATTTAATTTTCGTTGCATTCGAGCGATTCAAACTTCAGTCGCATGAAAATTCAACACCGCAATAAATGGCGTTCTACCCTGCACCCTTCGATTATACAAGACCCCAAACACATTTCACTAGAAAAAAAATTGATCATCCTCTAAAAACAGTTAAATCATCATATCACGTTAATTATATATTCTATTTGAATAACTAAAATGTGAAATTAAATCGTGTGTGTAGGAGAAATATTTTTATTCAAGGCAGCATACATTGATGCTTCATTTCCCATGTGCGGCTCTAGCAGATTTTATTTTAAGGGGTTATGCATAGTTGTAAAAGTCGAAAAGTCACCTTCTTCAAAACTCATATATTTTTACAGTACATCATCTCATAAATATTCCCTGAAAATTTCAAGGTAATCGGATCAAAAATGACAGATTTATGTTGACGCCCGTCGGAACGCTCGGAGCATCGTTCAAAACTTTGAACGCTTCTTTCTCGAAAGTACGTTTTCAAAGTCGGTGAGCAAAATATCTCAAAAATTACTGCATCGATCTTTCCGAATTGTTTAGGGCCTTTTCTAGATGTACGAATATAGTATTTGAACAAAGGATTCTTTTTCCGATGTACACTTTCGATTTGATAAACGAGAAATGCCCATTTTTTCGCAAAAAATCAAGCCTCTCACTTTGAACACGCGCCTTTTTTTATAATTTCGATATTTCGGAAATTCTTTCAATTAATCATAGGATAAACTAATATCCTAACGAAATCTGTTTGATTTTTTTATGTTACATAATAGGGGCCAGAAGGGCATTGCAAAAGACGTTTTCGAGAGGTGCTTCCCGGACTTCGGCTGTCAATCGATTTACGATAAATATTTTTACACAAAAATGACAGTGTTCTTCAGATGATACTTTGTCAAATACTTAATATTCGTAGAAATTAGATATTATCACGATTTTGTAAAAAAAAAATTCAAAAATGAGCTGTTTCCAATTGTTAAAGCTAGGCATAACCAATAATTTAATTGACAAAACTAATTAATATATCTCCGCTCTCTTGATCTGAGAGACTGGACTCGCGTTTTTTCTACTGTTCTTTGTCGAAATATACGGTGTCTTAAAATGACCTGACATTTTAATTTAGTATAGTATAGTTTTATTCCATATGTCTTGCATTTGCTGTGACATGGCCCAACTTACAGACTTGCATTTTGCGTTACAAGTTTTCCATTTTTGTATACATTTTGCCTTACATAAATAATCATAGTACATAACATTAATAATAATCATAAGCTAACTCCTATTGCGTTTCCTTAGGGATACTCGGTCGTTTTTTGGCGTGCTTACAGCTACTAGTTTAGAGTCTTTTAATAAACTAATTTCGCGTAGTCCTCAGCCCGCTCCGTCGAGGTCCCTGAATGCCAGAGTATATTCCGCCAGTTCCTTAACTATTTTTCCCTTTAACGTTTCTATCCACCATCGTCTTAGACATTCCCCCACTTTGTCCCCTCTCCATTTGTCTACCCCTGCTACCCACTTATCGTTAATTTGTCTCCTCGCCTCTCCACACCTCCAGATGTGTTCCAGAGTCTCCTCTTCCTTTCCACATACTCTGCACTTCCAGTTGTTATAACCTTTCTTTCCTGCCCTCTCCAGGTTTCCGCATCGCAATCTTTCCCATTCCTCTTTAATGACCCCCCTAATATCTTTGTCCTCCCAAAAATCCTCTCTTCCCAGTTTCTCTTTGATCCCCTTGAAATAGCTGCAGAATGTGGATCTATCAATGCCCCCCCAATCCTTTTGTATGTCCTGGTCCCTTTTTATGTTTATTCCTTCCATTAACATATCCTTAATCGCTCTTTTATTCCCATTATTTCTTATTAACTCCAGGACCCTCCCATCTCCAACTTCCTCCATCGCTGTTCTGAGCTCATTTCCCCATTTTGACGCGTTTCCATTCAGGATGTTCCTGAGCTCTTCCCTTAGGCAAATTTTCGGCCATCTGTCTTCTTCCATTTCCACAATTTTTAGCAGGTAGCTACTTGCCCTCCTCCTTGCTTCAATCTCGATACTTCTCTTGTCCGCTTCCATTTTCCAGAGATAGCTCGGTGTATTCCTCGCTAAGCCTAATGCCATTTTTACAAATCTCCCTTGCATTTTCTCCACCTCCTCCCTTCTCCTCCATCCCCACACTTCCACTCCATATAGCGCCCCTGCCTTTACCAAAGAGTCCATCAGCTGTAACCTGTACTTCAGATCGTCCACTCTCGCTCGCTTCATCAACCCCCAGACCGTATTTGCTGCCTTCCTAGCCTTCGCTGTCACTATTTGCAGATGCCGTTTCATTGCATTATTCGCCGAGAACCAGAACCCCAAGTATTTAAATTCCCTCACGACCTCCAGTGTTTTCCCCCTAAATTCCCATTTTTCTCCCTTCTTCGGTCTTCCCCCTCTTTTAAAAATAATAACCTTAGTTTTCTCCGTGTTTATCTCCATTTTCATCCTCGCCTCAAATTTTTCCAGCCGCCTCAACATATCCCTTAACGCTTCGGCATTGTCTGCTACTAGAGCAATATCATCCGCATATTTGAGGGCGTAGAATTTTTTCCCACCCATCACCGTTCCTCCTATACCATTCTTTTCCCATTCCTCATCAATATCGTCTAGGACCAACCCGAAGAGGGTCGGGCTGAGGGGACATCCCTGTCTCACCCCCTTTTTTGTTTCGAATTTACCCGTTCTTCCATTACTTGTGATGATTTCGTTTGTAGTACGTTCGTAGATTCCTCGTATCAACTTAAGCATCCTTCCGGTAATACCTTTCTCCCAGAGTTTCCCAAACATGATGTTCCTATCAATTTTATCAAATGCTGCTTTAAAATCGACGAACGCAACATACAGTTTCCCACCCTTTCTCCTAAGGCTATTATTTACTAGCGCGTTCAGTACAAAGACGTGATCCCGTGTACCCCTTTTTTCCCTCAAGCCCGCCTGACTCTCCCTTACGATCTTATTATCCTCTACCCATCTATTGATTCTCCTAATCATTAGGCTGGTCAGGATTTTGTAGCCAACATTTAGTAATGATATGCCCCTATAATTGGTTACATCCTCCTCGTCCCCCGCCTTATGTATCGGAAAAATTCTCGCTACTTCCCACCCCCCTGGTAACTTTCCTTCTCTCCAGATTCCGTTTAATATGTTCTTTAACTCTTCCTTTGCCTCTGTCGATAGACCCTTTATGAATTCCCCTGTGATCCCATCTTCCCCTGCCGCTTTCCTTCTCTTCAATTTCCTCAGCACTTTCCATAGTTCCTCCCTACTGAATTCCCTGTTCCAAGGCCCAGCCTCTCCACCTTCCTCTTCTACGAACTCGCATTCCCAGGGACCAGTCCTGGCCTGTGTTGGATCCCCTGCCCCCATAAGTTTTGTGAAGTGTGCCTCCCAATCTTCCTTGTTAATATTTTCTCCTGCGGCACTTTTCCTCCCTCTGAACTTCTTTATTGCCCTCCACCATTCAGTCATTGTTTTACTGTCCTGAATCTCCCCCCATCTATCTTCCAACCATTCTTTCTTTTTCCTCCCCTTTAGATCCCTCCACTTTTTCCTTTCTTCATTAAGCTTCCTCTTCGTTTCCGGATTTCTTGTTTTAAGAAATTTTTTGAGTGCTCGTTGAACGTTCCTCTTTTGTTGCACCCCTTCTTGCCCTAGCCAGCTCCTGTCCCCACCCCGTTTATTCCTCTTTTTACCATTCCTGTGGCCTCCGCTCCCTTCCAGATCGCCTGCCTCAATTTCTCCCACCTCTGATTGGTCGAGTCATCCCTAATGCCCCCCACTCTTACTTTGTCGACTTCCTCTACATACTCCTCAGATGCTTCATCAATCCAGGTTAACCTGTCTTCCGTTTTCTCCCCCTTTCCTTTTTGCGCGCCCCCTTTATCTCTTTTCTTTATCACATTTGACCCCATAATCGTGAACCCAACCGGAAAATGGTCCGACTCAGCTCTTGGTATCACTTTCAGCTCTCTTACCAGGTCCTCTTCCTCATCTTCCACCCAGATGACTAGGTCAAGGACCGATCCCGTCCCTACCCCCCCATTCCCAACAAAGGTGACATCCCCCATCTCATCACCTCTCTTCCTCCCATTCAGGATCGTCAGGCCTAAGCCTTCGCACAGCCTCAGCAAGCTTCTCCCCTCCGCATTCAGTATCTCGTCTCTTGAATTCCTCTCCCACGAAGGCCCCCCTGATTTCTCGCATACCGTGATTCCCCCCTCCCGCCCTATTCTGGCATTCAGGTCTCCCGCGATGATGATTCCAGCTCCCTTCTCGATCCCCTCCTCAACCTTCGTCCTTAGCGGTCCCTCGAGATTTTTTACCCCTACATTATTATATACCTCAATAATCCACGACCATTTCTTTTCTTTTTCTCGCCATATTTGCACTATTCCCCCATACTCCCATTCGACTACTTTACAAGACGTACTTATTTCTTTCTTTATGCCTATCAGGTGTCCACCACTAGCTCGACCTTTTCTTTTTCCCCTCTCCGCCTTTTTGAACCACCACACATACCCCCTCGCGGTTTTGTTCAGACATTTTCCACTCGGCATTTTCTCTAACCACGTTTCTTGTAGCATAATTACGTCATGCCTTTCCAAAAGATTTCTTGCCTCCGCTATATTCCCCATTCCGCAGACATTCCACGTTAGCAGCTTGTATGTGCCACGAGTATCACCAGACTCCCCTACCTCGAAAAAAATTGTTTTCATCCACCAGACGCCCTTCCGGGTCTACCCAATACCACCATTCACCATCCACGCACATCTTACTGTACCCTTCTCTGGCTTCCCTCCCCTCCCTTCTCTTTCTGCTCACCTCCCCCCTCAGCCAGTTTTTCACCTCCTTCTCTCTTATCGTTAGGTCGTCCTCTAAAAAAATTCTCGTACCCCTGAGCTCGCGCTTACGTTTCATTAGCTGGACTTTCTCGTCCATAGATTCCAAGACTCACACTGGCCCGCCCAACGTTTTAATCACCCGTCTTATTACCGGTTTTGCCCCCAGTTTTTCCCACAAGAAATCGCCCACTTCCCTGATGATTTCACCCTCGCTTCCTTTTGCCTTCATTCCACCTATCTTAACGTTTTTCTTCCTGGCCCTTCTTTCCAGACGCTCCTGCTCCCATTCCCCTCTTTCCATTGGTCGCGGCCGATGTGTATGCCGCTGCACTCGATGGTCGTCAGCCAACGTCCTGTCGTCACGCCACGCAGCTGCGCGGCCGTGGCCCGAATTTTCGAACCCCCTATTATCCGTCTTCCTTCCTCGATCTGCGTTCCCTCTGCTTCCGCCAGGCAGATTCCAGCATCTCTTGTCCTTTTCCATTTCCGATGGCCTGCTAGGTCGCGCTGTCCTCCCCCTCTTTCCTCTTGCCACCTCCGTCCAATCGTGGTCAGCTGTAGCAGGACTTTCCTCCTCTACCCACGCTTCGTTGTTGTTTTTGTCGCTTTCCAGGGTGAATGTTGCGACTTCCGGTCCCATCGGTTCCTCCTCCCATGCAGCGGCTTCGCGCTCGCACACATCCATTTTCTCATGCGCTTTTGTCTTCCAGAAATTTGTGTCTTTCACCAAGGCTTCCCTCTCCTATCTCCACACGATAGTATCCCTGTCGAGCTTGTACTTCCATGAATTTGCTTCTCCCAACAACTCCTTTATAATTCTGTCCATATCCTCGCAACGACAGGGCAGCGGTGACTTTTCCTTTTCAGCTTTCAACTCTTCTTTTATTTTGTCCAGACCGCTCTTTAACACTTTTTCTAGAATTCCCACAGTTTTTTCCAGTTTTTCCTCCCAATTCTTACCTTCTTCCTTACTCACATTGTCACAACCATTGGCCGCATTAATTTCCTTATGACATTCTACTGTGCCGACGTCATTTCGCTCGTCATATCCCTCCTCGTCTCGTTGTTTGTCCTCCAGTCTCTTCTCAAGACCTGTTACGACAGTGTTCTCCTGCCTCTTTATTCCCCCCTCCTTGCATGGCGTTCTCCTCATCTTCGTGTTCTTTCCAAAAGCGGTTTTTTCCTGTGCCTGCTCTTGCACGAAGTATCTGTCAATGCTGTTTGGCCTTTTTGTCGTCCCTCCTCCCGCCAGTTTCTTCGGCCTCCCCCTGCCCCTCTTGTTGCTCTGCCTGTCATCGTCGCGTTCTGTCTCGACCGCCGCGATTTCCAAATCTGCCGTGGCGGCGCTTCCATCGGCCGTTTCAAGCCGTCCGCCTTCAGCTCCATCCTCGCCAGCTCGTGCCCCTGGCCATGTGGACGCGCCTTCATCGCCACACATCCGTTCCTGGTCCTCGCGGTCCTCGAAGCCGTGGCCCGTCCCGTTCCGTCGTTCCTCCGCCATGACACTTTTCCCCTGTCACTGGCTTAACCTGCCCAGCACGCGACGATCCTTTTTTCGCCCTAATGGGTTTACTTCGTCCTCCTACGCCTTCCCCACACGTCCACAGATTCCTCACTTAGTACTCTACCTTCCTACTGCACTTTTTTCGCGGCGCATGAGATTATTACTACTTAGATTACGCAAAATTGTAGCACACTACGCGGAGCCTTACCACCCGTGGCGAGAGTCCAACCGGAAGTCGACATTTTAATTTATTAATAAAACATATTTTTTTTAAGTACGTACATTTTTCTATTTTAATATAAGGTACAAGCATGGAGGTTATGTGTGGCACACAATATCCGATAAATAGCCGGCTTGTCCCTGTTCGAAAACGTTCACACTTTTGACGAAATTTTCAATAACATTTTGTCATAATTGCAGACTAATTTCATTAATGGTGCGTCCAATTGCTTCCTTGAGCTCCGGAATGGTCTGTGGATCATTGGCAAACACGTTGCCTTTCACAAAACCCCAAAGAAAGAAGTCCAATGGCGTCAAATCGCACGATCTTGGTGGCCAACTCACATCGCCACTGCGCAAGCGAGGCGAAATTTTCAAAAAATCAATTTTTTGTTATTTTATTTTCGTAATGTATATATATTTAATTACACACACAGAAAATTTCTTGTCAATCCGGCGAATATTCTTGAAGTCACAGTTTTTCTCAAAACTATGTTTTTAAAGTCGATAAGCAAGATTTCTCGGAAACGGCTGAACCGATCATTGTCAAATTTCAACACAATCTTTTCAAGTAAATTTTTTAGAGATTAATCGAAGTTTCTTTCTCACAGATAAATATTTTCCATTTGATAAACAATTTAAGGCCCAATTTTTTGTCAAAAATTGATTTTTATTTAGAAGCCGCCATTTTGTCAAAAAATAGTATATCGCTTATTGCTTCGACGAATTACAAGGTAATCCATTATATTAACGCAATATTTTTGGTTTTTTTCATTTTAGATGATCCAGTCCAGAGATATCGTGCTCACCGCAAAACGCCTTTTTTAGAGATGCTCCCGGAGATCAGCTGTGGCAGCTTTCAAAATAATTATTTTTGCCAATAAAAACTGTTAAAATACAGTTAAAAGTTTCCATAATATGTGTGCAAATTTTTACGTTAACAGATTCAAAGGTCTTATCAAGAACAATTCTTGAAAAACCGATCTTTTTGGGCCTCCTGACTGTATATAACCCCTTAACACGACCATGAAACTTTGTTTGCAATAACTATGCAGTAAAAGTGCAGCAAATAACAATTTCTATGCGTTGCGCGATCGTGTAATTCTCCATAACTAAACCCCAATACTTCCTGATGCCATTCGGCAAAGATTAGTTTCTAGTAGAAGATTAGAACTCTATATTCGCCACAAAAAAATAGCGTGCAATTTAAGATATAAGTTCATTTTGAGACACTATTTACTTACGGAATCTCAATTACTTTTTTGGCCTTCTTTTCCGCACTTTTACTAATCGACCCGTGCGTCAATTTTCTGTGTTGAGGTATCAATGAATCGGTAGCAATTATTGTAGAGATGAAAGTTGTGTCAATGGCATGATTCGAGAACAGTCTCGTCTGCGAGTTCTCGACCTTGGTCGTAACGAGGGCGACTTATCCGACTTGCGATCTTGGTTTCTTTCGAGCGCGCGCGCGCGCCCGTCAAATGACCTTGATCACAGCTGTATCTGTACGCGAGAGTCATCAGTGGATAAGCGAAATTTCACCACATGCGACATTTATCATTTCCGTGTAGCGAGAAAAGTTACTCGGTGCAACCGCCTTGGAGAAAGGCCTTGAATGTAACTATTTTTTTCGAAACAGCATTACACGATCGTCTCGGAAATCTCAACAAATATTGACGATATCTTATCGCGTTTTTGTACGGACGTGAAATGTGCTCGCAAATAGAAACAAATCCGTGTACGATGAAAATATTCGTAGTTGTTTGTTTTTCGATGATAGCGATTGACATCGATCATTGAACGGTAGGGTACAGCTTCAGCCAAAATTATTAAAAATAAATCTACAATTATTCTCTCAGGTTTTCATATTTTCGTAGTTAACTCTTGGCTGAAACAAATTTGGTCGCGGCAATAGCACCGCCTCGACAGAATCTCCTATTAAATAAAATTTAAATACTCCAAAATAGAAACGAAGCTCTTTGGAAGAAAATCGTTTTTTTTTTAAATCAACAACTGTTTAATTCAAACAACAAACGAAATACGCGCGCGTGTGTGTGTGTGTACACACACACACACACACACACACACACACATACAGCGTGTCCTGTTACGAATGGATAATCCTGCAACTGTCGATAGGTCAGATCATGTCCTACTATATGCTGGAATTTTAGTTTAGTAAAAGTCCCACAGTTTTCAAGATAAAAATCATCTGCTTTTGGTTTTACACATGCCATTTCTACAAATAATAACTGTTTTTACCCGTTTTCTTTAAAAATACTCTTGGTTATTTATTTTATCTAGAAAAGATTCCTTTTTAACGTTAAACGTTAAGGAAACTTTATGAAAAAAGATCTTATGCAAAATTTTCATACAAACCAATTCGAACATCTGACTTTGACAGCCTGTGGTGTAAAAAAATGTACTACGCATATCGTGCCAATTACTGTACAAAGTTGCTTAATTATTGTCGATTCATATCATTTGTAGGAATGACATGCGAAAAACTAAAAGCAGATGATTTTTTTTCAAAAAATAATATAAAGCCCCATATCTCTAAAACTGTGGGACTTTTACTAAACTGAAATTCCAGCATTTAGTAATATATGATCTGACCTATCAACAGTTGCGGGATTATCCATTCATAACAGGCCACCCTGTACAAGTCTCTGAATTATTATAATTATTATCATTCGTTATTATTTATTCGTTATTTTTATTTATTATTATTGTTAATATTTAAATATCAATTACCATAATTAAAGAAAAAGTAACTATAGTTATAACTCTTTCATATATATATCGATGAGTCATAAATATTTCCATGGGATTATAAGGTGAGAACTCTCTTTCATTATTACTATTAGTATTACTTATTATTATTTGAATATTAATTATCATAATTAACCCTACGTTGACACGCTGGGTCATTTTGACCCGGATTAATTTTTACTAAAATGCTCACTTCGCCTAAATTGTAAAAGTTCAATAATTTTTTCAAACTATTTAAGGCCTTATATACGCGAAAAATTTCCAAAATTTTCATTTTTATTTTATTTTTGATTGCATTAGCCCGAACGGCTAGGAATACTTTAAGCTTTACAGAATTGAAAAATTCCAAAAATTCCAAAAATAAGGTAAGATTGCATTTATAATGGATACCGCGAAGCGCGCCCGACCGCCAACTTCAAAGCCTCTTTTCCACGATTCATTTTTTTTAACCTTGTGAAAGTTCTAACTCTGAAACGAAGGTTCAGATCGCTTTGAAGTTTTTACAACATATTCTTAGTATCATCACCTATCGTGTGAAGCACAGAAACAAAAATTTCAACGACTCGCCAAAATATAAAAAATAAAGTACCGACAGAAAATAGAGTAAAAATATTTTGTTTCGAATTTTTATTATAATAATTTTTTTTAAATAATATTGTTAGTTCACACTGACGATACATTCATTATACAATTATAAATATGTTAATTTTTTTTCAGACACCCACATCGATGCCGAGAACTTTCACCATCAACGCGCGCGCAAAAGAAATACATTGCTTTATTATGTTATATCTTCGCCATTTGTTAATATTTCGGATTTTGTTTTGTTTACATATACTTAACCATGTGCGTAAATGATCTGTAAAAAAAATGTCAATATATGCGTCATTTTTGTTTAACCGCGTCTAGAAAAGTACCTTCGAAAATCGTCGAAATCGCGTATATAAGGCCTTAATTTGATATTTTCCGAATTTTAATAACGCAGGCATATTCAGAAACGTTTAAAGTGTATCTCTGATTTTTTCCATGAAAAGCGACCGAAGGGTTGTTAACGGCAGGTGGATGAAGTACTATTCTGGTCAAATTGACCCAGTGTGTCAAAATCATGGCCAAATATAAGTGTGTCAGCAAAGGGTTAAATAATGAGTAATCATAATTATAACTCTGCCGTATATATATCCACGAGTTATAAATTTTCCCATTGGATTATGAGATGATCAATTTATAAATCCCGTGGAATGAAGAAAATGAGATCGAACGCGATTCACTATGGAGAAGGGAAATCCATCGAAATTTCATTATGATTTGATCGATCGTCCGTGGGGGTATACGAGTTTCGTCGTAATTCCTCGCACGAGTTCGCCCGCGAGTGACGCTGTCGTCGAAATCGATCGGTGAGAATAGAAGAAAAAGAACCTTGGGGAGAAGTTCTCCGCGCAGACATGCTGGAATGACTACGGAGTGCTTGTGCTCAACTTTTTTGGGTCAAGTACGCGAATCACGAAGCCACAATATAGCGAATATCGAGGCTTATTTCGTATACCCGGATTTTTCCGGTCTCGTATACACGAGTACGAAACTGAACACGTTGCTCCTCGCACGATCGCGTAAGCTCGTGATGAAGAAGAGTCCGGTCGAAAGAGCTTTGCGCGAATTAACTTTTAGACGAAATTACGTACGCTGAGAAATTTTGACGCTGGCGACTCTTGCTGTATACAGTTCTCCATCGGTTTTTTAGTCGGAGGTCAAAAATCACCGGCAAAAGGTCATCTTACTGTATCGAGAGTAAGCAGCGGGTTCGTGGAGAGTTCAGAATTTAATTTTTCTACCGCTTGGCCTCTAGCCGTCTTGGTGGAACTTTTGATGGCGTTGAAGTTTGCGTCGTTGGAATGCAACGAAAGTTCTTTTTAATGTACTTTATTTCTTAAAGTACATTAAATTCATAACGTACACTCATTTTTATTGAAGTCTATCATTTTTTTATCGGCTGAATAAATATTTATCGTTAAATCGGCAAAAAAAATGTGGGCGATAAAACAAAAATTAACTTTCCTATGGTCTTGAAGTTTGCATCGTTGGAATGCAACGAACATTCCTGTTCATCTTTTAAGGGGTCTTCTCACTTTAGACGCTAAAAAAAACTATTTTCATTTTTTTTGATAGGTTTACATTATCGATATTGATATAAAAGTTGTTACACTTAATAGTTGTTACACTTCCGAAATACATTTTAAAAAACATTTATTTATTTATTTAAGTCACTATTTATAGACGAAAATGGTAGTTAAAAAAATGTCTCAAAAAATTGTAGGTCTGCGCTGTTGGAGAAATCTCAGAGATGGATCAACCGAAACAAATAAAAATCGAATGTTTTTAGATTCAGTATGTTAATGGCTATAGCGCATATCATACAATTTTTGATATATGCAAAAATAACAAAATGGCGGACATTTTTCGAAAAAAACGTGTTTTTTCACCGTTTTTGGCAAAAAAAATAGCAAATATAAAAAAAAAAATTAAATCCCTGATATGTGCTATACCTATACATTTAAAAAATGTTTTAATGTATTTCAAAAGTGCATTTATTAAGTGTAACAACTTTGATATCAATATCTATTAATATAAACCTATCAAAAAAATATCACGAAAATAGCTTTTTTTAGCGTCTAAAGTGAGAGGACCCCTTAAACGCTTTTCAGCATCCTTATTAAAAATCTACAACATAAATTGGCAACAAAATATTTTCGATATTAATGAAAATAAAAGAAAAGAGAATTTTCATTATTTTCCAACTATGCAAACTTCAACACGATAAAACAATTGTCCAAATCACAATTTCCCGAATAAACAATTTCACAAATACAATTTCCCGAAAGCACAATTGCCCGAAAACAATTTACCGAATAAGCTATTTCCAAAATTAACAATTTCTCGAATACAATATCCCGAATGGACAATTTCCGAATAAATAACTTCCCAAATGAACAACCCAAACAAACCCGAACAAACCCAAACAAATTCAGGAAATTGTCCATTTGGGATATTTTAGTATTCGAGAAATTGTTCATTCGGAAAATTGTGTACGCGAAATTGTCCGTTCGATAAACTGTGTTCGGGAAGTTGGTCATTCGGGAAATAATGTTTTCGGGACATTGTATTATCCATAAATTACGTCATTGTGAATAGGGGGGGGGGGGGGGGTCTGGTCGTTGGATGACGGTAACGATAATTGGATTATAACGATAGGAAGTATATGATGATTTAAGGCGGGGGGGGTCGAAGATCAGAAAAAATCGATGACGTAATATATGAACGGCCCCTTAGAGAAATTGTCATTCGGGCAATTGTTTTCGAAGAATTTTCCGCAGACGCAGCGTGTCATCTCCATAACGTGCCGTATAAATGAGACGATTTTTAGACTCATAATTTTTCGTTAAAAGTTCTTTAACTTGACTTGAAATGTTACCAGTATGCTGGGATCTATTTTTACTCGATTATAGGCGAAAATCGATTAATTGTTAAATACATGGGGTTCGTAGAAGGAGTGATCAAGGGATTAAGGAATGCTTCAAGGATTTTCGTAACGAATATACGGCAAAAGCAATTCGAGCTATAAGAAAATAATAATTTTCACTGCTTTTCAACGATGCGAGCTTCGATCTCATACTTTCGTTGCATTCCAACGATGCAAATTTCAACATCATAACTTTGCTCAGTTATTTCATCACAGAAGGGACAACGATTCGGGTGTCAAAATGGGTTTTTCCTCGTATAGCTAAGGATCTACTTCTCTTCGATTTACGCTCAATCGAAAGATTCTCCAAACTGTTTCGCATGCAGTTTCCTGTGCTAAGCGAATCTGTACATTTTTCGATCGAAATCATGATAATTGAGAAGCTGCAGCTGCTCTAGCAATTCGACTGCGAAAATCGTGTGGCATTTGACGTACAAACCTACAGACTCGGTACGTCGACCTTGTCTCGGAGAGCACGTGACCTCGAACGCGCATTTCGCATAATTCCTCCGTAACGCAAGCGCCCGAGAACGCCAAACGGCCTCACGGTTTCGAGCCGATCATCCGGATAAAGCAACAAACAACACTCGAGGTGTTTCCGTATGGGGCGATTCAGAGCTATTATCTTTTCGAGGAAAATGCGAGTCTTGATCAACTCTGACTGGGCCATTAGATTTGCCAAATTAAGGGGTCTTCTCACTTTAGACGCTTAAAAAGGGGTATTTTAATGAATTTTTTGGTAGTTTTATGCTATAGATATTGATATAAAAATTATTACACTTAATAAATACACTTTCGAAATACATTTTTCTTTAATTTAATTTTTTTAAGTCACTATTTAAAGACAAAAATGGTAGTTAAAAAAATGTCCTAAAAAAATGTCGGTCTGCGCTGTTGATGAAATCTCGGAGATGGATCATCCGAAACAAAAAATCAAACGGTTTTAGATTCAGTACGTCAATGGCTATAGCGCATATCATACGATTTCTTATATATGCAAAAATAATAAAATGGACATTTTTCGAAAAAAAAACGTGTTTCTTCCGCCGTTTTTGGCGACGAAAAAAATTGTAAATATCAAAATTTAAATAAATCCTTGATATGCGCTATAGCTATAGTTGTAAAGAATATGTGATTAAATTTCATAAGTATCGGGTCAGTAGTTTCGAAGATTTTATCAACAAGCCGTCGAAAAACGTTGTTTCGAGAAAATCGCGTTCAAAGTTTGTTTGGATTACATAAATACATAATTTTTTTTTAAATGTATTTCGAAAATGTATTTATTAAATGTATCAACTTTTATATCAATATCTATACTATAAACCTCGCGAAGAAATCATGAAAATAGCCTTTATTAGCATCTACAGTGACCCCTTAAGGGGTTAGGCTACACTGAAAATTACGAACGCTCGTTCGGCGCTCGAGGCGACTCAAAAAGGAAGGTCCAACAGTGCAGGAATAGCAGATTGAAGGTATTGTGATTACAACGATGTAACTGCAACTCAAACTTTAAGGTATTCCTTCCACGAACTCGAATATTCAACAATTAACTGATTTTCGTCTATAATCAAGCAAAAATACATCCCAGTATATCGGTAAAATGTCATGCCAAGTTATCGAACTTTCAACGAAAAACTAAGGGATCGTCACAGTGTAATAGTTTCAAAAATTTCTTGCGTTTCCCAATTTTTTTTGCGTTATCCGATTGTATAAACGGTTATAAACATGGACCGGGCATCGCCGATTGATCGTAAGTAGACAATTTATATGAAAATTCCGCACTCGAAACTTTGAACGTCTTTTTCTCGAAATGTCGTTTTTCAAAACAGTGTACATTCTCGAAGGAATAATTTTCCAGCTATCCGTCTCAAGTTTTTACACAACCTTCTTCACGCCATTCTTTATCTGCCTATAGGAGCTTTTTTTAATCTTAATCTTTTTTTTTAAGAAAAATCGTCGAATAAATACGCTAAATTCGATACAAGTTTTTTCAAACCGCCGCCATTTTGTCAATTTTTATTTTAACAAACCTCCATAGCAAGATAGCCGCTTTTATACTGATTAGTAAACTGTTTACAAATGTGTTTCAGATAATATTTACGGCCACAACCGACCACCTTTTTTCGAATACATTTTCAACCGTTAAAAAAATGTAGAAAAAAAATAAACGTTTAAAATGTTATTTTCTATTCTTCACGAGTGCTTTGATTTGACGTAAAAAAATCCGACTGACTAGCGTATTCTAACCATCGAAAAAAAAATCGCGAAAACCAGCGTTTTTCAAGACGTTACACTGTGATGATCCCTTAACAAAAAATATTGATGATAAAACTTCGAAAAATGTGACTAGCGGAAGAATCTTCGTAACCCCGACTTTTCAGAGAAAATGTAAAAATGCCTAAATCGACTAAATTTGCGCGAACATTTTTATTATTATTTATCGTCGGTTATAGTAATTAATTTTGGCTTATTTTTATTAAGCGCCATTGTAATTAACCAATGATTTAGGAGAGGCCCCTACAAATTACGGCCCCCTGCGAATGGAACACCTTAAACGCGTTTTTCTCAAAACTATGTATTTCAAAACGGTGCACACGATTTTTCGACATCTAATGGACGGATTGACTTGAAATTCGGTACACTTTTTCAGTGTAATCGTAGTTAAGTCTTAACCGATGTTTTCCTTCTTAATTAAGTTTTCATTAGTTATTAACAATAATGATGTCATCGTTTCGCGAAAAATCGAAAAACAAATTCAAACCTTTTTCATGATTGAAACACTATAACAAAAAAACTCGGTCAAGTCTTAGCCAATATAATCTATTTTAAGAAGAAAAAAAAACATTTTTTTCGTTTGGTATCAACCGGGTGGTCAAAATCAAGTACAACATCCAGCCCCTCACGTCTAAAGGTTATTCACGAGATTGTTCCTAATTTCTTTAATTATGAATATTTTAAAATAAAATTTGGTACACATCTTTGTTAATATATGCATACAAATAAATTTCCAAACGATTTTTCAATCCTACTTATGCCTTCAAAAGTATTTTTTTCAAATAACCTCGATTTTTGGGTCATCGCAGTAACTTAACCCCTTAATGACTTAATTAATCAATCAAAAACTTAGATATTCGAGTGACACACGAAAGACATTTTTTCATCGTCTAAATCTTATTTGTCGCCCGAGTTTATAGGAAGATGGTGTCTGCTGCCATCACACGATACCGTAAAAAAAAAAGCAGAGCAAACAGGGTCCTAATCAGGTGATGGAAAAACGGATTTTTAGGGGTTCAAATGTTTGGCTGCAAACTGAAATCGCGTTTATTGATCGTGACTGGTTTCAGCAGCGCCTCTATCCTGACGACGTGAAAAACGTGTACTATATACGTGTGTGTGGGTGTGTGTATATATATTTGTAAAATAGAGCGTGCGTTTAGGTCCGCTATTCAACCCACCGGTCCTCGTCGTCATCCTCGTCAATGCGCACGTCCATCATGTCGATCATCACCATTTCCTTTTTTTATTCCTTTCCCCGCGAAACGCAGCCCTCGGACTATATTTGTTCTTTCTCCGACGAGTATCGTCAACTTTTTCCCGATCTACCAAACTTCGGTCCACTCAGTAGCTTCTGTTTCAAAGATCGTGGGGGACAATCACCCTTTGTTCGTGTTTTTTACCACCACCTATACAGGGAGCGGTCACGATAACTGGGAGGAATCTATCGGGCGTCGAGAAATGATTTTTTCACAGTCCAACACATGGGGAAGCAAACGTAATCGTATCTATGTTCACGAATTGCGAGAAAAAGTGTAACTTTTTCGATGACGAAATCGAATATTGTATCTCTGGTGATTTCCAGGACGAAACACTCGAAAAAGCGAAACTTTGAGAGCCGTTGAAAACGTGTTTGTGTTTCGGGTTTTTGGCCCGATTGAAGAGCGAATTTCGAAAAACTCGACAACGCGAAGTGGCAAGAATCGTCACAAGATTCGCGCGAGCTTTCGCTGCCGCGTCTCACCGTCGTGAGAAACGCAACTTGATCGTTGGTGGCAGCGGACGTGAAAACTTCACCTCTCGACCGCGTCGTCGATTGTCCGTAGTTTGGGGAAAGGGCGCGCAAGTTTGCCAAGAGCGCTTGCGTCGAGCGTCGACCAATGAGCGCCTGGACTGCCGGGGAACGTGCGTCATATGGCGAGCGCGTGTTACGCGCGTCGCAACTTTGTTCTTTCGTTGATTTTATTTTTCTATTCCGTTTTCGCGTATCTGTTTTTGTTCCAGCTGTGTCGTTGAGCGGAGGGAGCCAAAGGCTCGGGTATCGGGAAGACTTTATGGAAATTGAAAAGTCGAGGAAAACGAATGTTTATTTATAATTGGGATGTGAAAATTCGGTGAGATTTTCACGCGATGACGCGACCCTGGCGAAGACTTATTTATAATCGGGAAGCTTCGAAGGCACGTTTTTCCCTGGCGGAAAACTAGAGGGCAAAACGTTGCAGGAATTTTTTTTCTTTCATTTCGTCAAAACAGAATGCGCAACTTTTTCCATATCTGATCTAGAGCACTATTTTTTTGTACGCCTTAGCCAACAAATCTGCGATGTTTTCGGGACTTTTACCAAAGCAAACTGACGACGTTTCCACGGCTCGGAAAAAATGTGACATAAAGCGGAAGCTCGTTAAGATTTATTTCGATGGTTTTTTTCTCGTACGTAGTTTTAGAATTCTCAAATATATCATTCGAGCAACTACGTACTGCTGTGTTGGGCTACAGTGGTATCGTCGGTTGCTAGTCATTCTCAAGGGCTCGTAATTCTCAAGGGCACCTAGTCTTGAAATTTTTTGTTTTCTTGAAAGTTTTTGAAAATAGCTACTTTTGGATTTCGACGGATTCTGAAAATATAACATTTCATCAAATATTCTCGGAAAACTTCAAGTACATCCGTTCAAAATTGAGGGACTTATGGGCGTTTATAGCTAGGTTTCGGGAACTTTAAACGTGTTTTTCTCAAAATGACTTATTCAAAATCGTGGACCATTTGACAAGCTTCTTTTATATATAAAAAAGCAAGGCTTGAACGAAGGAATTTTCTTTTTGTGCATCGTTTTTTTTTTTATCAACGTTTTTTTACCGAAAATCGACACTCACTTTGAACTCCGGCCATTTCTTCAAAAAACAATATTTTGTTAAATCCTTCGTCCAAGCATTAGTTAATTTCATGCAAAAACTAAATGCGTTTGATTTTTTTATTTCCGGGATTTGTTTCCGAGCAGCAGTGGCCACCGCGAAGGACGTTTTTGAAACAGCAGTCTGCACAAACCATTGTATCTACCACATTTATAAACATTTGTCAATAAAAAAAATTGTAAAACGTACTCGAAACCATACTCTTTAAGGGGGCAGATATCTTTAGGCGAAGAAAAGATTTGCTTATTTTCATGATTTTTTTTTCAAAGGAAACGTTTTTTGCCATTTTTGAGACTTGGGGTTATTTTTTATTACTACTTTGGGCTGTTGCACGGAATTTTTGTTCTAATATTTAAAAATGGCGGAAGTATGGCGTGGTCTTCTAAACTACATTTTCAAAACTGGCGTGACGTACCGTAAAACAGGGTTAAATTGACATTAAGGGTAGCTTTGACAGTTTTTGGGGCTACATTAACAAAGCGCCAATCCTGCCTATGAATGTGTGGCGTGCGGGGGAACAGACGAATTCTTTTTTAGCTTTTTCTTCTATTGTTGCTCAAATTGGTCGTTCAAGTTTATTATACTGTTGCTAAAGTTGATTGTAACGTTGCTCAAGTTGATTTTGTTCTCAATGATAATTATAAGACTGATTAAGTGCCTATAATAGTATCCTAGATACTTGATATTTTTATGTAAAATGTTTCCTTAATAAAGATGACAATATGATTGTAAAAAATCGTTGTTTTTTATTGTACTCCATGGATAATGCATAAAATGTAAATTTTTTTTCAAGATGATGTGAAAACTGAGGGTTTATTTTTACTTCATTTTGATAACAAAAAATTAACATTTTATTTAGTGTCTTTGATAAGTCAAAGAAACTACCTACACTCCTACACTCGAGGTCACTTTGACACTTTAAAAAATATATATAAAACTCTGGGCGGGGGGGGCTTGACTTTCTTATACATTTGATAGCCAAAGGACACCTTGTTCTATCGGAGCAAAAAAGTTCGAATTTAGGATGTTAAAAAAAGTTACTCGGATCGATTCGGATGAAATTTGGTATAAATTTTTCTAACCTCATTGTCTAAAACATGACCATTAATGTTTTTGAATATTTAAAAAGAAAAGTATTTTTTATTGCAAAATATAGCAATTTTTCCGAAAATGCATTCTTTTTGTTTCAAAGCGTATCGTTTAATCAATTTTCAACACTTCTCACTTTTTCTTGGTTCATATTCTGCGTATTTTTTTTCTTCGCCTAAAGTAAAAAGTAAAATGTTAATGTAAAAAAAAACTTTTTACCCTTAATGTAAAAAAAAAAATTGGAACTCCGCACCCGTTATCCCAGAAAAAAATCACGAGAATTCCTCTTTTTTCGGACCACGAGGTGGATGTAACCCGTTGAAACTTCATTTACGCGCCATGTACTCACGGTGCGTAAAAAAATATTGCGTGCCACGAACATATGATCGTTTCCCACACTCGTCCATCAATTCAACCTTCAAAAGTGACTCACAAGTGAAATGACGACGGATCTTTTTTTTGCTTTGCAACCGGATTGAAACTGACCACGGCTGTTTGTCTGCAAGCCCAAGTGACACTTCTACTCGAGATAGGAAACTTTTTCGGTAGCCTGACTTAGAAATTCACTTAGAACGTCAGTCCTCACACTTTCTTTTTCATGGACTTTGCGCATGTGTCGCGACAATTGCTCCTGCTGGGGATCAATAAAAACTGCTGTTAAAAAAAAAGAAGAACGAATTTATTAGATTTAAGAGAGCACCATTTGTCTTGCTGAGCTTTCGAAGCCGATTGAAGCGCACTGAACAATCAGAATTTGACCTCGTTACGTTTTTTTTCTCGGGCGATAAATGTCGATGATTGGACGAAAATAAAAGCGAGATTCGCACACAAGTTTAAGGCGGGATATACATTTAGACAGGAAAAAAATAATTAATATTGAGGAATTTTTTAAACTGATAAATAATTATTCTATAATTATCAAACTTTAGGTATACTTTTATAGTATATTTAAGTGTACAAAACAATTTTTTTAAATTAATTCATCATCAAAATGACGCAGCTGTGGTAGAGTGTTACAGCAAAGTCGCCGCGGGAGTTGCGAATCGGCGTGCAGTCTGGCTTACCGTAGACTTTGATTTGCAAAAAAGTTCAAATATTTTTTCAGTTAGAACATGTATAGTTTCTATGTGACGGTAATTAAAATAATGAAAATGCAAATTTAAGAAAATGGCAGGCATTTTAAAAAAAAATCAAGATTTCACGCAAAATTTCTGTAAAATGTGGATTCAAAAGGTAGTTTTTTTTTTCAATTTTTCAAAAATAATTCTCATCAAGTAGAAGGTACCAACATGATCAATATTTCTACCAAGTTTCAACTCAATCGGCTTAATAGTTTTTGAGTAATCCTGCACGCCAATTTCGATAATGCAGTTTTGAGCGGTGAGACACAGCATTGACGGGCTGTAACGTGTGAAGTTTTTCGAATTTCGCTTCGGAACTTTAGGAAAATATTCTACATATATAGTTCTATCGTTGAAAGAGCAAAAAAAGAAATCTATTTTTTGATCGTTGTAAATGTATATCCCGCCTTAACGGGCTACATATATCCAGGTGGGTCAACAAATTGCATTTTTCAAAAATATTTTTGCTAGATATAGTATCACATTTTAGCTATACTCCCTGAACATTTTATTGAAATATCCCTAAAATTGAATTACCTACAGCTTCTAACATTCGGCTGGACGAGCAGTGCCAGCACCATACTTCGAACTTTTGACGCGTTTTTCTCAAAACACTATATGCAATGTCGATGGACATGATATCTCAAGAACCACTCGACTGATTGTTTCCAAATTTACAGGAAATACGACGAGAAACATTTAAAGGTCATTGACGATCTCACTTTTTTAAAATGAATTTTCATTTTTTCATAGTCACGTAAAAATTACGATTTTTTAAATAGATTATGTATGCTCGAGTTTCAATTCGTCACCACGTTGTTAAAAAAAATGTTGAAAAAAATCGACGATCGTCAACGACTCGTATTTATTGTTACCTTCAACAACCCGCTTGGCTTTTTTTAATTTCAGATGGACCGTTCAAGATGGAGTGTCCACCGCCAAACATCGCGAAAAAAATTGTATCATCTGCCGACGGCCATTTTTTCTGTATTTTTTTTTAAATGCTCTTACTACATGTACCTTCGTTAAAGAAAAATGCGTTCCTTTTTCACCAACCGTTTCCCACAAAAAATCGGAATTTCGCAATTTCTTTCGGGCCTCTCGGTGGATGTAACCCCTTAAATTAATGGAAAGAAATTTTCGTATAAAATTCCGAATGTCAAATTATCAAAAACAGCGGGTTTCTAGGGATCCCTAGGGAAGATTGCTACACAAAATATGGCCTCTCTTTTTTAACATCACGAGAAAAGAGGAATGGAAAAGAATGGAAAATCTTAATCTCCTCGGCCTCGCGTGGGCTGCGAAATAATAATACGAACGTGTAAGGCTCACGAGCTATAATTTTTTTAACGTAAAACCAATTCAGCTCACGTCTTTGCATGGGCATATTTGTAGAAGCTCGGAGCAGATTTGTTTGATTAAGAAAACATGCTATCGTTGTTGGAATATTTTGTTCAGAGCTTCGATAAAAATCGGCCACAACGTGTCTGGGTATGAATAAATACAGGTTTTTCGAGAAATAAAATACACTTAGAATTGCGTATATGTGTGCTTGTTCAGGCCATTTTTTAAAATATCATATTTAGAAAAATTCACCAACGCTTCTCCATCGCTATCTCTCTGTCTAGACGTTTTTGTAACCTTGGGCGACGAAACTTCGGCAATTTGAAGGTCTCTAATTGAGCCTGTGCGAGCAGTCACTGTGATAAAAGAAAATTGTATAAAATATGAACGAATGTTTAAAAAGCTCGGAATATTGAAATCTTTGATACGCATGCGTCAAGGGACACAGGAGAAAATAAATATGCGGAAAAAAAATGCCCGTGTCACCACGATCAATATTGTTTTCGTAAAACTCGTGATCGAACGGCTTTGCAATTTTCACACTCGTTACTCAGTCCTTTCGCACGAAGCAAGTAAAGCCACACACTTCCCAATTTACAAACATTTAATTCAAGATATCGCTCGAGGAAAGAACTGCAACAACAGTTGCACAAGTATAGATTATTGCCAATCTACCAATATTAAATTGCTTAAATTGCTCAGAAATCGCTAGGTAACATTCATTATCAAATGAGCAACTAGACACAGAAAATTCACGTTGCAAAGCGTGTATCTCACGAAAAAAACTGAGGGATCACGAAATGTTATTAGCTATTTCCGCCTATAGCTACTTCCGCTTGGAAAAGTGCAGGGAATCTCGACACAATGTTCGAAGTAGCGGAACATGACTTGGGCGATAATAACTGTGCCGATAACCAACTATGTGTTGGGATACAGATACATACTTGTCATCCTAGTTGGGCCCAGTAGCCGGACGGAAAAAAACGTTCGGAACGTGATCACCTTCCTGGGCTTTTGTTTTAAGGCCTTAGGCCACTCTAGAGGTCGAAAAAATGGTCTTTTTGCGGATTTTTTTTTCTCAGAAAAACTACAAAATAAATCGAGATTACAAAAAAGGGTGTTTATCATACATATCAGTGACTGTTTACAATAATTTTTTGAAGCGATTATTTTCCAAATGGCGGCAGTGCAGCGTTTATCTCAAAACTGCATTTTTTTGGTGGTTTTAAGTTTTGAGTTGTTTAAATTTTTGGAAAGTGAAAAATTTGCCTACAAAATCGTCAGATAATTGTTAATAACAAATGAACTATGCAATATAAAAAAAATCCTACGTACTTCGGGTGGGGGTCAAAATGTTGAACGACGAAATATAGAACAACAAAAATATCGAAACGACAGAATTATGAACTCTCAAAATAACGAAGGTCAAATTATTCGAAATTTTATCCTTTGACCAATGACGAAATCGAATAACTATTACACAAAAGGATTATCTATTCGAGAGCTTATTTATTCGAGAACATATATTCAGATAGTCTGCAGTTTGAGTCATACAAATACAGATTCAAACAATCTACAACATTCATATCTCCGAAATAGAAAAAAGTGAGTATCTAATATTCGTAATACCGTCTATAGCAAAAAGCCAGATATCGAGACTACAAACTTCGAATGTGTAGATCTTAGAAACGCAAATGATCAATGGTCCGAAATGGCGGATACCTAAATGGCGAACATGACATGGCTGCCTGACCCGACTGACCACTAACGCCATCTGCCATCTTCATTCTGAAGCGCAAGTAGTGTTGCTCGAATCCAAGTTTTCGCTATCCGGACCGTTGACCATTTTGGCGGATCGCTATTTTAACTGATCGACTTTTTGGTCCTTCACTTTAATGAATCGAAATTGTCGTAATATTTACAATTCGACGATTTGACGTCTCGAATTGTTTGGTGTATATACAGGCGAATCGATATTATATGTCTCATTATTTTGTTAAATCTCATATTTGTTTTCGCTATAAATCAACTTCGAGATTTTTGTATTCACAATTTCGATTAACTATTTTACGGATCTATCTATATTGGACCGTTCGTCATTACTGAATTCGAAATTTCGGTCCTTCTGAATACTGATCGATCAAATTTCCGATCCCCACCCCACAGTAAGATGTGTCCTACAAGAACAGAAGGTGAACTACAAAAAGAGTTGAACTGACATCCTATTTTTGCAATGCAACAAACATTCCATGTAATAGGTTGCGAGATATGGGTAGTTCTAAACTATTGAGCTGCGACTGCTCGAATTGCAAATGATTTACGTCTTCGCTATAAGTAAACTTTGCTATAATTTTTTTTGAATAGTCACTTCTCATTAGGTCTTCTAACAAATTATACTTGAAAAACTCGTCTCTATTTTTTAAGTGATTTTTTATTTTCCCCCGTACTTGACTGCTGAAACTAATATAATTAACAAAAATATTTCACTCTTAGTTTCAGGATTAAATTTACGACAGTTCTACTGCGTGCCGCGGAGAGGGTTGGCTAAAAACCAGTAGTACTATAGCGACTGGTAGGCCGCCATTTTGTATTCTTTTGACAAATACATTTCTTGCTCCCCTAGCCCAAAGTACGCACTTTCCGGCCGCATTTCAGGCCGGGAAGAACATTTTTCGTGGCCGGCTGACGACCGCTCGCTCTGACAGGATTTTCGCGGCCGGCGATATTTACATATGCACGTTATTCTTTTATCTTGTGCTCGCTCCTGTCAAAGTCGTGTCGTGGTCTCGCGAAGAATTTCGTTCGTGTCGAAAAAAAAAAAAATGGAAGAATCCTCATCAGAAGGTTCTTGGTTCGTTGATTTGATGTTTATGTTAATAATGTTGATTTTATTTCATCTTGATGTTTTTAATGCCCGCCCCGACCAGCAAAACCTCGGCTTCGCCTCGGTCTTGCAAAAGTCGGGCGGGCACCCCCCCCCCCCCCGCCGCTCGCCTCCCTGCGAGAATGACAGCTTCATTGCATTTCACGAGATGGCCCGCTGACAGCCGACAGATGACAGCTGACAGCACGAATGACAGCATTAATTGCACGGAATTACATACATTAATTAGGCCCGTACTTTCGGCTACGGGATCAAGAAAAATAGTATACAACCCACGGCCCAAATGTTGGATGCCCTGGTATGTGCGATATGAAGGCCTCGGCTTCGCCTCGGCCTTTATATCGCACATGCCAGGAAATCCAACTTTCGGGCCTAGGGTCGTAATATACTATTTATTTCACATACTTCAATATATACCTAATAAAGCCGAAAAGTTCTTTCGAACATGTAATTTATTCCTTTCTGAAAAAAAAATCCAAAGAAAACGGTCGAAAACGAGCAGTTATAGTGGTGTCCACCCTTAAAGTAGTACGAGCGCGCAATCTTCGTTTATATAGATTTTGTTCAAATTTCAATGAGACATTGTTCACATCATTATGCATGTTTGAGTGAAATTTCAGAACAGTCGACTACAACACTTTTATTTGTTAATGAAGATAACATAAACAATATAAAATATTAATATTTATCATGCAAATATTTTTTATGACAAAATTTTGGACTTTAGTAACACGATAATTATATTTTTCTCGAAATATTGAACAATACTGTTCTGTGGTGTTGCCATATGTCATCTTATTATGGGGGACAATTGTTTTTTACGAATAATTGTTCTGTCTTTACTGAACGTTTTTAGCAAAACAGAATAGTAAAGGCAATTCAAACTTTTTTTACTCTTTCCCTAACTAGTTTGCTATCTAAACACAATTTTTATTCAAAATTTATAAACACAATAGAATGGTACGACGAATTATGCGACCTGACTTTCCGTCAATGCAGACCCTGCAGTGTTAAAAGCTGCAATTTTGAAACCCATTAACTCCCAATCTAAATAGTTGACTGTTCTGAAATTTCACTCAAACATGCATAATGACATGAACAATATCTGGTTAAAATTTGTACAAAATCTATAGAAATCGAGATTGCGCGCTCGTTCTACCTTAAACTTACGTATGTACGTCCCACGCGTGCACGTGGGACGAAAATCCGACGAGTCTCGATTTTCTGGGAACACATTCGCAAAGATATTTCCGTGTTGCGCCAAAACTGACCAAAGTACGTACTGTGCTGATTCGATCCTCGGGGTATTTGCGTTGCTATAATGAAAGCATGTTTCATACATACATAAATATACATATGAATGCGCTTATATCCACCGGAATTTGCTCAAAACACCGGGCGTAACAGGCTTGCAGAGATTATTGACGCAAAACTGAATCACCGGGTCGAGTTGAAGACGCGCCTCGATATAAAGTGAGCTGGTAAGTCATGAAACATCCCAGAGAGCCTGCTACAAGTTTACTCAGTTCCCGCGTCATTCCACGCCCCTTTCGAACGCTGAAACGCGAAGCGTTTGCTTCAATAGAGCGCCAACATTTAAATTCAATCTTCCATCTTGCCTTTCCGCTTCCTCGTAGGAACCTATATTCTATTGGAAAATATTTGTTTATAGAAATATTTCAACGGCTATGTGTTCATAATACATGATTGTGAATTTTTAATAACTACGAAATCTACTTGTAAAATAAAAAATGAAAAACGCGGAGCGGATGCAATAGATGGAGTGTAGAGAATAGCTGTCGTTGAGAAAACTCACACAACAGTTCATATCATTTTCAGTGCCGGATTTATACTCGACATATCACTAACAAGGCGAGAAATATGTTCATCAGCTGTCGACGTTTAAGGGGCCAGTCCTCTTTAAAAATTTCAAAAAATCGAAAGCAAGCAAGACTCGAAGAAATCGACGATGATGAGCAATCAGAAGGGATTTTGTACGGTGCAGGAATTTCCGATTGAGTTTAGGTAAGAGTTTTTCATAGTATAAACTTCAAACGCGTTTTTCTCGAAACAACGTTTTTAACCCTTGGTCTGCCTAGGGTTTTTTGGCACCTTCAGCCTGCCTAGGGGGGTCGTTGGCGTCCTGACGTTTTTTCAACCTGTTTAAGTGGGGCTAAAAATCTGAAAACATTCATGGAGTTTCTTCAAACCTTTAAGTTGAAGTATCGATCATAAAATTATAAACAATTAAATTTTTTAATATATTTTTTATCAAAAAAATGATGAAAAACGGGGTCAATGCATTTGTTTACTGAAAAAATCATAACTTTAAGACAAATAAAGATATCGAAACTGCCAAAAAAGAATATTAAAGGGGAAGATTGTCGCTTTCGAGAAAATAACGAGCCGCGTTCAATTTTTGTTAAATTAACCTTAAGTTTGGGACCTGAAAATTGGCAATAATTTAGTCGAAAATTTCGAAGTAAAAAGGCAATAAATGTGTATTAAATACAAACTAAGTAATAAAATCAATAATAACTCAATCGTTAAGTGTCACAATATGTTTTTATTGTAGAAAATAGGAAAAAAGTTTTATAAACACAAATGAAAAAAAAATCCGTTAAGCGAGTTACACGAAGCATCCCGGGCAGAGTGTAATCCGCCATTTTCACAAATCAACTTAAAAAAAATGTTGAAAAAAAAATTGAAAAAAATCGAATTTTTTTTTTCGCGTCCGAATTTTTTGTGGCACTTTTATAGCCTCAATAAAGACTTTCAAGCGAAGAAACGAAAAAAAAATTACTTACGGTTGTGACAACCGCCGTCTGCCTAGGGGGGTCGTTTGCATCCGGAGCGAAAATCAATTGCTCCTTACAACAGCTGGGGAAGGACTAGAACAGCGCCACTTCTCAGGTCGGTCCTAGAGGCGCCTAACTTTTTTACACAAGCCTAGCAGCGCCTCCCGTGAGCGGATTTAGCAGTTACACCGACATTTGATTTTCGCTCGGACGCAAACGACCCCCCTAGGCAGACTAAGGGTTAAAATCTAGCTCCATCGTATCTCTAAAACTAATAAACCGATTCTCTTGAAATTTGAAGAACATATCGTAAACATGATTCGCAACGAGATGACCCTCGATGGTTTCAAAATTTTTATTTTGACTCTTTTTTTTGCAAAAAACTGCGAAGAAACGCGTTTTTTTTACTTTTTTCGTTTTTCATCTGCCATTTTTTTTTAATTTTTTGATGAAACTTTATATCCGAGGATCATTTTGTAGCTGGTATCATACTGAATCTAATGGACTTTGATTTTTTTGTTTCAGACAAGCCGTTGCCGAGTTGTGATGGAGCTACCTAGCCCACCTATTTTTGAGGCGTTACGTTAAACTATAGTTTTTGTACTTAAAAATGAATTAAAATGAATTAAATTTTTTTTATCTATTTCATGACTTTATTTATCAAGCCCAACGACTTTTATATTCATATCTTTTATAAAACCTTTTTAAAAAATCGCGATGATAGCCTTTTTTCGTAGTTACAAAGTGAACTGGCCTCTTAAAAACATAAAAACATCGATTGCAAAATGTGTACCGACCAGACATTCAAATAAACGGACAAACAACAAAGCGAGTTAATATTGCATTATCCTCCAATTCTGAGCTATGCGGGGCCGGGTTGAAATTCCGAACTTTGAATCATCAGAACGTTGAAACTCCGAAAGAATACTACCCCGAAAGATCAGAACTCCGAAAGAATTTTACACGCAAGACCAAAACTCCGAAAATCTGACCACCGTCAAAATAATTCGGCTATGGAAGTTTTAAAAGTTTCAAAATTTTCAATAAATCGACGAATTAATTCAAGATTTTTTTATTTATTGAGAAGTGATTTTACGTCGATTTTGAAATTTGTCTAGACAATGTTATACGTTCTACATCATTTACAGTCAACTGTGTAGACTTTCGCTGCCATTCCGAACATTTAAAATCGGAATTTTAAACCGTCGGGGCATCCAAAGTTCGGAATTTCAACCTGGCCCCGGCTATGTTTAAAGATTCGAGTCTCTTGCTCATCGGGGAGTTAGTTTAAAATCGATTGCAAAATTTGTACCGAACAGACAAACAGACAACAAAGAAAACGAGTTAATAAAAACGTGGTAAAAATCAAAGAATGCATACGGATTCAACAAAAAAAATGTATTGGTTGAATTTGACAAATATTGTGTCCTGCTATGAATGTATAATCCTGCAACTGTCGATAGGTCATATCATGTCCTACTATACGCTGATATTTCTGTTCCGTAAAAGTCCTATGGTTTTCGAGATAAAAATCATCTGCTTTTGGTTTTCACGCATGCCATTTCTACAAATGATAACTTTTTTGAAAGTCTTCTTTTTAACCTTAAATGTTAAGGAAACATTATGAAAAAGATCTTATGCAGAATTTTCATACAAACCAATTCGAACATCTGACTTTGATAGCCTGCGGTGTAACAAAAAATGTACTACGCATATCGTGCCAATTACTTTAAGGGGTTACCCCCACTTGCCATTTGGAGAAAATCGATTTTTTTTATTGCATTTTTTTTAAGTATCTTTAATTAAGTATCTGAGAATATGTCGTGAAAATTTTAAGTCGACCCGAACAAAATTGACTGAGATATGAGCGTTGAAAGAGAAGAATCCGTTCTTCGTGTAAATTGAAATTGAAACTTTAAACGCGTTTTTCTCAAAATGGCATTTCTGAAGTCGGTGACCAAGATTACTCGAACACTAATGAACCGATCTTCCTGAAATTTTGCAGGCTTATTTAATACATAAAAAAGTAGTCTTTAATCGTTCGATTTTTTTTTCGAAAAAAATGGCCTTTTTATAGCCAAAAAACGGCCGTTTTTTTTTCGTTAAAATCGAACCATTAACTTTGACTGTCCGCCATTTTGTGAAAAATGAATATTTTTTAAAATCCTTCGATTAAATACTAGTTTATACTTATATTTGACTAAATCCATCCCCATTTTTTTTTCAGATGATCCACTTCGCCGCAATGTTGGTCACCGCAAACCGTGTATATAAAAACATTATTTCATTGACGGCCATTTTCCACTAAACAATGTAATATTTTTCAATAAAAAAATTACTGAAAGTTCTTCAAGATGTGTTCTTTAAGATGGTATATTGATCGATTAAAAAAGTTCCGTAGTTTTCTTTAAAAAAATTCATGAAAAAGGCCTTTTTTGCGCTACAAGTGGAGGTAACGCCTTAAGAAGTTGCTTATTTATTGTCGATTCGTATCATTTGTAGAAATGGCACGCGAAAAACCAAAAGCAGATGATTTTTTTTTTACATAACATAAAGCCCAAAATCTCGAAAACCGTGGGATTTTTGCTAAACTGAAATTCCAGCATATAGTAGGACATGTAGAATCGTTGATTTTGGAGACTCCACTAATGATACTTCGTCGGTGGAGGCGAACAATTTTTATTAATTTTATAAATTTTGGGTTTTTTTTTAAATTGGGAAATCATGCAACGAAATTGCGGATTTTAAACACTTCGACGCTTAGCCATTTAGCGGGTTTGTTTGGTAAATTGTCTTCCGCTGAGTTGTATAATCATAAGAAAGTACCCTGAAAAATATCAGCTCGGTGAAAAAATGCTCAACCCCTTTTTGGTCAGGAGCCCCGATTCTAGACGTTTACCAAAAATATTCCGCTTTATTTTGTCTTTGCCTAGAAATATCTAGAAAATTATAATTTCTGAACATAGTTATCAAATAAATATTATTTAATTATTACTAATTAAGAGAATAAGCACGAATAATAGTCGTTGGTAATTATCCTGACCGTGTAGTTTGAGATTCCCGGGCATAATTACTGAATTATTACCGTATTATTATACGTATTATTATACGGATAAGATAGGTAGCATTTGTGCCGTTTAGGACGTTACCATGACACAGTCTAATATTTTGTGTGCTTGATTTTCATACAAATGCGCTGTTAAAAACATTAATAATTTTATAACGGTACTAGGAATCCTTATTTTCACAGTTCCAAGGGTCCGATAGTTAGTCGAACCGTACCTATTTTTCAGCTCCGTGGTAGCATTTTCTTAGCAGATATTAATATTGTCCTAAAGAATGATCGGGAGTTTTCCATAACCGTAATGTAATGAGCCCACGAAATACGTCAACTTGCCGATTTTTTTTAAAACGATACTGTCGATCGTATCCAAACTGCACAAGATGATCAGCAGAGGGGTTATAAACGTTGAGAAAAAAATTCAGCTCGGTGGTAACATGTTGACCTAACCCCACAACAACCTTACCTGATTTTCGTCTATAATCAAGTAAAAATATATCCCAGTATATTGCCAAAATTTCAAGCCAAGTAACCGAACTTTTAACGAAAAATTACGACTCTAAAAATCGTCTTATTTATGGAGATGACACGCTGGCCACATTTCTATCTAATAACATATCAACTAAATAAGTCTAGTTTGTGTCAGGCATATCGGATCTATTGAGGAATACCGGATCGGAAATTCGATATTGGGCTCGAATAATACTGATATTTCGGTATCAGAGTTGAAAACATTCAAATTTCATTATAATTGTTATTATTTTCATTTGAGTTACTTTAACTTGTTTTTTACTTGTTTTTTACTCGGTTTAACAGCCTCAAGGTATTACTTTCGCGGAGGGCTGTATGTTGTGAGGGCATGAGGAGAGGTTACAGTGTCGTTTAATAAAAATAAGTCACAATCAATTATTATACCCAATGGTAACCCGGAATAAAAAAAAATCGCGCAAATTTAGTAGATTTAAACATTTTTCAATTTTTTCTGTAACGTCACGGCTACGATAAGTCTTCTGCTAGTCACATTTTTCGAAGTTTTATCATTAATATTTTCTTTAAACATTCGGTGACCCTCTGTTTTTATTGTCGTTACGGAATCTTCAGATTTTTTGGACGCCTGAGCAGTTTATATCGAGCATTTAGGGTTGTTTCGTGTATAAATTATTAGATAGAAATAATCATTAGATCGAATTAGGTGGAATTATTAGAAAATTATTAGATAGAAATGTGGCCAGCGTGACATCTCCATAAAGCGCCGTATAAATGAGAAGATGTTTAGGGTCGTAGTATTACGTTAAGGGGGTTGTCTAGTGCGTCAGATCAAGAGAAGAGAAAACGGCCTTGCATGACTTCTTTGAAGAAGAGGAAGGTGTACTCTGTGGTCCAGGCATAGCAGATTGATGGTGAGACAATTTTTTTATTATGAATTATATACAACTTTCAAACGCGTTTGTCTCAAAACACGATTTTTTCAAACTGCTGCCGTGATATCTCAAAAACTATTTGATTGATTCTGCCCAAGTGTATACACCATCTTTAGTACATATATGACTACA
This sequence comes from Ophion obscuratus, assembly GCA_964007375.1. Lineage (NCBI taxonomy): Eukaryota > Metazoa > Arthropoda > Insecta > Hymenoptera > Ichneumonidae > Ophion > Ophion obscuratus. The sequence goes on from OZ023312.1 coordinate 42,154,376, forward strand.
AGCTGAACTAAAATAATTAAGTTTGCTTCGTTAGTTTTCTTTTTATCAGCTATATAGACCCCCAAAAAAACGAAAAATTGAATTTTTTTTCTAAAACGTAAAAAAAAATCTTTTTTTGGAATTCTAACTTTATTTTAGTTCCATGTAGAGCCTCAAGTCTCACGATTAAAATTGCGTTTGGTTTTTTTTTTATTTCAGATAAGCAGAACAGTTTATTTTAATGTTAATAAAAATGAAATACAATTTATAAATTGTTTTATTTTAATGATTTGTCAAAAAAAAAATTCCCGAAAAAAGCATTAAAAACGGCCTTAACACTAGACGACCCTGTGAAAAGTTCGCTAACTTGGCGAACTTTTAACTTGACTTGATTATAGACGAAAATCAGTTGAGTGTCGGTTTTTGCTATACAGGAAATGAATGTCGAAATTTCGATGGACTCACCGTTCCTTCTGCTGCATCTGCTTGAGCATTATGTCCGCGAGAGGATCGCTGAGGGGTCTCTCCCCCAACAGTCTCTGTCGATCCAAGTCACCTTGCATCTGCGTGAACGCGTGCTCACTGACGTTTATCGTTGTGTCCAACTGTCCTGAAAGTTCAACGGTTTTGTTTCCTATGAGAAGGATGAAACAAATGAATTGACAAGATCAGGAACAATCGAACGAGAGCTTCTTTCTCTTTCGCTCGTTTCATTTTTTGCTGCTTGGTGGCGGAAGCTTTGTTTTCGGCGCATTGTTTTTTCCCCGAGGTTGCGAAAGAAATAATTAGGCTGATAATATTCCAAAACCTCCAGAAATGTATTTCCTGAGAAGTGTCTGGATATGTGAGTGTGTTGTGGGGAATTGACGCATCGTCTGCATTATATTTTGCAAGAATCGGTAAAATCGCTTGAGATTTTATGTTTTGAATTTTACGAAAAATGTGGTGAACGCTCTTACTTTTCCAAGTTCTGAGATATCGAGATGGAATTTTCTCAGTTGCGATCAGTACCACGGTAGAATGGTTAAGATTAAATTTGGCGGAGTTGATACAATGTGATTGGGGATCATAGATGCCTCGCCGAAGCTTTTCTACCATAAATATGAGCAATCGAAATATCGCCGTACAAATTTACAGCACCACTACGAATCTCTGTTCTTATTGTTCCGATTACTTCCTGTGAAGTGTTTTTACCACAGCGAACTGCTAATGGGAGCTGCGTATCAAACCGGTATTATTTACTTCAATACCGCCGTCATTTATTAAGACCAATGAAAATATCGAGACGGGACAACGATTTCTTTTTTTTTTCTCTTTAAGAGAAGGTTCTACCTTGTTGAGCCAAAAGTGTTCGATTTTTCACCAATTTTTCATGCGAAAAGCATTAAATATAGAATGTTGATATTTGCTATTAGTACAGTCGTGCTGTATATTGGAATCGGAAAAAATTAGAAGGCTAGTTTTTTGACAGGTGATTTTGTAGGTGCCACGGGTGTTAAAACCAAGTTTGCCTAAAAATCGGGGTGTAGGGTTTTTTTTAGGGGTTGGGGGTGGATTAATTCCAACCTACAACCCTCACGAGGTCGGCGCCGGGAGACAAAATGTTCAGAAAAATCCGGGTTTTATTTTTGTCCATAGCGCCGAAGTCGTGGAAGTTCATTTTAGGGGTGAAAAAGTGGGGTGAAATTTTGAAAAATCAGTTTTCATTCGATAACTCTTTAGGACAAATTCATACAATTTTTGTTCAAATGGAAACGTTGTAGCCCTTGAAAAGACGCGTCGATCGAGTATTCGATCAACCCTCTCCAATAATATCTTCACCCCTAAAAGAATTGTTGAAGAATTAACAAAAAAAATTGTTTATTGAATAACTCAAAAACAATCGATTTTTCGGGGATGGTTCAAATGTACGAAATGTAGAGAATAATTTTCTCTATATTTTCGTTCTTATGAACAACCCTTGAATTTTGCTTTTTCGAACCCCTCTCAGGGGTTGAAAATTCAGAATGCAATTCTGGGAAAACTATTGACCGAAACTAAAGAGATACGAGTTTGGCGCTTTGGACAAAAATGTTGCTGAGGGTTCAAGCTACAAATTCTTCCACGGCGGCGAATTCGTGCGACCAATAGTTTTCCCAGAATTTCATTTCGAATGTTCAACCCCCGAGCGGGGTTGGAAAATCAAAATTCAAGGGGGGTCCATAGCAATGAAAATATGGAGAAAATTATTCTCTACATTTCGTACGTTTGAACCATACCCGAAAAACCGATTGATTTTTGAGTTATTCAATAAACAATTTTTCTTTTGGTTTTTTAACCATTTTGTTGGGGGTGGAGATATCATCGGAGAGTGATGATCAAATACTCGATCGGCGCGTCTTTCCAAGAGCTACAACATTCCCATTTGAACAAAAAGTGTACGATTTTTTTTTAAAGAGTTATTGAATTAAATCTGATTTTTCAAAATTTCACCCCACTTTTCAACCCCCAAATGAACTTCCACAACTTCGGCGCTGTGGACAAAACTAAAGCCGGGATTTTTCTGAACATTTTGTCTCACGGCGCCGACCTCGTAGGGGTTGTAGTTTGGTATTAATCCACCCCCTTCTCCTTTCATCCCCTAAAAAAGAACCCTACACCCCGATTTTCAGGCAAACTTGGATTTAGCACCCGCGGCACCTACAAAAACACCTGTCAAAAAACTAGCCGTCTTCTAATTTTCTCCGATTCCAGGCTTTTTCAGCCTCAGCACGACTATACTATATGTTGACTAAGCGGTTTTTATTGAACATTGAATTTTTTTTGAAAGTTTGACAAAACATGGTGGTGGGAGTGGGAGGAGCCACGTACGTCGGTGCGCGGGCGATTACATTCTTCGCTTGCGGAAGTCATCAGCCCCGGACAGATGATCAGAAGCGAAAAAATCAAACATATTTTTACTTTGTACAATGTTGTGTATAAATTGACCTAGAATCAAGAAGAAAAATTGAAAAATAAACAATAGTGATCGATAGGAAGGGAGTTTTTTTTTTTTTTTTTTTTTTCAAAAAATTTCGCAGTTTTTTGCTCACTATTTTTTTTATTTTTCAATTTTTCTCCTTGATTCTAGGTGAACTTATACACAATATTGTACAAAGTAAAAATATATTTGATTTTTTTACTTCTGATCACCTGTCCGGGACTTAGGACTTCCGCAAGCGAAGAATGTCATCGCCCGCGACAAAAAATTTGCGTGAAATGTTGATTTTTTGTTTGTAAACGCGTGACATTCTCTTAAATATGGATTTTCTTCATTTTAATTACTATCAAATAGAAACTATGCGTGTTCTAATTCGAAAAAAAAATTGAATTTTTTCGCCAATCAAAGTCTATGGGAAGCTAGACTGCACGCTAATTTGCAACTCCCGCGACATTCTTGCCGTAACACTCTGCCGCAGCTCCGCCGTTTTAATGATAAATGAATTTAAAAAAAATGGTTCATATACTTAAATATACTGTTGAAGTATACCTACAGTTTGATAAATGTAGAATAATTATTTCTTAGTTTAAAAAATCTCGAAAAATTGCTTAATTTTTTCCTGTCTAAATGTATATCCCGTTTTAAGTTGTTATTTGAGGAAGGTTTCCATTTTCTCAACAACCACATCTACACAGACCCAAACGATCTCAATAAATCAATTGCCCAAGTGGTAACTCTTCATTAAGGATACTTTTTGCAGATGCTATTTTTGGGTACGGATATTTCGAGATCATGAGAAAAATCTAATTATCCGAAACGCCGTAAATATTGCGATAACGCTTCCTCTTCGATACATTTCGCTCATAAAGCTTCCTCCATGATGCCAACATTGGAAAGACTGGACTTACTAGTTACAGAAACTTCGCGAGGGGGCAAAATACGACATTGAAGTTTGCATCGTTGGAATGCAACGATTTTTTTATGTTTTATTTCTTGATTTTTATCATTATCCAAGGCATTTTTTTCACAAATGAAGAACGTAAATGTCTAATAAAAAAAAACGTTTAAATGATTTTCACAGGCTAAATGGGCCAAAAGAAATTGAACAATGAAAAAGTAACTCATTTTTGTCGCGTACCAACGATGCAAACTTCAACATCATGGCAAAATCACGAGGAAGCGTTATTTTGCTGATTTTATTTACCGTGTAGCGCGTGCTGAGGATTGTCGATTATTCTAATTTGCCGATCGGGAAGGAGAGGCTCGCCATCCGGTCCTCCAACGTCGCTTGGCAATTGCCAACAAGCGTTTTCCTGCTCCTCCATCGTTCGTGGAAAATACAGCGGTAACAAGACTTGATATATACCGAGATCGCAGGGCTCGAGGGCGAAAACGACACAACTGATGGAGTCGCTGTACTGCTCCAAAAATCTCCGAACCGTTCCTGTACCGACAAAAAGAAAATTACGTTTATCGTCAACGGCAAGAATTTGATCAAGAGTCATCCAAAGCACTTGACAAGGTCTGAATCGACGGTGGCGCCGCGCGCAGTGAAATTCGTCTCTACTGGAAACAAGGGGAGCGCCCCTGGCGGTAGTTATGACAACGTATCCATTCGGAAGAAACCACATTCTTAATTAAGTACAGGTCTTGAAACTCCTCCATATTTCCGGTGTCGACTAAATATAATGTCCAAGTCGACTAAATATAATGTTTCGTTCCTCGAAGCTGCCACTACTCGGCGCTGTTGTAAAGTATCGTCTCGAGCACGGGTAATAAGCATAACCTTTAATTTCTGTGATTACCTCGTGCTTGAGCCATTAACTGCGTACTATTAATTCCAGTTTCGTTACTATTTGTATTTGTGACCGTGAATGTGTTGAACAATACTGGAAACCGTGAACATTAAAAAGTGGATATCACACCACGATAATTGGAAAATGAAAAAAGAATTCCTCGTCAAAATGAAACTATCTGAATTAACGAAGCAATAAAAAATTCGGTGCGAACACTCTAACAAATATTGATTTATTTTCTCCTTGTAATTGGGCCTAATTCCCAAACTTGTTAATAAAAAATATTCCGTGATGAAAGCGTTATTATTAATATCTACCTTGGCGCAATGGAACTCGAGTATCCGAAAAATAAAAGTAGGTATAAATTATTCATAGTCATCGTTTTGAAAATGCAACGTTATTGAACATTATATGATGTTGAAAAAGGAGTGATAATCAAGATTTACAAATGTAAGTTGTAGGTCAGAATAAAAAATTAAATACTTCTCGAGTTTGAACCCAAAAAGTCGACGCTATAAGTCAGGCGACATACTGATGCGGCCATGTAGGCACTTTGGTTATTAATTGAGAGTTATTACATTTCTGGTGTATGGTATTGGACGTTGTGTACTTAGACGATGGATTAAGCCCTTAGGCCATAGTAACGGGTATAAAATCATGTGCGAATTTAACAATTTTTTTCGTATGAAAAAGTGATTCACTCATAATCGTAATAAATAGATTACACATTATTCATACTAAATAGATTACTCATAATTCATTCTAACTAGATTAATCATTAATTCATACTAAATAGATTACACATCTATTTAGTATGAATATCAAGCTATTAGAAAAAATATATATATATTTTTTTCGATGTACAAAATGACCGACTACTCGAAACTTCTCGAAACAGCTTTTTTCCAATTGGCGTGACAAATAGCTTCAACAATTTTCACTCGATTTACTTGAAATTTGAAAGTTATGCTCCTAATTGCATTTTGCAGAGAAGTACGTACGGAAATTCCGATTAATCGAAAACTTTTCATTTTTTGAGCAGTTTATGAGCAGTTATAATGAAATTTTTCACTGAAAAATCATTTCTTAAGTTCAAATACCTACAACTTTTGAATAAAAAAATATTTTTCAAATTCCGTACGTACTTCTCGAGGCATTCTAATGTAGATTGACGAGAATTTTTGTTTTTTGTTCTAGGTCGAAAATTGTGGATGCTAAATGTCACGCCGCGGAGCGCCTAAAAAAAGAGATAACAAAAGAAAATATTATTAGTCGGCCATTTTGTACATCGAAAAAAAATACATATTTTCTAACAGCTTGATATTCATACTAAATAGATGTGTAATTAATTTTATGAGTGAGTCACCTTTTCATACGAAAAAAAATTGTTAAATTCGCACATGATTTTATACTCATTACTGTGACCTAAGGTCTTAACAATATAACGTGTGTGCTTTGATATTCCTTTAAAGTGGTAAATCGTATTGATTCGTAAAATGCGTTTTGGTTATTAGAAAGAGATCAACAATCTGTTTCCATTTGTCTTCGACAGCACTACTCTACTGGTGGCGCCCTACTTGTGGCGGCTACGAGAAACAAAAAATTTTATTTATCCGTACTAGCCAAATCGTCGGAGTTTCAATACCTGTACGTAAGACCGTGGAAGAAACTTATGATTGTCGGTATAACAGGACAGAACGGATCAGAGGCGCTGCGTGTTGCATGCGCCGCGCGCCGTTGATGCCGCATGTCCATTTTTACCGACGGCTGCTACTAGCGAACCTGACGCAAGGAGCTGAAACTACGAACTACGAACAACGACTGCTGTATGGCTGCTTGCGATGTTGGGCACCTTTGATTTATCTCGACGGATTAAAGCTTATTTTAGCAACCCAACAAGTCCGGAAATATTTCAATGGGAACAGCGTTTCCGCCCAAAGAGGAAAGATGTGCGGGAAATATTTAATAAAATTATTTCGTCGACCAACAAAAAGTCCATCGTGGCGTACGAATGCCGGGCCGAATTTTTCTATAATTTGTTGGGCCTCAAGAAAAAAATCACTATGAAAAATGGGACTAGATAACCTTTTCGTGTTAACAAATTGAATTTTCAGCTGTAATTGTATAATTGTATCGTACTGTTCGCAAAATTCGTCGAAAAAAAATCTTACTTCGTTTATTGCCCAAGCGGCGCTTCCTGTGCATGCGTTGGATGACTCTCGAAATGCTCCCGAATATTTGTATGTCTTAAATCGACGGTTTCAGGGGGTTCGTTTACTTACGGAGAGCTATGTGCGCTCCCGCGTCGGGTGGATAATTTCGACGAACCGAATTGATCACAGGCAAACCGACACTGCGAAGACCGAGCTCGCGGGCTTTTTGAAGCACGTTTCTGCAAAAAAAAAAAGCCAATCCGAATTAGTAATATGAACGGACGCACAAACGAGCGCGGAAGGATAATTGAAAGGAAAAAAAAGGAACACATACCTGTAGCAACAATGTAACGTATTTTGAGCTGCCGTTTGATATTTTATATTGTAAATTGGCCCGACGGTGTGGATGATGTAACGAGCGGGCAAATTATGACCCTGTGTCACCTTGACTTCACCAGTCCTGCATTCTGCGAATAGCGACGGTAGCTTAGTAGGAATATATTGGTGATTCGATGACCCAGCTTTACAATCTTCATTTTAGTGTAAAATATGATGACGATCAATGTGCAAAAATGTATAACGGTTAATCACCGATATATGCGCTATGAATTTAAGGTATTCCTTTCACGAACCCGATTATTTAACAATTAACTGATTTTCGTCTATAATGAAGTTAAAGTGCAGCCCACTAGGGATGAGAATATGGTGGAGATTGTAATAAGGGGGGATGATCCCTTATAATGGAATCTACGTTAAAAAAATAATTAAACGTCATGGTAATTTACCGATGATTTAGTAGCTTATGCCCCCACAAAATACGGCCCTCCGCGAAAGGAATACCTTAATATCCATTCAATCTTACTCATGTTTAGGTCTGCATGAGCTCGAATTTTCAAAAATACGTATTCGTTTTTGCATAGTTTTATGGCCTTTTTTATTACGGGATATTAATTTTTATTTAAACAAAGATTTGGTGAAAATTCCGAAAATTCACCAAGTTATAACAATTTTCGTGCGATTGTCCCACTGCGATTTGCCCTTTTTGCGTTTTTCTCGAAACCATGTTTCATAAGGCGATGTAAAACGTATCTTAATATTTATTCGTCCCGTTTACTTTAAATTCGCATAGAGCATAGTTTTGACATTTTCTCTCGTAGGAACAGATAATGTTTTTTATACGTTTATCCATTGTTAATAACAAATGATCAAAGTTATCTTTTTTGTCGAGAGTCGAACTTTTTTTCTGCAGCTTGTCAAAATTGTAATCTTCAAAATTTCAAAAAAGTATGCCGTCATGCAAAAATGTTATACTAAGAGTACATTTTTTATTGCTTATTTCAGATCATCCTACTGGCCGAAGTAGTATAAATAATAATAACTACATTGGTTATCAATTTTTTTATGAAAAGAAAACCTTAACCTCGGCAAGACTATGTATTAATTGTTTCTAAAATCCCGACCTCACCATTCCAATTTTGGCATGTCGACCTGTTTTTTGCGCCCCAAGCTTATGCAGACTCGTTAAGGTAATCCTATCGCTTCACACTAGTCATGCCACTGATCATACTTGAGACGTGTACAATTCATATTCTTAACATATGCAAAGAAAATAATTTGTAATAACTAAAATTTCCCATGTGTAAACTGTTGAATGAATGTTCACATTTAATTAGAAAAAGGAAAAAATAGTTATTCCAACGATTCGCGCAGTATCTCTAGGTTTGATATTTGGCAACATTGGTTCTATCTCCGTCTCTTTTTACTCAACCAGGCGAGTTTAACCTCCATGCTTTTCAACGTCAATCTGTCAAAACAATGTCAGGTGCGGGCAATATTAAAGCATTGTAATCGGGTCACGATTGGTAGAAAGCGTGGAAAATTTGTGTCGGCGAAATATGTCGGTTAAAAATGAAATACGTGTGGAAATTCGAATGAGTGAGATGAGGTTAGGACTACAGTCAGCTGTTGCCTTGCTGTCACGTCTCTTTATCGTAGCAAGTGGTAATAAATCCAATACCGGAAGTTCAAATTAAACTTGATATTACACAAAAATTAGGTCAATAAGCGTAATTCTTTCTACGAGCATTGGATTACTACAAGTGTTAAGTATGTAAATCTGATTATCTTTAAGAATCTGACGGATTCCCACTATTATATACACTTTTGTAGCGACTGGAAATTGGGTTTTTGCATGTCGTCTCGGAATTCCGTCACAAAAATACGCAATATTTATATTTTTTCTCTGTAATTAGGTCGATAACCGACCCTGAAATTTTACAGAGACGATTATTAATATATTTAGTAAAGCTCAAAAAAAAATGAAAATCCTATGGATTAAAGCCTGGCGATAGGATTACCTTAAGGAGTTAGGCTACTGTGAAAACGTCTAAACTCTCGTTCGTCGCGCGAGGCATTGAATATGAAGGTTCAACATATGATGCAGGAATCGCAGATCGAAGGTTACCTCATGATTACAACGATAAAACTGCTAGTAAAACGTTAAACGCGTTTTTCTCGAAACTATGTTTTTCAAAACGGTGTACACGACTTGAAATTTGATACATTTATTCAGTGTAATGGTAGTTTAGTTTTGACCGACGTTTTTCTTGACATTTTTTTCATTAGTTATTGACAATAATGATGTAATTTTTCCTTGAAAAATAGAAAACAAAATTCAAACAAAAAAAGGTTGACTTGAAACGCGATTACACGAAGAAGCTCGGTCAAGTCTTAGCAAATATTATTTATTTTGAGAAAAACTTTGTTTTCTTTTTGTTTCAAATCCCTTGAACCCTTCACGTTCAAAGGTCCTTCACGAGATTGTTTATAACTTCTTCGATTATTAATATTTTTTAATGGAATTTCGCACACAACTTTGTTACTCTACATACAAATAAATGTCCAAACGTTTTTTTAATGAACTTACTTCCTTCAAAATTAACTTTTTAAATAACCCTGATTTTCGGTTCATCACAGTAGCCTAACTCCTTGAAAACGATCAAAAGATATATTATCATGTATAAAATCTATGGTGTTTCAAAGCAATATATACACACGTACGAATACATATATAGAACTATATACCTCTAACTTCATTGTCAATTTCCAGACTTAGAGCCGGGCCTGCACGCGAAAATATTCTTTGGCACGTAAGACTATTGTCATCCATAGTTTCGCTCGTAGGATTTACTACGGCGTCTACTTGTAGGACCGATATATCGCCAGTCCTGAAAGAAAATCATCCGTACATTTTAGAACACAAAAAAAACATGCGTATGGTACAATAAGCGAGACGAACAAATTCGACAAAGGAACGAATATAAAATGGATAAAGATTTATATTGTTGGGCATACCATAACGCGATCTTGTGATTGATCGCAGACCGGCAGGGAAACGGGCAGTCCGCGTGAGGCGTCAATTCTCCCAGAGAAGTCGAGTAATCCGTGTACCGATGCTGGACAGGAACGTCCGCCCATCTCGTTAGCGTCCTTAGCTCGACTATTTCCGGGGCTACACCCAAGGGTTCCATTAGCCTCATTCAGCTGCAATAGACAAGAATTGTTATTTAATTATGGAAGAAACGTAATGACGTTTTCTCGGTGCATCAGCCCCAAAAAAATATTGTAAAAAACATTGGTAATTCTTTAATTAAGTGACTTTGCCGAAAATTATTTTTTGCTATTTACTCATTTATTGGGTTATAAAAGATGATATTCATTCGGGGGAAGCTGAAATTCTCCCCCTCCCTCTCATAAAAGGTTATGGGGTTTTGAAGTTCGCGGAAACACGTGATAAAGTAGGTTGTTTTTGAACATTTCGACGCCTATATTGGGTTTTTGAAAAATTCGAAATTATGTTTAACGATTTTTTGCTCGTAAAAAATGTGTTAATAAAAAATGTCATCTTCCTGTTAGAAAATGTTAGGCTCGTTTTTCGGAAAAGTCCCTTATCTCAAGAATTACCAAAATATTTGCTCGTTTTGTTAAGGGGTTAGGCTACTTGCGCGTAGCTTGAGGCAACTCAAATTAAAGAGGAACGTCCAACATATGATGCAGGAATAGCAGATTAAAGGTAAATTTATTATTACATTGATAGAACTGTTAGTAAAACTTTAAACACGCTTTTTTCTCGAATCTACGTTTTCCAAAACGGTGTACACGATTTCTCAACATCTAATATATGAATTCACTTAAAATTTGGTACACTTATTCAGTGTAATAGTAGTTTTGTCTTGACCGACGTTTTTCTTCTTAATTGTTTTTTCTCATCAGTTATAAACAGTAATGTCATTTTCACTCAGAAAATCGAAAGAAATGAAATTTTTGTTTTGTTTTATGATTAAAAACGATAAGAAGAAAAGCTCTGTGAAGTCTTAGCCAATATTATCTATTTTGAGAGAAAATGCGTTTTTTTTTTGTTTCAGATCAACCGGGTGGCCAAAATCCATGACACCGTTGAGCGAAACTCGCCCGGTCTGAATATTCTACAGATCGCAAAACATAAAATAGAATGATATTATGCACATGCAAGATTACACCCGATCGTATTACGATTTTTCTCGCTATTGAGATAGCGGTTTCCGAACGTTTTTACTCATGTGGAAGTTTGCATCGTTGGAACGCAGCGAAAATATTGTGTTGCTAACTGTTATTTTTTTTTTGACAGATCAAAAGATACGCAAACTTTCTTCTAAGATCTTCATTGGAGACCTACAGCCTAAGTCGATCAAAAAAGATTTTCGATAGCAGAGGAAATGGATAAGAAAGAAAATATAAAAGCGTTTCTGTTGCATTCCAACGATGCAAAGCACAATAGAATTGTTTTCGCAGCGAAACTTTCTTTTTTGTGACGAGGCTACCACGTTTGTACTGCTTCGAATCTCTGGCAAGTTTGGGTACGAATTGGTCCACGAAGCACTCGCCAACGTACAGCTAGATCGCTGACACAATATGTTCAGTCTACAAAACCATGTGCAAATTACACTAACGAAGAGACTCTCAATGTCAGAAAATTACTGCGGCATTCTTGGAAACTGTATTTCCTGCTTGGAATTAAGGGTGAATTTTGCTGAAGCGTGTATTGTAAGTGTGAATTGAGCCCTAAATGACCTTTTTAAAAATAATAAATCCTGGTTTTCAAAGGATTCTCAAAATATAATATTTCTATCCTATCACAATTGAGGTAGTTACGGGCGTTTATAGGTAGGTGCCACAAACTGACAAATTTAGAAAGCGTTTTTCTCAAAATTACGTTTTCAAAATCGGTGACCATATCTCAAGAGTGACTGCACCAATCAACTTCAAAGTGTACAAGCTTCTCTAACATATCAAACAGCAGTGCTTGAACAAAGCAATTTCTTTTTTGATGCATAGTTTTTTTTTGTCAACGAGAATGGAGCGTTTTTTTTCATCGAAAATTGATATTTTCACATATTTTCACCAGATAATTTTAGCAGTGGTCACTGTGAGAAACGTTTTTCAAACAGCGATCGGCACAAACCATTGTATCTGCTACATTTATGAACATTTCTCAATTAAAAAATTGTAAAAGATACTTAAAAACATACGCATTAATGTGAAAAAAAATCGATATCCTGCACTCATTTGCCCGGAATAAAATCACGAAAATTCCTTTTCTTCTTTTTAAATTTATGCGAATATCTTTCGAATTTATTTTAGAATAGGGAATGTCACGAAAAAGGGAATCAATATTCGTAATCTGGTGCTCCGCCATTCAAAATACACGATATTAAAGTTTGCATCATTTTAACGCAACGAAAGTTTTGTAGCCAAATTTCTGTTTGCCTAATTGACCTACGAAAATCAGTCAAACATTTTTCAGGATACCTACCGGAGATCTACACGGCGGTACAACAACTCTATTGTTTATTTCTTTATTCTCAGACATCTCTTTCATTAAATATCTCTATTCTGGATCAGGTTTAATCGGAAACATCTCTATTCCAAAATTACTGGGATCTAAAACATTTCTCTGCCGGAACATCTCTATTCGTAAAGATCACGCTGCCACAATAATTCAGTTCTGAAATATTACTGCGCTTAAATATCTCCATTCCACAATCTTTCGTATCCGAGACTTTTCTATTCTTAAATATCTGTATTCTTTAAAATCCTATGTGACATCTGTATTCTTCAAATATTCTTCTTATTCTTTTTATTCTTCTTCTTCTTAGTTTTCAAATATTCTTAAAAATCCCATGTGACATCTGTATTCAGACAATTTCATCTCGCACTATCTCTCTACCGAAACATCTCTATTCCATTCGCAATATTGCATTGACTAAATTGGTCAAGAATAAAACAAGTGCAACGCAGAGGCTCTTGGAATAGAGAAGTTTCAGAAGAGAGATATTGGATTGGATGTCACATTAGATTTTTAAGAAGACAGATATTGAAGAATGAAAAAGTTTCGGATACGAAAAATCTATTACGGAATGGAGATATTCAAGAGCAGTAATATTTCACAACTCATGTATTGTGGCATTGTGATCTTTACGAGTAGCGATGTTTCGGCAGAGAAATGTTTTAGACATGAAATATTTTGGAATAGAGATGTTTGTGATTAAACCTGATCCAAAATAGAGATATTTAAGGAGAAAGATGTCTGAGAATTGAGAAATAAAGAATAGAGTTGTTGTTCTGCCGATCTATGTCGTAAATTTGTAAGAAACGACATTGGTTGATGAATAAAATGAAGAAATGAATAATAAAAAGGAATATCCGTTGCATCCGAACGCTGCAAAGTTCAACATCGCCGAATCATGTGATGTTGAAGTTTGCATCATCGGGATGCAATGATTTTTTTTCTCATTTCTCCACTTTTATTATAATTTGAACCCTTTAATGCAACTTGAGGTAGTAAATCTGTAATGAAAATACGTAAAAAACAATCGTGTTATCTTCGTAGCCTAAATCAGCCAAACAGAAATTTTATCAATGAAGAAGAACTAATTCTCGTTGCATTCCGACGCTGCAAACTTCAACATCGTCAAATTACAGTATAAACTTGATGGAACATTATGATCCTTGCAGTGTTTTTTTTTTTATCAACAGGACTTTTCTTCTCGTCTTCATATTGCGAAATATCGTACATGCCTCTTAATACAAAGTTAACACGAGTAGCTGCAAGTCCTCATTTATAAATCTACGAGTCAACGAAGCATGAGTAAACATAAACATAAACAAAGAAAGCGCGTTAACAGTAGCAAAATTGTCTTTTCCGAAAAACGACCTATAATTTCACGGGTCAATCGATCGTAAGCTTTTCAAGCATTGTAGAACTATGAAAAAATCGGGCCGAGCGCGATTCGCCTTGATTTTCGATAAGCAAATTTTCGTTCGGCTTCGCCATCATCGCTAATTATTCCGAAACATCGTTAATTTTCAAACCGAGACAAATTTACGCAAGAGGCCAAATTCCACGAGCACAAAATCCATTGGCCTCTGTTCGATCAGCAGCGCTGCCCGGAGGCTGGAGAGCAGCGAATGACTGACATCCCTCACTGTCTACGCTTGCGAAAAATGCACACGCAAAGCTCGTCGAGACGCGACTACGATCGCGGAACGCTCGAAATTAAAAGAACCTTCGTCTAATTCGCGCGAATTTCGGCCAAAAAGCACTTACTCCAAACGATCCACGGGGTGTATATTTTGACGCGCACGGGAAACGATAAACCGCTTTTTTTTAAAGTGAGAATCTAGCGCACTTAACCTCACAGAGACGAACTGTCACGCGCCATATGTAAAGTCAGCTGTTGTTCTCTCCCCTTCGCGCCACGACGGCGCCGTACCGCCATCTGACGGGCAGCATGCGCCACATCGATTATCACGGAACTTTCGGTTTTTGCGAGATTTATAGGCACAGTAGAGCCTCGATTAGCCGATCTAATTGGGTCCGGACATCGTTCGGATAATCAAAAATTCGGATAATCGACAATATATCTTGGATTTCCGGAAAAATCAACTCATACAGTATAAATAACATCGAAAATTCTGTATATTAAACCAACAACCGTAAATTCTTTATTTGGCAGCAATTATCAATGAATAAAGTTTCAATTTTTATACCACCACTACTTAAATAGTTAAGTAGTTATATAGAGTTTCGTTTTCGAAAAATCGATTTTTAATTTATTTCACTTTCGTAATGTACATATGTTTAACCCTTAGCTAGAATCACGTTATAGTCATACTGGGTCCATGGGACCCGGGCGTTTTTAAATTATTATAAATAATGAAATAATGCATTGAGCGATATGAAAAAAAATAGTGAGGTATAATTTGAACATTGTTTAATACATGGAAATTGGTTATTAATCAAAAAGAGAATTTTAAATGTGCACAAAAAATTATGCAAAAAAAACTCGTGAAAAATGACTTTTTTTTACTAAAATCGCTATAACTCTTGTACTTATTGACAAAAAAATGGTTTTATAATCTGGAAACAATGTACTTTGAGATAGAAATAGCGGTGTCTGTGTACTTTTCAAAAAGTATATTTATTTTATCCAACGCAGGTGCAATTTAGAAGGAAAGAATGAAACGCTTACGCATATTCAAAATCTACCGTCTCGGAACTGAAGTTGAAGATCCAAACTATCGTTAGATGGCGCCACAAAACCCAATTTATCGATTTTAGTGAGCAGTATTCCCGGTCAAAAAAGGGCCTGGGTCCCGTGGACCCAGTGTGACTATTAAGGGTTAAGTACACACACAGAAAATTTCTTGTCAATCCGGTGAATATTCGCGAAGTTACACGCACAGTTGTAATGACGTGTCAGAGCGTTCGAAAGTGCTTTTGAAACGTTGAACGCGTTTTTCTCAAAACTGTGTTTTTTAAAGTCGGTGAGCAAGATTTCTCGGAAACGGCTGAACCGATCAGTCTCAAATTTTAACGCAATCTTTTCAATTATATTTTTCAGTTATTAACCGAAGGTTTTTTATCACCGATAAATATTTTCAATTTTCTAAACAATTTAAGGCCTACATTTTTGTCAAAAATCGATTTTTTTAGAAGCCACCATTTCGTCAAAAGTTATTATTTTGCTTATTCCTTCAATCAATTACAAGATAATACATTATATTAACGAAATATTTTTGGTTTTTTTATTTTAGACGATCCAGTCCAGAGATATCGTGCTCACCGCAAGAAGCCTTTTTTTAGAGATGGTCCCGGAGATCAGCTATAGCAGCATTCAAAATAATTATTTTTACAAATAAAAAATGTTAAAATACAGTTGAAAGTTACCATAATATGTGTGCACATTTTTACGTTAATAGATTTAAAGGTAATTCTTTGCAATACGTAAATCTTCTCATGAAAAAAAATATATATATATATAATATATATGTATGTATGTATGTATATATATATTTAAGGTTATATACAGTCAGGAGGCCCAAAAAGATCGATTTTTCAAGAATTTTTTATGAGAAGATTTACCTTTTAAAAAGAATTACCATTAAATCTATTAACGTAAAAATTTGTACACATATTATGGTAATTTTTAACTTTTAACTGTGTGTGTGTGTGCACACACACACACACACATACACACACACACGCGCGCGCGCACGCACACACACACACACACACACACACACACACTCTGTATATAACCCTTAAATCACAATTGCGGCTCAAATTGATGTTCAATTTTTTGCTGTCTCATAGTAGTTGCCCGTTTCTTGACCGCTAAGTCTCGAATTCGTTTACAAAACAGCAGCTATGTGGGACTATTTTCTGGTTGGGTTTCAAACCATTCCAGGCCGATTTCTCGTATATACATATAGTCTGTATACGATCTGATGGGGGCGGAGATGAAATTCCGAACTTTGAATGATCAGAACGCTCGAAACTACGCTGAAAAAAAAATGTTAATAGTGAGCGATCGAAAGGAAGTTTGTTTCTTTCCCAAAAATTTTCCTAGTTCTTTGCTCACTATTTTTTATTTTTCTATTTTTTTTCTTCATTTTAGGTCAACTTATACAAAATATTGTACAAAGTAAAAATATGTTTGATTTGTTTGCTTCAGATCACCTGTCCGCGACTTAGGACTTCCGCAAGCGAAGAATGTCATCGCCCGCGCACCAACATACGTGGCTTCTCCCACTCCCGCCACCACGTTTTGTCAAACTTTAAAAAATATTTTGACGTTCAATAAAGACCGCTTCAATAAAGATCAACATGCCAAATCTCGATATTCTATATTTAATAATTTTCGCATAAAAAATTGGTGAAAAATCGAACATTTATTGGCCCAACAAGGCAGAACGTTCCCTTCACTGATTGTGAGAAAAAGGACCGTCGTCGAGTTTGGATAATCGAACGCTCGGATAAGGCGCCGAAGCCTTCGGATAATCGAGGTTCTACTGTATATCGCAGTCCACTCACGTATTGGAAAATTCTCTCGTGTCTTTTATATTTCAGACGCAAAATTTCGCTTCCTAAACATTGAAAATGTTTTCCACTGCGAGAATGAGTGAAAATAAATTCATTTGCATCCGTTTATTTGTGTCCCGTTTTTCTATTATTTAAAAACAAAAAATTTACGCATTTTCAAAATGTGTTTTCACTCAACGCAAATCATTGATCAATACGTGCCCATATCCGTCCCAAAATCAAATATAATCAATCTTTTTCATTGGCTTCGATTTTAACCATAACGTGCAAAAATTAATGCAAATTATTAACAATCTTCACTTGGTTACACTTTTACATAAAACGAAAATAAGAATTATCGTTATCATTCCGTTGATCATTATTATTATATCATGTCTCAATTTCTTATTATCCATTCAAAGCTCCGCCATTTCACCTCAAACTCTCTCTATGTTTCTTTATACGTTCTTTTTCTTTATAAGTATTCTTTATACGTTCAAAGCTTCGGATCGAATGAATTTCCCAAATCTAACGATGCACGATCAATCTCACCTCGGAGTACTCGCCGCTTTGTATTCTGGCACATATCGCAAATTACGCTACACCCGTGTGCGATTTAAGGGCCACGCGAGGCCAAGGTCTTTCATGGCAACAGAGGACTCAGCTGATCGCGAAAGATAGCGTGGACGCGTTCGTCACCTGGCGAGAAAAACGTTGCGATCTTATTCCCGTGACACAATTCGGCAAAAGGTCCTCCCCCACTTACAACCCCGCGCCGCAAATACCGTGCGGTCGCGATTGAAAAAACCGCATCCCGAAATCAATAACTTGCTCGGCGAATTTTTTCGCGATTACGAAAATAATAACAATGAGAGCAAATAGTTCGGGAAAAGTGGTTATCGCACAATTTTGGGCTTTGCAGTGTGGTCCGAAAAATCTTCACGGCCAGTGACGACGTTCAGAAGCCCCCCACCCCGCAGACAACGCGTCAATCCCCGCGAAAATCTCGATAGTCGGTGGATATGTGTGTATGTGTAAAGATATATGTTATTATTGGCAGCGCTTCACCTACTCTCTCTCTCTCTTTCTCGCCGTCTCTCTCTCTCTCTCTCTCTCTCTCTCTCTCTCTCTCTCTCTCTCTCTCTCTCTCTCTCTCTCTCTTTCTTCGTTTATTTTTCACGCGTCGTGTCCATGGAGCCTAGATACCAGGAGGTTCAGCGGCAATGCAAAGGCGCTGAAAAAAGCGTCCCCGAAAATGTCCCGAAGTGATGGCGCTGGGGTGCAGCGCGACCGACATATATAGTAATATATTGGTCAACGAGGTGAAAGTGATCGGATGAGTTTCTAACCTCACGACAGACCGATCGTGACATCAAACGTCGAAATATCCGCCGATTCATAATTTCCTCATGACGGTTCGGAAAAAAAAACGCAAAAGCGAGAAACGATCTCAAACTCTAAATGGCGGCGATACAGCCCATCTAGAAAAACGTGTTTTTTTTACATATAGCTTCACGGGAGAACGATTTTCTCGTAAAATATAAGACCTGAAATAAAAACCAACAAAAATGATAATTTATATATTTCTAGCTATGAGACTACCTAGAAATTTGCTTTCAGATTTGCAAAAACAGCGCATTTTGAAGGAAATAAATCGATTTTTTGCCAAAAAAGCAGTAAATTGTTTATAAAAAGAAGTTTACATTTAATAAAAAAAAAAACGGGTACGTACTCTCATAAAGAATATAATTGTGAAGCTGCCATGAAAATTTCAACCTCGAAATCGATGCATGCAAAGGTGGTCGAGTAATCCGTCTTCCGAGATCGAAAAAAGTGCTATCAAAATCGATGCATGCAAAGGTGGTCGAGTAATCCGTCTTCCGAGATCGAAAAAAGTGGTTTCGAGAAAAACGCGTTTAAAGTTGTACGAGCAACTCAGCGCGCGGTCCAAGGCGCTGCGGCCAAATCGATAATTGAACCTTTAAATAAAAAAATTTGCTACAGGACCAATTGCATATTGTTTTTATGACACCAAAGTATTTTTAGGAAAGAAAACGTCTTTCCAAAGTCCTAGAGTGGTGTTATCCCTTAACACTAATGAGGGTTAGGTACATCATCTGTGATCTGTCTTAGATCACACCTATGTTTAGCGTATATCTATATACATATAGGTTGCGGAGCACCCCAGCGCCATCCTTTCTCGTTCTCGTTTTGGGGACGAGTTGAAAGGCCTCGCTGAACCTCCTGTAGGCATATTCTGTAACTCGTTATAACTCGGTAACGACAGCTTTCGTTATCGTTAGCTAGCGACAGCCAATAAGAGGCTTCCTTTCTTTTTTGATCGTGCATGCGATTGGCTGTCGCTAGCTTACGATAACGAAAACTGTCGCTACTGAGTTATAACGAGTTACAGAATCGCGCTACTGGTATCTAGGCTCCATGGTCGTGTCAATCGCGCACTACCTGACCCGACGTTTGCAACGATAACGACGAGACGTGAAACAAAGATGATACATTAGAACGAAGAAAACGATACTTTGCAGCACGAGTAAAAGCACAGCCCGTGTGGCCTATCGCAGTCGGGCCGCGTATCGCGCCAAGTCCTAATGTACCAAAAGCCCGCTACGGCGAGATGTTGCACGCCAATACGAGTGCGAGATGAAGATGCGCGGGAGCGTGCGCGTCGTTTCGTTGATTTTTGTGCGCAGGCGCGAACCTTTTGCCGCGAATTTTAAATTCTTGGCGCGATCGCACTTGGGTGGGCTTTGGACTAAGCGATGATGAGGTTGAGCCAACGATGCACAGGGTATGGCGGGAGTTTTTAAGGCCTTAGGCCACTCTAGAAGCCGAAGAAAGGCTTTTTAGGGTTTTTTTTAAAAGAAAAACTACAAAATCAATCGAGATTACAAAAAAAGGTGTTTATCATACATAACTGTATATAATATTTTTTTGCAGCGATAAATTTCAAAATGGCGGCTGCGCAGCGTTTATCTCAAAACTACATTTTTTAAGTTGGCCGGAAACATAACTCAGACAATTTTCAACCGGTTTACTTGAAATCTTGAATATATCTTGAAAAATACACTGTCTATGGAAGTACGTAGGATTTTTTTTATATTGCATAGTTCATTTGTTATTAACAATTATCTGACGATTTTTTAGGTAAATTTTTGGAAAGTGAAAAGTTTGCCTAAAAAATCGTCAGATAATTGTTAATAACAAATGAACTATGCAATATAAAAATAAATATTACGTACTTCCATAGACAATATACTTTTTAAGATATATTCAACATTTCAAGTGAATCGGTTGAAAATTGACTGAGTTATGTTTCCGGCCAACTTAAAAAATGCAGTGTTGAGATAAACGCTGCACAGCCGCTGTTTTGAAATGAATCGCTTCAAAAAAATTATTGTATATAGTCACTGATATGTATGATAAACACCCTTTTTTGTAATCTCAATTTATTTTGTAGTTTTAGTGAAGAAAGAAAATTCCCAAAAAGCTTATTTTTCGGCCTCTAAAGTGGCCTAACCCCTTGAGTGATTGCACTTCACAAATGTGAATCAATTTTACCACGGTTGGGATCTACCCCCCCCCCCCCTCCCGGCTTCTTTGGTAGGGAATTTCATCGTCAGTGTATGGAAGGATTTTCCTGCAGTGGAAAAGAAAACGATTTGTGCTCGATAAATCGGTCATTTTGGAAATGCCGGCGAATTATTTATCGAACAAATGGAATATCTTAGGTTTTTATCCATTAACGTGTACAAAATTTCGTGCGTTTTATCCATTAACGTGTACAAAACATTGTGCGATTTACAATCGATTTACAATCGCACAGTGTTTTAGGATTTATTTGTTCCATGGAAATAATGAATGCGCGACAGAATCAAATATTTTAGTGTTTTGAGTCAATATGTCGGTGGCCGCAGGTGAATTAAAGCGGGAGCCTGAATTAGAAGGTCCAAAGCTTGAGGCGTAAAACGTCATTACACTTGAAATAAAGCCTCAAGCATTTAAGAAAATATTTGAATTCTTAAAAGTTGTACGTTTGTGTAAGTACGTACTGCCTTCTGTAGTTTTACTACTTAATTTCATACACGAAATTTTATTTTTTACTTTTTAGTTCAATAGTTTATAAATAAAAGATTGTTTTTATAAAGATTTTTTACGTTTATTATTTTTTCATTATTTTTTTTGCTACTATGTTAACTTATTTTGCAGGCTTAGGTCACGAATCCCTAAGAAGGATCTTTAAGGTAGTCATATGGCCAGACTTCAATTCATATGATTTTCATAATTTTTTTTTTTTGAGCTTCACTAAATATATTAATAATCGTCTCTGTAAAATGTCAGGGTCGTTTATCGACCTAATTACAGCGAAAAGAAATATTAAAATTGCGTATTTTTGTGAAGGAATTCCGAGACGACATACGAAAACCGAATTTCCGGTCACTACAAAAGTGTATATCTTAGTGGGAATCCGTCAGATTCTTAAAAATAATCAGATTTACATACTTAACACTTATAGTAATCCAGTGCTCTCAGAAAAAATTACGCTTATTGATCTAATTTTTATGTAATATCAAGTTTAATTTGAACTTCCGGTATTGGATTTATTACCACTTGCTACGATAAAGAGACGTGACAGCAAGGCAACAGCTGACTGTAGTCCTAACCTCGTCTCACTAATTCGAATTTCCACGCATATGTCATTTTTAACCGACATTTCGCCGACACAAATTTTCCACGCTTTTTACCAGTCGCAGCCCGAATACAATGCTTTCTATTTCCCGCACCTGACATTGTTTTGACAGATCGACGTTGAAAAGCACGAAGGTTAAACTCGCCTGGTTGAGTAAAAAAGAGACGGAGATAGAACCAATATTGCCAAATATCAAACCTAGAAATACTGCGCGAATCGTTGGAATAACTATTTTTTCATTTTTCTTATTAAATGTGAACATTCGTTAAACAGTTTACACATGGAAAATTGAGTTATAACAAATTTTTTTTCTGCGTATGTTAAAAATATAAATTGTACTAGTCTCAAGTATGATCAGTTGTACGACTAGTGTGAAACGATAGGACTACCTTAAAAATATGTCGGTTCTTTAGGCCAAGAGAGCGAAAAAAATTGGTCAACGAGAAAAACAATATTTTCGTTGCATTCCAACGATGCAAACTTCCATGCAATCATTTTTAAGCTCTATTCCCAACGTGTTCGAATTCATTAAAGTCCAAAAATAAAATTTTATTGTACATTTCGAGGTGCATAAGCGTTTCGTCGACCTGAAAGGGAAGCAAGCCAGGAAGAGAAAAATTTGTCGCGACCAACGTGTCTTTTTCCGATCGTGAAATGCAATAACAATTGGGTCGTGATCGATACTCTCTAATACGGTCCCGTCATGTTACGGAATCTATAATACATTACGGCGGTAAGCCCGAAGCCTTGTTTCGTTTCAAAGCGAACGATATACCCACGAGGGCACGACACGATTAACGCGCGGGGCTTCGAGAAGAAAAAAAATCCATTCGAGTTTAACATCAGATATTGCACGCGATAAAAATGCACCAACTCCGCACTACTACCCTTCATATGCCAAATTTCATTTTCCTTCGGCTGAATCTCAAATATATCGGACACGTTCCGCATCGCGTGACATTCGAGCCATAACCTTTGTTCGAGTTATTTATACATGGAGACCTTCACGTCAAACGAGTACGGATTAAGCCCCCCCCCCCTCCCCGGAACTTAACGCTCAACAATCAAATTCCCGTGTGCCCCCGCATAGAGAAAACTTTTGGCAATTTTTTAGTCCATATTTTAATGGCGTTCGTAATGTTCCAAGTTGTCGAAAAATGACATTTCGGAAAATCGGATTACCGTGTACCGATTTTTATTATTCAAGCTTAAGCTTCAACAAATGTTGACATGGGAGGATAACATTTATGGCATTGAAGTTTGCATCGTTGGAATGCAACGGAAAGTCATATCAGTTTTAGGTGAGGTTCCGACCCCCCCCCCCTCCGACCCCCGAACGAACTGAGATTTTGCACAAACCTTCCTTTTAATATTTTAAGACAACCCCTAAAGGGGCGGTCCATAAATTACGTCATTTTAAATTAGGGGGGGGGGGGGGGGGGGGTTTGATCGTTGGATGACGGTAACGATAATTGGATTATGACGATAGTAAGGATAGGATGATTTGGGGGGGGGGGGGGGGGTTGAAAATCAGCCAAAATCGATGACTTAATATAGGGACGGCCCCAAAGGGATTTTTAGCGACGCGCAATAGTTTTTAGGTTTGGGTTTGTTGGGGTTTGTTTGGGTTCGGAACATTGACCTTAAAAAAACTTTGAATTTCAATATCGCGAAAACTATTGCGAGTCGCCAAAAATCCCTTTAGTCTTAAAATATTAAAAAGAAGGCTTGTGCAAAATGCCAGCTTGATCGGAAGGGGAAGGCGAGCTCGGAATCTTATCCTCAGTTTTTTGTATTTCCTTATTTTTAATACGATACGAAATATTTTTTGCAAATTTCGACTGCAGATCTCTCGATAAACATCGCAAAAAATGATTAATGGATTTTTATAGCTCAAATCTGCTAGAAGGAATTTATGAAAGTAAAAAAATCATTTTCTTTACATTCCAACGATGCAAACTTCAATCACATTGAAATTTTGTACACGTTAAACGTACCACCGAAACACTGTCAGGATTAAATTTGACGTGAACTCGTCTAACGTTTCGGAATTTTTTATATTTTTTTTACTCCTTTGCATAAGCTTGATACTTCGAGAAAAAAAAATCATTTTCTAATATAAAGTTTTAGAGCTTAGATTCGTCAAGTTGCATTTTTTTGTAAAAATTTAAAAAATTGACAAAAGATTCGTCTAACCTTTCGGAATTTTCGATATTTTTTTTAGGTCTTTGCATAAGCTTGATCCTTCGAGGAAAAATAATCATTTTCTAATGTATAGTTTTATAGTCAAGGGTCTTCGACTTGCAACTTTTTTGTAAAAATTTAAAAAATTGACCATCTTGTGAAGATTTTTGTGAAGGGTCAGATCACTAACTGCCCTACGGCGAACCGGCTTGCTTCCCTTATTATCCCTTTTTTGCATTTTTCTCGAAACTGTGTTTTATGAAACGGTGTAAGTGATATCTCAAAATCTATTAGTCCGATTCACTTTATATTCGGTCGAAGCATACTATATAGCATTTCGTATAGTATGACCGGATCATTTTTTCTATATGTTTATCCATTTGTTAATAAAATGAAAAAGTTTAAAAAATTAATTAATTAATTAATTAAATAAAATAAAAATGTTAAAATTACTAAAGTCGTTTTTCGGTTAAAAGACGAACTTTTTTTTGTACGTTCAAGCGCTTCAGCAATGTTCAAAATTTCGCAAAGGTATCGATTCCTACGAAAGTTTTATTATTATACCTAAAGTACATTTTGATATTTTTTATTTCGGATCATCCTAGTTGCCAGAACCACCCACACCGATTAGCCATTTTGTTTAAATAATGACTTTATTGTGTATCAATATTTTTCGGCGAAAAAAAACTCAAACCTGTTAGGACTATGCATTAATTGTACTGTAAATTTCTGAAATTTATTAACAACGGCATAACATTTTTTTATATACGAAAGTATCACGACCGAGATCGAATGTAGGAAAAAATCGGGGGAAATTCATAAGAAGCCGAATATGCCGAATTAAAAAATTTCACTAGGTGTTCGAGCTGACTCAAATTGTAAAGCTGCACTCTTTTTACATCAATATCATTAAAGGCTGATTGATATTGAATTTCGCTACGATCACTCGAGGCCCTCGGATCTCATTTTGTTCAATTAAAAATGAATAAATAGCCTTGCTCGACATAACATTCGACTAGTTCAGGGAAAACACTCGATAAGAAAACACCTATCGCCCTCGTACTTATAGCGATTCGGTCATCGTATCATTGCATTCATTATGAACCCGTGTTAACGATGGTCTTGAAGTTTGCATCGTTGGAATGCAGCGATTTTTTTTTTTCTATTTTCATTTCCTTGTTTTCATTACTTATAGGGAATTATTTTATTTTATAGAATTCATTATTCTAGAATTCAAAAATGAAAAAATATTTTTTTGTGGAGTCACGGAAATGAGGATACAAAAATACGTAAAAGAATTTTCGTTACGTTCCAACGATTCAAACTTCAAGGCCATTGTTAACGTTTTAGTAGTCAATTTACGTTTCGAATGTTTGCTCCGTGCGCCGACGCAGAAACCACAGCCTCCGAATAATTTGGTACTGTCGCGCGTGATATAAATGCATAAGAATGTATAGATATATAGAGCAGTTTTTTTTATGGTGTTGCAGTTCGCATCGTTGGAACGCAACGAAAATTATTTTTTGTAAATTGCCAAAACATTTTTAGCGGATTTGGGCTACAAAAATCACTTAAATGTTTTTCGGGATCCTGATTCGAAAATTACGATATAAATTATCAAAAAAACATTTTCGATAAAAATAAAAAATAATAGAAAAAAAAACAATTTTCGTTTACTTCCAACGATGCAAAATTCAACACTGTGATTTTTGTTTTACTATTTGTATGTGAAATGCCATCTTTTTCCACGATTTATATTTCACCATCTACGCAGGAAACCGTATTCGGAAATTCGCTCGTTTCTCTCTTCGTGGATTTTATATCTCAGACGTAAAAAGACGTTTAAGGCCATAGGCGACTCTAGAGGCCGAAAAAATAGGCTTTTTGGGGATTTTTTTTCAGAAAAACTACAAAATGAATCGAGATTACAAAAAACGGTATTTATTATATATATCAGTGACTGTATACAATAATTTTTTTGAAGCGATTAATTTCAAAATGGCGACTGTGCAGCGTTTATCTCAAAACTGCATTTTTTAAGTTGGCCGGAAACACAACTCAGACAATTTTCAATCGATTCACTTGAAATGTTGAATATATCTTGAAAAATGCATTGTCTATGGAAGTATGTAGGATTTTTTTTTATATTGCATAGTTCATTTGTTATTAACGATTTTTGAGGCAAATTTTTGGAAGGTTAAATTTTTCCTTAAAAAATTGTCAGATAATTATTAATAACAAATGAACTATGCAATATAAAAAAAAACCTTACGTACTTCCATAGACGTATTGTCTATGAATATATTTTTCAAGATATATTCAACATTTCAAGTGAATCGGTTGAAAATTGTCTGACAAGGAACATCCCTCAGGTGTCCGCCTCCGATTTTGTTGAAACTCATATATGCGATAGAGCATCGAAAACTTTGAGACACGTATTTTTTTTATCGGCGGAAAAACAGATTTAAGGGGGGAAACCGCCCCTCAAAGAGAGGCGTGTCGAGGGGTGATTTTGCAGTTTCACCCAGAAGCAATCCACCGATCTGAATGAAACAAAAACAAAAATTCTTCTAATGAAAAGCGATGAAAAATCCACTATGAAAATGTTAAGAAAAAATTTAATTAGGGGTAAACCACCCCTCAATTTGCCTTTTTTTCACCCCACACTTAAGAGGGTTGTATGCAAATTAATAAAACAGGTATCATTTTGAAGGGCAATTAAAATTAAAATTGACGGGTTTTTGCGTTTTGGCGGCATAGCAAATTTAAGGGGGTAAACCACCCCTAACAAATTTATTTATCATGATCTTTTTTTCTGTCTTTAAAGTATATCCGCTGATTTTAAATATTTCTATAAGCTACAATTTAATGTTTCCCATATGTCAAAATTATTACATTCGTCTTAAGGAGTGACTACCCCTCTGACGAGAAACATCATTGAAGTATCCGCTTTCGATATCGTTGAAACTCATATATGTGGTAAAGCATTGCAAACTATTAAACATGTTTTTTTTGTATCGGCAGAAAAACGGTGTTAGGGGATGAAACCACCCCTCAAAGTTTCTCCCACAAGCAGTCCACCGATCTGAATGAAACAAAATCGAAAATTCCTCTAATATTAAGCGATGGAAAATCCACTACAAGAGTGTTGATCAGAAATATAATTAAGGGGTAAACCACCCCTCCATTTGCCGTTTTTCACCCCACGCTTAAGAGGGTTGTATGAAAATTAATAAAACAGGTATCATTTTGAAGGGGAATCAAAATTCAAGTTGACGCGTTGTTGCATTTCAGCGGGGCAGCAAATTTAAGGGGGTAAACCACCCCTAACATAAATTTGTTCATTTCCATTCATTTAAAAAATCAGAAGATTTTGAAAATCCTGTTACCTTTGGTTTTGGTGAATTGAACATACATTGTGAAATACCCGGTTGCAATAATTTGGCCATTATCAGATGTGCATGGTGCAAAAAGTCGTTGTGTTTAAAGCATTTTTTTGACGATTATCATTATTGCAGGAATTATGAGCCATGATTGTTGATGGTTGATAGTTGATAGACTAGAAAAAAAGTATATATCACAAGAAAATGATTTGACGGCATATGACTGCAATACTTTTTACAAGTACCATTAATTAAATCAGCTGATATGATTACCAAATGGAATATGTCGAAATATATTAAAAACATGTTCGTTAACCTACTGTAAAACCCTCAGTTTCATTAATATGTTTAATTAAATTAACGGTACAATAATAAAAATATACATTCCTCCACAAAACTACGTCGCTGGCTAAATTATCGCTTGATTCAGGCGCATCATCGTTCCGAAATATACGAAGTGAGCCTTATAACTTATTCTGGACATTATTATAATTAATGATATAGTAGAAGTGTATGTTTATTCCTATGGAGATGCTTAATGGACGTGCATATTAAAATCGGAAACGTTTCGACACGAAAATATGAGTCTTATGAGTAAGGGGTAGCTCCACGTCCCCACTCCCAAAGTACCGCTCCTAAAGCTCAAAACGAATATGCCGGCACACAAAACATAAAATTAATATTGCCGATGGAATGAAAACAGTTTTAACGAAATTCGTGAAACCTTTCGCGAAACTTCAAATGAAAAGCAATTAGAGTGTATTAGTGTACCCTTAAAATGTAAAAATTTAAAAACGTAATAATTTAAAAACGCGAGAGAATATTTTGAATCCGCGGATACATGTTAAATACAGAAAACACGACGGTGATGAACAAATTTATGTTAGGGGTGGTTTACCCCCTTAAATTTGCTGTTCCGCTGAAACGCAAAAACGCGTTAACTTGAATTTTGATTCCGCTTCAAAATGATACATGTTTTATTAATGTTCATACAACCCTCTTAAGCGTGGGGTGAAAAACGGCAAATGGAGGGGTGGTTTACCCCTTAATTATATTTCTAATCAACACTCTTGTAGTGGATTTTTCATCGCTTAATATTAGAGGAATTTTCGATTTTGTTGCATTCAGATCGGTGGACTGCTTGTGGGAGAAACTTTGAGGGGTGGTTTCATCCCTTAACACCGTTTTTCTGCCGATACAAAAAATCATGTTTAATAATTTGCAATGCTTTACCACATATATGAGTTTCAACGAAATCGAAAGCGGATACTTCAATGATGTTTCTCGTCAGAGGGGTAGTTACCCCTTAAGACGAATGTAATAATTTTGACATATGGTAAAACATTAAATTGTAGCTTATAGAAATATTTAAAATCAGCGGATATACTTTAAACACAGAAAAAACGACCATGATAAATAAATTTATGTTAGGGGTGGTTTGCCCCCTTAAATTTGCTATGCCGCTAAAACGCAAAAACCCTCCAACTTTAATTTTATTTACCCTTCAAAATGATACCTGTTTTATTAATTTGCATACAACCCTCTTAAGTGTGGGTTGAAAAAAGGCAAATTGAGGGGTGGTTTACCCCCTAATTTAATTTTTTCTTAATATTTTGATAGTGGATTTTTCATTGCTTTTCATTAGAAGAATTTTCGTTTTTGTTTCATTCAGATCGGTGGATTGCTTCTGGGTGAAACTGCAAAATCACCCCTCGACACGCCTTTCTTTGAGGGGCGGTTTCCCCCCTTAAATCCGTTTTTCCGCCGATAAAAAAAATACGTGTCTTGAAGTTTTCGATGCTCTATCACAAATATGAGTTTCAACAAAATCGGAGGCGGACACCTGAGGGATGTTCCTTGTGAGTTATGTTTCCGGCCAACTTAAAAAATGATTGAATCATTTTTTTGAAGTCTTAGCCAATATTATCTATTTAAAAAAAAACCCTCACGTTTAAAGGTCCCTCACGAGACTGTTTATAACTTCTTTAATGATTAATATTTTTGTATGAAACTTGGTACGCAACTATGTTAATGTACATACAAATAAATGTCGAAACGATTCTCCAATCATCTTACTTATTCCTTAAAAAATACTTTTTCCAAATGACTCCGATTTTCGGGTCGTCCCGGTAGCCTAACCCCTTATCATGCGCGCCCATACTTGTTCCTGCAAATATAAAGTATAAAAATGTGGCAATTATGATTGCTCATTATTCACAATGTTCATTTAGTGTTTTCAATTGTTTATAAAACGCAAATTACAGTTATCATTGTCGTTATTATTATTATTGTTATGCTCATTATCGTTATTTCGTTGCCTCAATTATTATTTCGTTAAATCTGATTTCCACGATTGCGCGAATGTAAAAGCTTTCTCCTTCCAGAAGGGTTCAGATTTCACAAAAATTCAAAGTTTTCGTATTCGGAATATTCAGTAATCGTTTGAACTTGGTCAAATTTTGAGATGACAAGTTGAATATTTTCTTACGAATAGCGCGTCATTGGAGGCTGTTTTTACTGTTTCCAGATACAATTTTTCGAAGTGAAAAAAATGGAATTGTTGATAATAACATTCACCTTTCCTACAATTTATGGTAGAATTGAACACCAACACACATTCCGTCTGCACTTTGCCCTCTCGAGCTCTCTCATACTTGAGCTCGTTTAATTCGCGATCTCCGTACGTACTTGAAAATCACTCGAGAGGCAATTGAACGATTAAATTTGACAGAGACGACCATCATATCCTTGTATTGAAACGACTGAACGCTCGTTGCAGTCAATTTGTATCTTGAATAACTCAAGGCGGGCAGACCGCACTTTCCTCACGTGACAACCGGTTGAGCATATTTTTCGTTTTAATGAGTCGGTAGAACGTTGCCATTAATATGGCTGCCCACTTGACCTTTAATTTCCTCGCGTTGAACGTCGACGCGAGCGTCATACGGGATTTTCCACGTAAACCCCACTTGACATCCTCAAGTAAATTTCAGAATATTTGACTTTCTTCTGGAACGCATTTTTTGATCCAGTAAAGCGTCTATAATTCACGACGTGTCAAAGTGCAAGATTTCTTTTCTGCGATACGAAAATGTATTTCCCGGCAAGACTAGGCGTAGATATATTCACACGGAATATCCCGCAGACTAACGAAGTCGATAACGACAAACGCTTTATCAAAATACAATCAAATCTTTATTTGTGATCAAACAACGGTGTTTGACACCAACCAATATTTACACTTCAATCGACCATTCGTTTCACTTCCGTGATCTGTCATTTCTCGTTAGAGACTATTAGCTTCGTGCGCAACACCAGCGCTGCGTACACTGCAAAAAAATAATTTAAATACGATGTATTTAAATAAAATATTATTATCTAAATATCTTATTTGTTTCAAAGATATTTTTTTATTTCCTTCAGCTATTCTTCTTAAATATTAAATATATTCAAATTGAATAAATAAAGATTCGATTCGAATAAATCTTTATTTGCTTACAATATGCACTGTAAATCCAAGTGTACTATAAGCATGAAATATTTCATAAATCGAAAATGAAATGAAATACTTAAGGGGTCAGGCCACTCTAGAAGCCGAAAAACAGGCTTTTTGGGGATTTTTTTCAGAAAAAGTACGAAATAAATCGAGAGTACAAAAAAAGGTGTTTATCATACATATTAGTTACTGTTTATAATTATGTTTTTGAAGCTATTAATTTCAAAATGGCGGCTGTGCAGCGTTTATCCCAAAACTGTATTTTTTTAGTTGGCCGGAAACATAACTCAGACAATTTTCAACCGATTCACTTGAAGTGTTGAATATATCGTCAAAAAAACATTGTCTATGGAAGTACGTAGGATTTTTTTTTATATTGCATAGTTCATTTGTTATTAACAATTACCTGACGAAATTTTTCACTTTCCGAAAATTTGTCGAAAAATCTTCATAACAGATAAACTATGGAATATATAAAAAATCCTACGTACTCCCATAGACAATGTATTTTTCAAGATATATTCAACATATCAAGTGAATCGGTTGAAAATTGTCTGAGTTATGTTTCCGGTCAACTTAAAAAATGCAGTTTTGAGATAAACGGTGCATAGCCGCCATTTTGAAATTGCTCGCGTCAAAAAAAATTATTGTATACAGTCACTGATATGTATGATAAACACCCTTTTTTGCAATCTTGGTTTATTTAGTAGATTTTCTGAAAAAAAAGTCCCCAAAAAGCCTATTTTTTCGGCCTCTAGAGTGGCCTAAGGTTTTAATTGAAAGTTTCACCACAATGAATTTGTATCGTAATTCGTCATTCGCAGGCCTTCAGAAATGATTTTTTTTTCGAAGAAAATATTTCGCCTAATATGGAATCGAAACTCGAACCTACGTACCTATAGCTACGCATGCCGTCCCTACACTACCGAGTGCTTGTAACATCCTGGTCGCAGATATGGCCTAAAAGACCAAATGAATTCCTATAATTATTTGTTGTACCACAAAAACTATATCAATTAGTTCATATAATTTTGATAATGAAAGAGGTTTATCGAATAACATGCTATAGATTGTTCAAACATAACCTATATATATATATCAAAAATTCCTCTCTCTCCATCCCCTCTACCCCACCCCCCTTTGATGTGTGTGTTGCAATAAAGATAGATCATTAGTTCAATCAAATAGAAAAATGGTTGACCCTACGAAAGTTCCATTAAATTAATTTAAAGAACATTAAATACATACATTCAGTAGATTTGACTAAATGGTTTTTTGAACAGATGAAACCGAATCACGGATTTATTGGGATTCAGTAAAATATTTAGTTATTAGACGATGTTAAATACATTTTGATTTGAACAAATAAATATATTTAGAATAAATAATTCCAATAATGGAATGCAATTGGAAAAACTTGATTTCACAAAAAATCTAGTTAATTCAATTTTTTTAATCAAATAGACGCGGTTAGTCAATATCAATAGAATTTTTCTGTCAGTGTAGCGTTCGAATTTTTGACGGCTCTGTCAAAGCCTCTGTGATTGAGGTTATAATATTGTGATAAACTATAAAAATGAAAATCGCACTTTAATTGCATTTAATTAGTTTGTATTAAATCTACGTTTGTGGTCAACGACGGAAGGAAGCGTTTCCTTTCAGCAAAGTGAAAAAAATAAGGCAAATTTCTTTAAAATGTGTATTTTTGTTAACTTGTAATTTTGTTATAAGACGAGAAAAATGAATCTATATAATTGCTTTTATTAATATTTAACAAACATATATCGTTGCTGCACGCCTCTACAATATAATAAATAACATTTTGTTTTGAGACTGAAATGAGCATAATTTTAAAGACCGGCTTCAAGAGTATAATTCACAATATTAATTTCCAAGTTCAACTGTTGGTATCTGCTGAACGTCGAAGAGTTAAGGTAGGAGCTTGAATCAGTAGGTCCGAAAAATCGTTTTTTTTTAAATTGCTTAAATCGATAGATAAACTATCCAAGAATGTAGTTACACAGTTACAGAGGTCAATTGTAAATATTTTCGAAGATACAAGGCCAAAAGCAGAGAAGGGATTGATATTTGACATTGATATTTCCTCCTATTAAATACTTTGAATCGCGTTTTCTCCAGTCTTCATTTTCACGATTTTTCCAAATTGGCGGGCGTGGTGGCAAAAAATCTAAACGACCTATTGAATCAAACCAAAGTTTATTTTCTTCAGTATGAAAATCTCTTCTAAGTGAATTTAAAAAATGGTCGAAAAAGTATTTCTAAATAATTTTTGTAGCACGTAAAAGTATTTTTTCAAACACATTTTTTTTTCAAACCTGAGAAAAGTTATAACTTTACGATTTTTTCAGCTTTTTCTTTATTCACCCAGAAGAAAAATATATGACAATTGAAAGTTTTATTGGTTTATTTGGTTCAGTCAAGAATCACGCGGTGCATCTTTCCCGCCGATTGATGACTGCAGCGGCAAGACGCACATGGAATAGGCTGATAAATCGTCGGTCAGTTATTGTTTCACGTTCAAACATTTTTTTATACATTTCAAATATACATGAGAAAATACCTCAATGTTTACTGAGCTCACTTGTTTCTTCCCTTCTAAAAAAAATCCCGAAAAAACGCTTTTTGAACCTTCTAATTCAGACTCCCGCCTTAAGGACAAAACATGACTCAAGTTTAATAATTCAAGCTCGTATCATAAGGCGAACCTCTATTCCTTTGACACCTTACAATCTCCTTTAAAGGTAAAACTGCTGCTATCCATTCGTTGCGTTGTTCTAACTTCCAATTTGCCGTTGGAAATCGACAGAGTTTGCAATTTATTACACAGCAACTGACGTGGCCCATTTTTTATGAAACAATATTTTTAATTCGATTGCAAAAATCTCGTACTACGCAGACACAAATTTGACAGATAAATAGCCGAGTTTGTTGCAATTTTTGTCCACTTCGAGCGTGTCGTCCGATTTCATAAACCCCACCCTATACTCTGCACGGAGTCAATAGATCGTTGCCTCGATCGCGAATACTTCTCCGTGGTTCTCAACAGTGTTGAAATTTGCATACTTGGAACGCAACGAACATTCATCTGCATTTTTTAAATTTCTTTAACTTTAATACTATCGGCACTCTTATTTTTCATTCTTCGGGTATGGATTCTTATTAATCATTATCCTATATAAATTGCATCTATTGCATTTTTACTACAATCTGCACTCTTATTATTATAAATTGGGTATCTATCTGCGCCCTAAGAAGAATAAATTATATAAATAAATACAATTATAAATAAAATTATATAAATTGAATCTACTGCATTTTTACTACAATCTGCACTCTTAATAAGGATCCATACCCTAAGAGTGAAAAATAAGAGTGCAGATAGATACATAATTTATAATAATAAGAGTGCAGATTGTAGTAAAAATGCAATAGATGCAATTTTATTTATAATTGTATTTATTTATATAATTTATAGATGCAATTTGTATAATAAGAATGTAGATAGTAGTAAAAATAAGAGTGCATATAGATACCCAATTTATTCTTGCACATTTTAGTCAGTAGGAAAAGAAAATAATTTCGTTGCATTCCAACGACGCAAACTTCAATGCCATCGCTCTCATCCGAGTCTCATCGATCCTCAGTTCGCTGCTTTGAATCTTTGTAAACGCGTGGGATTTCCCGCTCGAAGGACGACGAGTCGAGTCGTGGTGTTGGCCGAGAACGGATGTGTGCAAATTCCTGAACTACCTAAGATACGACAACTTAATATTCTTCCTATTTTCCAAAAACAGTTGCTAGTTTCTGATTATTCTGATTGTATTTTGGCAGCATTGCTAAATTTTTTTATGGTTCGCCGTGAGATTCTTTAACCGGAATTTAACCTGATCGCAGACACGCTTCCGCCGGTAAAGAAATCCATGAGAAGTTTTTGGAACTTTTGTCGAAAACGGCGGACCCGAATAACTCGAAAAATTTTCACAGTCGATGTCGAATTGCTAGAGGAAGGGCCTAACACTCCCCGATCGTCGTGATTGCGAAAAAAAGAAAATAATATTAAAGATAATAACGTGCTTCAAATACAACTTTATGTGGTAATTAATACCACATAAAGTTGTATTTAAAGTACGTTATTATTTTTAATATTGGCATCAAACGTGTTCATTGCCTATAATAACGACAATTATTTAGTCGTTATTTTTTAATGTTTACAAAACAACATAGCGGAAACATGTAGAAATCCGAGAAAGACAGCAGCCGTAAAAAAAAGAGGATATTATTAAAGAAGAAAAATATTTCACATCCGAAAATCCATCAAAGGACTGGGAAGCAGAATGTATTGCGTATAGGGAAATATTCGATGAAGTCTGAATGGAGTGTCACATTTGTAAAGACTGGGCTGGCGAGGCTTGCGTAGCTATTAATTCTTATCATCATTTATTTAAATATATAACTATTCCAACGTTTGTGTAGCCACAAAAAATTAATATCTATTTAATATAAAAAATTACTATCTTATTACTATCTATTAAACTATGTTAACAACGTTCATTTCTTTTTATCGTTGGCCATCATTTTCCAATTTTTATGATCCACTGACGAAGCGTAGGGAATGCTTCGCAAGCCATTTAGATTCCGATGTATTTTCCCTGCAATGACCAGTTTTTCGAAATTTTCTCGATAACGACCGAACCGAACGAGTCGAAATTTTCACAGTCGACGTTGAATTTCCAGAGGAAGGGGCTAACACTCCCCGATTATCGTGATTTTGAAATAAAAATCACTTTAACAAATCATGATCAAGTCACTTTATCAAAAAATCACGAAAAGTTACTGAAATAAAAATCACAGAAAACTGTATGCGAGGAAGGGTAGAAAATGATTTTTCAATTCAGCTAATCGTAAATTAAAAACACGTAGCTCCACTTGTTTCAAATTACTTATTCTACCATAGTAGAAACACGCATTTAAAAAAGCTATCGCGAATTTGTTGATATCGTGACAATATGCGTGCATGTTGTTCACTCACAAAAAGAAACGCACACCTGCTATTCGTCTTTCTATAAAAATTAATGTTTTTGCTTTATTTGCGGTATGTACAGTAAGGGCATCCCCCAAATCGCAGGAGCCCTTATCGGAACGTGTTATTGATCGACGAAAGTGGATAAGCAAAAAAAAATCGAAGATAAGTAGTGAATACAGAAAACGTCGAAGACGGCGAAAACAAACAAAAAAGCACGTCAGAGCTATGCGAGTTAAATAAATACGAGTCGTAAGCATGAGTCACATGTTGGAACGAGCGGGATTAAATTGAAACGCGCAAAAGGTGCAAACGTCGATAATGACGTCTCTTCTCATTTGTGTCGCGGAGACATCAAGGAAAATCTATACGCTCCCCAATGACATTCTACGTTCTTGCTCAATCAACTGGAAAAAGCAGAACTTCCAAGCTGTAATTCCATATGAATTTGTACAACTTGTCGAGTGTACAAAAACGGCAATTGAGAAACAAAAAATGTTCGAAGCAAAACGTCATAAAGAAAAAATCGTAAAAAAGATCGCTCCGATAGGCTCGAAAAAGTAGAAAGTCAAGGAGACGAGACGAATATAGAGATTATCTTATCTGAGACCACGAGACATAAAAAAAAACAGTTTGGGCGATCAGGGTTTTTTTAGAATAGTCGCTGTATCTTGGTTCTGTACGATAATACGAAAAAAAAGAAGAAAAAAATTGAAATCAATTTTGATAATTTCCGAATATCTCTTAACTTCCCAATATTTGTTTCCATAGAACGCAAAAAGATGCACAATTTAGGCTTTTTGTCGAGTGGAACTTATACATTGAAATAATGCGCACCTATCGGATTTTGGAGTCCACTATTTTGAGCTACAAGTTATCGGCTTTTGACGCGACGTAACACTCTTTATCAGAATAGATATTGACTGTGGAAATCCATCTTGGCACACGGGTTAACATTTTTGGATAAAGTTCCGAAAAGCCCATACCGCTTTTTTCCTTGAAATGTTGTATACTCATGTATTTCGACTTGCTGAACACGAGTATGATAATTAAAATTGGCGCAAATTTAATTTTCAAGATAAAAACTAAAAAAAACGCTTTTTTGTACTTTTATTTTATTTTAACAAATGTTGATCATAGAGGAAAATGTCTTCTACGAAAGTTGTAGCCCGTCAAAAAACTGATAATTTATGTGCTATACAAATTTTGTCTTAATTCATTATTTTCCAAGAAAATGGCATAATTCTCCAATAAGTATATTTTGCTAAACTCCATTAGTTTCGATATTATCTACTTACGCACTTTACTGCATATGGGACCAAATAAACCCAAATAACACAAACACAAACAGCAATCAAAACAAACGGAAGCAAACTCGGGTATGTTGAATCGCGGGGTGCGTAGAACACTAGGGTGGGCGGAGGTCACCGCGGATGGGTACGTAGAACACTAGGGTGGGCGGAGGTCACCGCGGATGGGTACGTAGAACACTGGGGTGGGCGCAGGGTACTCCGGATGGGTGTATGGAATAGCGGGGTGCGTAGAACACTGGGGTGGAATTGTTGGGCACCTTGGATGGGTGCGTGGAATCGTGGGGTTCGTAGAACACTGGGGTGGGCGGCGGGCACCTTGGGTGGGTGCGTGGAATCGTGGAGTGCGTAGAACACTGGGGTGGGTGCGGGGCACCTCGGATGGGTGCATGGAATTGTGGGGTTTGTAGAACACCGGTGTGGGCGGGGGGCACCTCCCGATGGGTGCGTTGAATCGTGGGGTGCGTAGAACACTGGGGTGGGTTTGTTGGGCACCTTTGATAACATCGAAACTAATAGAGTTTAGCAAAATATATTTACTGGAGTATTATCCCATTTTCTTGGAAAATAATAATTTAAGACAAAATTTGTATAGAACATGAATTGTCAGTCTTTTGATGGGCTACAACTTTTATAGAAGATATTTTCCTCTACGATCAACATTTGTTAAAATAAAATAAAAAAACTACAAAAACCCGTTTTTTCAGTGTTTATTTTGAAAATCAAATTTGCGCCAATTTTAATTGTCATATTCGTGTTCAGCGAGTCAAAATACATAAGTATACAAAATTGCAAAGAAAAAAGCGGTATGGGCTTTTCGGAACTACACCCATATTTTTCGACCGGCACACCGAAACTTTTGTCTTTCATTTGATTAATTATCGAATAATCGCGAACGTCAAAATCGTTGAAAGTTTTGATAACAATACCTCAGACGAGTTTACATCGCCTGGACAACTCTCCAGGCAATCTGAAATCGTTGAAAATTCGTTTCCAAGGTTTTTCCTCGATGAAATGTTTTTTTTTCAAAACACGGGAAAGACAATCTTGTAGAGTACCCTTGCCTGGGATTGTCTAAATTATATGGCTTAAATGCCCACATGTAAAGTGAGATCGATCGTAAGTCGCCTGATATGTGGATTCTAAATCTAAAGTCTAAATTCCCAGCTCAAATTGTTTTTTGAATTTTTAAAAGCGGGATATACATTCATAACGATAAAAAAATCGATTAATTTTTTTCCCTTTAAAAGATATAACTATATATTGCATTTCTGATTAATCGAAAACTTTTCATTTTATAAGCACTTTATGAGCAATTATAACGAAATTTTTCACTGAAAATTAATTTCTTAAGTTCAAATACCTACAACTTTTGAATAAAACAATATTTTTTAAATTCCGTACGTACTTCTCTCGAGGTATTCTAATGTAGATTGACGAGAATTGTTGTTTTTTGTTCTAGGTAAAAAATTGTGGATACTAAATGTCACGCCGCGGAGCGCCTAAAAAAAAGATAACAAAAGAAAATGTTAATAGTAGGCCATTTTGTACATCGAAATAAAAATCTAACAGCTTGATATTCATACTAAATAGATGTGTAATTAATTTTATGAGTGAATCACTTTTTTCTACGAAAAAAAAATGTTAAATTTGCGTATGCAACGATGCGAACTTCAACATCATTTTTCATCACCTGCGGGTCGTTCGTCTTCGCGGGAATAATGATACGAAAGGAAAATATGTCGCCCGTGGTGAAAAAAAAAAACCGAGGATTGTCCATATCTCGTCTATAACCGCGCGAGAAAAGGCGAGGCCCGCGTTCCGGTATCACGATGAAGATAACGCGAGCTGCATGCGTTTTGAAGAAAATCGAGACGCGGGTATAAAGTACACGGTCGTATATGTGCGTGTGTTATCAAAGTATGTAGTACACGCTGGTACGAATATAATCCTGCAAAAGTATAATTTTCGCTGCGCAACGATTATTCGGGACGCGTCTTCTCTTTCGCCAAGTTTTCATCCCTCCGGCTATACAGCGCGAGTCTCTTCGTTTATTTTTTTCCGCCAGCTTCTCGGTCACGAAATCCCACAGCGAGAGCACGATACCGCATGCAGGACAAGATCTTTTTCAGACTCCGGGGCAATTCCGTAAATGGAATATTTAAACATTTACGTAATCTAGCTCCGGAAAATGTTGCGGCAAACTTTGACTGAAAACTCGAGGCATCGTGGAATATCCGGAACGGTAGAAAGAAACTGAGATATTATTTAAATTCTTTTTTTTTCACGAATTTAAGCATTAAGCTGAAATGACACACGATTCCACCGGTGAAAAAAATCCGGAAAGAAGTTTTTGAAACTTTTCTCAAAAACGGCCGAACCGAAAAACTCGAAATTTCCACCGTCATTGGATATTAAGGGGGGAGATACCGAGAGACGAGGAAAATATTTGCTGATTTTCATGATGTTTTTTTTAAAGGAAAGATTTCTTCACAATTTTTGAGACTTAGGGTATGTTTCATCACAACTTTTGCCTGTCAGATGGTATTTTTTAATTTAGAAGTTAGTTAGAATTAATTTTTCAACTAAAAAACTAAACGACCAATTCTGGTAAAATTTGGTACGATTTGGAAATCGTACCCAATCGAAATTCGGTACCAAATTAATAAATTCAATTTATTAATTTTTTTGCTACGATTTGGTACCAAATTAATAAATTAATAAATTAAAACCTTAATTATGTTAGGATTTATCTTTCTAACCTTATTAGAAAGATAAATCTTTTTAATAAGGTTAGAAAGATTTATCTTTCTAATATTTATCTAAAATTTATCTTCCTAATAAGGTTAGGAAGATAAATTCTAACCTCATTAAGGTTAGCATTTACTAATTTGGTACCAAATAGAAATTTAGTACGATTTCCAAATCGTACCAAGTTTCATCAGAATCGGTCGCTTAGTTTTTTAGCTATACGTTACGCCGATTTTGAAAACGCTAAGTTTAGTAAATTGTGCCATACCTCCTAATTTTTAAAGATTAATTTTAGAGTCTATAAAATGACTCGAAATGTTTTTGAAAATTAAAAAAAAAGTTTTT
Organism: Ophion obscuratus; assembly: GCA_964007375.1. Lineage (NCBI taxonomy): Eukaryota > Metazoa > Arthropoda > Insecta > Hymenoptera > Ichneumonidae > Ophion > Ophion obscuratus. Next base: position 42,194,880 of record OZ023312.1, read on the forward strand.
TCTTGTTGCAAAATGTAGCCATTGCTAGTCACATTTTTCTAAATGTTATCATTAATATTTTCTTCAAACATTTGGTGACCCTCTGTTTTTATTGTTGATACGGAATATTTACAATTTTTACACGCGTGAGCGGTTTGTATCAGGCATCTAGGGTTATTTAGTGTATGAATTATCAAATAGTAATGTGGCCAGTGTATCATCTCAATAAAGTGCCGTATAAACGAGACGATTTTTAAAGGCGTATTTTTTTTAACTATTTTTAATTGTTAAATATTCAAGTTCGTAGAAGGAATACATTAAAGAGGAGGGAGGTTCCGGTTTAGATGCGAGAGCGCGTACACGTGTTCTGAGTCGCTCGACAGTATTCTGCGAATAAAAAGTGCTAAGGGTGAAAGACAGGAGAGAGCAAGGAGCAGGAAGGAAAGTGAGGGGCAGAAATCACTTGGAGATATCCGGAAGTATGATTTCGGAAGAGGAAAAGGAGAAAAGTGTGGAGGAAGAGACGAAAATTCTCGAAGAGGTTATGTGTGAGGAGGGAGAGAGAGAGGAGATAAGCGGAAACGGCGAGAAACAACAGCGCCGCGGCGAGAAGCAGAACCCATTAGAAGCGGTCGAAGCAGTCGGTACAACAGGAACGAGCATAGAGTCAGAAAGAAGAAAGAGGGGGCGACCGGCGCAGAGAAAGAGAGAAGAGGGGAATAGAGACATGAGAGACTTTCTTGAAGTCCCTAGAGGGGTCGAGAGGCCGAAAGTGGTGCATACACCGCCGACGCCGCCGTCGCCGCCACAATTGGTGAAAAGAAAATACGAAGGAATGAAGGGAAGGCGAATCGAGGAAGAGGAGGACGAAGGATCAGAAGAGGCCGACGATGTTTTAAGCTACGATGGAGAAGGGTATGTAAATAGAGATGACGATGAGGAGGATGAAGATACACAAAAGGAACTAAACGGGTGGGAAAAGGACACTAAAAAACGCGGAAGAGAGGGGGGATTGGAGGGGATGGTGACAATCGAGAAGTGGCGAGCAGAATTAAAAGACACGGAGGAGAGAATAAAGGGCAATATGATGGAGTGCCTGCGAGAGGCAAAAGAAGAGATAAAAAAGGAGATTACACCGCTGCCGTGTAGATGTGAACAAATGAATAGAATAATAAGAGAGTTGACAGGGGAAGCAGACCAGTGGCAACACAAATGCTATAGAGAACGCGAACAATGGAGAGAGGAAAAGGAACAATTGGAGCACGAAGTAGAATATTGGAAACAAAAGTTTGAAAGTCGTGAGCAAGAGTATCCGAGAGAGAACGAAAGCGCGAGAAAACAGTGGAATGCAGCGGATATGGAGACTGGGTTGTTCGTCGAAGGTGATAGCAACAACAACGTGGTGGAGGCGGACGCGGTAACAGAAGTGGAAGGGATCGCAACGGAGATGCCAAAAAGAATGACAGAGGCGCGATGCACGGGAGAAAGTGCTTCGGCGGAAGCAGAGCAGGATTGGACAGAGGTCCGAAGAAAGCAGAAAAGCTGGCGAGGAAAGGAGAGGAGAGTAAACATTGGAGAAGGAATTCAACTAGCAGGAATGGACAGCGGCCCGGCGCAATCTAAAGAAAATAGGCCCAGAATTGAGAGAGGGGCGGAGAGCGTAGAAGAGAGAAGAAGACAGCTCTTAATGGAGGCGCCAAGACCCCTCACGGAGAGGATGCTCAGAGAGGAGCTGAATAAAAGAGCGGAGAGGAACAGGCAAATTTGCATCAAGACAATGGGGGGAGGGAGAAAAAGATCGAGGCGGGAGATAACAGAAGCAATACAAAGAAGCTGCGATGTAAGGATCAGCGAAAACACGGAGGACGTTTACGAGAGCAATGGAAGAATTTATATGAAATTTAGGAGCCTAGCTGTCAAGAAAGAGGTGATGAAACGAAAAGGAGCTATGAAAGGCACAGACATATGGCTAGAGGATAGCCTAACGAAGAGACAACGGGAAATACAAAAATGGCTGAGAGGGATAGCAGAGCTGGAGGAGGGCTGCGGCTGGAACGTGGAGATAAAATACATGAGAATAAGGATCGGGCAAGAGTGGTGGAAATGGAACGAAGGAAGAGGCAATATAGAAACCGCCCGAACCCAGTCCTTTCGTCAATAAGGAAAGGGGAAGGAGGGACGAAGAACAGAAGGAGGAAGCGGGGACGAGGAGCAAGGCTGAGGAAAGAGGCGAAATCAACGTGAAGAATTCCAGCACGGAAGATGGAATGGAAACTACGATAGTTTTGTGGAATGTAGCGGGGATATATAAAATCAGGGACACATGGGAATTTTTAAAGGACTTTGACATTGTAATATTACAAGAAACGTGGCTAGAAGTGAAACACGAGGGCAAGGCAAGAGAGTACATAAGTGGCGAATACTATTGGTTTTTCAAAGCAGCGATAAGGGACGAAAAATCAAAAAAAGGAAGAGCGAAGGGGGGTCAAGCCATCGGGATACGAAAAAATAAGAGGGAAGAATGGAATGTAAGCGAGTGGGAATATGGCGCATGTATAAGAAAAACAGGAAGAGAAAAACGAACGGCGATAATCACGATGTACAATAATGTAGGGATAAAAAAAGTCGAGAGGCGTTTGAAAGAAATCATTGAGGAAGAGGGGAGAAGAAACGATACAGTTTTAATAATAGGGGATTTTAATGCGCGAATCGGGGAAGGACAAGCGATGAATGAGGGAGAAGAGGGTGAGAGGGAAAGGAGGAGATCACAAGATCAAAAAATCAATACGGAAGGTCGAAGGCTGCTGAGAATATGTGAAGAGATGGGCCTAAAGGTGATGAATGGGAGGGCAAAAGGGGATGAGGAGGGGAGAATAACATTCATAGGTGGGAAAGAGGAATGTTGTGGATCGGTACTGGATCTTGTTATTTGTGTGGACAGAGGGGCACAAAACGATATCAAATGGTTAAAAGTTAGCACGCGGGGAAAATCTGATCACTTACCTGTCGCATTCGCCATAGGAAAAGAGGAAGAGGACGTTGAAAAGGAGTTCGAAAAAGAGATTTTTGAGCAAAAAGGCGAGAAAATAGGGTGGAAGGAAGAAGGAGTAGACAAATTCAGGGAGGAGTGGGAAAAGCTGGACACGATTAGGGGAGGTACCACGGAGTGGGAGGAATGCAAAAAGGGGATCTATGAAGCGGCAGGGAGAGCAGGTATGAAAAATAAAAAGAGAACAAAGAAGCGAGATGGATTCATGCCTAAATGGTTCAATGAAAAATGTAGGAAACAAAGGGGATTAATGTGGAGAGCATTAAAGAACTTTGTCAAGAAAAGGGACACAGTGCACAAAAAAAGACTTGGCAAAGAAAGAAAAAAATTGAGGAAAATCTATAAGGAAGCAAAGGAAGAGCGGAGACTAAAAATATGGGAAGGAGTAAGTAAAGCAAGAGATATGGCAGGATGGTGGGAGGCCATAAATAAATTTAGAGGAAAACATAGAGGAAAAGTAGGAGAAAATATCACCGGTAAGCAATGGAAAGAGCACTTTGAAAAACTGCTCAATGAAGGAGGTACAGAGGAAAGAGAGCAGGCAGAGGTAGAAGAAAGACGGGGGGAAAACGAAAGATCCGAAAGAGAATTCGATCAAGAATTTAGTAAAAAAGAAATGGAAGATGCGCTCAAAAAAATGGCAAATGGGAAGGCACCGGGGGAAGACGGAATAGTAATAGAATTTCTGAAAGGAGCGAAAGAGGAACAACGCGAAGGGGTGAGAAGAGCAATAAATAAAATTTGGAAGGAGGGTATTTTACCGGAGGGATGGGAGATAGCAAGAATTGTGCCGATATTTAAGAGTGGGGAAAAGGACAAGGCGGCCAATTACAGAGGGGTGGCTTTGCTGAACGTGGGTTATAAATTGTTGACGAAAATGATGGCGACGAGACTGGGCAGGTGGTCCGAAAAAAATTCAAAATTGGGTGAAAGCCAAGCAGGATTTAGAGAAAAGAGAGGGACTAGGGATCAGATATTTGTACTGAATGCGCTCATCAATAATAGATTAAAATACAAAAAAAGGAAGTTGTATGTGGCGTTTATCGATTTTCGGGCAGCCTTTGACAAGGTGAACAGGGGAATACTAATAGCGAAACTTAAAAAAATAGGAATCTGCGGAAGAATGTTGGAAATGATAAAAGTAATATACACGAAAACGTTAGCGGAGGTAATGGTGAATGGAAAAATGACAGAAAGATTCGAAACAAAACAAGGGGTGAGGCAAGGTTGTGCGCTGAGCGCACTGCTGTTCAATTTTTATATTAACGACATGGAAGAAAGGTGGGAAAGAAAGAAAGACGGTGGATCGGTGATCGGAAAAGAAAAAATATATGCGATAAAATATGCGGACGACGTAGCAATAGTGGCGGAAGACAGCGGAGGATTAGTAAGTATGATAAAGGAGCTAGAAAAGTGGGGGAAGGAAAATTTCATGGAGGTGAATGCAAAAAAAAACAAAAATCATGGTGTTCAGGAATGGCGGAAGACTAAAAAAGGACGAGGAATGGAGTATAAATGGAGAGAAAATAGAAATAGTAAATGAGTTTCGGTACTTAGGGTACTGGTTCTCAACGAAGAATGTAATCAAAGTCCATGGATTAAAAATGGTTGGGAGAGCGCAAAAAGCGGCGAACGCGGTATGGGGAGTATGGAAAAGAGCAGGGAGAGATATCATGGAGGAAAGGATATATCTTTTGGACACTATTGTAAGGTCAGGGGCTTTGTACGGCGTAGAAATTTGGGGGTTCGACAAAATTGGACAGTTTGAAGTAATACAAAATAAGTACTGTAAAATGGCACTGGGGATTGACCAGAGAACACCGAGATATGTATGGAGGACGGAATTAGGAATACCAACATTCGAATATAGAATCAGGGAAAGGGCGTTGCGATACGTGTTAACAATTATAAAAATGGACAGAACTAGGTGGCCGAACATTTGCCTAAGAGAGGAGATGCGAGGGATTGCGAACAGGAACCCATCCAAATGGGGGAAAGACTTTATGAATGTCACAGGGGAACTGGAAATTAAGGAATTAGCGGACATGATAAAAGAGGGAATAGAAGCAAGCGCAATAGAGAAGGCGATAAAGAAAGGATTAGAAAAACTAAGGCAGAAGAGCTTAGAGGAGGAAAGGATACAAATACAAAATTCGACATATAACAGCGCATATAAAGAGATAATAGAAAACGACGAAGCACCGTGGAGATACTGGACGGACCAAGGGGTTAAAGGAGAGCATAAAGAAAGCTGGGCGAGGATAAGATGCGGCAACATAGGGAGGGACGGAAAGAAAGGGGAAGATTACTGGTCATGCAGAATGTGCAAAAGAAAAAGAGAAACAATATACCATTTGATTATGTGCGAAACGGGAAGGCGAATGATCTCAAGGGAGGCGAAAATGTACATAGAATCGTGGACGAAAGAGTTGACAAACGAAAAAGGAGTAAAAGAGAAGTTAATTAGAATAATAAGAGGCGAAGTGGATATAAACCTATGTAAATACTTTAGAGAAATAGAAACAATATGTAAGGACGAAAATAAATATGAAGGTGAATGCGAGGAATAGCGAAGAACTGCGGCCAAGTAAAAAGAAAAGCGGAATTGTAACACCTTTGTAAAAGACTGAGAAGGTCATGCAAATAAAACTACTACTACTACTACATTAAAGAGGAGGAAGATTTTCGTCGTCGGACTTTATAAAATTCTACGTTCTGTGAGTCTTCCGTGATGCAAAATGGATATTTTTATACTTTTATTGCAGAACTGAGTAGTCGGCTTCTCGAATACTCTTCCCCTGCTGTTTGCCCGTGGATTATTGAAAGATACGTCATTTCAGACACGATTTTATACGTCTCAGCATTCCCCGCAACGATTAAAAGCATTTACCGGAACCCCTTGAAGAGTGTGCTTTTCTCTTATACTCTCTGGCTTTCCAAGCTTTCATGTATTCCGAAGCTTTGTGAATAACGATTCGCAGAATTTTGCAAGGCTTTGGAAAAAGCGAGCTTTTCTCATATACTCCATTTTTTTCCAAGCCTGTCTATTGGACGGTGTTGAAGTTTGCATCGTTGGAATACAACGAATCTTTTTTCTGCTTTCATTTTATTATTATCGAAAATATTTTCTTGCCAATTTATGTTGTAGATTTTTAATACGGAGGAGAATGTTTTTTATTTTTGTTCCCAGAAAAATGCTTTGGCAGTCTGAAAAAGTTTATTTTCGTTGCGTTCCAACGATGCAAACTTCAACACCATGTTAATTGGAACGAAAGAGATTCTTTAGCTCCATTTTTTTTCGTGTCACCATACAAATTGGACGGAAAAAATAGACGCTTCAATTCAATTTTCTAATGCTAATTTTTGAAATTTATTGGTATGTTCGTTGCTACAATTAATCGTTCATTAAAAATGCATCACAATGTACGTTTATTTCTCCATTTTGGATGACTCCGGACATTTCTATTTCTCGTATTCCTGGACACGTTGTTTTCAACTGATTTAGTGTATAAGTGTGTTATTACTTTCGATATTTACATCACCGCGTTCTTTGCCTTTAATAACGACAATTATTCGTCAATATTCACTAAACGATATAAAAGGAACAAGTAGAAATCCGAAAAAGGCAGCGGCCGGTAAAGAAATCTATGATAAGATTTTCTAACTTTTCGCGAAAACGGCAGACCCGAATGACACGAAATTTTCACAGTCGATGTCGAATTGCCAGAGAAAGGGCCTAACACTCCCCGATTATCGTGATTTTGAAATAAATTCGTAATTTCTTTCAATGGCTAAAATCATCCCATTGCGAAAGTTTATTTTCCGCCCGTATATTTTGACTCCATAGATCGTTCGTCATAATAAAGTAAATATCTATTAAACTATGTTAATATAGTCCTATCGCTTCACTCTAGTCACACCACTGATCATACTTGAGACTTGTGCAATTCATATTCTTAACATATGCAAAAAAATTGTAATAACTAAATTTTCCATGTGTAAACTGTTTAATTAATGTTCACATTTAATTAGAAAAATGATAAATAGTTATTCCAACGATTCGCGCAGTATTTCTAGGTTTGATATTTGGCAACATTGGTTCTATCTTCGACTCTTTTTACTCAACCAGATGAGTTTAAGCCACGGTCTTACATACAGGTCTGGAAACGAAGCCAGATTTCAATGGAGTCGCGAGGCACCGTTACGAGCTTCACTTTCCATTCCGCTCGCCGTCACCGCCGTCGCTACTATCGGCGAGTACCTCCCACTCACGGTCTTCTGTGATCTCTCCCTTCGCCCCTTGCCTTGTCTTAGACCGTGCCCCGTGCCATTTATTACTCCATTTTTTTATGACAACGTTCTCGATAACCTCTGTTTGCGTCAACAAGCATTTGTAGTTTGAAAAATATTTATAAAGCTGGCGAAGGTGGACCGTTGTTTCAGGGCTTTCTAAACTGACGAACCAATAAATGTATTTGTATATTCAACATTCCATGTGTTGCGTATTTTTTTATTTTCGTCATCGAAAGAAACTCGGAATAAAATTCGAATAAAAATCCATTTCACTCGAAAAAGGTAAGTATTTTTATTTATTTTTTAAATTTTTATATCAGTCTTCTTCCAGCCATACAGGATCTTCCCCTTTTTTCAAGCCCCACTTCTATTCTCTTCCACAATCCCCCGTCCTTATTCCACAATTCTTTCTCATCTACCTCTATTCCCCCTTCGCCCCCCACGAAAAAGGTAATGTGCATTTCGGATCATCGAGAAGAGTGAGAGAGACGGACGGAAGCTGTTCTGTCCTTGTCGCACACGTACACGCCGATAGCAATGCCACGTAGTGGCGAAAATTGGAAACAAACGTGGGTTCGTTAACGGTGCCTACCCCCACCACGGTCGTTTCCAGACCTGTATGTAAGACCGTGGTTTAAGCTCCATGCTTTTCAACGTCGATGTGTCAAAACAATGTCAGGTGCGGGAAATATAAAGCATTGTATTCGGGCCACGACTGGTAAAAAGCGTGGAAAATTTGTGTCGGCGAAATATGTCGGTTAAAAATGAAATATGTGTGGAAATTCGAATGAGTGAGATGAGGTTAGGACTACAGTCAGCTGTTGCCTTGCTGTCACGTCTCTTTATCGTAGCAAGTGGTAATAAATCCAATACCGGAAGTTCAAATTAAACTTGATATTACATAAAAATTAGGTCAATAAGCGTAATGTTTTTTCTGAGGGCACTGGATTACTACAAGTGTTAAGTATGTAAATCTGATTATTTTTAAGAATCTGACGGATTCCCACTATTATATAGACTTTTGTAGCGACCGGAAATTCGGTTTTTGTATGTCGTCTCGGAATTCCTTCACAAAAATACGCAATTTTAATATTTCTTTTCTCTGTAATTAGGTCGATAAACAACCCTGAAATTTTACAGAGACGATTATTACTATATTTAGTGAAGCTCAAAAAAAAATTATGAAAATTCTATGGATTGAAGCATGGCGATAGGACTGCCTTGAGAACGCTGACACATATTTATCGTTTGCAATTTTTTTCCCAATTTTTACGATCCACCGACGAAGCGTAGGGAATGCTTAGCAAGCCTTTTAGATTCTGATGAATTTTTCTCGCAAAGCGAACACCCGATGACCCTTAGCCTCCCTTAACATAGGCGAGTGTGTTGCCCAAAGCACACGGACATTTCTGAAACAAGGGCATCAGCGTTTGTACAGTCATAACGTAATGCAAGCACTTCGTGAAGATAGCGGCGCGTCCACGGGCCGGTTGGATCGATAATATTATCAATTATTAACGTAGCTCCGTCCATCGTGCACGTAGTATATCTGTATACGCGAGAGACTCCGAAGGAGAGGCAGAGAGAATGAGAGAGACGTTTGGACACAAAGACAAAACTCGAGGGAAATGTCGCGTCGGTAAGAAACGAAAAGACCGAGAAAATGCACGCACGTGCGGAAATATCCACGAAGGATAAACAAAAATCGAGTATTTTACTTCCGTTCGTATGCTAACCGTTAGTCGACGAGGGGAAAACCAAACGATCGAGAGAGAAATGGGAATAGATAGAAAAATCAGGCTGTTACGCTTTCTACCTCGGATAAACAAGTTCACATTATTCACTCGTTCTTAAGGGGTTAGGCTACTGTGCTAATGACGAGCACTCGTTCGTGCTTGAGGCAACTCAAATCGAAGAGGAAGTTCCACAATATGGTGGAGGAATCGCAGATTGAAAGTGATTACAACGATAGAACGGCTGGAAAACTTTAAGGGGGAGGTATCTTCAGGCGAGGAAAAGAAGAGCTGATTTTCATGATTTTTTTTCTTAAGGGGAGATATAAACCTCAATGGTCGAAGTCGAGGGTTTAGAAGCTATGAATATTCCGTCGACCGTAGAAGATCTACAATATGGGCCTGGTATCGATGATTCCATGTAAGTTGACAAATTTCATGATTTATTCATTCCCAAATTTTCAAACGCGTTTTTCTCGAAACCTCGTTTTTCAAATCGGTACCCAAAATTTTTCGAAAACCAATGAACCGATTGCCTTGAGGTTTTTTGTCGCTATTCTATAAACCATTATCTAGTACTTGTCATGGGATTTTTTTCCGTTACTTAGTTTTTGTTTTATAGGCAAAATAGTAACAAATTTTTGGCCCAAAAGTCACTATTTATGTTGCAACGTCCGCCATTTTGTCATAAATCGATATTTTCAAAATCGGCTATAACAAGTACTAGATTATAGTACCTAATTTGTTAATCTTTTTGGTTTTTTTTCAGATGATTTTTGAAGAAACGCCAGTGGGTACCGTATACGCAGATTTTTTACGACGCTCCAAGGATCATACAATATCCTTGTATACTTTTGATATTTTTAAATAAAGAAAATTAAACATATTTTTGAATGTATATACTTTTAGATAATTAAAACCCCAAACCGAAATTTCAAATAGTTTTCCTTGAAAACATTCACAAAAATAACCTTTTTCCGGCTCCTAGGTGTATATCTCCCCTTAAAGGAAAGATTTCTTCATCATTCTGAGACTTAGGGTATGTTTTATTACTACTTTTGGCTGTTGCGTCGTATTTTTTTAATTCCTATTAATCTTTAAAAATGGCGGAGGTATGGCACGGTCTTCTAAACTGCATTTTCTACTAACTAATCGACCGATTCTGATGAAATTTGGTATAAATCTTTCTAACCTTATTGTCTAAAACATAAACCCTAGATGTTTTGAAAATGAAAAAGGAAAGTATTTTTTGCTGCAAAACGCAGCCATTTTTTTCGGGAAATTCAATATTTTTGTTCCAAAGCGAAGCATTTTATTAATTTTCACCATTTTTCACTTTTTCTTGGTTCAGATTCTGCGTATGAGTGTTAATGAAAGAAAAATCTTCGTTGGTTTTTTTTCCAGATTAATCCCGCCGACGCTACGTGTCACGCCGTCTGACAACATCCGCCGCAACCCGTTTAGAAGACCGTGCCGTACCTCCGCCATTTTAAATATTAATAAAAAAAATACCATGTAACAGCCAAAAGTAGTAAAAGTAGTAATACCCTCAGTCTCAAAAATGGTGAAGAAATCTCTAAAGCCATCTCCCCCCTTAAACAAGTGTTTCTCGAAACTATTCCAATTCCTTCTTTTTACTATTATCAAAAATCATATTTTGCAGGCTTAGGCTATAGGTCGCTAAATAGGGATCCTAAAAAATGTTGGCGTGATTTAAGGGAGGTTTCTACTCTGTCGGGCCAAAAAATAAATGTATTTTTTCTTTTGCTGTATCGGAAAGAGCCAATAAAGAGGAAAGTGTACTCCATGGCCCTGGCATAGCAGATTATATGTAAGTATGAACTTTTTCATTATGTTTGCATATAAACTTCAGTTCAACTTTAAGGGCGTTTTTTTTTTAAATCGCGTTTTCCAAGTTTGTGGAAGTTCTCCTACATGTCCTAAATGAGCAATCGCTCTGAAATTTGGCAGGCACGTGTACATCAAACGTCTCCATTAGTTGAACTAGAATTATCCAAAGATATTCAAAAGTTTCTATTTTATGAACAAAAAGCTGCAAACATTTTTGGTAAAAATCAATTTCTACACAATATTGTACAAAGTAAAAATATGTTCGATTTTTTTACTTCAGATCACGTGTTCAGGACTTAGGACTTACGTAGCCCCTTCCACTACCAGTATTGCGTTTTGTCAAGCTTCAAAAAATATTATCATGTTCAATAAAGACCGCTCAGTAAACATACCAAATTTCAACATTCTAAATTTAATATATTTCGCATGAAAAATTGGCGAAAAGTCGAACATTTCTTGGCCCAACGAAAGTAGAAACCTCCCTTAAGGAAATTTGGGAAAGTCGGTAAATAAATATTTCGTTGCATTCCAACGGTGAAAACTTCAACGTCACACAAAAGTTTACTAGCCCAAACTTGATTTTAGCAAATTTCGGCCATCAAAGTCACTGAAATGGTTTTTAAAGATTTTGATCAGAAAACGACGCGCCAATTTGCAGGATACGATTTTGAATGATGAAGGAAATGAAGAAATTAAAAGGGAAAAAGAATTTTCGTTGCGTTCCAGTGACGCAAACTTCAACGTCTTTTTTTGCACCTGGACTAAGTTGGAAAGTGTGCGAATGCCTTGTTCTATAGAACTTATTGGAATATATTCGTTACAAGGAATATTTTTCGTTACGCCCATTGTCCAACAATTTTACATTAAGGCGATATATACAGTAAAATTTTTCGAAAAATCGGTTAATTTTTTTTTTCTCCTAATGTACATATATTTAAGTACACACAGAAAATTTCTTGTCACGCCGGCGAATATTCACGGAGTTACACACAGATTTGTAATGACGTGCCAGTGCGTACGAAAGTGCTTTTGAAACTTCAAGCGCGTTTTTCTAAAAACTGTGTTTTCAAAGTCAGTGAACAAGATTTCTCGGAAAGGGCTGAACCGATCAGTCTCAAATTTGAACATAATCTTTTCAAGTATATTTTTTAGTAATTAATCGAAGGTTTTTTCTCACCGATAAATATTTTCCATTTTATAAACAATTTAAGGCCTACATTTTTGTCAAAAATCGATTTTTTTTAGAAGCCGCCATTCTGTCAAAAATTATTATTTTGCTTATTCCTTCCATCAATTACAAGATAATCCATTATATCAACGAAATATTTTTCGTTTTTTTTTCATTTTAGATGATCCAGTCCAGAGATATCGCGCTCACCCCCAGACGCCTTTTTTAGAGGTGCTCCCGAAGATCAGCTACAGCAGCTTTCAAAATAATTATTTTTACAAATAAAAATGTTCAAATACAGTTAAAAGTTACCATAATATGTGTACAAATTTTTACGTTAATAGATTTAAAGGTCTACTAAAAAAAAATTCTCAAAAAATCGATCTTTTTTGGCCTCCTGACTGTATGTAACCCCTTAACAATTGTCAGATGAAAAATTAAAAAATTTGCTCCATTTTCGAGTATACATTGAAGCGTATTCCTTTTGCTTCACTCGACGTATCTCCACAAAAATCTTCACCGATTTTTTTGTTTGTTTTCCACCTGAACCGTTTCATCCTTAAAGAGTTCAAGCAATCGATGGTCGCCAGAAACGAAATGGACCTCTCCCTGCAGGACATAGCAATATCGCTTTTCAAATGGATCGATGCATCGACACAAAAAAAGCACCTTGTTCTTCTCACAGGAAAACCGTGTGCCGCAACAATATTCAATCTGGGTCAAAATAATCATCCTATATATATTCCTTGCCCTATGTAAATAATTATCATATATATATATATATCAACATTTATGAGCAACTCGTAAATTTGTTCTACCGTTGTGCAGATAGCCAAAGGAGCGAAAAACGGGAAACCGGAAACAATGAGACCTCCCTTGCTCTCCCGTGAGATTTATACCGTGTACTTACTCGTTTATTTATAGGGAGGGCTGACGATGCGATGAGGGACGATGAGGCACGCGAGAGACATTCGGCGTCACAAAGGGAAATAGCGAAAATCTCGTTTCTCTGTCTCAAAGCTTTTCTCCGTACTAATTGTCTCCACAACGGAGGTCGTAGAGGAAGCTCTCGAATTTGCGCGCGCTACTATTCACCGCAATGGAACTGCCGGGCGAAAACATAATCGAGGATCCACACGCTGATAATTACGTTTGTGATTCCGTCATCTTTTATTCGAGCTTCGAATCAACGGGAAAATGAAACTTCAATTAACTTGAGAGTTCAAGGCAAGTAAATTATGGGACGAAACAACAATGCACGATCATTGTTTGTTTATGTTATCTTTGTTATTTTTCTCAAGAACAATTATATTTGCTGTTTTTTTTTCTCTCAAAATGACGTTTGTTTTTGGGTAAATACTGAATTTAGGAAAATTTCTCGACCGAAAATATTGCAGCCTAGGAATTAGAAGATCGATTCAACGAGAGAAAAGTCCATGGCATTTACAACAAACGCCTAAGGTAAAAGAGGGGATAGTAAAATTCGTTATAGCTTATTGACGCCGCAATTATAATATGGTTAACACGACTATAAGCGAAAAGTATACCTAAACATGCGATTTGGGTAGATTGTTTGACTATCGATTATCCCCAAAATAATTATTTACTATTGTAAAAGGCTTGAAAATATAGATATAGTTAATTCAGTGCTATAACAAAATCGGCGTACAAATACTAATGTTGTATACTGTACGTTAAGTTTTATTCAGTCAAACTTCTACTATTCTTTCCAAGTTTGTACAATTCATATGTTTAACATTAACGTTTTTCGAGTATAATTTGTTAGAAGACTTTATGAAAAGTGACTATTCGAAAAAAATTATAGTAAAGTTTACTTATAGTACAGTCGTGCTATATATTGGAATCGGAAAAAATTAGAAGAAGGCTAGTTTTTTGACAGATGATTTTGTAGGTGCCACGGGTGCCAAAACCAAGTTTGCCTAAAAATCGGGGGTTAGGGTTTTTTTAGGGGATGGGGGTGGATTAATGCCAAACTACAACCCCCACGAGGTCGGCGCCGGGAGAAAAAATGTTCAGAAAAATCCGGGTTTTATTTTTGTCCATAGTGCTGAAGTCGTGGAAGTTCATTTTGGGGGTGAAAAAGTGGGGTGAAATTTTGAAAAATCAGTTTTCATTCGATACCTCTTTAGGACAAATTCATACAATTTTTGTTCAAATGGAAACGTTGTAGCCCTTGAAAAGATGCGTCGATCAAGTATTCGATCAACCCTCTCCAATAATATCTTCACCCCCAAAAAAATTGATAAAGAATTAACAAAAAAAATTGTTTATTGAATAACTCAAAAACAATTGATTTTTCAGGGACGGTTCAAATGTACGAAATGTAGAGAATAATTTACTCTGTATTTTCGTTCGTATGCACAACCCTTGAATTTTGCTTTTTCGAACCCCTCTTAGGGGTTGAAAATTCAAAATGAAATTCTGGGAAAACTATTGACCGAAACTAAAGAGATACGAGTTTAGCGCTGTGGAAAAAAATGTAGCTTAGGGTTCAAGCTACAAATTCTTCCACGGCGGTGAATTCGTGCGGTCAATAGTTTTCCCAAAATTTCATTTTGAATGCTCAACCCCCGAGAGGGGTTGGAAAATAAAAATTCAAGGGTGGACCGTAGCAACGAAAATATGGACAAAATTATTCTCTACATTTCGTACATTTGAACCATACCCGAAAAACCGATTATTTTGGAGTTATTCAATAAACTATTTTTCTGTTTTGTTTTTTTAACCATTATTTGGGGGTGAAGATATTATCTGAGAGTGATGATCGAATACTCGATCGACGCGTCTTTTCGAGGGCTACAACGTTCCCATTTGAACAAAAAGTGTATGATTTTTTTCTAAAGAGTTATTGAATTAAAACTGATTTTTCAAAATTTCACCCCACTTTCTCACCCTCAAAATGAACTTCTACGACATTGGCGCTGCGGACAAAGCCCGGATTTTTCAGAACATTTTGTCTCACGGCGCCGACCTCGTAAGGGTTGTAGTTTGGCATTAATCCACCCCCATCTCCTTTCATCCCCTAAAAAACCCTACACCCCGATTTTTAGGCAAACTTGGATTTAGCACCCGCGCCACCTACAACATCACCTGTCACAAAACTAGCCTTCTTCTAATTTTCTCCGATTCCGGGTTTTTTCAGCGTCAGCACGACTGTACTATTATAGCGAATGCCTAAATCATTTGCAGTTCGAGCAACCGCAGCTCAATAGTTTTAACAACTTCGCATGTTTCACAAACTGTTACATAGTGTGTTTCTTGCATTTCAAAAATAGGATATCAGTTCAACACTTCTTCTTGTTGTCCTTCTGTTCTTGTAGACGACACATTACTATGCATTTAGCACGTGGTATCATATAATATGGTATACACTACTATTATATGGTATTAAACTATTGCGAAGCGCCAAAAATCCATTTCACTCTTGTTAGTCGCACCTCCAGATTATGACGTAATAGTCATTAGGGGTGCAATCAACCCCACTCACTTTGGAGATTGATAAATAATTGAAAAATTGAGGAAAAAAATACTACACTGCATTTTCAACCCGTGTGTAAGAGCACGCCGATTATTTTTAAGTCGTATGATTTTCAATATAAACAGAATGTCGAAAATCTTAAAATTTCTGGAAGGTATCGCAGATCGAAAAACGGCTGGGATTAATTCAACCCCCGATGACTGTTAAGGGTTAAACAGTGACTTGTATTATTAATTTCAAAAAATTCTAAAAATTGTAAGGGCCATTGTACAAAAGAGAATGTGAGGGGGGGGGCATATGGTAAACAATCTTAAAGGGTATACCGTGGAATAAATACTACTACTACACTATAAAAAAAATATGTCTTCAAAATTTCACCTAAACCGCAGGAAACAGTTATTCGGAAGTACAAACCAATTACTTTTGTCTCTTATGCCATATCTGTGCTAAAATTGCCAATTGTACTTGGTAGTGTATAGGTTCTAGGTTCGATTCCGATAAGGCGAAATATTTTCTTCGAAATAAATCATTACATTAGAAGGTCAGGGAATGGAGAATTACAATAAAAATCATCGATGCCTTGAACCAAGACGAAAATAACACACCAAATACACATATAGCCATATTTATAGACATATATAGGTCATATTTTATAATATGGTACAAATCACTATAAACATCGCCGCAAATCACAGGCATCATTTTAATCGATGTACATATATTTCAGTTCACTGTTAGAATCTTGGGGAAGTAAATTTTTAATAGTATCAAGGATTATCCATTTTATGAAAACCTACTGTATTATGTAGCATTGAAGAATAAACGTATGTTTGTAAGATTGGTGATTGCGGTTAACATATGTGCATGATTCGTGCAACTGCTAAAGTATCAATAAGCAGTACTATACTTTTGACAGTAACTGTGTCTATAAAATATTATTGTCCCCTTAGAATGTGAAAATAGTGCGGAATGTAGGGTGTAGATAATAAGTGAAGAGTATGTATGTGAAATATTAATGTTTTTTAAAAAGCTTGGCAAAAAAAGTTGTGCGAATAAAACTCGATACTAACTATTATTGTCCCGTCAGGGAAATATAGAATATAGTTAAAATATTATAGAAAACACCATACATCTCTCTCAAAACATTTAAAAAGATCTTTTATAGGTGTGATTTTTTGTGAGGTGTGATTTTTTACTCGTCTTAAATTGATAAGTTGCACTGTATTTAAAATTCCTAATTAACAGAACGTCGAGTCGATTTGCGAGAAGTGTTAATTTCGAAAAGGCTTCACTTCACCACCTCGAAAATGACAACAGTTTCTACCTTTCGGTGGTTCGGTGGTAAAAATATACGATCATCATTTGTTAATTTCATGTTGGTTATTTTTCTCAAGAACAATCATATTTACTGTTTTCTCTCAAAATGACGTTTGTTTTTTTTGTTGTAAATACTGAATTTACGAACGAACGAAAATATTGCAGCCTAGGAATTAGAAGATCGATACGTTACATTGTTAAAAATCTTGTATACCTAGGATTTTTTGAAACGAGTAATTTCGTACTCATCTCAAACTGATGAATTTCACTTCACCCAAAATTCGTAATAAAGAGAACTTCGAGTCAATGGGTAAGGAATGTTCGTTTCGAAAAAAAAAATTTCACCAGCCTGCCAATGACGACTGTTTCTACGTTTCGGCGGAAACTTTACAAGCGCACACATACATGGCTTCCAAATAGAATAGACTTGCATGACTTGCGTCATAGTTGACCATTGCCCACTCTGGTCAAACAAGTTCAATACATTTTATTCGAAAATGTATGGCGTGAATTTTGCAAAAAGAATAATTCAAATATCAATAATATCTCCAATCTATCTGTATATGCATTTATTTCGACAAATTGGTAGTGCAGTAAAAAAATTTTAACTCTCTCAACGCGTTATTGGAAATTAATTTATAAAAATGCTTCTCTAGAAAAAAAACACGTTTAAATTTCGCTATTTAAAAAAAACCAACTTAACAAAACGTACCAACGTACCGTACAGTAATTTTTTTTTTTTCATAGCCAAGCGCATGTGACTGCTCTACTATCCACGTGCAACGATCGTTTCAAACGCGTAGGTGGCCACAATACCAGACTATAGATTATCGGCTTAAAAAAGACCGTCTCGCAGGTCAACTTCGGAGTTTACTTCATGACAATAACACAAACGTTACGTATTCCATGTACCCTATAATCGATTGTTGCGCCAGGCTACAACCAGACGAGACGTTTTCTTGGTCGTTCGCCATGTTTTCCGTTTTTCTTCTTTTTTCTACTCGAATACAAAGAATCCACATTTTGACATATTTTTACAGACCTAAAGAGGCGCAATATTCAAATAGCCTCGAAGTCGTTTGTGTTAGAAAGCTGACATATGGAATATCGATATTCATGATCACACTTTTGTAACAAATATTCGAAATAATCATTTCTTTTTTCTTCAAAATCTAAACAAATTTCTAACCACATTACTAGTTGCGTAACTAAATTTCCGTGTTTCACGGATGGGTAACGCTAACAACACGTGTAGTCGACCTACACGTCTGAAGTGTTTTTTTTTACGTTGGACATCTGTCAACAATAATCAGTCGTAATACGAACATATATAGCAAGGCAAAAATATTTTTTCTAACACCGAAGACGTCGAGTTTTGGGTCGAATTGTATTTATCGTGAAATTCTTCATTTTTCATTGATAAAAAAATTCGGAAACTTAGTTGCGCACCTAGTATAGTAGGACGTTGAATAAGTTCTCGCTGGTTTCCAACAGATGGCGTTACCAGAACTGCGTGCGTGTAGTTCAGGATGGTAACGCATCTGTAAAGAAGTACTATGAGCAAGCTTGAAATTCAGTGTATGTGATTTTGCCGAAGTATAAACAACTTTTTTTCATAGTGTCACACATGTCAAATTTCGTGCCAAAAAAGAGTATTTGCGGGGAGCTTTACTGCACTACTTTATTTTTCAAAAAATTAGCAGCCGAAACACACAGAATTCTTGTTGAGACTTACGGCGACCATGCTCTGGGGGAAACAACTAGCAGTGATTGGTTTGGACGCGACAAAAATAATGATTTTAATGTGTTGAATTGGAGGCATTGATTCATGAAGACTCATGTCAGACGGTAGCTGAATTTGCAGAATCATTGGGTCTTGATCACACAACAGTTTCGGATGGATGAATGGATGAATGGACCTGTTTTTCATTACCTGAAATATCTGATTACATTTCCAATACCATGAGATAGTTGCACTTTGTGTAATATTTCTGTAGCATTAATTTTCACGAGAAAAACAGACATATTCAACATCCCAATACTTCTGATATTCCCGGATTGTGAGTGCCACAAATGGACTAAAGTCAGCACAGTTTTATATTTGATCGTGCAATGTAACGACAATAAAATGGTCGACTTATAATTATTGATACAATTATAGGTATTGGTCATTGTTTGCTAAATTGAAAGTAGAGCAATTTTCTGCAAAGATACATATTGCAATCTCCCCTGCCCTTTCGTCGTCCTAAATGTCCACAATCATCATCTCGACCTACTGAGTACGTTTGTCGCAATTGTCGCAATCCGCCAACCCTTTTTCTCACAATCCTTGCTCTCTTTCTGCCTCTCTCTCTCTCTCTCTCTCTCTCTCTCTCTCCCTTTCTCTCTTTCTCTCACTCTCTCTTTCCTCTTTCTCTCAACCCCTCTCACTCCTGTTCACGTCAATGAGACTCGCGTCATTTCAGTTCTTACGTAACGCGGAATTTGACGTTTTCGCGCCTTTTGTCAGACAAGACCGCGCGCCCTCGTGGGGCAATAATACTGAAGGACTTCCGGCTGCATCGGGAGCGTCTCCACACATTGTTCGTGAAGTTTCGATTATATTCCCGCGCTAGGCGCGCTTGCCTCTCACGGAACGTGACTGTACAGCGATCACCCACGATGAATCAAAGAAGAACACTGTACTCGTACCACGCGTGTATTATCCGTACAGGGAACAATGGCACAATTATATTATTGCTGGATTGCAGAGCCGGCGAGTATGCGAAAAAAATACGCGCGTATTATCGTACCGCGAATGTCACAATCGCATTATTACTTGATTACAACGAGTCCGCGTATATGCGAAAATAAAAAAAGGTACGGTCGTAAAATAAGATTGGCGGATCGCAGTAATACGTGCGCGTCATCAATAGAATTGTAATCGAACGTTGGACCCTCTGATTCGAGTATAAAATGTCCAGATAACCACGCGAAGACAAGGTGTATATATCGCGATGATATGAATGCACTGTTAACTGAAGATAGTCAAAAAATGAAGATAATCTAAACTTAAAATAATGAAAAATATTAAGATAATGTAAACCAAGGATAATGAAAAAACTGAAGATAATGTCAACTAAAGATAATGAAACACCTGAAGATAATGAAAAGTAAAGATAATGAAAAAACTGAAGACGATCTAAACTGAAGATAATTTAAAAAAACCGAAGATGATGTAAACCGAAGATAATGAAAGAACTAAAAAGATACTGTGAACTGAAGATAACATAAACTAAACATAATGAAAAAAAAAGACGATAAAGTAAACTAAATATGAAAAAAATTAGAATAATGCAAATTAACGATGATGCAACCACTGAAGACAAGTAAAAAACCGAAGAAAATGTAATTTAAGGACAATAAAAAAATTGAAGATAAGGTAACTCAAGGATCGTTAGATAATGTTAACTAAAGATAATGAAACAATTATTATAAGGACGATATAAATTACAATGAAAACCAATATACACCAGTATTTTATATGTATAATTGGTTTATATTGTGATTTATATCGTTATAAATTTTTGAATTCATTACTTTTAGTTTTCTGTAGATCACGAAAACAAAACAATAAACTAAAGGGATAATGGATGAGAAAATCGTATGAACGATATGAATTATAATATAAACTGAATTCTCTCAGAGAGAGAAAGAGAATTCAGTTTATATTATAATTCATGTCGTTGCGATTCATGTCGTTACGATTTTTTTTATTCATTATCCCTGTAGTTTACTGTTTTAACCTTGTAACGAGGCTTCAATTCATAATACTGTTAGACTTACATGGATAATATATATATATCAACGCACATACATATACGTGTGTGTGCGTGTGCGTATATATATTTATATATACATTTATTTATTTATTTATTTGACATGTAATTCTAAGTGTCTCATGATTAAGCCCCGGTCTACAAAAATAAAGCAATAAACGAAAGGGACAAATAATATTTCATAAGTATACGAACGAAATGAATTACACCATAATTCCCGTTTTCCATGAGTTTCCCATCAATATAGTTCCAATATTCGTCGTGCACGAAAACATTTTCATTTGATACGGAGGCATTTTTTAAAAACATCGATAAGAGTGCGATATTACATTTTCCAATTCGCGAGATTGTTCGGAAATTTATTCTTGGAGAACCATTCGTAACCGCGCACACGAGTTTTTCACACCGTGATTTTTTAGTGCAACACAACGTTAAGTACAGGAGTATGAAAAATTCCACAAGCGTTTGTAAGCTGGTAGCGGAGCAAAAGAGCGCGGGTAAAAATTGGCGTCAATGCAGCATACGTAATATGATGAAGTGTTTAATATACCTGGGATGAAGTTTTGCTGCGAGAATTGGATGACAGACGAACGTCACGAATATCCCATGGACCGCGGTTATATATGTGTGCGCGTAAATGACGATTTATTCGACCGCACGCGATGTTTTTACACGCGCGTTAAGAATGACTTGTGTACAATTTAGCGTCTTTCAAATGACAAAGAATTGACGCGAGAAGAGTCAGAGCGACGCGGAGCTCTCCTCGATTCTCGTTGTACTATCTATGCGCCGCGGGCTCTGGCAGCGTTTTGACCCGATGTGACCAGGCACCAACGCGATCTCCGCCACGCAGCCAACACGTATAGTATAGCTGTGTATATATCTATACATATATGGTATGCACGGGCCTTTGCTACTATTCGAGTATATACTACAGGTACAGTCGGCGCTCTCGTAACGCGCGTGCGCGCAGTATTACAATTTTCATTATTTCATAATGATTCGTTTTTATTATTAGTTCGTTACTTAGTTAATTATTGTTATTATTATTTGTTGAAAAAAAACTTTAAATAAAGAAAGGCCTTCACCCGTAATTAGGTAACTGAGAAAAATTATTAGTTTTTATTATTATTAGTATTTGTTGAAAAAAAATGAAAAATAAAGAAAAACTTTCACTTGTAATTAAATAACAGAAAAGTTATTTGTTCTTATTATTATTATTAATTAGTTAGTTATTATTATTGGTTGAACAAATTAAAGGTAAGCCTTCGGCCTACTAGTCCCATTTGGCGTATGTATTATATTTAATTATTTTATTTTTAAGAGGTTAGAGCACTGTGACGACCCAAAAATTAGGATAATTAAAAAAAATCAATTTTGAAGGAATAAGTAGGTATGATTGAAAAATCGTTTTGACATTTATTTTTATGTACATAAACAAAGTTGTGTACCAAATTTCATGTAAAAATATGAAGGGGTTAGGCCCCAATATCGGGTATAAAATCATGTGCTGTAGTTGTAGTTGAACTTAAGTTCAAATACCTACAATGAATTTTTATTGGAAAATTTCGTATTAAACTGCTCATAAAATGAAAAGTTTTCGAATAATCATAAATTCCGTACGTACTTCTCTGCGAAATGCAATTAGGAACATAACTTTTAAATTTGAAGTAAATCGAGTGAAAATTGTTGACGTTATTTGTCACGCCAATTGGAAAAAAGCTGTTTCGAGAAAAATGCATTTAACGTTTTACATATGCCTCTGGCCGTGCCAAAGGTGGGCTTACGTTATATGCTCAAAGTCGGTGAAAAAAAAAATGTTCTTGCTATAAATCGAATAGTAACTTATTCTTATGATGATAAAGCACCGTTTTAGCGAGAAAAAAAATCGATTTTTTGAAAATTCTGCTGTGGCCTTACCCCCTTAATAACTAAAGAAGTTATAAGCAATCTCATGAAAGACCTTGAGGGACGTGAGGACCGTTGAGACCTTGAAAGACGTCCCAGACCTTGAAAGACGTGAGGGGCCCATCGGTGTACTTGATTTTGGCCACCCGGTTGAATCCAAAACAAAAACAAAACGAGTTTCATCTTAAAAGAGATAACATTGGCTAAGACTTGACCGAGTTTTTTTTATCGCGTTTCAGTTTAAAAGAAAATGAACATTTTTTTCGTTTTTTTTTTCGAGGAAAAATGACATCGTCATTTTTAGTAACTGATGAAGAAAATGTTAAGACAAACGTCGTCAAGACTAAACTACTATTAATCTGAATGATTGTACCAAATTTCAAGTCAATCCGTTCATTGGATATCGAGAAATCGTGTACACCGTTTGAAAAATAAAAGTTTCGAGAAAAACGGGTGTAAAGTTTTACCAGCAGTTATATCGTTGTAATCATAACGTTACGTTCAATCTGCGACTCCTACACAATATGTTGCAACTTCCTCTTCAATTTGAGTTGCCTAAAGCGACTATCGATTTCTTTGGATTTTCGCAGTAGCCTAACCCCTTAAGGCCTGGGTTCAGAACCTGGGGGTAATTACCCACGCGGGGGTAAAACAGCTATTCGGCGGGGGTAATAAGGCAGGTAATTTTGAGGCCCCGTATGTAGGTGATAAAATTATAGATCAGCGCCACGTGGCTTGCGCTCTCTCCTGCTGAGTGTACACACTTAAAAAGCGTGATGATTTTTGTTTATTTGGTAAAATAAGTTACCCTGATAGGTCATAGGTGTCACGAGACTGAAAAGGTTAAGGGGAGGTACCTGAGTAAACGGCGAGAAAAACACGTAAACTTCGGGAATTTTTATCTCAAAAACTAATCTTTCGATTGGACCCGGGTTTTTTGTATTGAAAAATATGTACATTGAAGTATGTTTAGGAATTTTTCAAAATAAATTCGTTAACTGGAAGCGATTCAAACGCGATTATCTCAAAACAGAGTTTTCAAAGTCGGTGCCAGATGTATCTCGAAAACGGCTTGTCCGATTTTGTCCAAATTTCGATACAATATTCTTCGATAGTTTTTCTCGTTCGCCACGTAGGGGTTTTTCATTTGATTGAACCATTGCTTTTTTTATGCAATGTGTATGCAATCCAAAATCGTCGGAAATTGCGAACGAAAAACGAATGTTAAATTAAAACGGTCGCAATTCCGTCGAAAATGAAAATTTCAAAAAAATCATACGTGGCGAACGAGAAAAACTATCGAAGAATATTGTATCCAAATTTGGACAAAATCGGACAAGCCGTTTTCGAGATACATCTGGCACCGACTTTGAAAACTATGTTTCGAGATAATCGCGTTTGAATCGCTTCCAGTCAACGAATTTATTTTAAAAAATTCCTAAACATACCTCAATGTACGTATTTTCCAATTAAAAAACCCGGATCCAATGGAAACATTAGTTTTTGAGATAAAAATTCCCGAAGTTTACCTGTTTTTCTCGCCGTTTACTCAGGTACCTCCCCTTAAGAACCGCTGCTTTAAGTGCGTCGGGGTCCATCAATGCTGGGCCCATGCAGTCCCGTAACCATAGTATGGCTTATATACGTATAGGCCACAGGGGTGACATCTGGCGGTGGGCAGCGCCGTTGTGCCGCTAAACCATCAGAGTATTACAGCAAAAGAACCTGGCGTCAAAATTTCTCAGCGTGTCTTTCCCTTACAGTAGCTCCAATGTACGAGCACATTAGCATTTTTCGAAAGTACGAACGGTTTATTTTCTTCAGCTCGGCTATTCATATAGACGGGACAAAAGCTGTTCGCTCTTTAACAAAATCTCGAGGTCAAGTTTCGAGGAGATTGACTGTAGCTCTACCTGGTGAGTCAGGTGTACGTTCGTTTGTGTGTACACGTACGTGCACACTACGTCGCGTGCATACACCTCCGGATTCACTTTATATTCGACCCGCGAACTCTCGTCACGGACATGCGTACTGACGCTCTTTACGATCACGCAAACGCTGTCAATTGTACCGTCGCCGTTTCCTATATATATGAATTTTTTTTTGTCACGTCAAAGAGAATACACGAAAAGTGTCAGACGGTCGAAACATTGTCTTTTGCTTACAATTCATCGGGGAACACGTACACTATGAGGATACGACCGAAAATATACGTCTGCTGACGTCATTGTCGGTATGACGGTCAATATTTTATCCGAATGAACAGTCGATGGCACTCCGGTGGTTTGGATATACGAGAGCGGAAAAAAATACGTTCGGAGATGTAAACAGACGTACGCCGCACACGTCGCGTATCCGCGTGTTGTGGCTGGAATTTTCACTCGTTGCTTCATACATGCGCACTTTTGACGAGAATATACGAACAATGGAACAATGGAATGGCGCTTGTAAACAAGCGTAGGAAGGGCTGCGAAGACTGAAACTGGATTAGGCAGCAATGATACTAGCGTCGAGGGGTCTAAACAACCGGGAAGTTTGGAAAATACGATTTTTCTTGTACATATAGTACCGGTCAAAAGTTTTCGGTCGCTGTGGATAATAGCAAAAATTTCGATCACTGGATAATTGTGAAATTATGGGGAGTAGAAATAAATCTCCGCCGTTTGACAAAAGATGGCCCCACCAGGCGGTTATGGTTAAAATGGTCAGATGTGAACATCTGGAAAGACCATAACCTTATTGAACTTAATGTAGTTCTGTAGGTACACGTATGAGCCAGAAGTTTCGGTCGAAGCGTATAGTAACATCCAATGCCTATACGATGATGTTGTACATTTTTGACAGAGCTTGTACCCTCTATATGTCCCACACATTCGCACCTCATGCATAGATAGACTTCATACTCCCATAGAGAGCGGCGCTGTAATCGTAGCAACGGCGCGACTTTCCTGCAATCATAGCGTTGGGCTTCCTACGATCCGGCTTCGCGAAATATTTTATACTAGTAAATAAAGCGTGAAAATGTCAACCCGAATGCGATACAAAGGAAAGTTTACAAGAAAAAAGGCGCTTGCTAAAAGAATGAAAGCTGTGGCAGCCATGTGTCAAGCAAATGCGGCTCAACGCGATGAGAATAACCATAACCGCAACAGTCAGCGACAAAAATTCGCTGTCGAAGACGTCGGATCGGGGATTTACAACATCTTGCCGACAGTTTAAATTGTATTCGCTGTAACAAAGACAAATACATGCATAAATACATGCATAAATTGAACAAATCAAATTTGTTGGCAGAATAAATTTATTTCACATCTGTCTCAGAATTACTAGAGCTCGGGAAAAAAACACGCCTCGAGTTCCCAGACCACGCGCTGATCGGCTGCCTGCAGCGTACACTGTTGTCATTCCATTACAGATGGTTGGGCCTGAGTTCGGTGTGGAATAGAAAGACCACTTTTCATAAGTCGATATCTCCGAAACTAAAAGGTCAAAGTTTGTCGTTTTTTAAAATCAATCCCACAATAGTGCGGCCTTTGAATCCCTAAGATCCATTTAAAACCTATATCGAATAATGCGAGCGAACTCCTATCGGTTCACGTGTTAGGCATAGGAATCGCGTACAAAAATACCCATATTCAATTGCAATTATCTCATGAACTAAACGGTGAATCGAATTGAATTTTTGGGCATCAGTCCATGAAGGACATATCTACACCATACTTAGATTTCAGCCAATTCCTAAGATTTTACCAAAAGTACAGAACTATCTTGAGAAATGAATTTTCAGTGAAAAATTTCGTTATAACTGCTCATAAAATGAAAAGTTTTCGATTAATCAGAAATTCCGTACGTACTTCTCTGCAAAATGCAATTAGGGACATAACGTTTAAATTTGAAGTAAATCGAGTGAAAATTGTTGAAGTTATTTGTCACGTCAATTGGAAAAAAGATTTTTAAAGAAGTTTCGAGTAGTCGGCCATTTTGTACATCGCAAAAAATATTTATTTCCTAACGGCTTGATATTCATATTAAATAGATGTGTAATTAATTTTATGAGTGAATCACTTTTTCATACGGAAAAAAATCATTACATTCGCACATGATTTTATACCCGTTACCGTGGCTTAAGGCCTTAAGTGAGAGAAGTTGCCGTGATTTCAAAAGTTTAAGAACGGTGAGTCTGACGTCGAAGACACAGAACGTAGCGAAAGGCCAGCGGCAGGAAATCAAAAGTTCCCGCAAATAACGCTTATTCGGCTCAAAACTCGACATTTGCGCACGAAAAAATTATGTGTTGCTGATACAAAATCGCTAATATTTCAAGGTTAGGTCTTGCCAGATGTCTAACTTTACGATATGACGTTTTACATCTGACAATTTCAACCATAACCTCTTAGTCGGGCCTTAGTCGGGACTTATTTGTACTTCCTGTATATTAGAATAATATAATTCGTTTTATTTTTTATTTTATGGAATTATAGGGTGTCTCAAAATGACCTGGCACTTTAGTTTATTAATAAAACGTATTATTTATTTGTAAAGTACGAAAATTTTTATTTTAATATAAGGTACAAACATGGAGGTTATGTGTGGAAAACAATATCCGATAAATGGCCGCCTCGTCTGTGTTTGCAAGCGTTCACTCTTTTGACGAAATTTTCAATAACATTTTGGCATAATTGCGGACTAATTGCATTAATTGTACGTCCAATTGCTTCCTTGAGCTCCGGAATGGTCCGTGGATCATTGGCATACACTTTTCCTTTCAGAAAACCCCAAAGAAAGAAGTCAAATGGCGTCAAATCGCACGATCTTGGTGGCCAATTCACATGGAAACGCGCCATATTGTTGAAAGAATATGTCTTCCGAGTCCATGCCGTTTATGCCATTTATCGGATATTGCGTTCCACACATAACATTCATGTTTGTACCTTATATTAAAGTAAAAATATTCGTACTTTTCAAATAAGTAATACGTTTTATTAATAAATTAAAACGTTCTTTACCTTTACTAAATGAGGGTGGGGTGAAAAGTTTCCGGCCTAACCAAGAGATGGTGCCACTAGGTCTAGTTTTGTGGCGGCCATGCCACAGGAGACGAGTTTACCGACCGAGCGAAGGGAGCCCAGGGACGCGGCACAACAGCGCCAGCGGAGAAAACAAGTACTGGTCCACCGACGCTGTCAGGAATAGCGTACGGCGGCCTATCTGATCGCTACCTAGCTAGCGGAAGAAGACGGTTCTAGAATTGAATAATTCAGTCCACGCGGTAAACTTATATAAAGCTCCCAGGAGAGGAAAAGAGACTATTGTAGATCAATAAACGAAAAGACTGTGAAATACCCTTACCTGTCATTGTGAGTGATTCATTTGTGGAACCCCAATTCCCAAAGTTTTGGAGCGGCGTCCTACAGTACCATTCCTACCGAGCTTGTATGTACAGTTTCAGCCCAATCGCTACGTTAGTTTGCGTTTGAGAGCACATTGCGCGAGACGCTTCCGTTGTTTTCGTAAAAATGGAAAAATTGGAAAAACGTGCTGTCATCAAATACTTCCATTTGAAAGGTTTTACACCAGAACAAATCAAAGAAGAGATGGATTCAGCACGAGGAGACTCCTCCCCATCATATTCAACTATTAAGCAGTGGGTTTCTGAATTTAAAATGGGTCGTGTGAGCACCTCTGACGAGCCTCGCTCAGGACGGCCCGTTGAAGTCACAACTTCAGAGATGATTGAAAAAATCCATAAAATAGTGTTGAAAGACCGCAGGTTGAAAGTGCATGAGATAGCTGAGACCTGGAGGATGTCAGCTGAACGTGTGCGAAATATTTTGCACAACCATTTGAACATGGAAAAGCTATGTGCAAGGTGGGTGCCGCGTTTGCTAACGCTTGACCAAAAACTGCTTCGAAAAACCATTTCTACCGACAATTTGGCGCTGTATAGGCGTAATTCGAACGAATTTTTGCGTCGATTCATAACTGTTGATGAGACATGGGTCCACCACTACACTCCTGAAAATAAAGAACAGTCAAAACAGTGGGTTGGAAAAGGGGAACCAACCCCAAAGAAGGCAAAAACAATTTTATCGGCAAACAAGGTTATGGCTACTGTTTTTTCGGATGCGAGAGGAATTATATACATTGATTACCTTGAAAAGGGTACGACTATCACTGGTCAATACTACGCAGAGTTATTGCAACGTTTGAAGCACGAGGTGCAAATTTTGGCGAAGAAAAAAGTTTTGTTTCATCACGACAACGCACCAGCGCATTCGTCGATTGTTGCCATGTCCAAAATCCACGAATTGAAGTTTGAATTGATGCCGTATCCTCCCTACTCTCCAGACTTAGCCCCCAGCGACTATTATCTGTTTCCTAACCTCAAAAAATGGCTTGGCGGAAAAAGATTTAAGAGCAACGAAGAAGTTATCGAAGCTGTAAATCAGTATTTTGAGGAGCTTGACGAATTTACGTTTAAAACTGGTATAACTAAATTAGAACACCGTTATGAGAAATGTATCAGTGTTGATGGAGATTATGTTGAAAAATAAAGCAAAAAAAATGTTAAACATCGTTTTTCTTGGTCAGGCCGGAAACTTTTCACCCCACCCTCGAATAGCTCTGCATATATGGGTATGTGGGAAAGCCAGAGAAGAAATAAAGCGAATGCATGGAAAAGGTCGATAGATGGTGGGACAAGAGGACAGGGGCATGTTTGAAAAGCTGGACTATCAGTACACTAAAGGGTAAAGTTATCAGGGAACTGTGCGAATATCCACAAAGTTTTCGGAGACTACAGCGAGAAAAGGGTTCGAGGGGAATTGGGAACTAACGGGGTGAATAGGAAGATGATAGTATGCGTGATAGGTAATGGCTAGACCAACTAGCAAACTGAGCACCAAAACTATAGCTCATCAAGGATAAAATATGCTTTAGCAAATACTCATGCACGCGACGTAACTATAACGTCTATTGTGAAGTCAACACGGTCGTTTCTCTTCAGGTTTAATTTCTTCTCATGTTCCCTCGGGATTAAACTTAACTTTCATAATACTCGTCGATCATAAGTACATATGTTTCTACTGTTGTTCCTGAAGCCTTGCCGGTTTTGTAATTTTCAAAATTTCCAAAAGGTATCCGGCCATACGAAAATGTTATTATTATACCAAAAATCCTTTGTTTTTGTTTTTTTCTTCAGATCATCCTAGTTTCCAGAAACTCCTACATCGATTAGCCATGCAGCAACGGTGGCACTTTATTCAAATAAATACTTCGTTGTTAGTCGATAATTTTTTATTTAAAAAACTCAAATTTGGCAAGGCTTGAATTGTGTGTAAAACGCCGACCTCGTATCCCAATACTCTCATCAGATAAAAATATTGAAAAACGACCTGTTGTTTGAGCCCCGAGCTTATGCTTAACTATTCGTAATATATATATATATATATATGCGCTTGTTATTGCATCGCCAGGGCCGAATGTAAGGGGGGCGAGAGGGGCCCAGGGGCCTCCGCAATTCAAATTTTTAGGTAAAATTTGCTGACGAATGGTATGTAACACTTAGTAAAAAAAGATCACTCCAGAGATCTGACAAAGAAAATCGTCAAACTTTTATCAAGAACTTTTTTCTAATAACATTTCAAAGCGTATTGCTGCAAAAAATTATAAAAAACACCAAACACGATGTATTATCTATAAGAATAATCATGATCCATGGATTTTAATTTAGAAAATGTCACGTAGATTGAGACAACCATTCATTCCTCAAAATCCAGCGGTGTAGGGGAGACTGGGGACACTTGATCTCCCTTTTGTTTTTCACTCCAAACTCGCTTGCTTAATTTGAAAGACGTGGAATTTCATTAGGAATAATTAGTATAATAACGACTAAGATTAGTTTATAATTGCTGTAAATATCCCACCAAAACTAGAGGAAGAGAAAGGTGTCAAGGGTCCCAAATATATGGGTGACTCAATCCCTCCCGTATGGATGACTTGGTCCGGGGGGAAGCATATCTCGACATATAGAGGGCACATGATACCATTCCCTACGTCTTCATAATCAGCAATGTAGGTATCAAATAAAAGATGTTGAAATTCTTATAATCTCATTTAATGTTTATTAAACTGATTTTTATCAACTGTACTTATATCAAAACAATCAACATTTGTAGGTAGCATCTATAATAAAATCTGCTTCGCCAAAGGCTCGTAAGTATCTAATAAATTCAACGTATTATTATTTATAATTTGACAAAGTGGTCTGTTCCTGTTCAATTAACTTAAATCTTTTAGGTATCATTATATCGTAAAGGTAAGCAAATATTTTCTTTTTATCTTAGACTAATGATCTTTCTCAAAGTTATCTATCTCTTTTTCGTCTACTTTTCAATTTTGAACTTTCTCCATGAGTTCGGAAACTAAATGCTAATCATTCTCTGTCATGATGATTTTAGCTTTGCACTAATATCATCTTGAATAGGTCACTTGAAACGCTTTCTGAGAGAAATTCTGAGAGAAAAGAAAAACAATAACTAAAGGACACTTGATCCGGGAGATCAACTGTTCCACAAGAACGTGTACCAAGTGTCTCCTAACCAGGTTGCGGTTAAAAAGTTATATTTAGAACACAGATATTCTAATGCATGTATTTTTCTGTGCGAGACTGTAAACTACATCTATAATCACTTGTATTGAAGACGTAAGGTAGTACGAGCGCACAATCTTGATTTCTATAGATTTTGTTCAAATTTTACCCAGGCATTGTTCATGTCATTATGCATGTTTGAGTAAAATTTCAGAACAGTCGACTGTTTAGATTGGGAGATAATGGGTTTTAAAATTGCAACTTTCAACACTGCAGGGTCTGCATTGAAATTTAGACAGAATAATTTTCCTTAAAAAATATTTGTTCCCAATAATAAGAAGAAATATGGCAACACCGCAGAACAGTGTTATTCAATATTTCGAGAAAAAAATAATTATCGTGTTCCTAAAGGTAAAAATTTAGTCATAAAAAAATATTTGCATTATAAATATTAATATTTTATATTGTTTATGTTATCTTTATTAACATAAACAATACATAATAAATTAAAATACAAAAAATAAATAAAAAACAAAAAAATACAAAAAAAAAAAATTAAACAATACATAATAAATTAAAAATAAAATAAAATAAATTAAAATAAATACATAATAAATTAACATAATAAATATTATTTTATATTGTTTATGTTATCTTTATTAACATAAGTGTTGGTTTATTCATAACTGATTAGAAACATTGTTCGATTAAAAATTACTTCCAAATAAAAATTTGGGTTGCAGTATTATTTTAAGTATACCGCGCAAACTCACGTCATTGGATACGTGGAACGATGCGGTGTTGCCATATGTTTTCTTATTATAGGGGACAAATATTTATTACGGAAAATTAATCTGTCGAAATTTCAATGCAGACCCTGCAGTGTTAAAAGTTGCAATTTCAAAACCCATTATCTCCCAATGTAAATAGTCGACTGTTCTGAAATTTCGCTCAAACATGCATGATGATGTGAAGATTGTCTGGTTAAAATTTGAACAAAATCTATAGAAATCAAGATTGCGCGCTCGTACTACCTTAAATACCTAGATCAACTTTTCAAAATAACAGTATAATCAAAATTAAAACATACCAAAAATATTCATCTGCCGCACCAAACACCAAGCCATCCGCCATTTGCAAAACTGTTAAGTCTGACAAACTTTACAAAGTTTGTGGGTACCAGAGACACCGAGTGTTGCCAGTTGGAAGTAATGCAATATTTATATAAGATTAGTAAATGTCGTTTACCAAGTCTCCTATAAGGATCAAATGTCCTCTGTCGCCCCTATCCGGAAAAAGTAAATATTTATTTACTCGTATTGTTTTTCACACCTCCTAAAAAATGCCTATCCAAATTTAAGTACCTAAGGCCAGACGCTTACATCACCCAGTATATGCTATTTATCCAAAAATAGTTTACTTCATAATTGTATAAATGAAAAGAGAAAAAAAAACCTTGAGATAGGTAAGTTTGACTCATGTGTAGTGTATGGCATATAATTACACAATATTCCATTATAAAGTATATAATTACACGCTGCAAAAGTGAGTTTATTCACGTGAAAAAAATGGACAAGCATCATAATTGTATTCAAATTTAGCTGATGTCAAGAAACGCCTCCTTTCTTAAGACGGAATGACACCTCATCGCGGTCGGTATGGTAGAACAATTATAGATACCCAAAAATCTCTGAAACGGCTCTTCAGATCCCGTCGAAACGTTGCCAAACGACGTCAAATAGATAGACGAACAGCTGTCTGCCCCTCAAATTTTTTGAATTTGAAAAAAAACGTAGATTGACTTATCATAAGGGAATCTACGTTTCTTTTCTCAAATTCAGAAAACTTGAGAGGCAGACCGCTGTTCGTCTATCTATTTGACGTCGTTTGGCAAAGTTTCGACGGGATCTGAAGAGCCGTTTCAGAGATTTTTGGGTATCTATAATTGGTCTACCATACCGACCGCGATGAGGTGTCATTCCGTCTTAAGGGATCTTCTCACTTTAGGCGCTAAAAAGGCTATTTTCATGAACTTTTTTGATAGGTTTATATTATAGATATTAATATAAAAGTTATTCACACTTAATAAATACACGTTCGAAATACATTTTTTAAATTATTTATTTAAGTCACTATTTATAGACGAAAATGGCAGTTTAAAAAGTCCTAAAAAATTGTAGGTCTGCGCTGTTGATGAAATCTCGGAGATGGATGATTCGAAACAAAAAAATCGAACGGTTTTAGATTCAGTATGTTAATGGTTATAGCGCATATAATACGATTTTTGATATATGCAAAAATAACAAAGTGGCGGACATTTTTCGTAAAAAAACGTGTTTTTTCACTGTTTTTGGCAAAAAAAAGTAAATATCAAAAACCGGTGCGATGGTCTAGTGGTTAGCGTGCTCGCCACTAAACCAGCGGACCGGGAGGTCCCGTGTTCGAATCCCAGTCGCGTACATTTCGTCGTGAAATATTTTCTTTGGCATTTCGCGGCGAAATAAGACTAGTCCCACGACTGGGGGGGGGGGGGGGGGCGAACTCGATGACCGGCTGTATTTGGTTATAGGTTTTCCGCAGTTTCCCTATACCCATGGCAGGAATGTCATGATGAATATAATACAGAGGGGGACGTCGCCTGCGGCCGCAAGAGGGGGAACAGGAAGAAAGATGGCGAAAAAGGAGTAAACAGTAAAGGAAAGAAACGGTCACAATGAGGGGAAGAATAGGTAACGCGAAAAGCGTGTTGTGTTGTACCTAAGGGGGAAAAAAAGTAAAATATCAAAACTTTAAAAAATCCTTGATATGCGCTATAGCTATAGTGAAAAAGAATGTGTGGGTAGAATTTCATAAGGAATCGGTTTAGTAGTTTCGACGATTTTATCAAGGAGCCATCGAAAAACGTTGTTTCGAGAAAAAACGCGTTTAAAGCTTGTTTGGGTTACATAAATACATGAAAAACATGTTTTCATGTATTTAGAAAGTGTATTTATGCCCTTCGTTGGCAGAGAGAATTCGAAAAAAAGTGCCCAAAATGGCAAGACATTTTTTTTATCCTGAAAACTCGTACTCAGGGGTTTTTGAAGGTGCTGATTACGAATCTGAATTCAAAGTTCAGGAATTCACAATGACGAGCAAATACGACGAATAAAAATACAAATAATGCAGATTAATTCGAGCAAAAATTTTCAATTTCGGTCCGCCATTGTAGCACCGCCATTTTGAATTTTAAATTCAAAGTTCAGATTTGTAATAAGCGGCCTCAAAAATCCCGGAGTACTCATTTTCATCTAAATCGAGTAAAGTTTTTTTTATTTTTGTCCGCCATATTGGCGCCGCCGTTTTGGATTTCCAAATTTTGACTTCAAATTCGGATTCAGCGAGCCCGAAAATCCCCGAGTGAAGCTCCGATTTCAAAGCAGAGCGAGTTAAATAGAGAAATAAAGGTTGACGCACTATTGCGTCAATACCACACAGGGCACGGAATTATTTGACGCACTATTGCGTCAATGCCAACTAAGGGGTTAAGTGTAACAACTTTTATATAACTTTTATATAATTTTATATAACATAAACATATGAAAGAAAATTCATGAAAAT
Source organism: Ophion obscuratus (assembly GCA_964007375.1). Taxonomy (NCBI): domain Eukaryota; kingdom Metazoa; phylum Arthropoda; class Insecta; order Hymenoptera; family Ichneumonidae; genus Ophion; species Ophion obscuratus. The sequence goes on from OZ023312.1 coordinate 42,229,685, forward strand.
AGCCTTTTTGGCGTCTAAAGTGAGAAGACCCCTCAACTCCAAACAACGCATGTCGTTGGGAAAGATCTTATTTTTTCGCAATACATTATTCAAACACTGCATTGAAAAAACTTTCATCTTGTTTGAAAAGTAATTAGGGGCCTCCCACTTCTTCATCGCCCCAGGGCTGTTACACCTTTAAATTCTGCCTTGTGAATCGCACAGAAACCCGTCCGAAAAGCCATTTTTTTCGAGAAAAAAGTGACGTCACATTTGTTTAGGTAAAACGGATGAGATAAATTTTCATTTACCTAAAAACTTCTGGTTCTTGCCCTCTCTCGCGTAAAAGAATGTCCGAGGGCAATAGGTAACAATAATAAAAATATTTTCAAAATTCGCCATGGCATAAATATTGTAAACGTCACACTTTATTATACACAACTTTTTATATTCAATCTATCTTGTGACAAATAAACGCTTGAATTGATCGACACAGAATGCCACGAATTAATAGTAATAACGACAGGTATAATAATACAATAATATAGTCTTTGTCTTTGGTATATGGAATGTCTCGTACGGAATAAACTTTTCGGCGAGAATTTGCATGGTTATTCATACGTAAATACGTGATCTGGAATACTCTTGGAAAAATATAAATATACCCTACCCGTATGTGACGAGATATTGAATTGAATTGTTTCACATAATTCAACTCGTACCTCGTGCACGTATAGATTGAGCCTCGAAAAGTAGGACATATATTCGACGCTTATATTCAATTCGGGAGGTGCCTCTCAGGCCGCGTTGCCAGCAATATATTCCCACCAGATGTTTTCCCGAAGTCGAGTTAAAAAGAACGAAGAACGAAGCATCCAAAAAGAAACGAACCAATGGCCGCAAGGCAAAATGTAGCTAATGAAACTCTCCTTTTCTTTTTGTATCGACAGAGAAGAGTGATCGTTTGTCGACAAATCAGCTGATCCGATGACAGTCCTAAGTGCAACTATATCGGAATATCGTACGACTTCGTTTCATTCAAATGTAGCATTTAAAATTGTATCAAGACTCCGCAAGGAGTTATGTTGAGAGATAAGTTTCTTCAATTCGATGTTGCCGCGTTCTTTTTATCTCGGACTGTTTTTTTTTCCTAGCGGAACCATCCGAGAGAAAAACATTGAAAAATTTGTCGATTCTATCGTCAGACGGACTGTTTAGGAAATGCTGAACGTTATTTGTTCGTCGACACGCGACGAGACATGCGAGGGTCGACTTTGAGGTTAAATCGCCTGTTTCACGTCTCTTTTCTTTGGCTTATGCGTTGAAAACTATCCGTTCTCTCTTTCATTGTCCATTTCGCGGAGCGTTAAAAACGTTCGTATCAGATTTTACGATCAGGAATTATTCCGTGACGATGGATCATTGAAGATCAACGAGTTCAGTGGGTATCAAGGGGGAGACTTGTTTCGTGTCGAGTAAAAGACTGTCTGTGTCTTTCGATTTCTCGTCGGTGTAATAATCGTCGTTTTCGTCGTTGTCGTCCTCCTCGGCCAACGGGAGGCCCGGTCTCTTGTACTGAAAAGCCGTCTGGGAGAGATCGACCTCGACCGGGAAAAGTGTATTCTGCGCCAAGAGGTCTCGGCTGTCGGCGTAATATTTAGCCAAGCCGGAAGCGAATTTTTGCAATTGCCAAACAACGTCCTGCACGTGCTTGTTGTCGAGTAATTCGAGCTTCACGAGCACGTCCGAGCGCAATTTGGCGAACTTTGCCCTGGCCTCCTGTCGGCAGCGTAGAACGAGACGGTACTCGTAATTTCCCGTCTCGACGCGGTAAAGAGGCTCTTGGAGCGTCGCGTAGCTCTGCTCCTCGTCGTCGAGCTCCTTCACCTTTAGACAATACGACAAATATTCGAACTTCGCATCCGCGTATTTGCTTATCGTCAGACGCGTGTCCGGTATTGCTTTGTGAAGATACGTTCCGAGGTCGCTCAGTATCGGCTTCAGTGCTTTCAGCATCGTCACGCCGTACTTCTCCATCTGCCTGTGCTGCTCGCCGAATTGACGAAATGCCTCGCTCGCTCGGGGCTGCGGTTCGCGAACTCCTATAGACGCGAATGCATCTCCGAACACTGCAAAATCAACATTTTACGATACAAATTATTGCTTAAGTGGTTAGGCCAGAGTAACGAGTATAAAATCATGTGCGTATTCAACAATTTTTTTTTTTTTTGAGAAGCCGCCATTTTGTCAAAAATTATTATTTTGCTTATTCCTTCGATCAACAAGATAATCCATTATATCAACGAAATATTTTTGGTTTTTTCATTTTAGATGATCCAGTCCAGAGATATCGTGCTCACCGCACGACGCCTTTTTTTAGAGGTACTTCCGGAGATCAGCTATAGCAGCTTTCAAAACAATTATTTTTACAAATAAAAAATGTTAAAATACAGTCGAAAGTTACCATAATATGTGTACAAATTTTTACGTTAATAGATTGAAAGGTCTTCTTAAGGGAAATTCTTGAAAAATCGATCTTTTTGGGCCTCCTGACTGTATATAACTCCTCAAATTTTTTATTTGTACACAAGTTGCAGGAACTGCACCGTCAAAGTAACGAAAATTCTTTTTTATATTTTTATTTCCTTATTCTTATTATTATAGCAAACATTTGTTGTGCAGATTTGAATTGCAGGTCTCAAAAGAAGTATTTTCAAAAATGCTTGAGTGATTTTCGTAGCGAAATTCTGCTAAAAAAATGTTGAGAAAGTAGGAGAGAAAAAACATTTTCAATGCACTCCAACGATACAAACTTCAATCTCATTGGTTAGGGTAAGGGGCTGATTGTGCTCGTCAGCAACGTTCTCACGTGTACGGAACGTACGTTCGGACGTAGTACGTAAGCATACGTATTCACAAACTTTCTAAGTGTTGGCGCACGCCCCGGGCAAGCCCTGCCAAGAGTTTGCTGCCACACACAAAAAGACCGCTCTAAAAGTTGTCAATGAATTGACTATGTCATTTTTAAACTTTTAAATAGTAAGATATTCTACGTATGTAGTTTAAACGTAGGTAAATCCGTAACTTTTTCAAAACTAATGCTCATTTGAAAGCCTGAACGTATATTTGCTTATGAACGGGAATGCCCTGCATGTTCTACCTTGAAGTTGATTTTTTCCACCCAACGAATCGAAAAATATTTCGATAAGAATACTGGAGTGGTGCACACCGGTGTCTGATCCCCCCATCGGTAAAAAAAAACGTATGTGAAATCGTGAAACGTATGTTTAATCGAATAAAGTCGTCGACAGACAAAAAGCCGTCTAAACAAATGAATGCTGAATATTTCTATGATTCAATTTTGTTTAAAAACGAACGCCATAATTATGGCGCGCATTCCGAAATTCCAGAAAGAAATTACGAAACAAATTCTCCGATATTTCGATTCCAGATATGAGACGAGTAAATATCGTTATTCCGATATTCATCAATTCCACACATTGAGTGGTATTTTGATTATATCCCTTTCTGAACGCGCCCAATCTAAGGCTGGCTTTCCACTAGAGATGGGGGCTAAGGATATGTATGAAACCAATCAATAGGATCGCTTTACTTTCATTGCTTAGCATACGAAAAAGAAAATAAAGCGATCCTATTGGTGGTCTTCACACACATCCTTAGCTCACATCACTGGTGGTTCCTATTAATCAAACGGTCCCTATAGAAAAAAAAATAATTATTATTGTACAGATAAGTTGTCGATTTAAGGGAGACTTTATCCTTTAAATTGCAGCGGGAGATGTTAGCGGCTCAACATGAGCAGCTAGACGAAGAGGAGGGATGCCTCTATGGACCAGGCATTGCCGATTAGCGGTAATTATAAACACATTTGTGTAAACACATTACAAAACTTTAAACGCGTTTTTCTCGAAAACACGTTTTTAAAAATGGCTGACATTCTCCTGACCGCTGTAATTAACATATCGACCTGAAATTTGGAGAGCATACTCAGAAAATATGTTTTCACGGAATGACGGATCGTTTTTCCGATAGATACATTTTTGCATTTATTATTTATCTTTTTATGCGAAAAAAAACGCGAAAATTCGATTTTTTTTAAATTGCCGCCATTTTCCGAAATTTGTATTAAACGAAAAACCCATCCGTCATTCCATGACCAAAGGGTCACAGATTGATAATATGCTTTGAATTTGTGTTTCAGATCAACAAAGAGGGGGCAGTGATGTCAGCCGTTTACCTCCCGCGATTTGAGGACCTGTTTTCGCGGAGCTGCAACGGCCGTCATTTAGGTTTTTTTTTTCAAAAAAAATGTTTTAACGTTCTGTATATCATGAATAAAAACAAGAAAAAAGCGCACTCAAAAAGCTTACTCGTTTCCTTTAAAAAAAAAAAAAATGTAAACACCTGAAATATGGCAATCCAGGGACAAAGTCTCCCTTAATCCCAGTTTATTGCCAAATATTAATTATCTGATGTTGTTTATTCTGCTAAGTTTATCTCATTTCGAAATACAAATTTGAAGAGTAAAGCATGTATGGATTTATGATAACCGTATGTTTTTGATTCGTATTTCAAGTTTCGTTTTAGTGTTTTGGTTTACTCTTTAAAACGTCCTATTAGAATATAATAGGAGAACTATGATAAAGCATGTTTAATGATAAATGATAAAATTACCGATTTAATAAATCTTGTTTGATTTGTAATATAGACATTCTTTCTGTTCCTAAAAACCAAGACAGTTATGTAGTTGCCAGTATCCGAACTGAGTTCCGGAATTGAAAACCTTTCGATATTGCATACTCTAGCCATGATAAATAGAACCAAACAACCGTTTCCGTTATTAAAACAAATTGATTTTTCATGTGTTTCAATTGTCTAATTGTGTCGTAGTTCCAGCGAAAACCGCCAAGAAAAGTTGCTTTCAACGTATACGATCGTCGCCTCTTAGAGAACGATCGCTCGTTATTTAAACTCCTACGATTTAAAGACAAAATAATATTCGGAGGGCGTTATACCTTTGTATATTTGAGTCAAATCGAAGAACGCGTGCAGCATCGACTTCGCGTGAGCCACGAGACCTCTGTATACATTTTCGGTACGTTGGAGGGCCATTAGACGTTGCACGAGCGCGTCGTTGCAAAGAATCGCCCTTGACAGTCCAAGTGCATCAGCGGTTGCACTCCCCATTCCCTCAACCAATCGATGCTTTACCTACGAGACAAGAAACTATTCTTCATTCCATGATCCACGCTTGAATATTTTTTTCAACTTGATTGCATAAATTAGGCGAAAAAGAAAAAACTAAAATTGAATTTTGAAAATGGTACTTGCCTTTTTCAGTGCGATATCCAAAGTTTTGCCCTGGCGTGGATCCGCGTGGAGTTTGTTGTAATTGATGCTCACTTGCGACTCGCAGGCCTGTATCATTTTTGCAACTTCGACTTTCGTTTTTCCACGAACCGACGCTCCATTAACGGCGACCAATTCGTCGCCCGATTGCAGAGTAGCCTCAATGGCAGCCGGCGTGTTGTCGAATACTTGGACGATGTAGAGACAAGGACAATAGGGCGCACCTCCACCGATACTTATCCCGATCAAATTGCTGCTGTCCTTTTTTATCACCACGTTGCCGGACGTGATGGTCATCCCCCTGATGCGGATAAAAAGTGTTATCTATTTTTCATCTTTCACACTCCACTTTTAATTATAATCCCCATTGTCCCCTCAGACTGGACGAAATTGAGAACGCTACTTGATCCTGGGCATTCTTGAGACCCAAAGGGAACCATAACTTGTGCATGGATTGGGGGAGCTAGAATTACAACTTGCCTAATCTTACGTCTATAACGATATTAAGGGGCCAGTCCACTTTGAAAATTTCAAAAAATCGAAAGCAAGCAAGACTTGAAGAAATCGACGATGATGAGCAATCAGAAGGGATTTTGTACGGTGTAGGAATTGCCGATTGAGTTTAGGTAAGAGTTTTTCATAGTATAAACTTCAAACGCGTTTTTCTCGAAAGAACATTTTCAAAATCTAGCTCCATCGTGTCTCTAAAACAAATAAACCGATTCTCTTGAAATTTGAACCACATATTGTAAACATGATTCGTAACAAGACGGCCCTCGATGGTTTTAAAATTTTGATTTTTACTCTTTTTTTGCGTAAAACTGCGAAAAAACGCGTTTTTTTACTTTTTTCGTTTTTCACCTGCCATTTTTTTTATTTTTTGATAAAACTTCATATCCGAGGGTCATTTTGTAACTGGTGTCATACTGAATCTAATGGACTTTGTTTTTTTTTTGTTTCCGACAAGCCGTTACCGAGTTGTGATGGAGCTACCTAGCCTACCTATTTTTGAGGCGTTACGTTAAACTATAGTTTTTTTTACTTCAAAATGAATTGAATTTTTTTTTAATGTATTTCAAGACTTTATTTATCAAGCCCAACAACTTTTATATTCATGTCTTTTGTAACACCAATAGATGCCTGCTCTGAACCACCTTTCTCTCTCTCTCTCTCTCTCTTTTTTCTCTCTCTTTTACCTCTGAACAAAATTATTTAATGTTATTACGTAACAGTTCATAGTTGTACACATTGTCAAATAAAAAATAAAATAAAATCTGTTATAAAATCCTCAAAAAAAAAAAAAATCGCGAAAATAGCCTTCTTTTCGTGGCTCCAAAATGGACTGGCCCCTAATTTGGGCTTGTGGGAGAGAGCTCCCAATTACTAACTTAAAGAAGTTCATCAGGGTCAATGTTAATTCGCGAAGACGTCAATTCGCATACAACAATGTTTACATCTATTACGTGAAATTAATAGCATACAGTAGATAAATATTATACATCCACGATAGTGCAACAACAAAACAATGTAAAGCAATACTCTAGCAAAACATTTCCATACGAATTCGCGACTTCTTTCTACTTCTAATTTTGTTTCCATTGAATATAGATATATTGATTGTGGAAGGAAACGTACATGAAGGAGCTCGAATCACCCACCGTAGTCTTTACTGGTTAATCGTGCTCGTTGTTGATATGTTAATGGATTTTTTCAAATACCTTGAGGGGGCAGATCTCTAAGCGAGAAAACAAATTTGCCCATTGTCATGACTTTTTTTCGAACAGGAAAGATTTTTTCACCACTTTTGCGAATTAGGGTATGTTTTATTACTACTTTTGGCTGTCATATGGTATTCTTTTTGGATAAAGTTTCGCATAGTCCATACCGCTGATTAATTTGGAATTCCGTGTACCCATGTATTTTGACTCACTGATCACGAACATAATAGTGAGAATTCCCCTAAATTTGATTTTCGATGTCAAAACTCACAAAAACTGATTAAAAAAAAGTTTTTCCATATTATTTTAATAAATGTTCATTTTAGAGAAAAATGTTTCCTACAAAAGTTGTAGTCTATAAAAAGATCAATCTTGTATGTTGTATACAGGTTTTGTCTAAAACCATTCTGTTTCGAGAAAAATGGGATAATGTTCCAATAAGTACATTTAACTAAACTCCATTAGTTTTGATATTATCTACTAACGCATTTTACCGCAGGTAGGTCGGAGTTTAGTCTTTGAAGTGCAGTTTGGTCTTTAAACCCAAACAAACCCAAACAAAAAAGCGAAATATAAAATACAATAAAAAGCCTAAACTAAAATCTCACATGCACTATAATCGCTTGTAGTATAGAAACAAAATAAACAGTGAAGTGATACATCTTCTGAATAATTGATTATAATCATTTGTAACAAATTCCAATTAGACGATACATGTTATTATGTATTACTGTATTATAGCGTCACTCGTCACAGAGTACAGCTACGATTGGTCTGCAGTTTGACTAACGAGAACAACTGTGGGACGCATTACGAAGCGCAGAAAACAGCTGCCATTTCAGTTTTACGCATAAAATGACCTATAATTTTATTTAGAGACAAGAGATTTGAAAAATTATTTTATGAGAACAACGATGATAATTCTTGGGTTAGAAGTGTGAAGTAAATTTGAAAAATCTGTTTCTAAAGAAAAAAGGATTAATTGTTTTGAAAATTTTACAAAGCATCAAATTTATGAGTGAGAAGATTTTTTTTTAATTTGCGCAAATTGGCAATTTCGAAGTTCTTGAGCGACCACTAAAAATTCATTGGCCGGCTAAAGCTCTCGTGAGGTTCATTTAAGGGCATGTACAAGGTCAACATAACCTGAGAATTTTCCAACCCAATATTCTCATAGATGGTAACATCTTTTTAAGAAATACAAAGTATCAGGCTCTGGAGAATTCCCGGACGCAGAACTTGATGATTTCCTTTTGCCTTATATATTATTCATCTCTGAGAAATCTCTGTTCTAAAATTTCAGCTATCTCTCTCGCACTCATGTCACGTGGTAGGTCTTCTACTTCGCCTTAAGAATGATACAGCATAAAATTCATGGGTGAGAAGTGGACGAAAAATAAAATCGATTTTTTAATGATAATTTGAATTTTTGGGAGGCTTGAGGGACCTCTAAATACTTTTCAACCGCTCGCATCTTTCGCGACATTTTTTTTTCCTTTGACAAAGATAATTGGATAGCGAGAAAACGGAAAAAAAATAGAGCTCAAATGTGTATCACCCTAATATATACAGGTCAACGTCTCCTACTCTGTAGACCTAATGGATATCTCCTAAATGCCTCTAGGACTTTCGAGGCTCAAAGCCATCTACCAAAACTCACATTTGCCGAATAGTTTGCTGCGGTGCAGCGACCGCTTGTGCCTGCACCACCAGACTTACGTCAGGTCTGCGTCCCGCGGGTATACAAAACGACGGCGATAAAAATGAGTGTAGCGAATAAAACAACCAGAGGAAAACAGAGGCGAAAACATAGAGAAAATTAACGGAAGAAAGATTGTGCGTACATGCGATCTTCCATCATGGCTAACTGATGTAGTTCCACGCTGGCCGAAGGTGAGACAATGGTCGCACGAGAAATCGGGTCTTCGCTATTGCCTAATAAATTCATAGACAATTCGTTGTCGGACGGTGGAACTTTGTTATCCGTCGGACTGTCGGAACACGGGACGATAGTGAAGCATGCACGTAACAACAATAAAAATGAAGCACATCGAAACTGCAAGAAACACAAGACACGTCAAAATTTTACAAGTTGTAAAGTTTCACGAAAAACAAACATTTTGTCCTCCTCGAAGAAGAAGTCGTCCTCGAAATCCATATTGTAGGCGGAGTATTTTTCGCGTGTTTTCTGCAACACGTTTCGAAAGAAGAAAATTGACGTTGCCAATGATAGGTTAGGTTCACCCGTTACGAAATATTATTCATTTTGCGTATGAATAACACTGTGATTCCGTACCGAAGGATCTTTTATGGAGGCGTTAAACAATGGCTGTTATTTATATCGACATTAATTGATGAGAAGGACCAGCATTAAACAGCGTCGCATTTGTTTGTCGCGTAGCGAAATTTGACAGCCGATGTCATTTGGATTTTCGACGAGAAAATTTGTTGACGGTGCAAACCAGGCAACAAAATTTGGAATAGAACTGCCACTCGAAGCCGTAATGCCACACGATTCCGCCGGTAAAGAAGTTCGGGAAAAGTTTTTCGATCTTTTTTCAAAAACGTATGTACCGTGTGATTTTAAGTTTTCACAGTCGACGGCGAATTGCTACAGAAAGGAATTAGGCCTCATTAAGATTTAGGTATGCGAAACAAGTTGGAAAATGATAATTCAATTGACGTAATGGCTGATTCGAGCCCATGAATCACACGCTCCCACCACTTCGAAATTTCAAACCCTCATTTCGACCAAACGATAGTTTCAATTTAGATTAAATTAATTGTGTACACGCGATATTGTTGCAGCAAAAGCCTGACGGTTGACATTTTTCCAATTTTTGAAAAATACTTCATAGATTGTAGTTATTATAGGATGAATTGTGAATGACTAACTGATAAACTGAATTCGTGCATATTTCATGAACGTTAGGCTCTGGACATAGAAAAAACACATTTCGAGCGTTGTTTCAACTGATTTTTTGGAAAAAATGACGAAGAAATTGGAGTTTAGTTTAGAATTGTAACAACGAAGCTCAAAATATTATCGACAATACTGAAAATCTAGTGTATCAGTTCTCCCACTGACGGCGACGCCGCAGGTGAACGTGCACACATGCACACGACAAAAGTCTTGGCGCCTCGTTGCCTAAGGCAGAAGCCCTAATAGTATAGTAAATAGTAAACATTGTCAAAATACATGGATAACAATCAACAAAATGTAAAAAACATTACAAATGTAAAAACAAATGTAAAAAACACAAGCCACCTAAAGAGTCTTTTTTTTTAAGTGGGTGTGATGATCTCTGTGATGATCTCTGAAAATGACTCTCTTTAGGCCGCAAAGGCGCGTTTGTAGTCACTTCACAAGATTTCTTTCCTCACTTTGTATCTGCATAAATAATAAATCGAGCAATATTAAAAGTTATTTCTGTTATATACAATGTATAAATATAATTTCAGCCGTCCCTTGTAAAAAGTATGCACCGAAAAAAGGGAATAACTCCTCAAAACATGCAAGTGACTCTCATAACCTTCAAAAATATAAATCCAGAGCTGCCAGAGCTAAATAAAGAGCGGAAAACAAATTATTCACTGAAATAGCATCTTTAAATCTACCATGGGGGTAAATCCGATAGTCAATTCGCAGGAAATCAAGAACGAAGTAATTGTTTACGTTTGAGGCTATACTTTTTTAAATTGTGACAAAATGTGCGTGTACGTTCGACTCATCGGCCACACTATGCGGTTCTACCGGGTCGTTTTCGACGGACCTATATTGTAATTCTAGTCTTATTGCTAAACTATGCATACACTGTAGCCGCCATACTCAAATTGTGCTCCCAAGGCCTATGCTAGGGCTCCGCCGAAGAGAAAATAACTCATACCTCCCAACAAATGGCAATAAATTCTGACGGTAGGCAGAATACAGCCTAAGTTCGTAGGTTTTTATATCGTCCAAAGATGCACCTAAGAGAGCTCGTAAAGATAATTCAGATTGCACGTTCCAAACGGCCATCCATCAAGTTCGTTTCCGGCTCCGTTATTTCCGGTTGATTCTCGTCGTTTAATCGTAACACCGTGCTCAGTCGAGAAAGCGATTCGTCGGACAACTTTCGTGTTTCGTTGCGCGACCACCGATGGCGTTACGGGAACGGGGCGAGCGTCGCCTTCGCTTTCCGGCGAATGTTCCCATCTGTGTTTCCACATTTGAATACACTTTCACGGACCCTCCTCCGTTCCGTTCCACGTTGTCGATTTGACGACTACTGCCGCACCGTCCTTCCACGTAGCAAGTTAGGATGTAACGCCAGTTTGCCAACGGTATGCCCAGTCGGAGGCAGTTCTCGTTGTATTATAGTTTGTCGCGGCAGTGATCGCGCGCTTAGCTCGTTTCAAGCTCACGTTCTCATTTTCTATCTCTCTCGTACTACCTCATCGCGATCGATTTCACACACAAATCGTAGTTTATTTAGTTAATTAAAATGAAGTATTTCGGTTTATTTGTTCTTCTGGTTGTGCCGGCTCTTCTCTCGATCCTCGATCACGGTAAAATAACGCCATCATAGTATAAGTATATAGACGATTTAACCGTAAAAATATGTCACGCATATAGACCAGCGAGACCGCTGGTTAGCGCGTGCTCGTTAATGTAAAAGACTTTCATTAATAAAATTTCGCAAGAACGATCTTCATTTTCGCACTACGCGTTTTCGCTATGTTTTGGTTCGTTCAGTGATTGCTTTTGCTGGTCCGTAGACCCGATCCACAAAAACAAACACCGCTTTCATTCGAACCGCTTATAACCGCTGGAAATCATTTTTCGATTCGTTGAAACAAAAAAAAAATGAAACATAGTCGCGTGTGCGAAAACAAAAGATATTCGTGCATTTTTTGCGGTAAGAATGTAACCAATCGTTTGCGGCGTTGCAGGAGTTGCGTTCGCACAGGACGACGACAACGACGATATAGTCGACGTCGACGGAGAAGAAGCCAGTGTACTGTCCGAGGATGATCTTGAGACGGAAACGGTCACCGCGTCGGCTGACGCCGATACTACTATCCTCTTCACCAAGCCAGTCTTTCAGTCCCTGTCTACTCTCGGTAAATATCGTCACGCTTGTTAGGCCGATACAGTAAAAAAGTAACGTTGAATATTTGGGGTTGTGATCGAACATTTTCGCTGAGAATGTTTTTGAATATTCGCCTATGACCAGGTGTTATCTCTTTGCTGTGTGTAGGAATTATATTTTCTATGAGTACCAGCACATATTCGTTGTCGCAATTTTTGGCAATTACCTACTCAATATGTTCCGACACTTTTTCAATTATTTGTCAAAGATAAAAATGCATGTTTATGGTGTGAATGAGGGCTACTTCTTTTAAATTTATCAAGAGATAAACTGAAATATCATTTTCCAATTTGTTAGTACAATTTTGTGTCTTAATTGAATCAGTGATTTTTATCAGGACTTTGATGTTTGCACCGCTGGAATGCAGTGGTAGTGAGATCTTTTTATTTGCAAAAAAGTTTTTTCGGCTGTTTTAGACGATGAATATTACTTACACGTTTTTACGTATTATTAGAGGTCTATGTAATTAGGACTGTAATTTGCAAAAAGACCCTTTAGGTAATGAAAATATTATCGCCGAAAAAAATTGAAAAGAAAAGTAATTGTTGCATTCAGACGATGCAAACTTCACTCCATCTTGTTTTCAAAAACATGAATATGTTTTCAAAATCACAAAATCATGGAGTTGCAAGCAATTCCACACGGATTGTGAACATTTAGTCATTTGGTTCATTAGTTTTCAAGTAAATTTCAGAAAACTCTCCATAAATTACTCTGCCGGCAGCATTGGCTTTCATTTCGACGTAGAGACTTAGGCTACTGTGGTGACCCGAAAAACAGGGTTATTTGGAAAAAATAATTTTCAAACATTAACAAAGTACTGTGCCAAATTTCATAAAATAATATTAATAACTAAAGAAGTTATGAACAATCTCGCTAAGGACCTTTGATCGTGTGGGACTCAACTGTGTACTTGATTTTGGCAAACTGGTTGATCTGAAATAAAAAAAAAAATAGATAATATTGGCTACGACATAATTGAGCTTTTTTTTGTTATCGTGTTTCAACCATGATACATTTTTTAATTTTCCGATTTTTCATGGAAAAAAGACGAATAAAAAAAAATTCACAGAAAAATTACTAATGAAAAAAAAGGTAAAAACAAAAACGTCGGTCAAGACTAAACTACTATTACACTGAATAAGTGTACCAAATTTCAGGCCAATACGTTGAGAAATCGTGTACATGGATTTAACCCTTAACAGTCATCGGGGGTTGAATCAACCCCGCCGTTCATCGACCCACGATACCTTCCAGAAATTTTGAGATTTTCGACATTTTTTTTATATTAAAAATTACACGACTTGAAAATAATCGATATGGTCTTACACACAAGAGTTGAAAATGCATTGTAGCATTTTTTTTTTCAATTTTTCAATTATTTATCACTCTCCAAAGTGAGTGGGGTTGATTACACCCCCAATGACGTCGCAATCTGGAGGTGTGACTGACAAGGGTTAAAAAACATAGTTTCGAGAAAAATGCGTTTCCAGCAGTTCTATCGTTATAATCATAAGTTCACCTTCAATCTGCGATTCGTGGACCATAGGTTGGACCTTCCTCTTCACTTTGAGTTGCCTCGAGCGACGAACGAATTTTCGTAATTTTCGCAATAGTCTAACCCCTTAATAGAAATAAAAATAAGCGTAAATAAAATAGAAATAAAAATAAAACGAATATAGGAGGCGCGTTTCAATTTTTTAATTTTCATCTCAAAGATAAAAATGACGTAATTACCAATCGATCCTGATTTTGCAGAACTGCCAGCCGGCAATTGGGTCGAATTCCTAGTCGGTTTCACCAACAAAGGAAAGACAGACTTCATTCTAGAAACATTGGAGGCATCTTTCCGTTTCCCCATGGACTTTAACTTCCACATTCAAAACTTCACGAATCTAGCCATCAACAAGGTCGTAAAGCCGAATCACGAAGCTACTCTTGTTTACTCGTTCGTACCGTCCGAGACATTCGCCGGACGTCCCTTCGGGCTCAACGTAAATCTCAATTACCGAGATGCCGTAAGTTCACGAATATCCTAGATTCACCCAATCTTGCTGTTTTTTTCTACCGCCAGCGAGTTATTTACGAAAGAATTTTCATTATTAGAACGGACTCACGTTCAGCGAGGCGCTTTACAACGAAACGGTGCAGGTTGTCGAATTGGACGAGGGTCTTGACGGCGAGACCGTATTTTTGTACGTTTTTCTCGCCGCGTGTGTCATATTGACACTGGTAGGTGGTCAACAACTCTTGTCCACCCTTGGACGCAAATCCCGATCTTCCTCGTCGAGGAAAGCACCCGTCGAAATGGGCACCTCGAATCCCAACAACGTTGATTTCGACTGGTTGCCAAAAGACACGCTCAACAGACTCAGTGAGTACGAAAAAAGCGCGCGATATTTCTTGCTCGTTAGCATCGGTCGGTAAAGACAGTCATATTAATTTTTTGCCTCACGATTAACCGATTTATTTCTCGCTTATAATTACAGACAAATCTCCAAGAACGCCGAAACAGAGTCCCAGACAGAGGAAAGCCAAGAGAACAGCAGGCTCCGATGACTGAAGTGTGTTTATGCGTTTATTTATAGGACTTATTTAAAAAAAAGAATGAAGCGAATGTGAGTGACAGAGGTATCAATCGTGGAGAGAACGTACGTTACGGAATAACCTTTTTTTTAATTACGATTACGAAATACTCTAAGGTCTCAAGAACGTTTGTATCTGTAAAGAAATGCATTGAAATTAAATGTTTTTGACAACAATTTTTTCGATTTTTTGGTTCGACTGCAGCATGTTTGCCTGGAATTTGATATTGATCGTGCTGCTGATATTCTACTGTGCTTTGACTCTGAAGCGGCTATTGTTTCACGCGGGTTCGAGCAATTATGGTCCACGTCAAGGGCGGATCCAGATTTTTCGCGGGAGGGAGGGGGGTGGGGGGTGATTATTCTGGGACTCCTTGGCTTTTTTGTATAGTCGATTTGGACCGTTTGGGGGGGGGGGGGGGACTGAATTCACCGCTGGTCCACGTCACCATCTTCAATCTGTTGGCATTGCAACCCTTTGAAGCATACTTTTTTTTACGTGCACATTTTTTTTGCACTTTAGTTATTGAAGAAAGCCGCTACGTGAAAAATAAAAAATTTAATAGTTATGTTTTAGTAGCTATTGAAGTCCTAGGAACCTTGAAACGCATTTACAACCGCCATATTTAATTAAAAAACACTTTTGAATCGTCAAAATCTAAATTGAATTAGGTGTAACGCCAAATTCAAAGCTTTGTTACCAGCTTTCGGAAAAAATGAAGGGCGGAAATAGATGAGGGCTGGCGAACGAAACCGGACTTGTCCACACTACATTAATTTTTTTTAATTTCCTATTTTTACTTTGCCTAAAAATTGCCTTTTCGCTTAAACAGGCAGTTTTTAACCAATTTGAGGTGTTTAGGGCCGAATATGATTGAAAATATTTTAGAAGCTAAAAAAGGTGTGCTTAAAAAACACGAAGAATTAAACAAAATTAACATAGTGTGGACAAGTCCGGTTTTGTTCACTTCTCATTGTCAAATATGCTGGTATGACCTCTTCCTTGAAATGTATCGCATTCTAACTTGCGTTCACGAAAATTAAATTGTGTGCACACATGACCGGAAGAATAAAAAGGGGTACGGCTCTGAACCACCCCTCTGGTCGAGCTAAAATTTTGCACAAACCTTCCTTTTTATATTTTAAGACAACCCTTTAGGGGCTATACCAGTGTGAACGCTGGAAATTTGGGTGATTTTCATGACATGATTCCGGCCGATTGAATAGCTGAAACCGAAAAAGAAAAAAGTGTTAAACTGGAAGGTATTTCCTGTACAATGACGTAGGATTTTCGAAAAATATCAAAATCTAACCAAATTGCGTAGTTATGAACAAAAGTCTGTTTTCTTGCCTATAAAATGGTCGTTTTTTTCAATGCCAAATCGTCAATTTTCATCCAATCAAAAATATCCTACGTCATTGTAAAGTAAATATACTCTTGAATATATTTACTTTACAATGACGTAGGATATTTTTGATTCAATTCAAATTTATTTTGACTCAGTTCAAATTTCAAGTCAATCGGATAATTGCTTTTTGAGTTACAATGTCAGCATGTTTGACAAATCTCATTTCGAGAAAAACGCGTTTAAAGATTTAACTATCGATTTTTGCAAGATAAAATGATAATGATATTCTTGAAAGTATAAACTGTCGAAAAAGGCCAAAGAAAATCGATTTTTTTTAGTGTCACACTGGTATCTCCCCTTAAAGGGATTTTTGGCGACGCGCAATAGTTTTTGAGTTTGGGTTTATTTGGGTATTTTGTTCGGACCCAAGAGAGCGCGATAACATATATAGGTATGAACGGAGACGTAGCAGATATATATATATATAGTCAGCACGCGTTAAAAAAACTAAAAAATTCAATATCTCGAAAACGATTGCGAGTCGCTAAGAATTCCCTTAGGGGTTGTCTTGAAATATTAAAAGGAAGGTTTGTGCAAAGTTTCAGCTCGATCGGCGGCAGAGGGGGTTCGGAATCTTAACCTTAAAAAAAAAAAAATTAAATATCTCGAAAACTATCGCGAGTCGCGAAAAATCCCTTAAGGGGTTGTCTTGCAATATTAAAGGGAAGGTTTATGCAAAATTTCAGCTCGATCGGAGGGGTGGTTCGGAACATCATCCATGAAAAGGGATCGCGAAAATTGGAAACTGCACATTGCTTACGTATCAGCTGATGACGTTTACAGTTTTGTTTTAAATTCTCAATCGTCTCGCAATAATCCGGTATATGTCTGAAAAAATCAACCGATTAATTGAAATTTGGAGAGGCTATAGGGGTAAATAAATTTTAGAGGCATTCGACATTTTTATGAATGTATCAATTATATTTTTCAAATCCAATGATATTTTTCCGTCAGCCCGGTATCCCAAAATGTGGTACAAATAATTTACGTAGTTTAAGAAAAACCGAAATTCAAGAAAATCTGAACTGCATCACTTGTTTTTGGGACATTTAGTCCGAACCCCCCTTCAGTGATAATCCAGGTGGGAAATATTTTATCCCGACATCTCGAAATTCAGTAAATTATAACTTCCACGAATTAAAACAAAATTCGAATCTGCATAATTTCTGAACCCCGTTTTATATGGATACACGTCGAAATCCAACTTGGTGGTCCGCGTGTAAAAAAATCCATATTGATATCTCGAAATTTGAGTATTTTCACAAAAATTCATTTCACCTTCGGAATGAAAAATTGGTGTATCAAGCTATCCGACAATTTTCATTTTGAAAAAGAATAAATAAAGAACATTCGAATTATCCTTTGGAAGAAAGAAAGCGAGAAAGGGTGGAAGAAACACAATAGCGTTTAAAACATCAAGATTTTTTGGTGGGGAGAAACGCGTAGGCAGTTTCGGCAAAGGGAGTGGGGGAAGTCTTTGTTGGAGAAGGTAGAGTTGAGCGTCACGTTTCAGCTGCGATCCGTGGCGAATGTAACGATGTCGTTATTCCATAGTTTCTCAAGTTTATAGTGAAAAAGAAATAATATAAAAATAAACAAAACATGGATACGAAACTAAACTATTTGTGCCTTGTGTTAATATTAATGAGAAGTTGCTGTGCGACACAACGAACGGTACGTCGATCGACTTTTCACGATCCGTAGTGTATCAATATTCCGCTTCCTTTGTATACAAGTGAATCCGCGGCCTTATTCGTCGTAAAACAGTCATTTGTTTCGAGCCCAGGTGCGTGTTTTGCTCGCAAACGATAGAGAAAACACGATTTTATTTCGCGATCTCTACAAAATTGGAAAAATTTCCATCTCTTTACGACGCCCCTGCAATTTGACACTTGCGTCAAAATCCAGATGGGACGTGATAATTATGTTCCATCGGTTATTTTGCCAACTGCTATATCGGGGAGGGGAAAATCGATCGCATAATTTCCAAGAGCACGTTGGCGTTCTTCAACGATCCATTTACAAATTTTTCTTCGTGTAAAATCTTCTGTTGACTTTTTTCGCCTCTGTAGGGCAGAAACGTGATCTACTCTTTGTTTCCATGACAACCACGGACGTTTCGCATGCTCCGGAGTTTACTTCTTCACACTTTGATAACGGATTTACAGAGGCGTACATGCGGACAGTAGGCCACGAGGCGAAAGTCCAATTGCGCGCATTAACTTCAATAATTTCAATATGAAAAAACGCTATCATTTAAATGCGATTGAGTCGAGATATCGGCTTCCGTGTGGGGGGAAAAATTGTCAACATAACCTCAAAAACATCCGTCGTCGGCCTCCACGAGTCTCCTTAGTGTAAAATGCTTTTTATAAACAATAATAGGTTTTGTGGATAGACGAATTTCTTCGTTAATCGACAAGCAATAAAATGCGTTATGTTAACGGGTTACACCTAGCCCGTGGCCGCAAGAAGGGGAATTTTTGTGAATTTTTTCCAGGAAAATATACGCAGGATTTGAACTTTTTTAACAAATCCGAAATAAAAAAATTAAATGCATTTAGTTTTTGCATGAAATTAGCTAGTGCAGTCTTTCCCAACCTTTTTTTTTAACGTCGTACCCCTAGAATGCCCTCCCGCGATTTGGTTAGTCAGTTTTGTATAGTCATGTTGCCCACGGACCTCTTGGGACATGCTCGCGATGCCCCAGGGGTCCGCTGACCCCAGGTTGGGAAACCTTGAGGGAGTGCTTGGGCAAAGTATTCAATAAAGTATTAATTTTTTTTAAATGTTCATGGTCCGAAGTAAAAGAATCAATTAACGGTTAATAAAATCCTCTATTTCAGTTGATAAGAAAAAAAGTTTTTATCGAAAAAACAATTCCTTCATTCGAGCACTGCTTTTCAGTATGTAAAAACAGCTTGTGAAATTCGAGGCTGATTGGGGCAGTGATTTTTGAGATATCATGGTAACCGATTTTGAAAAAGTAATTTTGGAAAAAAACGCCCTTGAAGTTCACCGGTTACATATAAGCACCCGGATCTCCCGAAATTTTAATCAGATCGACTTGAAATTCTTCGAAAATATTTTTCAAATGTTATATTTCAAGAATCCGTTGAATACCAAAAATCATTATTTTCAAAAATTTCACCTAGGTGTTAACTTAAAGTCGACTTTTGAAAACTGACATTAATAAATATGATTCAAACGAAAAAACGGCATCGCCAAGCAAAAAACATTGTATTTTTTCTAATTAAACGGAAAAAAAATTAAACCATGTTTCACAGACGACAAAATTGACTTTTAGAAAAGAATATCATCTTTGCATTTATTCGAAAAAGTATTTTTAATCGAACACACGAATGAGTCCAATTTCTAAAGATGCAGAAAATCGAAAAGACAGAGGACCTGTTTTAATACTGTAAAAAAACTTTTGCAAATATTCATGCGCTTGAAGTTTGCATCGTTAGAATGCAACGATATTATTTTACTTCCATGTTTTTATTAGTTTCAAAGATCATATTACGTAGATTTGGGTTTTACATTGCTAAATGGGGAACCAAAAAAATGATTGCAGGATTTCTATAGCTTAAATCTGTTAACGGCGGGGTAAAGTTAATTCGGCGAAAAAAAGGCATGTTTTTAGGAGTTTTTTTTGGCGTAACGAATAGTGTTCGTTTATTGAAAAATTTACATATAATAAAGTAACATTTAAACAACATTCTCCTAAATTTGCATTGCAAAATATTCAAAATTGAGCGAGCGAAAATTAAACCCCGGAGGCGCCTCGAAAACAAGTTGGTTTGCGGTGTGCACCATAACTCGCAACAGAATCATTTGAAACAAAAAAATCAAAATGCATTTGTTAAAGGAGATGTTTCTCGAGGTAATGACGGGAGGATTTTTTTTTTTTTTCGATTTTTCGATTTTTCGTAGCACTTGGGAGCCAAAAACCCGATTTTCGCTAAAAAAATCGGCAAATTTGTTGTTGAAAAATTAGTAATTATTAAAAAAAACAAAAAGCTCTCGACAATACCTGGTAAATTATGTGAAGAAGTACTGTGCAAAATTTCAAAGCGATTGGTCCAGTAGATTTTGAGTTATCGTGCACACGGACTTCGAATATGACAAGTCTCAGAAAAACGGTTTGAAAAACGCAGAAGAGAAGAGAACGGCATGGAGCAATAAACGCTCAAATACTCATAACTTCGTCAATTTTACTCCGATCGACTTGAAATTTTAACACAATATTCTTGATATATTATGCATTCATTTAAAAAATAAAAATAAATTTAAAAAAAATGTCAATACTTTACCCCGCCCTTAAGGGGTTAGGCCACAGTAGCGGGTATAAAATCATGTGCGAATTTAACAATTTTTTTTCGTATGAAAAAAAATAACTTTTATGAGTGATTCACTCATAAAATTAATTACACATCTATTGAGTATGAAAATCAAGCTGTTAGAAAAAATATATATTTTTTTTTCGGTGTACAAAATGGCCGACTACTAATATTTTCTTTTGTTATCTAGGATTGAGGCGATCCGTGGCTTCACATTTAGCATCTACAATTTTTTACCCAGAACAAAAAACAAAAGTTCTCGTCAATGTACATTAGAATACCTACAGAATTACATACGGAATTTGAAAAATATTGTTTTATTCAAAAGTTGTAGGTATTTGAACTTAACAATTGAATTTTCAGTGAAAAATTTCGTTATAACTGCTCATAAACTGCTCACAAAATGAAAAGTTTTCGATTAATCAGAAATTCCGTACGTACTTCTCTGCGAAATGCAATTAAGAACATAACTTTTGAATTTGAAGTAAATCGAGTGAAAATTGTTGAAGTTATTTGTCACACCAATTGGAAAAAAGCTGTTTCGAGAAGTTTCGAGTAGTCGGCCATTGTGTACATCGAAAAAAAAAAAATTCTAACAGCTTGATATTCATACTAAATAGATGTGTAATTAATTTTATGAGGGAATCACTTTTTCATACGAAAAAAATGGTTAAATTCGCACATGATTTTATACCCGTTACTGTGTGCTAATCCTAACCCTAACCCCTTAAAGAAAATTTTAGAAATTCAGTAAGATAATAAGTTGCATTCCAACGATGCAAACTTCAATATCATACATATTCAAAAATTACATAATTATTACATAACTTTATGGTGAAGTACAAATCGTAATTTTCTTCTATGCCCTAAAATGAATATTATGTTCACGGTGAAAATACCTGAAAAGAGAATTATCTTTCGAACAAATGATTTTCTAGATTATCCAAAATTAATCTATGCCAGATATCATATAACTCGATCGGAGTAGCCCAGTATCAGCTACAAACCTCACCCAGAAGCACCCCACTTATCTCTGTTACTCCAAGTTAATTAAAGATCCAGATTTATTAATTAAACATTTTGAAGCGAGCCTAGAAATGTTGATTCCCCATTGCCCCAATTACGACTGTTTATCTCCACAGCTGAAAACTTTTCTCAACCCTGGATGCGACAATCTGTGCACAGTGGAAAACGTAACGACGCTTTACTTACGAGCGGAGGGTCAGAACGACACTTTGCACTATATATGGGACTTTTTTGGAAGTCCTTCTCTACTGCTAGCCATAACGTCACCATCCGCACAGTTGCGCATCACTTGGGACAGTTATCTCCTCAATGAGCCAAAGACCATTTACTTCACGGAAGAACCACATTATACTTTTGGAGTCGTTATACAAAAGGTCTACCAGACAATTTTGACTCTTCATTCGTAACCGTTCATACGCATGAGACAAAATGGAAAGGCGAAACATTTGAAGAGTCCACAACATCTCTTAACGATTTCTTACTTGCGTTATAAATTACTTGCGACTTATTTATAATTATCGTTATTTAAGCTGTACGAGTTTGACGACGTAAAGGACACGGGTCTGCTCGATGGTACGAACAAGGGGCGCGTAAACGCCTTGAACACTAACATGTTCAACTGGATCCGCGAGGGTGTATCTGACAAAGCCAAATTCGTAGAGTTGCAAATGACTGGTCAGGAATATTACGATGGCATTACGAATACGGCAAGAGGCGGAAACGTGCAAATAATGGTGAGCGCACGTTTTCTACCTTGGTGCACATTAGCGCAATTCCCATCGTCTCGCTGCAACAACGACTTTTATTTTTCAGCTAAATGGTTTTTGTACGCTCGAACACTCGGACGTGATGCCACACATGTTGCATTCCGAAAATTCCACGCAAATCGATATAATATTGAACAAACTGCAGACAAACTCGACATTCGAAAATAGCAGATTTGCCATGGAGTTGCTTTTGGTCAGTGAGAGTAAAACTCACCCTGGAATGCTCGTCGACACTAAAAAGAGCCTGGACGACGAGCATACTCCGGGAATATTCGAGGTACGAATTATGATACTCTACGTAATTGTATTTCATATTGCACATCATTTTACGCAAAATGAACGACTCGTCAGGTGGTTGAGCTGCGGACCCCGTCGATAAGATTACAAGACGGGCAGGAAAATTTCGCTTACCTGCAGTGGAGACCAGTCTCGTATACGGCACCTTCTCGCGACGTTGAAGAGGCAACGGAAACCACCTACTATCCTTTAATGAACGTCACCAATCCGTCTAAAATAGCAAAAGGCTCTCTTCTACACGCCTACTACGGAGAGAGAATAGATAATTTATTAGTTGAAAAAATTAACGTCTCTCTGGGTATGACGGGAGATGGTTTTTACAAAAAGAGCAATTACACGACATGGTGAGTTTGTGACAAGTTCTTAAGGTAGTCCTATCGCCAGGTTTCAATCCATAGGATTTTCTTAATTTTTTTTTTTTTGAGCTTCACTAAATTTATCAATAATTGTCTCTGTAAAATTTCAGGGTCGTTTATCGACCTAATTGCAGAGAAAAGAAATATTAAAATTGCGTATTTTTGTGAAGGAATTCCGAGACGACATGCAAAAACCCAAATTCCGGTCGCTACAAAAGCGTATATAATAGTGGGAATCCGTCAGATTCTTAAAAATAATCAGATTAACATACTTAACACTCGTAGTAATCCAGTGCTGTCAGAAAAAATTACGCTTATTGACCTTATTTTTATGTAATATCAAGTTTAATGTCAACTTCCGGTATTGGATTTATTACCACTTGCTACGATAAAGGGACGTGACAGCAAGGCAACAGCTGACTGTAGTCCTAATCTCATCTCACTCATTCGAATTTCCACACATATTTCATTTTTAACCGACATATTTCGCCGATACAAATTTTCCACGCTTTTTACCAGTCGTGGCCCGAATACAATGCTTTATATTTCCCGCACCTGACATTGTTTTGACAGATCGACGTTGAAAAGCATGAAGGTTAAACTCACCTGGTTGAGTAAAAAAGAGACGGAGATAGAACCAATATTGCCAAATATCAAACCTAGAAACACTGCGTGAATCGTTGGAATAACTATTTTTTCATTTTTCTAATTAAATGTGAACATTCATTAAACAGTTTACACATGGAAAATTTAGTTAGCACAATTTTTTTTGCATACGTTAGAAAAGTAAATTGTACAAGTCTCAAGTATGATCAGTGGTATGACTAGTGTGAAGCGATAGGATTACCTTAAGGAGGTTGGAGCGATTCAGTTGAGTCAAATGACGGTTTATTCATTTTTTTTCAACGAACCTCAAAGAAATGCATACGAGGTACAGATGTATTCTATATATGCTAATTTTTTTAAATATATAATTAAAGGGCAAAATTATGCATTTTTACATTTTTTTTACGTAAAGTAGAAAAACTTTTGTGTTACTACCAACTTGAAAAAGCATAACATTATCGATGATTATTATGAAAAAACTACGACAACGAATGTTTTATACAATTCACAATGAAATTTTGAGTAATTCATAATTATGCCTATTCATATTTACGTCACGAGATTATTGGCCCATGGCAAGATTAGGATTTTTTTTCTAAATGTTCACAAAGGTTCAGTTTGCGTTAATTCGTTATTAGAAATGGTTTATCTTGGTGCTAAATAACAATAAAAATTACGTAAGCTTTAGTGTGAAAGTCTTGCCCATTTAACCGCACGTTAAATTACATACATTAAACTATTTTTTATCTCTGGTGTTTGGTGGTGAAAAAAGTTAAAAAAATTCGTAAAGACTCAGTATAGTGTAAAAAATAACATGTATTTTATATTAAATTTAACCTTGGATTGTGGCTAATGCTCCAACCTCCTTAAACAAACACGTTGCGTTTGATACCAGGACGAAATATTTCGCCATGATGTCTCGGGATGAAAGATCTAAGACCCGTATTCATAGTCATTCCTTGAGGAATCCTTATTCCTTATTCTTTGTTCAGAACAAAGAACAAGGAGGCCTTATTTCTTAAGAAACGACTATAAATACGGGTGTAACACTGCAAAATATACTCTGCAAACCATCCTCTATGAACGCAAGGCCAGTTGACGCAAGATTAACCCTTATCACCCTTCTGTAGAATCACGTACTTGCCACACTGGGGTTGATTCACACCCCAGCGACAAAAAATTGTTATAAAAAATGAATTATTAAATAGTTTTTACTTGGAAATTTTGTCAGATCATCTAAGGACTTCACTTTAAAAGACCATATAGGTTATTTAGCCAAAAATAAAAATTAACCCTTACTTGCCACACTTCTGTAGAATACACATCAATACATTTTCGCACAAGGAAAAAAGTGGGTGAGGTGTTTCGAACCCCACAGTGGCAAGTAAGGGTTAATTTATTGAATTGGTTTGCATGTTGTTGAGAATAAGTGAAACCTTGGTCAACTAACTACTCTAATTTTTTGTTTACTTTGTAAATTTGAGTGGCATTCTCGTCAGAATCCTAAGCCAATGATCCAACTAACTGGATGGTCCCAAAGTTCCTTTTTCGATAATTTCACCCGCCATATCGCAGGGAAAACATTCAAAATATTGTCACAAGTGGTCAATGCACTCTGCACAGGATAACACTTTTCTAATGACACAATACTCGTTTTCTGTTGCTGCAGGACGTTCCTCGTTGGCTACGGAACTCCACCGGCGGAACGATTTTCATTTTTGGTAATAATGATAATGTCGATTGGGCTCGGTCTACCTGTACTCCTGCTGATAGCCATTGGCATTTACTTCTGCGTTCGCCGGAACCCGAGACGATACGACAATGCGTTCATTAATTCCTAAATCACACGAAGTATCGAAATATTTTAGTCTCCGACTCTCGCTGTTTGCGCTCATGGCGTCTATCGTAATTTTTAATTATTTTAACGACGATAAGGCTAACTAATATTTTCTCACGCTACGGCTGTAAATGTATGACGATTAGGTTTTGTACGAAACAGCGATCAAGCACGTGTGGATACCTATTGAATGTGATAAAATACAATTGCGGCAAACGGAAGAAGAAATACTCCTTTGATACTGTATCCAGCTGAATGTTGGTTTTTATACTAAGGAGGCGTCCGAACGCCAGAAAACATCAAAGAGCAACGGTGGAACTAAATACTGAATAAACATCGCGAATCTCAATATGACACCGCCGATATTTTCGCTATGCGAAATGTCCGGATTTATTAGTCACACTCTGCCACTCATGGTGCTACTTATCACCTAAGAAACTTGCACGCCCGCGCGCTGCAGTCATAAATATATATGGCCTATATACACACACACACACACACACACACATATACAGGGTGTATCTCAACTACTCCGTTCGTGAGCATATATGGTTTCTCTTTCCGAGCGAAACGTTTTTTTTTTAACGTGCGACAAAAATTGGCCGAGCTATTCATGAGTAAAGTTCGACGCCGAGTAAACAATGGCACAGAAACAATCGCAACAATCGCCAACATGCAATTGTTCGAGACAGTCTATTCATAATCTGCGGACTTGGAGATGAGCCTTTGAATTGACAAATAAACATTACTGAGCGATATTGTTAGCTTTAAAAAAAAAGTATTTGCCTTTCTTATTTAACACTAAAAAAAATGAGTGAAACAAAATGACTTGCCTGAACGTGGATTCAAGACCGCGCTTGGTCCGGCTTGCCGCCAAAACTTCTGTCATTGTTTACTCAGCGTCGAACTTTACTCATGAATATCTCGGCCAATTTCTGTCGTAAGACCCTGAGGCGGGAAAACATTTAGACAGAATAAGCAATATTGAGGGATTTTTTAAACGAAGAAATAATTATTCTACAATTGCCAAACTTTAGATATACTTTAATAGTATATTTAAGCATACAGAACAATTTTTTTAAATGAATTCATCGTCAAAACGGCGGAGCTGTGGCAGAGTGTTACAGCAAAGTCGCCGCAGGAGTTGCAAATCGGCGTGCAATCTAGCTTCCCGCAGACTTTGATTTGCATAAAAGTTCAAACATTTTTTCAGTTAGAACATGTATATTTTCTGTGTGACGGTAATTGAAATGAAGAAAATGCACATTTAAGAAAATGGCACGCATTTATGCATATACTTAAAATGTGTATTTGAAAAGTAGTTTTGTTTTCATTTTAAAAAAAAACGATTCCCGTTAAGTAAAAGGTATCAATATTATCACTATTTCTACCAAGTTTCTACTCACTCGGCTTAGTCGTTTTTGAGTAATCCTGCACGCCAATTTCGATAATGCAGTTTTGAGAAAAACGCGTTTGAATTTCACGTCCGCTCTGAATCCGAGCGGTGAGGCACAGCGTTGACGGGGTGTAACATTTGAAGTTTTTCGAATTTCGCTTTGAAACTTTGGGAAAATATTCTACATATATAGTTCTATCGTTTGAAGGAAAAACAATAAATCGATTTTTGATCGTTGTAAATGTATATCCCGCCTTAACCTTTTCGCAGTGAGGTGAAAATGAGATTTTCGTGCCATTTTTGTGTTGGAAACAAATTTTCATAGATTTATTTTAAAGTCTCAGTATAAAGATTTTTGGGGTCGCTGAATCCGAATCTGAAATCAGTTTTTGAAAATTCAAAATGGCGGATTCAATATGGCGGACGCAAATACGAAAAATGAAAGAAAAAACAATCGAGACAGACAACAACAAAACGAATAAAATGAAAGAATCAATAAAAAATTCAAAGTACAAAACGAAAAAACAAATATTTGAAATTCCACGAATCAAAAAAGAAGGAAATTCAAAGAATGCAAAAAGTAATTTTAAATAAATTACAATGAAAATTTTTGAAAATACAAAAAACAAAAAAAATCATAGAAGAAGCAAAAAAAAATACAAAAAACAAAAAAATAACAATACAATTTTAAAAAAAAAGCACAAAAACAACATAATGGAGTCAACAACCGCCACATCCTCGATTCGTGACTCTGGGTTCGGCTAAGAGCGGAATATAACGCCAAAACAGTATTCTTTTACATTTGTTATTATGAATAGTTTGTCATACATAATATGCAAAATTTTTATTCATTATATTGTATCCGAGCTCCACATACTCGGAGTCAGGATCCAAATTCGAAATTTGCGACCATAAACATCTAGAGATACAATTTTTTGTCAAAATCCAACTACTTCTCGAATTTGCGTCCCCCATATTGGATCCGCCATTTTGAATTTTAACAATCTGATTTCAAATTCGAATTCAGCGACGCCGAAAACCATGAGGTAATCACTTTCGACAAAATGAAACCATTTTTCGAATTTGCGTCCGCCGTATTGGATCCGCCATTTTGAAGTTTGGAAATCTGATGTCAAATTCAAATTCAGCGACCCCAAAAACCATGATGTACCAAATTACAATCGAATCGATGCAGTAGAAATAGGTTGTTTTTCAAATGCCCCTATACGTGTCATGACAAAAATGGCACGACTTTTTTGCCCCTATGCGTGTCGCTCACAGTCAAGGGGTTAAAGGAAAAAGCGTTTTGCTCGGAGAGAAACACCTTATGTCTTCACGAATAGAAAGGACGTAGTAAGTGGCTATTCTACTGTGACGGGATGAAAAAATCGAATTTTCATTTCTTGCACTCTTCAACTCGATTCCGTCATAGAATTGATATCCGATTGCTGGTAAAGTCGATGTTCACTTTGTCGACTCAGTACAGCGCTTCAAAGTAGAAGCGCTAAGTGCCCACGCTCCAGTACGGCTACCCGCTGCGCGGCCCTGGCAGCTGTTGAGACCAGCTGTTTTGAATGTGTACCTGAGTATACAGATATACACGTATATACATTTACGGTATAACAGTAGTCCTTTTCACTGTTGAGTAGAAAGAAGCTCCACCAGTTAAGGGGTTACCCCCACTTGCGATTTTGAAAAAATCGTTTTTTTTTATTGCATTTTTTTGAAGTATAAGTATCTGAGAATATGTCCTGAAAATTTCAAGTCGTTACGAACAAAATTGACTGAGATATGAGCGTTGAAAGAGAAGAATCCGTTGTGTAAACGACCGGAAATTGAAACTTTAAACGCGTTTTTCTCAAAATGGCATTTCTGAAGTCGCTGACCAAGATTACTCGAACACTAATAAACCGATCTTCTTGAAATTTTGCAGGCTTATTTAATACATTATATAAAAATGTAGTCTTTAATCGTTCGATTTTTTTTTAAATGGCTGTTTTATAGCCAAATATGGCCGTTTTTTTCGTTAAAATCGAACCATTAACTTTGACTGTCCGCCATTTTGTGAAAAATGAATATTTTTTAAAATCCTTCGATTAAAGACTAGTTTATACTTATATTTGACTAAACCCATCCGCATTTTTTTTTTCAGATGATCCACTTCGCCGCAATGTTGGTCACCGCAAACCGTGTATATAAAAACATTATTTCATTGACGGCCATTTGCCACTAAACAATGTAATATTTTTCAATAAAAAAATTACTGAAAGTTCTTCAAGATGTGCTCTTTAAGATGGTATATTGATCGATTAAAAAAGTTTTGTAGTTTTCTTTAAAAAAATTCATGAAGGCCTTTTTTTGCGCTACAAGTGGGGGTAACGCCTTAATATTGTATAGTATAGTAAACTTTAAACGCGTTTTTCTCGCAACGGCGTTTATTCACCTGCCGTTGGTGATTTCGGCAAAACGACTTAACCAATTGGGCTAAATCCTTAAAAGCATATGTATGGCTATCCGCCGAACTAGAACTATTCAAAAATATTAATTTTAACTTATACTTTCGCCCGAATTATGATGAAAAAAAGTGTTTTTCGAACACTTGCAAAAATCGACGCCATTTTGTTACTTTGCAATATAAAATAATAATCCTAGTTCGGGCGATAGAGACATTCATACAGATTAAGAATATCTCTGAATTTTTTTGTTTCTGATTATCTCGAGAGCGCAAAACATCAACGCCAAAAACATACTTATCCTTTTTATGCCTTTACACGATTATAAATTGTTAAATGAATATACATTTAATTAATGCATAGGAGTAGTACGGCATGTCATCCCCACGGCTTTGAATGAAAGATCGTGGTCATCCCTCTGCGTGTGACACATAGGCTCGTACATGAGAATATGACGATGATAGCAGAGATTAGTAGGGAGATGCACAACGCTTCCCTTTTCGGCGTGCCTCGTAAATGGCGCTAAATCGCGGCGGCGAGTTCGGGAGTATGATTTCGTGATCATCGCCTCTGTCGAGGTTGCAGATTCCCTTGTAGCCGCGCGAGTCCGTGATCACCGCTCAAGTCGGTATCGCAGTCAGCGAGAACACGAATGGGTAGCTCGGTGGGGAAAAAGTCTCTGCCCCTCGCAAATCGCGCTCGCTCACAGACGAACGGAGCGAAGCTTTCCGTCCGATCGAGCTCGGCATATATGTGTGGCCGTACTGCGGATTGGAATATCCATTAAATGAATTTCAAAGTGAAAAACATGTATCGAGATTATTGTTTTCTCTCGGTTGCCCGTTTATGCCGAAAATGTGGGTTAAAAAAATTAACGACGAACCGTGTTGAAAAATAAAACGCCGAAACAACCGTGGAAGGTTCAAAAAGAAATCTTGAGCCTTTGCCGCGATCGTTTCCACATTTTTTTTCAACAGTAAACATTGTGGATAAGGGTGTATCATAAATGTTTCTCTATCTGCAATGAGCGTTGTAGCTGAGTTGGCAGCGTGGCGGATTAACGATTTTACGGTCCGGGTTCATCCCCGGTGAATCAACTTGTTTTTTTTCTTCATTTTATATTCAGAAAATTTGGAACTTACTCTCGCTTTAGCTATTCTCGCCTGTTCAGGCATTATTTATGATATTTAATTCGTATATGCTTAATAAAAAAAACAAGACATTGCTACCGGGGATCAGTGCAGCCAGATCGCGCGTAAAAGTTACCCCCTCTCTAGGCTCTTACACGCCCATCACACAATCATAGTACCGCGTGTCCGTGGGCGAGCGACGCTTGGACATCGTCGGAAAGAGCTGAGCACGGTCGAAGTTTCTCGACCGCGCCTTCGGCAGCTACACCAACACATGGACGCTGAGCACGTTCATGTGCGGCCAAGCCGAAACGAAGGCTTCGAGGGGAAAAGCAATCTGAGCACGACTCACGCGTGACGTCACCCGACGTCACGCGCGAGGCTTTTAGATGATTTCAATGCTTATTTGGCTCTTGATTCTCTGCGTTATTAATGTGTACAAAAAAATGTATCGCGCACTCTGATCGCTTATTTTTTTAGTTTATACGTTAATTTAAATATAATGATGAATCTAAATTACAACTTATTTATCTTATATAAAATTGTTTACGCTTTACTCACACCCGTCCTTATGCCAAATAAATAATAATTCATAAAAGTAGGCGGAAATATATTTATATTCGTATTATTATATTAATTCTCATACTTTCATCAAGCGATAAAGCATTATCCCCAAAAACAAGCCAATCATTCACCCGGCCGCGAATCGTAAATACTAGAAAGTGCACATATTCTACAAGCGATGAAATGGTCCTGTTGGTAGCGTTCCTGGCTTCAGTCCGCAGGGGCCCGTGGTGCAAATTTTTCTCCAAATTTTTCATAATTTCTCATATTTCAGTCATATTTGAGATTTTCGGAGAAAAAATGATTTAAAACAGAATCAAGTTCTGGTCTATTTCCCAAAAACACTTTTTTTCACTGAAAATTCATGATTTCTCATTTTTTCCCGGAAATTTCTCTTTTTCCTATGACCTGAGTGAACGGCTGCGGAGATATTCGGAGAGAAGTTAAAGATGAAAAGAAATGAGATTTTCGTAAAAAAACTGATTATTATTTTTTTTTCGGAAATTTTCCTTTTTCCTATTACCTGAGTGAACGGCTGTGAAGGTATTCGGAGAAAATTTAAAGATGAAAAAAATGAGATTTTCGTAAAAAAAACTTGTTCTTATTTTTTTTCGGAACTTTTTCTTTTTCCTATTGAGTGAGATATGCTGCGGAGATATTCGGAGAAAAGTTATAGATGAAAAAGAAATGAGATTTTCATAAAAAAAAACTTATTATATTTTTTTATCTCTCAGAATTCTGAGAAATAATGAATTTCCGAAATGTTTGCAAACATAATTTTCCTTAAGGGGTAACACCACTGGTAACACCAACAACGGCCAGCCACGAAGCGTTTTAGACAAATAATACTTGGGGTAATTATTAAGCATATATCGAAGTATATTACAAAAAAAATGTACGGGAAAATATTACAAAATGGCGACACTGCAGCAATTAGGGGCGCGGGATCGTTCCCCGCGCTCAGTGCTTTTTTAAAATTATTATTACTATTAATTCTTATTTGATTAGTTATTTTTGTTAGTTATCATCATTTTTTTAATTAGTTATCTTTTAGTGTCGAAAAATTTATCGTGCACTCTGACCGCTTATTTTATTAGTTTGTACGTTAATTTAAATATAATAATAAATCTAAATTACAACTTATTTATCTTTTAAAAGAATTGTTTGCGCTTCACTCACACCCGTTCCTATGCCAAATAAATTATAATTCATAAAAGTAAGCGGAAATTTATTTATATTCGTATTATCATATTCATTCTCATATACTTTCATCAAGCGATAAAGCATTATGATAATGCTTTATCGCTTGATGAAAGTATATGAGCGGAAATGTATTTATATTCGTATTATTATATTCATTCAATAACTAATCAAAGAAGAATTAATAGTAATAATAATTTTAAAAAAAGCACTCAGCGCGGGAAACGATTCCGCGCCCCTGCGGACCGAAGCCAGGAACGCCACCAACGGGACCCGGGACCACCTCGTCGCTTGTAAATACTATATGTGCACTTTCTGGTACTTACGATTCGCGGCCGGATACATCACGATAATGCTTTATCGCTTGATGAAAGTATATGAGAATGAATATAATAATACGAATATATTTCCACTTACTTTTATGAATTACAATTTCTTTGACATAGGGACGGATGTGAGTAAAGCGCAAAAAAAATTTCAGAAGTAAAATACGTTGTAATTTAGATTTATTATTATATTTAAATTAACATATAAACTAATAAAATAAGCGGTCAGAGTGCGCGGTACATTTTTCGACACTAAAAGATAACTAATAAAAATAATAATGATAACTAATAAAAATAACTAATCAAATAAGAATTAATAGTAATAATAATTTTAAAAAAGCACTGAGCGCGGGGAACGATCCCGCGCCCCTAGTGCAAATTTTTTTCCGAAAAACTCCGATTTTTTCCGGAAAATTTTTCCGAATTTTTCTATGAATTGGAACAAATATGAAGAATTCGGAGTTTTGCGGACAATTATTTTTACGCAAACATCCGGGTTTCTCCGAATTTCTTCGAATTTTTTCAAATATTTCATCATTTTAATTACAATCACGAGAAAATCTCGGAAATTATATGAAGACTTTAAGGGGTAACACCACTGTAACGGCCTTACAGGAAGCGTATTTTTTGATATTTTTTTTTGGCCGAAGAAAATGCGATAAACAAATAATACTTGCGGTATTTATTGAGCATATACTTAAGTATATTGCTATAAATTTTTCATCCGAAAATATTACAAAATGGCGACACTGCAGCAATTCTTCCGAAGCATGTCGAACCTCTGCGGCACGCAGTATAACTGTGCCAATTTTAATCTAAAAAAAGAATTTTGTTTCATTAAGTCTAGATTTCATTCATCTAGATTTAATTTAAAAAAATTATTTCGTCCAGATTAAAATTGGCACAAGTTATACTACATGCCTCAGAGCACCTTAAGTTCAACATGCCTCGGAAGAATTTGCTGCAGTGTAGCCATTTTGTAATATTTTCCCGTACATTTTTTTTGCAATATACTTCAATATATGCTTAATAATTACCCCAAGTATTATTTGTCTAAAACGTTTCGTGGCAGGCCGTTAGTGGTGTTACCAGTGGTGTTAGCCCTTAAGGAACATGATGTTTTCAAAAATTTCGGAAATTCATTATTTCTCAGAATTATGAGGGATAAAAAATGTAATAAGTTTTTTTTACGAAAATCTCATTTTTTTTCATCTATAATTTTTCTCCGAATATCTCCGCAGCCTTTCACTCAATAGGAAAAAGAAAAAGTTCCGAAAAAAAAGAACAAGTTTTTTTTACGAAAATCTCATTTTTTTCATCTTTAAATTTTCCCCGAATATCTTTGCAGCCGTTCACTCAGGTAATAGGAAAAAGGAAAATTTTCAGAAAAAAATAATAATCAGTTCTTTTGACGAAAATCTCATTTTTTTTCATCTTTAACTTCTCTCCGAATATCTCCGCAGCCGTTCACTCAGGTCATAGGAAAAAGAGAAATTTCCGGGAAAAAATGAGATATCATGAATTTTCAGTGAAAAAAAGTGTTTTTGGGAAATGGACCAGAACTTGAATCTGTTTTAAATCATTTTTTCTCCGAAAATCTCAAATATGACTGAAACATGAGAAATTATGAAAAATTTGGAGAAAAATTTGCGCCACGGGGCCCTGCGGACCGAAGACAGGAACGCTACCAACGGGACCATTTCATCGCTTGTAGAATATGTGCACTTTCTGGTATTTACGATTCGCGGCCGGGTGGATGATTGGCTTGTTTTTGGGGATAATGCTTTATCGCTTGATGAAAGTATGAGAATTAATATAATTATACGAATATAAATATATTTCCGCTTACTTTTATGAATTATTATTTATTTAGCATAAGGACGGATGTGAGTAAAGCGTAAACAATTTTATATAAGATAAATAAGTTGTAATTCAGATTTATTATTATATTTAAATTAACGTATACACTAAAAAAATAAGCGATTAGAGTGAGCGATACATTTTTTGTATACATTAATAACGCAGAGAATCAAGAGCTAAATAAGCATTGAAATCATCTAAAAGCCTCGCGCGTGACGTCGGGTGACGTCACGCGTGAGTCGTGCTCAGGTTGCTTTTTCCCTCGAAGCCTTCGTTTCGGCTTGGCCGCACATGAACGTGCTCAGCGTCCATGTGTTGGTGTATCTGCCGAAGGAGCGGTCGAGAAACTTCGGCCGTGCTCGGCTCTTTCCGAAGATGTCCAAGCGTCGCTCGCTCACGGACACGCGCTACTATGATTGGTTGGGCGTGTAAGAGACTAGAGAGGGGGTAACTTTTACGCGCGATCTGGCTGCACTGATCCCCGGTAGCAATGTCTTGTTTTT
The DNA here is from genome assembly GCA_964007375.1 of Ophion obscuratus. Classification (NCBI taxonomy): domain Eukaryota; kingdom Metazoa; phylum Arthropoda; class Insecta; order Hymenoptera; family Ichneumonidae; genus Ophion; species Ophion obscuratus. Next base: position 42,264,542 of record OZ023312.1, read on the forward strand.
TTTATTAAGCATATACGAATTAAATATCATAAATAATGCCTGAACAGGCGAGAATAGCTAAAGCGAGAGTAAGTTCGAAATTTTCTGACTAAAAAATGAAGAAAAAAAAGTTGATGCACCGGGGATTGAACCCGGACCGTAAAATTGTTAGTCCGCCACGCCGCCAACTCAGCCACAATGCTCATTGAAATAGAGAAACATTTATGATACACCCTTATCCATAATGTTTACTGTTGAAAAAAAATGTGGAAACGATCGCGGCAAAGGCTCAAGATTTCTTTTTGAACCTTCCACGGTCGTTTCGGCGTTTTATTTTTCAACGCGGTTCGTCATTAATTTTTTTAACCCGCATTTTCGGCATAAACGGGCAATCGAGAGAAAACAATGATTTCGATACATGTTTTTCACTTTGAAATTTATTTAATGGATATTCCAATCCGCAGTACGGCCACACATATATATATGTCGAGCTCGATCGGACGGAAAACCTCGCTCCGTTCGCCTGTCGAGCGAGCGCGATTTGCGAGGGGCGAGACCCCCACCGAGCTACCCATTCGTGTTCTCGCTGACTGCGATACCGACTTGAGTGGTGATCACGGACTCGCGCGGCTACAAGGGAATCTGCAACCTCGACAGAGGCGATGATCACGAAATCATACTCCCGAACTCGCCGCCGCGATTTAGCGCCATTTACGAGGCACGCCGAAAAGGGGAGCGTTGTACATCTCCCTACTAATCTCTGATGATAGCAGCGCCCAAGTCGTCAATCCTTTGCAGTTTCAACGCTTCCAGCGCCACCGTGAAAAGGCACCGCTATATATATAAATACAGGAATGCCTATTCGACAAGTGAACTAACGCAATCTCCTGCAATTTCTCCAAAACGAATATTCGCGGGCAGCAAAGTATTTCAGGAAAGTGAGAGCACGAAAAAACGCGTTTTTAAACATGACTTCTGTATTGAAGAAAGGTAACAAAGTGACAATTATTGTGAACAGCAATGAAATTGTTATGAAGGATTTCGTCGACGAGGTTAACCGTCTCACCGAATCAGCTGATCGCCCTACAATCGTGCAGTCGTCGGAATTCAAAAAAGGTGAGAAATTGACTCCTTCACATCATCTTGTCGCATTCTTAATTACCTGTGCTACGTAACGTTCAATAAGGTTCGTCGCTATTCACTTTAGCTAGAGATACAATACTCGATACGCCATCTCGAAAGTTCGACGACATCTTTGGCTGGTAAACAATCGAGAAATATCACATGCCACAGCGCACTTTGGTACTACTCTCGGACTGCAATAACTGTTATCATCAACGTGTTTCGTAACAAAAATGATTCGACAATTTTTATCACTGGAATCGTATTTTCGAAACATCTACCTGCTCTCGTAAATTTTTTATACGCTGTGACGTTGCATTTTTTAAAAGAAATTTGCATAAACTACGTCTGCCGCACAATTTTCTCCACAATTTTGTTCAAGCACAAGTTTTCCGAGCTCGTAAAAAATGTCGGTCGATATTTTCAAAAAATTGAATATATCTGTTAAAAATGTGGTACAAAAGTGCGTCATTGCGGCGAACACTGGTAACGAGCATTGCTGCACGCTTATGTTTCAGCCAAATACGAGTCATCCTCGATAGACGCGGTACTATCGTTCGCCAATGACGACGAAAACATCCCGGAGATATTGAGAATTTTGAAACCAGGAGGATCGCTTGTGTTTTACGAACCGATCGAACTCGAGAAGAAAGCCGACGCCAGTGTTCTGTACGCCGATCGTATCTCGAGATTACGGCTGGGCGGCTTCAGCATCAAGAGCAGCGTGGCTAGCCCGATACCCACGAATTTGAAACTGGATGGACTTTTCTCCCAAGCCCGAGATGGAATTTGTGAAATAATCGCAGAAAAACCAGCCTTCGATGTACGTCCGCAATTTTTTTACTTGAGTACTCGTATCGTTGTAGGGAAAACTACAAAAATTATATATTGCAGATCGGATCGTCGGTGAAATTAAATTTCAACAAGCCGGCTTCTAATGTTTGGAAAATTGATGACGCCGTGGAGGACGACTTGATAGACGAGGATAATCTTTTGGATGAGGATGATGTGATAAAACCTGAGGCAGCGTCTCTCCGAGGTAACAAAGACTTTAAGGGATCATCACAGGGTTACGGGTTGAAAAATAGCGGATTTTCGCGATTTTTTTTTGATGGTTGAAATACGCTAATCAGTCTGATTGTTTCATGTCAAATCAAAGCACTCATGAAGAACAGAATACATTTTTTTTAAATCTATTTTTTTTTACATTTTTTAACGGTTGAAAATGTCTTAAAAAAAGGAGTCCTCACGGTGTACACGTTTGTGGCTGTAAATATTATATGAAACACAATTTGTAAAAAGATTATTAATCAGTATGAAAGCTGCTATCTTGCTATCGAGGTTTTTTTAAAATAAAAATTGACATAATGGCGGCGGTTGGGGGAAAAAGTATCGAATTAGGCCTATTTTTTCGAGTGTTTCGTTAAAAAAATATGATTAGAAAAAGGCCTCCATAGCAAGATAAAGAATGGCGTGGAGAATGTTATGTCAAAATTTGAGACGGATAGCTTGAAAACTCTTCTTTTGAGAGTGTACACTGTTTTGAAAAAAGACATTTCGAGAATGACGCGTTTCAAGTTTCGTCCGCGTTTATAACCGTCTATACTATCGGATGATGCAAAAAAACGATTTTTTGAAAATTTTATACTGTAATAATCCCTTATGGATTGATCTACATGGATATGGCACTGGATTGTTTCCATTTTTTTATTGGCCGCAAGCGGCCAATAAACAAATTAAGAATTTTGCTCGATGAATTTTGCCGAAAAAATGACACAATGACATGGGAAAAGTCAATTAATTGTCGCGTTCTATTTTTGACATTTCGTTTTCTGTGGAAAAGCGATGGAAAAATCAACCCAGTTTGCCATGACTGCTTCTGCTCAGACGACGAATTCATTTTACCAATGTTGCAGGCACAACTTTTATTGTTGGACAAACCCGACACCCGTGTGCCCTACTCCACTCGTTACAATATTTCGAAATAAAAATATGAGCACTTACTCTTTTAGTATGAAAACTTTTAATCCATTAGCTAAGAACGTTCTTATCAAATCTTCGTTCAGAATTGATTAAAGACCCTTCTGAAACTTAATCATTTTTCAACAAACTCTGAATCGTTTGACTAGTAGTTGGTTTGTTTTGTGAAAACTTCTTATGAGACATTCATTTTCTGTGTTATAATTTTTCAAGATTTTAATTTTAAGCAGCATTCTTGATGATCTTGAAGTTTGCATCTTTGGAATGAACGAAAATTAATTCTTCATTGATAATTTTTTTTTTCGTCGATCTAGTCTATTAAAATCATTGGAACGTTTTTACGTATATTTATATTATATTATTACGTAATAACAGCAAAAATCGTTGCGTTCCGACGAAACAAACCGCAACGTCACCATTCTTGGCACATTCTGTCCATGAATGACAATAGTAATGGTGTGTATAATTAAGGGGTTAAGCCACTGTGACGACCCGAAAAACAGAGTTATTTTAAAAAAAATAGTTTTGAAGGGACAAGTAAATTGATTGAGAACTCGCTTTGACAGTCATTTGTATGTACATTAACAAAGCCGTGTGCTAAATTTTATTTAAAAATATAAATAATGAAAGACTTTATAAACAATCTCATGGAGGACCTTTAATCGTGAAGGGCTCAACGGTGTACTTGATTATGGTCACCCAGTTGATCTGAAGAAAAAAACCAGTTTTTTCTTAAAATAGACAATAGAGGCTAAGAGTTGACCCAACTTATTTTGTTATCGCGTTTCGATTACCAAAAAAAAATTAGATTTTTTTTTTCAATTTATCGAGGGAAAGACATTTTTGCTAATAACTAATGAAAGAGAAGAAAAGCAGTCGAACTTTAAACCGCGCTTAAAGTTCGACTAGCAGTTCTATCGTTGTAACCATAAATTTATCTTCAATCTGCGATTCCTGCACCATATGTTGAGACTTCCTATTCAATTTGAGTTGCCTCAAACGTCGAACGTTAATTGCTATCCAGACAAGTGACCAGTTCTGAAACTTTTCAGTATGTGGGACAACTGGTAAGCGCAAAGCGTGTAAGGATTGCTCTTGTGGATTGGCAGAAGAATTGAACGGTGGAACACCGCAAGCGAAAACCGCGAGTTCGTCATGTGGAAACGTGAGTACAGCTATGAAATTTTATACTAATAGCCCGGATACAATTACAATGTCAATAAAATTCAGTTGAGAATTTTCATGACATCATCATACCCAGAAGAGTCACAGATATACTTATTTCTTACTGATATACTGTTTGTGACATGGCGAAGAGGAAGCTTACATTGCACAATCGCACGCGTTTGCTTACATTGTACAATCAGAGAGAGTGAGAGAGAGAGAGAGAGAGAGAGAGGGCGGGGGGGGGGGAAGAGTGGGAGGAAGAGGGGGGGACAGAGAGAGACAGAGAGAGAGAGAGACAGAGAGAGAGAGAGACAGAGAGAGAGAGAGACAGAGAGAGAGACAGAGAGAGAGACAGAGAGAGAGAGACAGAGAGAGAGAGAGAGACAGACAGACAGAGAGAGAGAGAGAGAGAGAGAGAGAGAGAGAGACAGAGAGAGAGAGGGAGGAGAGAGAGAGAGAGAGAGGCGTAAGAATATTATTACATTTACAATTTGCTGATTCTGCAGATATGTACTCCATGCCTATCTTATCTTTTCTTCGCTTACACCTCTCTTTACGCGCTTTTGTTACGATTGTACCATGATCGATCGAGATTTTGACGCCGGCGTCTCTCGCTATACTGCTCTGCGGATTTTCAGCGCCAACGCTACTGCCTACCGCCAGATGTTTCAAGTAATACGTTTCAGCCGTTTTGAAGAAGAGTTCAAAAAAAAAGTTCATGAATTTTGCCAAAAAAAAAAACGAGAAACGTCTTTCTCTTCGTTTATCTGAAACGGAATCCTTCTAGAAAGAATCTTGACTAGGATTTTTTACCGACCGGACGTCAGCCACATTGCCTTGATTCGACCGTATACAATGAACGGGAGGAATGAAGATTTTTTTTTTCAAATTTCAGTGTTACCTTGGAGATGCATTTCGTTGTGGGAGCTGTCCTTACCTGGGTATGCCAGCATTCAAGCCAGGCGAGAAGGTCGTTCTCCCCGAGATGCAATTGGCAGCGGATAACTAGTCTCGAACCCGTCTTCGAGGTCTCGCCCTTCTATACTTCGTTCCAATTTCAAAGTGAATTTCCTACACATTAATTTGTTTTCTTCCTTTTCTTATTTCGCACATCTAATGTAACATTGTCGCTAAAAAAAAAGGCCACTGTATTAATAAGATATAGACCCATTTTTATTCGATAATCATATACAATAAACATATTTGTTCATATGTGTTGAAGGTCAGATGAACGACGCATTACAAAGTGTCTGGTTTCTTTCGCTTGTTTATTTCAAATGGTAGGAAATGGTTGCGCACTCTTACAACGAGTTTCGCTTCGGGAATTCGGCTACGAAGTTAAGTACGAGTCTTTGCGTGTCAAGAGACGCGGGGAGAACAATGAAACTCAACTTCTATCTGGGAAGCATATCTCCCTATGCGTTGTTTTTCTTCTTCTTTTTTTTGGCTGAATATTCACTTTACTCGTATTCGTCTACTTGCGCATCATGCGTTGGTAAATATCTCGTTTGTGAGTAAAGTTTTTATATGCACATACACATAAGCACGCATATCTGCATATGTATACTTGAATAAGTACCGGATATTTTTACTATCAGCATATTTGAAATGCACTTCACGCTCGAACAAAAAAAAAAAATTGCGAGCTCCATATCACTTTTGACAAATATGCTGATACGATTTTTTTTCTCTTTTTTTTCGGGACCATACCCCTTTCACCATAAATCCACTATCTCGTCTCTGCGGATGAGTGTCTGGGAGAAGGGTATTTTCCATAAGGATATAATTCCCTTACCGACAGTAAATGTCTATAGCAAAAAACAAACTTTATACAATATATTACGAAATTAATAAACGAACATTCTTTCGGGTGCTAAAGCGCGCTCTCAAGTCTTGTAGTTCATGTTGGTACCGAATATATATATATATATATATATATATATATATATATATATATATATATAATTTTTTGTCCTTTAATTCAAGTGTATTACCCTACGTCGTGTCGCGCGTACCTTTGTGAATCGTTTGACACAAAGCGACGACAATAAAACATATAAAAGAAATTAATCACGCTAGCACGACGATAAAACGAACCGCGATTAGTTTGTGTTTTGTTTGTTCTTTAGCACGGCGCTGAAATGTTCAACAAGGCAGTCGTTGGTAGTTTTCGGTTAGTTGCTGCGACAATAATCATGTTCTCTTTTTTTTTTTTTTTGTAAAAAGCAAATCGAGCAAACGAGGATTATACAGTAATTTTTGCATTTGAAAGATCGATGACGCCTTCGTCGCCCTAAAACTAGTTTTTGTCTTCTTGGTATCTCGGTAGGCCAAATATTGATCGACGTTATGGGCACGCTTGATATTTTCTTGCTTTTTCTTAACATGTAAACTATTAACTGCTTTGGTGCATATCAAACTCTCTTGGCTTTTTTTTTGTATCCATACAGTTGCTTGCTGACAGTTCATTCGTGTCGTTTCGTGCTAAAAAGCCAATCCATTTTTCTTTTTCGTCGTTTCGTACTAACAGCTGCAATTTGGTCAACAACCTGCGGAACTTATCACCATGATGACCTTACACACTACCGTAGAAATAAAACGCTATGTCATTTGATAAGCATATATACAGGAATAGCGCGTAATACATGAGAACTGGGAAACCTTGAATCACACACGTATATATATATATATATATATATATATATATATATACGTGTGGCTTAAGAGTTTCGAATTTTAAGATCATCATCTCTCTGTTTTTCCGTGTAGAGTTCAATTCACCTCCCGGTGTCTATTTCCAACGTTATCATCTGGTAATCGTAAAGGAAAGCTTCGTTGGTCGTGTCTTTTTTTTCGGTCTTTCAATGGCAGCGGGGAGAGACTCAATCGAAGTAATCAGCAAGCGATCATAGAATTAGCAGTGAGAGTCGTCAATTTGTTTTTCTTCGATCCAATTACGACGAAATTTACGAAAGAAAACACATAATCCTCTAATGTTTGTTTTTGTCATGTGCTTACAACATGACGATATCGAAAATGTCTCAGAATTAATTTCTCAGGTATTTCGCTGTCGTTTTGTGGATGGTGAAAAAAATGGACGAATCTTTGCTAAATTCAGTTGACCCCTGTAGCCGTACGTTTGTCATGAGTCGCGTCGTAAATAATTCAAGCACGTACGTCCCGTACGTTCACGATCGAAAATTCAATTCGATCCGAACTTTAGTTTGGACTTGGCTCACAACGGTAAATGATGAATAACGTAACAAAAATCGAGGAAATCGTTTGAAAAGTCGCGTTTTCAATCGCAGCAAGTTTGTTCTAAATTTGCAGAAACAAATACGTTTTTCTTTTATTTATGAATTTTTGTCGCGTGACAGTCTGTTTTTAAAAAATCACTCTGATCTCATAATCGTTTGAAACAAAGTGGCTGTTTGATAAAAGTCAACTCATACGAAGACGTATTATCCCAGCGTAAAAAATTCGAAACTTTCGGCAAATCGCACTCGCGATTGGGAACGTACGAGCAATACATTCGGAAAGTATATCCGCGAATGAAATAAATGACGCTCGTCAATGCAACGATGTGCCTATTTGGAATGGATGCTCTCTTGGTACGATATTTCAAGTTGAGTCTACCGGATGATTCAACGATTGCAAACGTTTTTTTCCTCCGTGTTTCGCCAAATAAAGCAATTTCGTATGTACAATTTGCCTTAGGGCGTGCGATACGCGCAATCCCTTCATTCTTCCTCGGTTACTTTTCCATTGTCCGCAACATCTATATTCCTCATTTTTTGCTTTACCATTGGGCTCGAACAGATTGCGTGGATATGTCTTGAAAACGTGAATATTTAAATTAATTAATTTACCGATGAAATGAACAATGTTTTTTCTTTTGTTTTTTTTTTTAACGAACTAAACGATCAATGGCTAAAGTTTTGCGGAATTGCAGTTTCACGATTTTCAATTCTCCGTTCTCGAACCCACGTGAGTTTCTCGATAAACGATAATAATATTGCAACTAAGTATAATTAAAACGATACGAAGATAAGTGAGAATTGTTTGCGTGCGGGCGCGTATAAAGAAAAACAGGAAAACACCATCGTGACGCGTCAGATTGACGATACTACAATTACTCTCACATTATTTATCGTGTACTCTTTGGCCTCGAAAATAGGACGAACCGGATTACATAAAGTTCAAAGGAGAAAACAAAAAAAATTATCGAACCAAGGTGGCATATAAGTACGTTTACGCGTATGTATTGACACGCTTGTCGTATGTTCGTGTGCGTGGATCCGGATATACGCACCGATTCCTAGAGAGCCTTCGTAATGTTTCACTGAACATGTATAAAGCAACTTCCTCCATACAGTTGGCCCAATAAAACCGTACATATGATTCGCAGAAAAGTTAATTTAAGACGAATCAACGATACTCCGATGAGATATAATCGTCAAACACAGGCCAGCGTGAGCTCGACGAAAGATTCAAACTTTTCGGGAACGCAGGCAACGCCCGATTGAAAAGAAGAAGAAAAAAAAACGATAAAAATACTATCGGAGATTATTTTTTCAACAAAATAATCATACAAGTCTGAAACAAAAACAAAATCATACATATTCTTTATAAAAGAACGATTCTTTCAAATGACGCTCGCCCGTGGAAAACATTCTTCTTTCGTTGGATTAAAATCATTCGGAATAGTTGGTTCGTGATAATATAATTTCGACCGATGCCCCCGATATTCGCTCCGTAAAATGGTTTTCCGCAATGCTAATTTTCACGTGAAACCTGAAACTACCGTGAATTTTCTTTCTTTTTCTTCGTCGCGATAGAAAATGTCTGTGCAGGATTTTTCTAGGATGAACTGGACGCTCACCTAATCCTCGTCGGCATAATAACCACCAAACTTAACAATAATACTACTTTTTCCTCTCTCTCTCTCTCTCTCTCTCTCTCTCTCTCTCTCTCTCTCTCTCTCTCTCTCTCTCTCTCAATTCGTTTCGATATGCAACGATATCGAATCGTAAGAAAAGTCTCCTCGACACGAGCCACCGAAGTTAAGTCCCAACGAATTTCGTCACTTTCTTCGACGAAGATACGGCTTGTGCTAGCAAGCGTTTCCATCCATGTTATCGAGCAAAGAATTTTTTTCCTCCTTCTTACGATTGGATGGACCCGAATTTCGCAACTTGGGCTCGAAACACGGCTGCAAACGAAATAACACGTTTCATTAAAATCTGCGTTTTTTTTATAGAATGATAAACATACTGAGGTATTTTGCTCAGCGAATGAACGAAAAATTTTGAGGTAAGTGTCCCAATAGCTGAGCAGTTACGATGTAATTTATAATCGTTTTGTCTCGTAAAAAAAAAACGAACGCACAGAAAAATGGCGAAGATTATCGCGAGTTTGCAAGTTTCCAATTTTAAAAAACGTATACTATAGTTGACTATGACCAGTTGTTTCATGGGAATCCAAAATATCGAGGAATGTGATCCTACCAGTAGCCGGGCATCGAAATGTATCGAAATCATTGATGCATAGCAATGTTTATAGTGAAAATAATAGTTGTAAATATATTAGATACATTGACTTTTATGAGTTGCTTCAAAAAATATACGTTATCAAATATAAAGCTTTTATAACTTTAGTGCAAGGGGTCAGGTTACTGTGAAAATGACGAATACTCGTTCGTCGCTCGAGGCAACTGAGATTGAAATAAGCTTATGGTTGCTATAAGCTATAAGCAACTATAGAGTTGCTAGTCAAAATTTTAACGCGGTTTTCGGGAAACTATGTTTTTTAAAAATGGTGTACACGATTTCTCAGCATCTAATGAACGGATTGACTTGAAATTTGACATACTTTTTCAGCGTAATAGTAGTTTAGTCTTGACCGACGTTTTTCTTCTTAACATTTTTTTGTTGTTAGTTATTAGCAATAATATCATTTTTCCTCGAAAAAAACGAGAAAAAAATTCAATCTTCTTTTTAATTATTGAAACACGATAACCAAAAGAGGTCGGTCAAGTATTAACCTTTGTTTTAAATCAACGTTCAAAGATCCTTCATGAAATTGTTAATAACTTCTTTAATTATAATTCTTTAATGTAATTTGGCAAACACCACTTTGTTAATGTACATACAAATAAATGTCCAAATTATTTTTCAATCATCTTATTCCTTCGGAATTAATCTTTTTTTTTAAACAATCCTGATTTGCGAGTCGTCACAGTAGTTTAACCCCTTAATATATATAATATTATATTTTATTTCCTGAGTTCCATTAATCTTTAGGATTTCTACGTTAAAAAAATCGTAACCCAATTGAACTTTCCTGTCCCTCCCTACCCGCACTTAGCTGATCTGACCCGACTTCCGTTGCGTCCACAGCCGTCTTAAGGCGGGATATACATTGCCAACGATGAAAAAATCGATTTCTTTTTTTCCCCTTAAACGATAGAACTATACATGTAGAATATTTTCCCAAAGTTTCAAAGCGAAATTCGAAAAACTTCAAACGCTACAGTCCGTCAACGCTGTGCTTCACCGCTCGGATTCGGAGCGGGCGTGAACTTCAAACGCGTTTTTCCCAAAACTGCGTTATCGAAATTGGCGTGCAGGATTACTCAAAAACTATAAAGCCGATTGAGTTGAAACTCGGTAGAAATATTGATAATATTGGTACTTTCTACTTGACGGGAATTGTTTTTGAAAAAATGGAAAAAAAGCTACTTTTTTAATCAACTTTTTACAGAAATGTTGCGTGAAATGTCGATTTTTTGTGTAAATGCCTGCCATTTTCTTGAATTTGCATTTTCTTCATTTTAATTACCGTCACATAGAAACTATACATGTTCTAACTGAAAAAATATTTGAACTTTTTTGCAAATCAAAGTCTACGGGAAGCTAGACTGCACGCCGATTCTCAACTCCCGCGGTGACCTTTCTGTAACACTCTGCCACAGCACCGTCATTTTGATGATGAATTCATTGAAAAAAATTGTTTTGTATACTTAAATATACTATTAAAGTATACCTAAAGTTTGATAATTGTAGAATAATTATTTCTAGGTTTAAAAAATCCCTCAATATTGCTTATTTTCTACCGGTCTAAATGTATATCCCGCCTTAAGCTACACTATACGCGTGCGGGGTACGAGTGGAAAACCCATACCGGATAGGTGGCCCCATATGCTTCTGATTCTCCGGTGCACGGAATTTTACAGAAGGATGGCCGCAGCCGAAACCCGACCGTCCATCCATCGGGGTTTTTGTATTATTAATATATTCTCTAAAATCAGGCTACGAATATCGTTTTTTTGCCGTCCGACTACGGACTCTCATTAGAGTCACGAGCACGCACTGGTATCTCGACGCATGTTTGGTTATCGGTAAACGATACATTTGATGTTTAGCAATGCGCATTATTATCGCCCAAGCTATTCATCGCTGATCCTGTCGAGATTGTCTGCTTTTGCCAAACGGAAATAGCTATCGCTCACTAAGAAAATAATAATAAAAATCTACATAGCCGCGATATATCGTTATTCCTCAGTTTCTGAACAAGATATATGTTTCGTTGGCGTCAGTTTTTTGTGCTTCGTTACTCGTGAGAGAGTTAACTTTACTCAACGTTTTCCACCCGTTCGCAGCAACTCCGTATTGCTAGATTACGAATCATAGCAAGTGTCCATGATTCGCTTTACAGTCGTTTTTTTCAGCTCGTTTGTTGGCCTTAGGCCACAGTAACGGGTATAAGATCACGTGCGAATTTAACAGTTTTTTTTTCGTATGAAAAAGTGATTCAATCATAACATTAATTACACATCTATTTAGTATGAATATCAAGCTGTTAGAAAATATATATATATATATTTTTTTTTCCGATGTACAAAATGGCCGACTACTCGAAACATCTCGAAACAGCTTTTTTCCAATTGGCGTGACAAATAACTCCAAAAATGTTCAGTCGATTTACTTCAAATTTAAAATTTATGTTCCTAATTGCATTTCACAGAGAAGTACGTGCGGAATTTCTGACTAATCGAAAACTTTTCATTTTATGAGCAGTTTAGAAGCAGTTATAACGAAATTTTTCACTGAAAACTCATTTCTTAATTTCAAATACCTACATTTGAATAAAACAATATTTCTTAAATTCCATACGTACTTCTATATGTATTCTAATGTAGATTGACGAGAATTTTTGTTTTTTGTTCTGCGTAAAAAATTGTGGATGCTAAATGTCACGCCGCGGAGCGCCTAAAAAAAAGATAACAAAAGAAAATATTAGTAGTAGGCCGTTTTGTATATTGAAAAAAATATATATATTTTCTAACAGCTTGATATTCATACTAAATAAATGTGTAATTAATTTTATGAGTGAATCACTTTTTCATACGAAAAAAATGTTAAATTCGCACATGATTTTATACCCGTTACTGTGGCCTAAGAACAATTGACGATATGTTACCATTTGATTGAAATTTATACAGTACATTCTTTGTCATATACTGAGAGCACCCTCTCCATTTTAAATCGGTCTTCTACACCGTTTGCATAAAATTTACAATTGAAGAAACGCTTTTTAACATGGGGAGATCCCTAATTGCCATAATGTAAGGGGAAACGAAATTATCATAATGTACTGAGTGATTTGACGGTTTGCATAACATTTTAAACATTTTTTTCACCCTTTTTCCTGCGTAAAACTGCCATTCAGCGATGAGCGTAGGCATCTATGTTAAAAAGTGTTTTTCCAATTGTACATTCTATAGAAACGGTGTAGAAGTTCGATTAAAAATTTAGAGGGTGCATTCAGTATATGACAAAGAATTAACTGTATAAATTCGAATCAAATGGTAACATATCGTCAATTGTCCCGAAACTCCTTAACCCTAGCACCCTACACTATCTGTACGAAACAAGGAACCTACACAGGGGATACGCGCACCCCAGCACTTCAAATCAACGCTGCTAACGAACCGTTTGTCGTAGAGACTTTTTTTTCATTCGAACGCTGAAAGACTGAAGAATGGGATATGATATGCGAGAAAAATATAATATGAATTTTTGGCCGTGAAAAATGCGATCGCACAAAGCAAGAAAAATGATTTTGGCATTTCTCACTAATTACGCGATGTTTGGTGTACCCGTGTGTAGGGCCCTAGGGTTAAGCAAAATCTCGATCGAATAAAATATTTGTGAATGTAGTCGCAAATCAGCATTGCCCGGCTATCATGACATTTGCCATATTCTTCGTGTACGATTTGGAGGATTAAGGGATAGCACCACTCTAGGATTTTGTAAAAATCGTTTTTTTTGGCTTCAAAAATACTTTGGGGTCATAAAAACAATATGCAATCACTCCTGTAGCGAATATTTTTTTTGAAAGGTTCAATTATCAATTTTGCCGCAGCGCCTTGGTCTTCTTTCAGGCGCCTCGTACAATTTTCAACGCGTTTTTCTCGAATCCACTATTTTCAAACTGGGAGGACGGGTTACTCGAACACCTTTGCATGGATCAATTTGAAATTTTGATACTTCTCACAATTACATTCTCTATGGGAGTACGCAGCCGTTTATTGATGAAATGTAAATTTTTTTTAAGAACAATTTATTGTGTATTTTTTGTGGCGAAAAATCGATTTATTTCTTTCAAAGTGCGTCATTTTTTCAAAATTTGATAAAAAAAATCCCTACGTAGTCCCATAGCTAATAACATATAGATTATAATTTATTTTTTATTTTTATTCCAGGTCTTATACTTTACGAGAAAACCGTCCTCCTTTATATATAGATTATAAGAAATATGGATCATAATTTTCTTTTAACTTTTGTTCCAGGTCTTATACATAGCGAGAAAACCGTCCTCCCGTGAAGCTATTTGTAAAAAACACATTTTTCAAGATGAGCTCTATCGCCGCCATTTTGTATGAAAATTATAATACATTTTTTTAATGTACTTTAATGTGTTGAATAAACCCTCTCAAATGAAATCCTATTCCTTTTTTCATACTCCCAACATAAATTCTCAAAGTTAGGCCTTTTTTTCTGCCGCTAGAGTGGTGTTATCCCTTAAGGGGAGGTACCCGAGTAAACGGCGAGAAAAAAGAGGTAAACTTCGGGAATTTTTATCTCAAAACCTAATGTTTCGATCGGAACCGGGCTTTTTTTATTGGAAAATATGTACATTTAGGTATGTTTTGGAATTTTTTGAAATAAATTCGTTGACTGGAAGCGATACAAACGCGATTATTTCGAAATATAATTTTTAAAGTCGGTGCCAGATGTATCTCGAAAACGGCTTGTCCGATTTTGTCCAAATTTCGATACAATATTCTTCGATAGTTTTTCTCGTTCGCCACGTAGGATTTTTTTTGAAATTTTCATCTCTCACGGAATTGCGACCGTTTTAATTTAACATTAGTTTTTCGTTCGCAATTTCCGACGATTTTGGATTGCATACACGTTGCATAAAAGAGCAATGGTTCAATCAAATGAAAAACCCCTACGTGGCGAACGAGAAAAACTAACGAAGAACATTGCATCCAAATTTGGACAAAATCGGACAAGTCGTTTTCGAGATACATCTGGCACCGACTTTGAAAACTATGTTTCGAGATAATCGCGTTCGAATCGCTTCCAGTCAACGAATTTATTGAAAAAAATTCCTAACCATACCTCAATATACATATTTTCCAATAAAAAAATCCCGGATCCAATCGAAACATTAGTTTTTGAGATAAAAATTCCCGAAGTTTACCTGTTTTTCTCGCCGTTTACTAAGGTACCTCCCCTTAACCCTTTGCGACATAGTGTAACACTGAAGTTACACCTAATTCAATTCAGATTTTGACGATTCAAACGGGTTTTTCAATTAAATATGGCGGTTGTAAATGCGTTTCAAGGTTCTTTGGACTACAATAACTACTAAAACATACCTATCAAAGTTTTATTTTTCACGTAGCGGGTGTCATCAATAACCAAAGTGCAAAAAAAAACGTGCACGTAAAGAAAAATGTATGCTTTAAAGGGTTAAGGTAAGACGGCGCTTTGCGGAACTGCGTTGCAGGGGCGGGGCGCGGCACGAGGCAACTTTCTGAAGTAAGCTGCAGTTCCGCTGCCGCGTAGTGCGTTCGATCTCATAAGATTTCATATAAACAGTATTTGGTCGCGTCGTGCCGCGCTGCTCCGCTGTAGTGCATTTCCACTCAGTGCGTTCGTACCTTCACACCGAAAACTCACCGTCTCGCATATATTCATGTTGCAACAATTCTCAATTGTGATTTCACATTGATCGCCCGCCAATTGCGGTCGTGCCGTGAGTGGCGTGCTGATCTTGTTGACGACGATGTGTTTCCTTATTCGTCGTTGTCGCTTGAATTTGTGCACGTAGTAACTGAGTACCACGACCAACACGGTAAGTATGCCCAGAAGGGCTGACAATACGAGTACCACCGTATTGCACCACAGTTCATCGACGTACGTTCGTCCTGAAGCTTGCGTTTCGTTTGCGCATCTACGAAAGATCACGATTGTGAGAGAGCAGCGAATAAAGAAGGCAAAAGATTTCCTTTTTTTTTCTTTAAGGAGAGATATACACCTAGATGGTCGAGGTCGAGGATTTAGAAGCTACGAGCATTCCGTCGACCGTAGAAGACCTTACTATGATTCCATGTAAGTTGACCAATTTCATGATTTATTCATTCGCAAATTTTCAAACGCGTTTTTCTCAAAACCACGTTTTTCAAATCGGTACCCAAAGTTTCTCGAAAACCAATGGTTTTTTGTGATTATTCTATACATCATTATCTAGTACTTGTCATAGGATTTTCTTTTTCCGTTACTTAATTTTTGTTTTATAGGCAAAACATTAACTAATTTTCGGCCCAAAAATCACTATTGCGATTGCGAAAACCAATGAATCGATTGCCTTGAGGTTTTTTGTGATTATTCTATACACTATTATCTAGTACTCGTCATAGGATTTTCTTTTTCCGTTACTTAATTTTCGTTTTATAGGCGAAATAATAACTAATTTTCCGCCCAAAAATCACTATTTATGTTCAAACGTCTGCCATTTGGTCATAAATCGATATTTTCAAAATCGACTATGACAAGTACTAGATGATAGTATCTAATTTAATAATCTTTTTGGTTTTTTTTCCAGATGATTTTTGAAGAAACGCCAGTGGGTACCGTATACGCAGATTTTTTTACGACGCTCCAAGGATCATACAACATCCTTGTGTATTTTTGATATTTTTAAATAAAGAAAATTAAACATATTTTTGAATGTATATACTTTTAGATAATTAAAATCCCAATCCGATTTCAAATAGTTTTCCTTGAAAAAATTCACAAAAATGACCTTTTTCCGGCTCCTAGGTGTACATCTCCCCTTAAACGATAGAACTATATATATCGAATATTTTCCCAAACTTTCAAAGCGAAATTCGAAAAACTTCAAACGTTACAGCGCGTCAACGCTGTGCCTCACCGCTCAGATTCGGCATTATCAATATTGCATTATCAATATTGGCGTGCAGGATTACTCAAAAATTATAAAGCCGATTGAGTCGAAATATTGGTAGAAATATTGATAAAATCGGTACCTTCTACTTGACGGAAATTGTTTTGGAATAATTGAAAAAATAAAAAATAAACTTTTTTAATCCACTTTTTACAGAAATGTTGACTTTTTATGTAAATGCCTGCCATTTTCTTGAATTTGCATTTTCTTCATTTTAATTACCGTCACATTGAAACTATACATGTTCTAACTGAAAAAATATCTGAACTTTTTTGCAAATCAAAGTCTACGGGAAGCTAGACTGCACGCCGATTCGCAACTCCCGCAGTGACCTTGCTGTAACACTCTGCCTCAGCTCCGCCATTTTGATGATGAATTAATTGAAAAAAATTGTTTTGTATACTCAAATATACTATTAAAGTATACCTGAAGTTTGATAATTGTAGAATAATTATTTATCAATTTAAAAAATCCCTCAATATTGCTTATTTTTTTCCTGTCTAAATGTATATATCCCGCCTTAACAGTATGAATCCTGACACTCACCTGCACAAACTTGTATCGACGGTGTTCAAGGAAACGAGCCCGCTGAGGCAGAAGACCGAACAAATTTCTCCAACGTCGTGGACGTCTTCGCAACGTGGACCTCTCGAACGTTTGCAAATACAATATGGCTCCCCGTTCTTTATGGAGCAATAGCCGTCGTTCAGACAATAACCGGTGCATACGTGTTGTTCACATCGTGGGCCCTGATACGATGGCCCACATTTGCAACGTGGCTGACCACCGGGACTTATGAAACATTCACCGTGGAGACAATAATTATGGCACATCGATCTCTCGCAGTACAGGCCATCGAAACTGTCAAGTAACACAGGACAAAAAGAATTAAAATATTATTTCCTATTCAAAGAACGTGTACGGAAAAAGACCTAACTTCGAACTCGAAATTAAATCAAAGTTTAACTCAATAGTCCGACTCTGAGCTGCTAGGGACGAAAAAATGGCTTAGCCCATAATCATTTGAAAAACGGCACCACGTATCTTTATACACGAAGGTGTAGAGAGAAACTAGATATGTTTATTTATCATCTTCTTCATATGTCCCAAAACGCTAATAGTAAGAAATATACGAAATAGTACGAAATAATAGTAGAAAATAGTACGAAACGCTAGTTTTACGATAAAAAATTCTTTTATGATATAGACATTTGTGCGACGGCTTAAGGGGTTAGGCTACTGAGAAAATTTCGAAAAATCATATCAAGGCAAAAAATCATTCAAATAGACAGGCCTTGAGGCGACTCAAATTGAAGAGGAAGGTCCAACTAATGCTGCAAGAATTGCAAATTAAAGGTAAACTTATCATTGCAACGATAGAACTGCTAGTAAAACTTCAGACCTGTTTTTCTCGAAACTATATTTTTCAAAACGGTGTACACGATTTCACGAGATGTAATAAACGAATTGACTTGAAATTTGGTACACTCATCCAGTGTAATAGTAGATTAGTTTCGACCGAGGTTTGTCTTCGTAGCATTTTTTCCCATTAGTTATTAACAATAATATCAGTTTTCCTAAAAAAATCGAGAAAAAATTGAAACATTTTTCTAAAGATCGAAACGCGATAACGAAAAAAGCACGGCCAAGTCTCAAGGGATCATTACAGTGTAAAATTTTCTCAAAAAGCCGATTTTTTTTTACCTTGTCCGATAGTATAGGCGGTTATAAACATGCTGTTCAATTTTTGGGACGAAATTCAAATTATTTCGGTTGCTACGGCCTTTCTAAAAAAAAATATTTCGACCAGCTGCGTGAGGCCTGGCGCGGACGCCGCATTTTTTACAAAGTGTCGTTTTTCAAAACTGTGTACACTCTTAAAGGCAGAGTTTTCAAGCTATCCGTTTAAAATTTTGACAAAACCTTTTTCACGTCATTCTTTATCTTGCTAGGGAAGCTTTTTTCTTAACTCTTTATATTCTTTCTAACGAAAAGCTGTAAAAAAAAATTGGCCAAATTCGAGACGTTTTTTCACAAACCGCAGCCATTTTGTCATTTTTTATTTTAAAAAAACCTCCATAGCAAATAGCGGCTTTCATAATGATTAATAATCTTTTTACAAATTTTGTTCCAGATAATATTTACTATAATACTAATACTTTTTTCGAAAACATTTTCATCCGGTAAAAGAATGTAAAAAAATAAACGTTTAAAAATGTATTTTCTGGTCTTCGTGAGTGCTTTGATTTGACATGAAAAATCAGAGTGATTAGGGTATTTTAACCATCGAAAAAAATCGCGAAAATCAGCTATTTTTCGACCAGTTACACCGTGATGATCCCTTAGCCAATATTAGCTATTTTAAGAAAACAAATCGTTTATTTCGTTTCAGATTAACCGGGTGGCCAAAATCAATGACAGCGTTCCCCCTCACGTTCAAAGGTCCTTCACGAGATTGTTTGTACCTTTTTCGTTATTAATATTTTTTTAATGAAATTTCGTACACATCTTTGTGTTGACGTACATAGAAATAAATGTCGAAACGACTTTTCAATCAAGTTACTTATTCCGTCGAAATTAATTTCTTCAAATAACCCTGATTTTCGGTTCGTCACAGTAGCCTAGCCCCTTAATCGGAGTGTACAATTACCCAGGTTTGCAGTGGCATCTGTCGAGCGCGGGCTCATGAACACCGTCGTTCAGACACTCGAAGGTGGGCTCCTTGACGATCGAATCTCCTTCTTCCGTACTGGTCATGAGATTGTCGTTTTCCTGTTCCGCAAAATCCAAAAGGCCCGCGGCTACGTTGTTTTTCTTGTTGGTGGGCATCACGGGACAATTGACCGTGCCAATGGTATCGCGTGTAATGATGCATTTTGGATCGGAGTCTCGATTGAATGTGTGGAAGGACGTCCACAAGACTGGCAGATCGCTCGGATGAGGGTTTTTATTCATGCTCCAAACTGCCCTGTACGTCCAGTCCGTCCAATATATCTTTTCGCGATCCAACGCTATGTCGTACGGCTGCTGGTGCCTCCCGTTAACCAAGAGTTCACGCTCGCTGCCGTCCATGTTGCTTCTTTCGATTTTGTAATAAACACCCTCGTCGTCGTCGATCCAGTACAATTTTCCGGTCCAATGATCCACCGTTATCCCCAACGGCTCGTACAAATTTTTACTTATCACGATAGTCGCGTTGCTACCGTCCAGGTTCGCACTCTCTATGCTCGGATGAGATGCGTTGCTGTTCGCCCAATACAAACGCCTTTAACATACGAAAAAAAAAAACAAAAAAAAAATCGTTCACATACTTTGTTCAATGTCACCTCGACGATGACGTTGCAGTTTGCCGCGTTGGAATGCAACGGAAATTCTTCTCGATTTTTCATACTTCCTCATTTTTATTAAATATAATAAAAATATATATTAATAAAATATATTAAATATAATAAATATAATAAATATAATAAATGCGAGTTCAACCATTTTTTTTTTCGTTTGAAAAAGTGATTCACTCGTAAAATTAATTACACATCTATTTAGTATGAATATCAAGCTGTTAGAAAAAAATTATATTTTTTTTTTCGATGTACAAAATGGCCGACTACTCGATACTTCTCGAAAAAGCTTTTTTCCAATTGGCGTGACAAATAACTTTAACAATTTTCACTCGATTTACTTCAAATTTAAAAGTTATGTTCCTAATTGCATTTCGCCGAGAAGTACGTACGGAATTTCCGATTAATCGAAAACTTTTCATTTTGTGAGCAGTTTATGCGCAGTTATAACGAAATTTTTCACTGAAAATTCATTTCTTAAGTTCAAATACCTACAACTTTTGAATAAAACAATATTTTTTAAATTCCGCGCGTACTTCTCTAGGTATTCTAATGTAGATTGACGAGAATTTTTGTTTTTTGTTCTAGGTAAAAATTTGTGGATGCTAAATGTCACGCTGTAGAGCGCTTAAAAAAAAGATAACAAAAGAAAATATCAGTAGTCGGCCATTTGGTACATCGAAAAAAGAAAAATATATACTTTCTAACAGCTTGATATTCATACTAAATAGATGTGTAATTAATTTTATGAGTGAATCACTTTTCCATACGAAAAAAAAAATTGTTAAATTCGCACATAATTGTATACCCGTTACTGTGGCCTAACGCCTTAAGATCGTGGATCCCTTATGAGGATAAGAAAAACCGTTCGGGTGATTTTTGTATCCTAAGTCGACGAAAAAAAAATATAACAATACAGAAAAATTAACTTTCGTTGCATTCCACAACCATGCGAACGTCAACATCGTCTCTTTCGAAACTGAGTTTCCTTCATTTCAGTCGAAATTTCATGATGTTGACGTTTTCATCGTTGGAGTGCAACGAAAATGAATTATTTTTAATCGTTTCGTTTTTCTTGGCCCATTTAGGCTGTGAAGGTCACTCAAAGGTTCTCGCGAATTTTTATTAGAAATTTACAAATACAATTTACAAAAAAGACTTTGGACAATGATAAACATAAGGGAATGAAAAATCGTTGCATTCCAACGATGCAAATTTCAAGATCATGAAAATTCTTCTCAGTTAAGAGGTGGGTTTGAAGCATTCGTGAGCCAAAAAAGAATTACTAAAGAGAGGCTCATTCTACCGGGGTATCCAAGTAACGCCCAAAGCAGACATTTTACCCGACATTTGAACATGCAGCGATTGATTGAAAAAATGAACAAAATTGAACCGAGAGCCGGAAGTTTTATGATATCAACGTTTGCGTCGTTCGAGCGCAACGAAAGTTTGGTAGCCCGAACTTTTTTCCGGTAATTTTGGGCTACGAAAAGCACTCAAACGTTTTTTGAGGATCTTCATCACACCCCAACAGCCCAAATTCGCAGGATAAGATTTTGAATAACAAAGAAAATGGAGAGATAAAAATTGCAAAAGAATTTTCGTTGCGTTCCAACGATGCCAACTTCAACATCGTGAGTTTTTAAAATATTTTTTTGAGTTCTCTGCCAATCGTGTAATAAAATTACAGATATAGAGTTGCTCAAGATTCATTCATAACAATAATCTTACAGTAATAATTTTTCAAACTCGATAGAATCGAAAATGACTAAATGTGAGTAGCGATGAATGAGAATGGATTAAAATGGGAAGTAACAAGTTACATAACTCGTAAAATGGTACTGAAGTTTGCATCGTTGTAATGCACCGAAAATTCTTCGTAATTTGTTTCATTTCTTTATTTTTATTATTATCTAAAATCGTTTATCGCAGCTTTTGGTTATAAATTTTGAATAAAGACCCTCGAAAATGTTTCGGTAATTTTCGTAGTCTAAAAGTGCAAAAAAAAAAAAAATCGGTAATATAAATAAAAAACATTTTCGTTGCAGTCCAACGATGCAAACGACAACACCATACTCATAAAAATCACCGAGAAATGAGTGCAGCTTACCGGTTACACGCGTCCAGGGCTATTCCACGTGGTAACTTGTCCGGCAATTTGAGAACGGTTACGGGCTCGTAGGACGCGTTTTCATTCGACGATACACGCAAGCTCATAATAGCTTGTTCCTTTGCGTCAGTCCAAAATAGATTTTGGGTTGTTTTATCGTAAACCATTCCGATAATAGACGTTCTATTTTGTCCTGAGCGAGTTTGATGGAGAATGAAAAAAAAAACACACACACACGTTCAATCGAGCACATGAGAATAAATGCATTTGTTGCGGACGAACACGAGAAAATTTGTACGAGTGCGATTTTCTTCACTTACGTCTGTGCAGCGTTTGCATTTCAAAGTCTTTATTCGCTGCCAAGTTTTTCGTGAATATCGTTAGGTTTGTATTTCTAGTATCACTTAGGAACATTAAGCGGGTCGAATCGTCGTAAGCGAGACCACCGAGATCGACGGCATCGCGATTCCCCACGTGACCGGTACGCGTTCCGTTGCTTGCGAAAAATTGTACCTCTTTGCCGATTGTCACTGCTAGATCTGGAATTAAACGAAAAATACTTCTGCTCTTATCCGTTCAACTTTTTCGACGCGTGGGCGACATTTTTCGAAAATTCTATCTTGTAAATCAATACATTTATCTGTATTCAATATATTCGTAAACTGTTATCGGGATATCCAACATTTTCGCAAATTCACGTAATATACATGTTTTGAAAATTTAAATCAACATATTTGAAAATTCATCGATCTATAAAATCAATTTATTGAATATAAATACGTTTTTTTAAATAAATCGACAAATTTCCAAATTCATTGTTTTAATTTTTCCAAAAATGTCTGTTGTGTAAAATTCCGCAAAATTTTAGATATCCAGATAATAGTTGACGCATAAATAATATTGCTCGAGTTTGATTTTTATTTTTATTTTTTTGGAAACATTGAACGGCTGCCGGCTCAACGTTATGAGAACATTTATCATTGGAAACGAAATATAAGTTGTCATTAGCGGTTTGTGAAATACGTTCATTTATATTCGTTAACAATTTTTACGGCCTTCGTTGGAGGTCATGTGGGAGGAATATAAAAAAGTCATGCATTTTGCATTGTTTACGCGGGGAAAATCTGCATTATATGTAAGAAATTGCAAGGTCACGTATTGACTAGTCTCATAAATAGCGAGTACTGAAGAATGTCGTGAATGATCGGTCTACATGATATTTTTTTTGTACCCTTTCTCATAACCAAGAATGGAAAATGAAGGCAAAAATATATCGTGTTGGAGTTTGCATCGTTGGAATGCAACGAAAATTCCTTTTTATATTCTCATTTCCTGATTTTTATTATTATTCAAAACCTTGTTTTCGCAGATTCGTATTGTAGATCCATGTATTTCTGGTATCACTTGAGTATCTTAAAGTATCTAAAAGTATCTTAAGTATCGAAAAGTATCTTAAAATATTTTAAGTATCTTAAAAAACGGTTGAGCGTCTTTGGCCGAAGCAACCTAGAGCGATTCGGAAAAACTTAATTTCCATTGCATTTCAACTTGTGAATATCCTTTTTTCTTCGCTTATTTTTATTATTATCGAAAATATTTCCCTGCCAATATATGTTGTAGATTTTCAATAAGGATCCCGAAAAGTGTTTGAGTAATTTCTGTAGCCCAAATCCGCCAAACAAATGCTATGGCAAAATAAAAAAAAAAATCACTTTCGTTGCATTCCAACGATGCAGAGTTCAAGGCCACCTTCTTACAAATAATTTCAGGCAGGCATAAAAAGCCTCGCACGGACAATTATCGGCGGAGTTTTCCTGTCTTTTCATACAAATGTACGAATGTTGTGTGGAAAATGACCGAAGTGGATTTATAAAAAAATAAGATGTACGTTCGACGAAGATGACTCTGTTTCGGTCCTAATAAGATACACACACATTTGTCTAAAAATTCAGCATATAATACCATTAATGGCTTTTTAAAACTATTTGTTCGCATTAATATCGTTTCCAATTTGTATTATTGTTATAACAGTACTATAATTATATTGTTATTATTATTGCCATTATTGACGTTACTATTATTCACGTTTTATGTTTTTTTCGTGATTATTAAAATGTAACTTAGGATATTGCTTGTAATTGAAAAATGTATGAAAACATAGGAACGGGCGAAGAACTTTTTCTAGATTTTTTCAAACTAAATTCGCTGCTGAATGACTTGCAAATTTTAAGGTGTCGCACGGAAAAAATCACATCATCGGTGATGATATGTCGCATGACGAAATATTTCTTACAAAATAAAAAAATTATCCATACAGTGGAATTTTCGTAACGTTCAATTCCACCATATATTCCGCGACGAAGCAGGCGTTAAATAATTTCGCAAAAACGATAAGCAGGGGAGTGCTAAATATATTTGCAACATTAAGATAACGTGTCGTTGTTTGGACGTCGGCGATCACCCTAATTGCATTCGGCAACGTTTCTTTTAAGGGGATGCGAAACGAAAATCGGTGCTAGGGAAGTAGCTAAATGTCCGTAATCTGTGCGCAAAATAATCTTCGTGAATTAATTACAACAAAAGTTAATTTCAGATGTAAAGGGGCGGTGCAATCACACCATTTATCGCGACGAGTGTTATTTTTTATAGGGCCTATCATACTTATGCACATCGGTGTTGTTTATTTAAGATGTCGCAGAAAAAATAATTACGAAACGTCCAATGTGAAAGTGATCGCAGCATGTACCCTCAAAGGGTCTGCATAAGCTTGAAATTTCAAAAATACAATTTTTCCATTGCGTCGCTTTGTAGCCTAGGGTGTCCACTTCAATTTGCAACAAGGATTTTGTAAAAACTCAAGGCAAATTGATCGAGCTATGACGATTTTTATGAACGATGTTAAAGTTTGCATCGTTGAAATGCAACGATTCCTTCTTTCCATTTTTTAATTCTTTTATTTGTCTCATTTTCGGAAGAATTTTTTTTACGCAAATTACGGGATTTTAAGAAGAATACGAAGAAACGTTTGACGTACTTTCGTCGTCTGAATCGGTCGAAAGAATTACTGAGCAACTAAAAAAAACTGACTTCCATTGCATTCCAACGATGCTAACTTCACTACCTCTTGCTGCCTTCACTACCTTCCTTTCTTTTTCATTTTTTCTCAAAACTATGTTTTATTTAACGGGGTACGTCGTAGCTCAAAATCTATTCGTCCGATTCACTCCAAATTCGGACAGAGCATATAGCAATTTAGTATTATTTTGTAACAATTTTCATCGTATTATAACAATTTCCATCGTATGACCAGAGGTTTTTTTTTCAATACATTTATCCATTCGTCAATAACAAATGATCGAAGCTGCTTTTTTTGTCGAAAATCGATTTTTTTTCTACAACTTGCCATTTCCAAAAATTTCAAAATTTCCAAAAAACATCCGTTAATACGAAAGTTTTGTTATTATAGGAAAAGTATATTCTGTTATTTTTTATTTCAGATCAGCTTAGTTGTCAGAACCATCTGCATCAATTGGCCATGAACCAACTGCAGCACTGCGTTCAAATAGTAATAACTCCATTGTTTATCAATATTGCTCAATTCAAGAAAAACTTAAACTTCGGAAGACTAGGTATTAATTGTGTCGAAAATCCCAGGATCGTCATCCCAATACTCTCGTCACGAAAAAATATTGAAAATCAACCGTTTTTTTGGGGCCTCGAGTTAATGCAAATCCATCAATGACAATTCATTGCATGCCTATTCAATTATGCATGGTTCAGCACATCGTGGTTTCCATGATCTGTATTTCGGCTACTGTCCGGTATTCGACGCTACTTAATTCCATGATCGGTATTTGCGGCTACTAAACTGGAGTGTTGCATTGCTATTTGATAATTCGTTAAGGAGTTACATGGGTTTTGAAATTTCAAAAAATCGATTTAAAAAAATTATCTATTACTACAACATGTCAAGAATATTTTTTCAAAGGGGCTAATATCGACGATAACATGTAAGTAAAAAAATTCTCTTTTTTATTCCTACTTAAAACTTTAGTAGCTTTTTTCTCAAAACTCTATTTTTGAAGTCAGTGGACACGAATTCTCAAAACGAATGCACTGACCTTGTTGAAATTTTGCGCACTTCTTCTAGATAGTATTGACTAGTGATCAATGAAGGTTTTTTTTTCTTTGATCACAACTTATTTTAAAAGACAATACATGATCTATATTTTACCGAAAATCGTGCTGTTTTGCATACAACTCTACCAAAAAATTAAATCTCAATATTCTTTTAAATGCTTTATTCAATCACGAGTTATATTCACCTACTAACAGAAAATAATGGTTTTTTTTTAGATAAAACTATTATGAATTATTCTGATCACCGCGAGGATACTTTTTTCTAAGGGGTCTCCAAAATTTAGTCCTCAACGGCTGAATTTTCCAAATTGTTGGATGGAATTTAAAAAAATATTGTTCAAATGTTGTACTTTAATATGCTTAAAGTTTGAATAAAATAAGTATTTTATGACATTGAAAAAAAAAATGTTTTTTTTTAACCCGTTGTTAACCCGTTAAATATCGAATCGCAATGCAACACACGATGTGGAAGTTTATATCGTTGGGATGCGACGAATTTTTTTCTTTCTTCTTTTATTTTTATTATTATCGAAAATATTTCCTTGCCAATTTATGTTGTAAATTTTAATAAGGATCGTAAAAATGTTTTATTTACGTAGCCAAATGCCGCCAAAAAATGCTTTGGCAGTCTAAAAAAATTAATTTCTGTTGCGTTCCAACGATGCAAACTTCAACGCCATATCCAGCACTTCAATTTAGTAGCCATGAACAGTACGTTTTTATTTTTCATACGTAACAGGAAAACGGTATTTTGCGCAACTTTAAATACGCGTTTATCTCGAAGTGTATTTTTCCGAGGCGCCAATCACCACACTTGAGCTTTTCAAAAACTTGACCTCTTTATCTAATATCAGAATGTGACCGAGTCGATGCGCTAAAAACGAAGCGCATATTAAATCCGGATCTGCAAATAAAGTTCAAACATACACATGTAGTTTCGAAATTTTTAGCGAACGACTCTCTCTCTCTCTCTTTCTCCCTTTTGATCGAACAAATTTGTAGTAATCCGAACTTATCGAGAAACAAATGAAACAAAAAAAAAACTTTTTTTTCCTGCGCTACAATTATCATCGATATTATGTCGACATGAATGACAAAACCATCAGAGATTAGACTCGAGTACATTTCGCAACTGAGAACGATTGAACTCGAACTCGCGATACTTTCGTATCATTCGAAAACAAAAACTCATTCAAGATACGAAAGACCGAACTCTCGTTGTTGATATCGACGAGAATCGAACGACGACATTGCGCCTTATATCATTGGTGACGAAAAACGAAAAAAAAAAACTAGCGTAATAAAAGAAGAGCAAAAAAAACGTTCGAAGAGGAAGCAAAATTACAAGTTTCCGAATCGACTTACGCACGTATACGACGTGCATGATCGTCGACCCTCTTCACCTTACCATGTTTTATGCAGAGATAGACTTTCACCTTGGAAAACGCGCGTTGCTAAACTGTACGCTTATTAAGATCCGCGAGCAGTTTTTTTTTGTCATAGCGAAGAAAGATGATCGCCGGAAAGGCAAACCGGGATATGTGGCACTTGGATTCGTGACATTCAAGATTGCATCGTTGGAATGCAACAAAAATGCATGTTTCTTAACCAGTTAATTAAAAAAAAATTATTGATTTAATTTTAATCCCTGCGTGTGTACATTATATTTTTCGAGGCACGGTGTGTACACTGGGTCGTTTAGGGAACAGTCGGGTTTTCAGTGTCCAAGCCTTTAAAAAAAATTCAAAATTTTTTGGACTACTTCTTGAAGTGTCTACTACATGGCCCAGAAGTTGCCAAAGTCGAAAGTTTAAAACCGTTGTTAATAAAAATTGAAGAATAGTGGAAAAGCGGAATTTTGTTTAAAAAATCGTAACTTTACAATGAAACAATATTTAACAAAACGGTCATAGGCTTTTGTAGCTTAGACTATAAGCTTTCAAAAGAATATAGTGTCCTTGGCGTGGGCTCCAAAAAGTTGAATTATTTAAGCACCTGAAAGTGGGGAATATTTTACGGATTCAGACATGTCGTAATAAACGGAACGGTAATTATTTGGTACAAAATGAGTTTTTATTGTTGCAACTACAAAAATTATGAAATATTAACAATAATTAGTAGCAAAAGAAGAATTAACAGTGCGCAATTGTGGCAAAAGTGCGTTCGATACTCATCGCAAACCGGCCTTTCGCACGATGCACAAGAATACATTGTTTTTTTGTTTTTTTCGTGAACTTCTTCTCCATCGACTTCAATTGAACTTTCTTCGTCGTACAACACGTCAGGGCGACGGTCGTGTAAATTGTACATAACTTGAGATGCACTTCTTTCACCCATCTTCGAAAACTGTTAGAACAAAAAAACTTATTTCCGTAAAAAGCATGGACTAATTTATGAAAACCGAAAAAGCAAGAAAGTAAAGATAGCAAGAAATAATATAGCAAAACTTTATTTTCTATAAAAATATGAAAAAATAACGGACTTATGAGCCAAAAATACAAACAAAAATGGTTTTGTAAAAAACTTTTTCAAAAGTTATGCAAATAAAACTATTGATTGATACAAACAAAAATTGTTTTTGAGATAAAAGTCCGTAAAAAAATAGACGGAACAACATCAAATTACATAAAACATTTTTTGTAGCCATGAAAAAAAAAAAAAAAAAAAACTAAAAAACTACGAGCAAAGCAAAAAAAACTGCATTCACTTACCTTCGAAAATACCGACGCGGTGTGTACACTGACCCTTTTAGGGAACGGACATGATTGCACTGGCTGGCGTTTGCAAGTAAACTGCCAGACCCGGGCGTCCCTTGGGCCTTTAGTCCCCACTAGTACCTAGACGTTTTAGGGGGGGTAGCCGAAGCCCGCCCTCTTTTCATGAGAGGGAAACTTGAGTTTCAAATTTCGACTGTTCCTCCCAAGACCTAGTGTACACACGTAGGGTTAATTTTTTTCACCGGTCAATTTTTTAAATCCTCATCAAAGATTCATGACCTCAGTTATCAAAAAGGCTGTGAATAATAATAAGAATAGAGAAATTAACAAAAAAAAATCGTTGCATTCCAACGATGCAAATTTCAACTCGGAACGCGATAAAAATCTGGCATTTTTATGCATTTTTCTTGGTATTTTTCATCAGCTTGATATTATGCACACGTCTTTCAATCTCAATAACATTGTTCACTTGGAAACCCTAATCTTCAGCTGTCCTTTACCGCAGATTTAATTTTGCCCTCAGTTCAACGCTGTTCTCGTGCTACGATAGTCTGGAAAAGTGTTCCTCCTAAGACATCGTTGAATATAGGGCCCATTGTGCGTTGAACCTTTCATTGAGATGGTTTTGACGTTGGCATCATTGGGACGCAACGAAAATTAATTTATTAAGATTGTCAAAGCAAGTCGATTTCCGCTAAAAAATCGCCCAATCGTTATTCAGGATCCTCATTAAATATCTACAACATACACTACCGGCCAAAAGTTTCCGGAAACTTCAGATAATTGCAAAGCTTTCGATCACTTTGGTCAATTGCAAAACTATATTACAATAATACAATTAATCGTACAGAGCTATATAATATCTTCGTAAAATAATAAATGAAATGAACTGTATTATTCTAACATTTGGCAATTATGCAGTGATCGAAAGTTTTGCAATTATCTGAAGTGCCCGGAAAGTTTTGGCCGGTAGTGTACATTGGCGAGAAAATATTTGTCACGGTGTTGTGGTTTGCATCTTTGGAATGTAACAACATTTTTTTTCTTCTCATATTGCCTAAGCATTTTTTTGGCGGTTTTGAGTTACAACAATGACTCAAACGTTTTTCAGGATCCTTATTAACAACCTACAACGCCAATTGGCAAGAAAATATTTTTGATTGTAATAATAAGAAAAGAAACTGGAAATTCCGTTGCATTCCAACGATGCAAACTTCAACACTGTTGATTGAGCCTCTACGTGAATAGCTGCCTCGGACGAAAGAATTGTCTACGCGTACGCGCTTGTGTATACTCTTGATTATTCTCCAGAGTGGCTCGTCACTCTCGTAGCGACAATCTTGTCTTAAGGGGGGAGACAACTTTAGGCGAGGACATTTTTAGCTGATTTTTTTTTTTGAAGGTAAGATTTCGTCCCCATTTTTTCACACTTAGGGTACGTTTGATTACTACTTTTGGCTGTTACGTGGTATTTTTTTTAAATCTTTACAAACAGCGGAGGTATGCCACGGTCTTCTGGACTCTATTTTCAAAACTGGCGTGAGGTATAGCTGAAAAACTAATCGACCGATCCTGATAAAATTTGGTATGCATCTTTCAAACCTTATTGTCTAAAATATGACCCGAAATACTTTTGATAATAAAAGTCTTTTTTATTGCAAAATGTAGACATTTTTTCGGAAAATTTAATCTTTTCGTTTCAAAGCGTACCACCTCATCGATTTTTAACATTTCTTACTTTTTCTTGGTTCGTATTCTGCGTATGAGTGATTTTTTTTTATTTGAAGAAAAAATGTAAATCTTTTAAACCGTAAAAATCTTAAAAACGTTTTTTAATCATGAAGATCAGCCATTTTCCTCGTCAAAAGTAGTAATAAAACATATCCTACGTCTCAAAAATAGTGACCTTATCAACCTCTTGAAAATCTTAAAAACCTTTCAAACCTGTAAAAAAAATCTTACAAACCTTTTAAACCTTAAAAATCTTTGAAACTTTTTTTTTTATCGTGAAAATCAGTCATTTTTTCCTCGCCTGAAGGTATCTCCCCCCTTCAACCTCTTTGTCATGGTATTAAAAAGACAAAACGATCAATAATTTTCTTTTTTTTACCTCATCTGGACAATAGTCGTGTGCTGTCTGGTATTTTTGCTATGGAAATATGCCGAGGCCCTATCTCTTGAATTTATTAGAACAATTAATTAAAAGAACGGGGCTAGCGTCAGCAACTGCTATCCGCGATATGTGAAAAATTGCTAACTTTGATATCAAATGTCTCGACTCAGCAACGACGAAGCTCCGTGAAATTTCACCGACAGCTGGACATCTTTTTTTTCAACCCACTACAAATTTCAACGGTATCTATCCAAACAATTTTTGCGCGAAAAACCGTAAATTTGATCCTCAGACAATCTGCATTTCGGTTCGACTTCGATCCAAACTTAAATTTTTCTCTTAACCTTCATTTCACCTTCTTCAAAGAATTTTTCGCCGCCACCTTCCGCCGCCTTTCCACCGCCTTCAGTTTTTTCGGACAATGTATACTTTACATTGCACTTAGGCTTACAGAGGAGTTTAATCAACCGTATGGATATATACAGATGCGTGTATACAAACACTGCACACAGATGCAAATACGTGTGTACCACACTTTCTGCTCAATATTTACGCAGATGTTAATAATATTGATTTCGAAAAAAATTATGCCGAAAAATAATTGATATATTCGCGCAAAACAATTTTTCCTTATCAGCGGATTGCCTAAAGCACAATTCTTCGCGTACTTTTTTAACCTTGAAAAGGAGCTTCGTATAAAGTCTACCGCAGTTGGATTTTTTTAATCGAATTCGTTTCGTCAGACGATTTGTCGGTACTGTTGATTTAACGAAGAACAAGATCTGGCGGGGGAATCGAGATTCGCTCGAAAAGTC
This sequence comes from Ophion obscuratus, assembly GCA_964007375.1. NCBI lineage: Eukaryota > Metazoa > Arthropoda > Insecta > Hymenoptera > Ichneumonidae > Ophion > Ophion obscuratus. The sequence goes on from OZ023312.1 coordinate 42,296,566, forward strand.
GTCTATGTTAAGGGGTTAGGCTACTGTCAAAATGACGAACACTCGTTCGTCGCTTGAGGCAACTCAAATTGAAGAGGAAGGTTCAACTAATGGCGCAAGAATCGCAGATTTAAGCTAAACTTATGATTACAACGATAGAACTGCTAGTAAAACTTTAAAGGGGAGATACCTTCAGGCGAGGACAAAATTTGTCGATTTTAGTGGTTTTTTTTTAAAGGAAAGATTTCTTCGCCATTTTGAGGGTTGCGTACCCAAAGGGTAAAACGGAACCCTAGTCAATCTGCTGTCTGTCCGTTCGAGTCAAAGTCACGAGTCAGCTCGTAAACGGAAAGAGTTACAGATCTGAAATTTTGATCCTTGTGTAGAATGTTGACCCAAAACCGAATATTGAATTAGAAATTCAGTTGAGGCGGGATATACATTTAGACAGGAAAAAAATAAGCAATATTGAGGGATTTTTTAAACTGAGAAATAATTATTCTAAAATTATCAAACTTTAATTATACTTTAATAGTATATTTAAGTATACGAAACTATTTTTTTTTAAATTAATTCATCATCAAAATGGCGGAGCTGTGCCAGAGTGTTACAGCAAGGCCGTCGCGGAGTTGCGATTCGGCGTGCAGTTTAGCTTCCCGTACACTTTGATTTGCAAAAAGTTCAAACATTTTTTCAGCTAGAACATGTATAGTTTCTATGTGACGGTAATCAAAATGAAGAAAATGCAAAATTAATAAAATGGCACGGATTTACAAAAAAAAATCAACATTTCACGCAACATTTTTGTATAATGTGGATTAAACAGTAGTTTTTTTCCAATTTTTCAAAAAACAATTTTCGTCTTAGAAGGTACCAATATTATCAATATATCTACCAAGTTTCAACTCAATCGACTTGATAGTTTTTAATTAATCTTGCACCCCAATTTCGATAATGCAGTTTTGAGAAAAACGCGTTTGAAATTCACGCCCACTCCGAATCCGAGCGGTGAGGCACAGCGTTGACGGGCTGTAACGTCCGAAGTTTTTCGAATTTCGCTTTGAAACTTTGGGAAAATATGCTACATATATAGTTCTATCGTTTAATGAAAAAAACGAAACCGATTTTTCGATCGTTGTAAATGTATTTCTCGCCTTTAGGCCTTATTACGCGAAAAATTTCAAAAATGTTCATTTTTAAATTATTTTTGATCGCATTAGCCTGAACGGTTAGGAATATTTTAAGCTTTACAGAATTTAAAATTACAAAAATTCAAAAAATAAGGTACGATTGCAATTGTAATAGAGACCACGCGGCGCGCCCGACCGCTAACTTCAAAGCCGTTTTTCCACGATTCACTTTTCTGAACCTTGTGAAAGTTCTAACTCTGAAACGAAAGTTCAGATCAATTCGAAATGCTTACAACATATTCTTAGTATCATCACCTATCGTGTGAACCACAGAAACAAAAATTTCAATGTCACAAAAAAATATAAAAAATAAAATACCAACAGAAAATTGAGTAAGCAAATTTTAAGTTTCAAATTTTTATTATAATAATTTTTTTTAATAATATTGTTGGTTCACACTGAAGATACATTCATTATGCAATTATAAATATGTTTATTTTTTTCAGACACCCACATCGATCTCGAGAACTTTCACCATCAACACGCGCGCTAAAAAAATACATTGCTTTATGATGTTATATCTCTGCCATTTGTTAATATTTCTGACTTTTTTTTACATATACTTAACCATGTGCATAAATGATATGTAAAAAAAATGTCAATATATGCGTAATTTTTTTAACCGCGTGCAGAAAAATACCTTCGAAAATCGGCGAAATCGCGTATGTAAGGCCTTAAACTATTTTCCATGGAGGTCTCATACATGAAAAAGGAGCAGAATTGTTTTTCGTACTCTGGCGTGTGGCGTGTCGTTTTTTAAAGCTCATTGAGTAGTGTACAAATATTTTTTATTCTTTTTTATCTTCAAAAATAAAGAAACGAGGAGGTCGTTAAAGTTGTCAGTTTTAGACCATTTTTGTTACGGGGTCTATCTCAAAAAATAAACTAGTTAGGAATTTGGAATTTCTGTATACAGGGTGATAGGAAGGTCGATGCAAAGCCTTAAGGGGGTGATAGGCCACCTCGTTAGGAACATATCTAACCTACGTTACCTTAGTCCAAAGTTTAAGGATTTCGAGTTATCATGGTAAGTGTGATTTTTGGAAAATTTTACAAAATTAGGTACTTACTCGTTTACCGCTTATGTTGATGCTATTTCTTTAAAAATAGCATTAACATGAGAGGTATTTTTATTTTTTCACAAGATTTTATTTATTCAACACGTCCCATTTAGTTAGTTGTGTGTAACAGATGATTGTATTGGTGCTTGTCGATTGAATACACATTAAGCTGAGACGCAAATAAGTTTTTAGTTACCAATTATTGTCTGTTTGAACATTATGAACGAGTTAGTACCTAATTTTGGGAAATTCGCCGAAAATCATACTTACCATAACTTGAAATCCTTAGACTTTGGACTAAGATAACCTATCGTCCCCTTAAGGCCTTGCTCCGATCTTCCTAACACCCTGTATTACGTACATATACTGTATTTAAACAACAAATACTGAAAACGCCGCTTCATAATGTAGTATATATAATTTAGGCTTAGGGTATGTTTTATTACTACTTTTGGCTGTTCCATGGTATTTTTTTATCTTTAAAAATGGCCGAGTTATGGCACGGTTTTCTAAACTGCATTTTCAGAATTGCGTGACGTATAGCTAAAAAAATAATCGACCGATTCTAATGAAATTTGGTATAAATCTTTTTAACTTTATTGTATAAAAAGTGGCCCTAAATGTTTTTGACAATTACAGAAAAAAGTATTTTTTTAATGGCAAAATGTAGACGTTTTGTTTTCGAAAAATTCAATCTTTTTGTTTCGAAGCGTACCATTTCGTCGATTTTCAACATTTCCCACTTTTTCCTGGTTCATATTCTGCGTATGAAATTTTCTTTAATTTTTTCGTCTGACAACATCCGCCGCAATCCGTTTAGAAGACCGTGCCATACCTCCGCCATTTTTCGAGATAAATAAAAAAAGATACCATGTAACGGCGAAAAGTAGCAATAAAACATACTCTAAATCTCAAAAATGGTGAGGAAATATTTTCTTTAAAAAAAAAAACACGAAAATCAGCAACTTTTTCCTCGCCCAACGACGCGTTTTTCTCGAAAATATGTTCATAACTTCTACGATTATTAACATTTTTCCAAAGAAATTCGGTACGCAACTTTGTTAATGTGAAAATAAAATTGACAAGAAATGCCAAAACGATTTTTTAATAATCTTCCTTACTCCTTAAAAATTCATTTTTTCTATATCCCGACTTTCTGATCAACACAGTAGCCTAACCTCTTAATTCGACGAAGAACGAAAACTGGTGAGGGGATCAAGATTGGATCGAAAAGTAGTACGTTAAGTACCATGACTCAGCGTATTTGTTATCTTTTTAATAGCCGCAAATCGTAGACATACTACGATTCATTAATACTCAACAATTACCAGATTTCAATATTAATATTTAATATTGATATTGATGAATAAATAATATTTCGTGATTACGCGATTTTAATTAATAATGACGAGATTCAATGTAAATAACCTTGACCAGTCTCCATCGAGCCTAAACGTCAAATCTTCATTGTATACGTTGTAGTAAATATTATAATATTTGGTTAATCGGTTTATGCAACGGTTAAGAATTATGTCATCGGGATATAGAAGAATTGAGATTACAAGAGCGTACGTGAGAGACGCGACGGTCGTCCGTTCGTGCATGAGGTTTTTGGCCCGTCGAATATATTTCTGCGGTGCAAAATGTCATAGGCTGACAAGCACTCTCAATTGGTACTTTTTGACGAGAATCTTTCTTTCAATCGTTCCACGCATTCGAGAGGAACAGAGAGAGAGAGACTTTCAAAAGTGAATTATTCCACGAAATTAGATTACACTCAAACGTAGGCGCCGCGCGCGTGCACCACGCGCAAACATAGGCGCACGTGAGGGCGCATGCGCGCGTGCCTCTTTTGGCGGTCACCTCTGCGATGTACATTGACATTAGTTACGTAAAATATATTCGTTTGTAGGCTCAATAAACGGCAAACGACAATTGCGACGGCGATTAAACGTCGTAATTGGGGCTTTTTCATTCATCGTAAGTGCATTTTCATACAGTCGAAGAATGGGAGAGCGATGCGAAGCAGTGGCAAGTTTGAGCGGTCCGAGTGGCGTACGTGACATCGAGTACGGGCTGGATGGAGCGACAGGCGAGCGCGCCAGTGTGCGTGTGCCACATTGACGCGGCTCCCTCGTACGTACGCGAACGCACGAGCCGGCTATAATGCGGTATATTGCAAATATGCATTTTTTCTTCCCCTCGTCAGACTTACCCCAAGATCTAGTATCCGCGCCAAAGATGATAAAACTCGCGGCGATTATAAATGTAATTGTTCTACGGCCACGTAAAGCCATGACGATTGTACATTCGTGAAGAATTCTTTTTTAAATGATAAAAGCCTTTCTCCCGTTCGAAGTGTCGTTACAGTCAGTGGAAAATTTGCCACTGGCTGTGACTCTGAGCCATGAGGGGACACGATTAACCGAACAGACAACCGACACACACAGTGTCGAATCGCGCCCGTTCGACGGTCGGACGTGAACTGAGCGTGCTCGTAGTCTAGCAAATTCTCGTAGCCTGCTGTGGCTGCGTATACCTCGTGCGAGCAAATTCGGCAGCAACAGTGTGTATGTGTGTATATAGATATAGCGGGAATCCGTGTGCGCGATCGTATATACGTTTGCAGTGATTACGGATGTAGATAACTTGTGATAGTACGTGAAATACCGATAAACATTCGGCAATTCTTTAATCGCTTTATGCCTTGCGTGTTATCGATTACGAGCGATTGTTTTGAAGGCTTTTGCATCAATAGATAAAGATGGATGAGCGTGGCTGGTCAACTGCGGATTTCCGAATTCGCGTGTTAACCCATTAACGCCGAAGAATCGTGTTTTTTTTTTCATTTTCAAGCTAGATTCTTATCATCGAAAAAAAAAAAATTTCAAATAAAAAATGTGTTCCCTAGTACTTTCAAGTGTCCTCTTTCCGAATCCGGGGTCAAACTTGAGTTTTGTCCATTAGAAAAAAAAAAATGGCCGTTTTTAAACAAAAAAAACCGAAAAAATCGAAGACATTTTTTTTTCAATATTTTTTTTCTCATTGAAGACGCCGGAAGACCCCAATTTTTCGTCAACCATGAGTGCACAAAATAGTTGTAGTTTAAGAATATATTTTTTAAATTTGTCGACATTGACATTTTCACCCCCAAAATGGCGCTGTTCATCCCTTCAGCAGCAAGACAATTTTCACTCTCGGTGCCCGACAAAAAAATATTCAGATTTTCACAAAAATTGGTATCCCGGGGTTTTCAAGGTCGCTGATTACAATTCGGCCCTCAAAATGCGGAAATTCAAAATGGCGGGTCCAATATGGCGGACGGAAATGCAAAAGTCGATTCGAATCGGATGAAATGTGGTACTCGGGGGTTTTCGAGGTCGCTGATTACAATTCTGCTCTCAAAATGCGGAAATTCAAAATGGCGGATCCAATATGGCGGACGGAAATGCAAAAGTCGATTCGAATCGGATGAAATGTGGTACTCGGGGGTTTTCGAGGTCGCTGATTACAATTCTGCCCTCAAAATGCGGAAATTCAAAATGGCGGATCCAATATGGCGGACGGAAATGCAAAAGTCGATTCGAATCGCATGAAATGTGGTACTCGGGGGTTTTCGAGGTCGCTGATTACAAGTCTGCTCTCAAAATGCGGAAATTCAAAATTTTTTTGTTGGGCACCGAGAGTGAAAATTGTCTTGCTGCTGAAGGGATGAACAGCGCCATTTTGGGGGTGAAAATGTCAATGTCGACAAATTTAAAAAATATATTCTTAAACTACAACTATTTTGTGCACTCATGGTTGACGAAAAATTGGGGTCTTCCGGCGTCTTCAATGAAAAAAAAAATATTGAAAAAAAAATGTCTTCGATTTTTTCGGTTTTTTTTTGTTTAAAAACGGCCATATTTTTTTTTCTAATGGACAAAACTCAATTTTGACCCCGGATTCGGAAAGAGGACACTTGAAAGTACTAGGGAACACATTTTTTATTTGAAAATTATTTTTTTCCGATGATAAGAATCTAGCTTGAAAATGAAAAAAAAAACACGATTCTTCGGCGTTAATGGGTTAAGGAAAGGTTCTGCCTTGTTGGGCCAAAAAATGGTCGATTTTTCACCAATTTTTTATGCGAAAAGTATTAAATATAGAATGTTGATATTTGGTATGTTGACTAAGCGGTCTTTATTGAACATCAAAATATTTTTTAAAGCTTGACAAAACATGGTGGTGGGAGTGGGAGGAGTCGGTCCACGTATGTCGGTGCGCGGGCGATTACATTTTTCGCTTGCGGAAGTCCTAAGTCCCGGACATGTGGTCTGAATAAAAAAAAACAAACATATTTTTACTTTGTACAATTTTGTGTATAAGTTGACCTAGAATCAAGAAGAAAAATTGAAAAATAAAAACATAGTGAGCAAAAAAATGCGAAATTTTTTGAAAAAAAAAAAACAAACTTCCTTCCGATCGCTCACTAGTTTTTTATTTTTCAATTTTTCTTCTTGATTCTAGGTTAACTTATACACAATATTGTATAAAGTAAAAAAATGTTTGAATTTTTTGCTTCAGATCACCGGTCCGGGACTTAGGACTTCCGCAAGCGAAGAATGTCATCGCCCGCGCACCTAAAAAAGTGGCTCCTCCCACTTCCACCACCATGTTTTGTCAAACTTTAAAGAATATTTTGATGTTCAATAAAGACTGCTTAGTCAACATACCAAATATCAACATTATATATTTAATACTTTTGGCATAAAAAATTGGTGAAAAATAGAACATTTTTTGGCCCAACAAGGCAGAACTTTCCCTTAAAGCCTGAGGCCACTCTAGAGGCCGAAAAAAATAGGCTTTTTGGAGATTTTTTTTCAGAAAAACGAAAAAATAAATCGAGATTACAGAAAGGGGGAAATACATATCAGTGACTGTATACAATAATTTTTTTGAAGCGATTAATTTCAAAATGGCGGCTGTGCAGCGTTTATCTCAAAACTCCATTTTTTAAGATGGCCGGAAACATAACTCAGACAATTTTCAACCGATTCACTTGAAATGTTGAATATACCTTGAAGAATACATTGTCTATGGAAGTACGTAGGATGTTTTTTTATATTGCATAGTTCATTTGTTATACACAATTATCTGACGATTTTTGAGGTAAATTTTTTGGAAAGTGAAAAATGCAGTTTTGAGATAAACGCTGCACAGCCGCCATTTTGAAATTAATCGCTTCAAGAAAATTATTGTACACAGTCACTGATATGTATGATAAACACCCTTTTTTGTAATCTCCATTTATTTTGTGATTTTTCTGAAAAAAAAAATCCCCAAAAGCCTATTTTTCGGCCTCTAGAGTGGCCTAATCCCTTAACTAAGCTTGACGGACTCGATTTACCTAGGTGGGTCCAAAAATGGAATTTTCCAAAAATATTTTTATTCGATAATATCACCTTTTAGTATATTAGTATTTTAGTATATTAATATTTTAGTATATTAATATTTAGTATATTAATAATTTAGTATATTAATAATTTAGTATATTAATATTTTATTCGATAGTATCACCTTTTAGCTATATTCCCGGGAAATTTCATTGAAGTATTCCTGAAATTGAATGAGCTACAGCTTTTAATAGTTCGCCGGGCGGTATATCAGCACCATAACTCAAACTTTAAACGCGGTTTCCTCGAAGTCGGTGGACACGATATCTCGAGAACCACTTGATGGATTGTTTCCAAATTTACAGGGAATACGATGAGACACATTTAAAAGTCGTTCACGTTCACAATTTTTGAAAATCGATCCTCATTTTTTAAGAGTTACGTAAAAATGACGACTTGTTCATAGATTTTGTATGCTCGGATTTCAATTTGTGGCCACGTTGGTACAAAAAATTATTTAAAAAATCGACGATCGTCAACGACTCGTACTTGTTGTTACCTTCAATAACCCGTACGGTTTTTCGATTTTGGATGGACTGTTTTAGCTGCAGAGTGTCCACCGCCAAAAGTCGAGACAAAAATTTCATCATCGACCGGTGGCCATGTTTTTTGTTATTTTTCTGTATTTTTTGCTTCCAGCATTGAAAACGCTTTTAAAACTGTATATTTTTGTTGAGGTAGGCTCGGTATAAGGGCCGGAGGTAGCTGGATGTCACACGAAATTAACGCTACCCCCACTCCACGGCCACTGTGTTGAAGTAGAGTGGTGGGAGCTGCCAAATGCTGAATGTCTTATTAAGCCTTCGGGGTCACAGGGCTCCAAGGGACCCCACGCGCGACTTTGAGCCAAAATTACTATAAGTTGTAGACGGCTAAGGGGGCTGGCCTGCCTTATAAGGGTGCTTCGGAGTGTCCTTTGTACGTACCGACTAAGGTCGGACGATTCGCGACGGCAGTTTCGTCGTGGTAGTCGATACAAAAAAAATCGGACCGACGCTGGGGTCGTTTTGACCCCCCATGTGACGTGCACATATATTTTTTTCCGTAAAAAGTGGTATTTTTTATTTTTGTTCTGCGTGGGATGCAAGTATGAATATAAGAACGGTAAAAAATATTTCTATCAAGTTTATATCAATTACTCCGAAATGTGAATTCTTTGCGATGTCCGCCTACGTCATTTAAAGCTCATTACAATACACCTGGAAAACCATAAAACCATTTAGAATGTGTGACAAGCAAAGAGTTTTTCGCTGTTCCGAATAAATTCCTCACTTTTCGCAATTATCGTTTTTTTTACTCCGAAATGCGCCCTCTTCAAATGTCCAAATAAATACCTTTTTTGAAACGCCCACTATGATGCTATCTTTTTCTTTAAACTATCATATCTTAAGAATATCGCCCTAAATTTTTTTTTAAATTGACGATTGCAATAGTTATGATTTTTCAAGTAAAAAATGGCTTTTTCACGCATTGATCCCTTCCTGATTTTTTTCCGCCATTTTAAATGTCGATTACAATATTATACTGAGAATGCCTCATTCAAGAAGGTTCAAACGAGCACCCTTAATTTTTATAAGCCATTCGGAACAATAGAATCAACGTGGCAATCGTTTAAACGTGGATGGGGTCACACGGACCCCATGTGGCCAACTAAGTTACATGCCGAGGGTGTGACCTCGAAGGGTTAACTTAATAATTACATTACAACTTAAGTTACAAATATATTACAAACATTATATAACAAATATTATACAAACAAATCCAAGCAGACCCAATTATATACCTCAATGCATCAATATTTGTTGAAAAATAATGAAAACCAGCTCATATTATTTACCCGTTTGTTATTATCCGAAAAGTCTGATTACATTTGTAACCCGTTTGTTATTACCCGAAAAGTCTGATTACATTTTCAATGCCATGAGATAGTTGCACTTTGTGCAATATCTGTAGATTTTTTTAAGCCTCTCAATATATATACCTTTGTGTTCAAAAAATGCATTTCTTTTTCATCAACCGTTTCCCAGCAGGAAAAAATCAGAATTTGGCCATTTTTTTCGGGCCTGTAAATAGAGACTCAAGAGGGAATGATACGTCATCGCGGTCGGTATGGTAGAACAATTATAGATTCCCAAAAATCTCGAAAACGGCTCTTCAGATCCCGTCGAAACTTTGCCAAACGACGTCAAATAGATAGACGAACAGCTGTCTTCCTCTCAAATTTTCTGAATTTGAGAGAAAAAAAACTAGATTGGCTTATGATAAGCCAATCTAAATTTTTTTCCTCAAATTCAGGAAATTTGAGGGGAAGACAGCTGTTCGTCTATCTATTTGACGTCGTTTGGCAAAGTTTCGACGGGATCTGAAGAGCCGTTTTCGAGATTTTTGGGAATCTATAATTGTTCTACCATACCGACCGCGATGAGGAATCATTCTCTCTTAATAAATACACTCGATACTTAATAAATACACGCTTAATAAATACCCCTTAATAAATACACGCGAAGTTTTGAAAATATCGATTTTTAGTTTACGACGAGTTCTCAAGATATGGCATTCCGAAAATATTCTCTGAACATCTCAAGTCAATGCGTTCAAAATCGAGAGAGTTATGGGCGTTTATGGGTAAGTTACGCGAACTGGCGAACTTTAAGGCACTAGGCTACTGTGACGACCCGGAAATCGGCCTTATTTGAACGAATTAATTTTCAAGGCCGGTGGCCTAAAAAATGTCTAAGGGAGGAAGTACGAGCAATCACAAATGTCAATCAGTCGAAATGGGGCAAAGAAATAAAAGAAGTCATGGGAAACGTAGGTAAGGGAGAAACTTGGCAATCCATATGGAATGAAAATATAAGGGAGCTAGACAAAAAAATATAGGTTGTCTCAAAATGACCTGACATTTACATTGATTAATAAAACGTATTATTTATTTTAAAAGCACGAATATTTTTATTTTAATATAGGGTACAAACTCGGAGGTTATGTGTGGAACACGTATAGAGGCACAACTGAAAGAGCAACCGGCAAAACAATTATATGTAATTACATTAGGCAATTCGAGAAACTAGAATATTTATAATGACGTAAGATAATACGAAAACCAATGTAAGCACATATGTAAAGGTGAAAGGAAGGACACTAGTGTAAACAACCTTAAAAGTGTATACAAAAAAGAAATACTACTACTACTTACAAGGAACATCACTTAAGTGTGTGCTTTCAATTTTGTTGAAACTCATATATCTGATAAAGCATTGAAAACTATTAGACTTGTATTTTTTTTGTCTGCGGAAAGACGTTTTTAAGGGGGAAAACGACCCCCCAAAGAAAGGTGTGTCACCCCTTAATATTTTTTAAAAATTATTCTGTGGTCGATTCTTAATCGCTTTACATTAAAAAAATTTTGGTTTTTGTTTCATTTAAATTCGTGGACTGCTTGTGGGTGAAACTGCAAAACCACCCCTCAACACGCCATTATGTGAAGGGTGGTTTCCTCCCTTAAAACTATTTTTCCGTAGATAAAAAAAGTACGTGTCTAATAGTTTTCAATGCTTTATCACATATGTGAGTTTCAACAAAATCTACGGCGGACACTTAAGTGATGTTTCTTGTTAGTAGTAGTAGTTATTTTAAAGGAATACGTAAGATGATTGTAAAATATTTTGAGCATTTATTTGTATGTACATTAACAAAGTTGTGTACCAAATTTCATTGAAAAAGATTGATAATTCAAGAAGTTATGAACAATCTCGTGAAGGACCTTTAAACACGAGGGGCTCAACGGCGTACTTGATTTTGGCCACCCGGTTGATCTAAAGGAAAAAAAACGAATTTGGTCGCCCAACAGATAATATTATCTGACTTGATCGAGCTACTTTCGATATCGTGTTTCATTCATCGATAAAAAAATCTTAATTTTTTTTTTCAATTTTTAGAGGAAAAATAACATTATTGATGTTAATAACTAATGAAAAAAAATGTCAAGAAGAGAAACGTTGGTCAAGACTCAACTACTATTACACTGAATATGTATACCAAATTTCAAGTCAATCCGTTAATTAGATGCCGAGAAATCGTATACACCGTTTTGAAAACATAGTTTCGAAAAAAAAAACATGTTTAGAGTTTAAATAGCAGTTATATCGTTGTATTTCATACATTTACCTTCAATCTGCGATTCCTACACGATATGTTGGACCTTCCTCTTCAATTTGATTTGCCTCAAGCTCAAATGTTCGTCATTTTCACTGTAGGCTAACTCCTTAAACGCGTGCTGCTTAAAATGACTTCTTCAAAATCAACTTCAATTTCCACATGCTTCTTTTACATATGAAAAAGCAGCGCTTGAACGAAGGTTTTTTTCGATGTTTAGTTTTTTTTTCAATGAAAATCGATAATTTCACTTCGACTGCGGCCATTTTTCAAAAATCAATATTTTATTATACCTTCGAGGTCATACACTCGGCCTGTAACTTAGTTGGTCACATGGGGTCCGTGTGACCCCAGCCATGTTCAAACGATTGCCACGTTGATTCTATTAATCCGAATGGCTTATAAAAATTCAGGGTGTTAGTTTCAACCTCCTAGAATATGGCATTCTCAGGATAATATCGTCATCGGCATTTAAAATGGCGGAAAAAATCAGGAAGAGTTCAATAGGTGCAAAAAGCGATTTTTTACTTAAAAAATCATAACTCTGGCAATTTTCAATTAAAAAAACATACGGTGATACTCTCGATATATTATAGTGTAAGGAAAAAAATAGCTTCACAGTAGACGTTTCAAAAAAGGTATTTATTTGGTCATTTGAAGAGGGCCCATTTCAGAGTAAAAAAAAGAACGATGATCGTGAAATGTGACCAATTAATTCATAACAGCGGCTCGAAAAATTATGAGATCATGGTGTGAACACAATGTATATGAAAAATATTATAATAAATATTTAAAAAAAAATACAAAATATTAACCCTCAATCCGTAAAAGTATTTGAGGTACCTTGATCCCGTGAACCTAGGTCGTTTTCGTTTTTGCACTACGAAACCAACAATTGTCAATGAAAAAATCTGAAAAATTCGTCGATAATCTTTAGGCCGTACTTCTCAAGAAAAAATAGGGTTTTTTTTCATTCTTATTTTAAATATTTTTTTTCATGAAATATTAAGCAACCTGATTTTGTGGCAATGATTTTGGGCAGGACGAAGATGACCCAGGTTCACGGATTAAGGGTTAAAAAATTGTAAATAAATCAAGTTTGTCCCCCACAGTCGACACAGATGAAAACTCTGTACTGGTCGCCCATTCTAAATGGTTTTATGCTTTTCCAGGTAGTATTCATATAAACTTGATAGAATTTTGTTTATACCCTTTTCATAATCATACTCAATTCAGAGAGTGATCCCACCCAAAAAAATACCATTTTTTACGAAAAAATATACGTGCAGGTCACATGGGGGTCAAAACGACCCCAGCGCCTGCCCGATCATTTTTGTATCGACTACCACGACGAAACGGTCGTCGCGAATCGTCCGAACCTGATCGGTACTTACAAAGGGCCCTCCAAAGCACCGTTACAAGACAGGCCAGCTCGCTTGGCTGTCTACGACTTATAGTGATTCTGGCTCAAAGTCGCGCGTGGGGTCCCCTGGACCCCATGTGACCGCGAAAGGTTAAATTCCCCGTTAAATTCTCCATCCAAGCACTCGATAATTTCACGCAGAAACTGAATGCGATTGATTTGTTTATTTCGGATGATTTATCTCCAAACAGCTGTCTGCACAAAGCATTGTACATCTACCACATTTGTATACATTTTCCGATAGAAAAATTGTTAAAGGTACTTGAAACCTCTTCAATGTAACAAAAAAAATTGAAAAACTCCACACCACATTCGAAAAAAAATCACGAAACTTCCTTTGTTTTCCAGCCTACGTTCCGAGCTACGTATAACGCCTTAAGTTATTTCACGCACGAATTACGCTCGGAAAATTGATGCCCGTTTTATTATCATGACGTACACAGACTCCAATCAACGTTTGTGCGTCCTGCTGCATTGGATTAGTGTATCGAAAAGTTCTATTCATCGTCTGTGCTGTACTAAACTTTGTTGCGGATGCAAAAAAAAACGCAAGTGCATTCAAACGCGTTGTATATTCATCAGAGGAGGATCATAACTGATAAAAGAAGATGCAATGCACATTTGAATACAATTTGCAACTCTCCAGCTTTAACAGCCGCTCAAAGTTTGAGTCAACATATATTTACGATAAAACGTATAAATATGCACAGTGAGTTAGAAGGACGAGGGGCGGGAGAATTATTGCTGACCGGATCAAGCACTGCGTCGCTTTATCGATAAGAAAAAAATCTCTTCTCCGATTAGCAACAGTCCACGCATGTGTTAGGCTCTGACGCATTTGTCGCGAGACTCTCGTGACCCTGCGAGGAACCGCCTGAAGAATTTCGGATCGGTATATTCGTATTTCCGTTCGATTTAAAATTAGAATAAAATCGGCGGCGAAGGAAGCACAGTGTGTGTATTACTCACACGAGGGACTTCGTCGCAAGTTCACATATCAGCAGATAGGCATTGTAAGAAAAAAATGTTTCAGAGTCGTTCCATGCTGGGGGGGGGGGGCAGTTTCCTTAGATCGAATTCCCAAGGTCACGTGAAGGTTAACCGTACAATACTAGACGAGAATGCACACTTTTTATTGTCATGTCTTGTAGCTTACGTGGATACATTTTCGATGCACCATAAGTATTTTTTTATTGCGGAGTTTTTGGGCTGTGGGACTTACGGAAACCGTACGCGGTGCATTTTGGCCTACAATGCTGGCGATATCGCAACTTTTGAGGTTACTCAAGAATTACTTGGGATAACATACTCGTAGTGGTTTTGAACACTGTTATCGAATACCCATAAGTGAATATCCATAAGTCGAATATCCCCGTGAAAAAACGGACATATATAAACATATATAATTATTTACACTCAGATATAACATTGTATACAATTATATATGCCTTAACATGACATCATGAATGACCATGTATGTAGATATATTACCATGTATAGTATTTATGTTTTCTAGGTGTGGACCATATATGCCCATATATGATCATGTATGTTTAAAAGTTGGTATTCCGAACTCGTATATGAACATATGGTTGTATATATTGTGACGTGATTTTTTTGGAATCGCGTCACAAGAGCAGTTCCCGATCACGAGGTTTACGTGCATATGCCCGAGTCGCTACCGTGACGAGTGTGGAGGGCCTTTCTCCCCTTGTGCTCCGTTTGTTTTGTTATTTTTGTCGATTCCGTTTCCGTTAGTTGACGGGCGGAACTCGGTCGAGCGGCGTGGCGCTCAACGCATCGAGCGCCTTCGGCCGTTCCTCCCGTGCGCGTAGACTAAACTGGGATCGGGGGGGATCCAACCCGACCCACCAAGCGGAGACTGGAGCTCTCCTTGGTTTTTTGTATCCCGGAATCCTAACCGGGTTCGGAGACTGGAGCTCTCCTCAATTTTTAATCGCCGGAATCGTCTAACCGGACTAATCTGGATGCACTTGCACGGGGGAGTGTTCAGACTGTGGGTTGTGGTAGAGGGGTCCGGATTCACTGGGGAGTAGCTTCACTTTTAACGGCATCTGTCACTTACGCGACACCGGTAACGTCACGAATAAAATACGAAGGTGGGGTGAAAAGTTTCCGGCCTGACCAAGAAAAACAAGGTTTAAACATTTTTTTTTGCTTTATTTTTAACATAATCTCCATCAACACTGATACATTTCTCATAACGATGTTCTAATTTAGTTATACCAGTTTTAAACGTAGATTCGTCAAGCTCCTCAAAATACTGATTTACAGCTTCGATAACTTCTTCGTTGCTCTTAAATCTTTTTCCGCCAAGCCATTTTTTGAGGTTAGGAAACAGGTAATAGTCGCTGGGGGCTAAGTCTGGAGAGTAGGGAGGATGCGGCATCAATTCAAACTTCAATTCGTGGATTTTGGACATGGCAATAACGATCGACGAATGCGCTGGTGCGTTATCGTGATGAAACAAAACTTTTTTCTTCGCCAAATGAGGCCGTTTAATTTGCACCTCGTGCTTCAAACGTTGCAATAACTCTGCGTAGTATTGACCAGTGATAGTCTTACCCTTTTCAAGGTAATCAATGTATATAATTCCTCTCGCATCCCAAAAAACAGTAGCCATAACCTTGTTTGCCGATAAAATTGTTTTTGCCTTCTTTGGGGTTGGTTCCCCTTTTCCAACCCACTGTTTTGACTGTTCATTATTTTCAGGAGTGTAGTGGTGGACCCATGTCTCATCAACAGTTATGAATCGACGCAAAAATTCGTTTGGATTACGCCTATACAGCGCCAAATTGTCGGTAGAAATGGTTTTTCGAACCAGTTTTTGGTCGAGCATTAGCAAACGCGGCACCCACCTTGCACAAAGCTTTTCCATGTTCAAATGGTTCTGCAAAATATTTCGCACACGTTCAGCTGACATCCTACAGGTCTCAGCTATCTCATGCACTTTCAACCTGCGGTCTTCCAACACTATTTTGTGGATTTTTTCAATCATCTCTGAAGTCGTGACTTCAACGGCCCGTCCTGAGCGAGGCTCGTCAGAGGTGCTCACACGACCCATTTTAAATACAGAAACCCACTGCTTAATAGTTGAATATGATGGGGAGGAGTCTCCTAGTGCTGAATCCATCTCTTCTTTGATTTGTTTTGGTGTAAAACCTTTCAAATGGAAGTATTTGATGACAGCACGTTTTTCCAATTTTTCCATTTTTACGAAAACAACGGAAGCGTCTCGCGCAATGTGCTCTCAAACGCAAAGTAACGTAGCGATTGGGCTGAAACTGTACATACAAGCTCGGTAGGAATGGTTCTGTAGGACGCCGCTCCAAAACTAGACCTAGTGGCACCATCTCTTGGTCAGGCCGGAAACTTTTCACCCCACCCTCGTAAAATCAGGGTTTCATTTTACAGTGCGGGAGCTGGTGGGTTAACCACCCGTGAACTTTTTACGTACACGAAATTCAACGCGAACGCGAACTGCACGCGAAACGTCATACGCACGGGAGCGAGAGAGCACGATGACGTGCCTCTAGCGCGAGAACGAGAGCGCGACGTCACGGGCGAGGGAGAGAGACACGACACGTCTCCCCATCGCGACGTCTGATCGACAACTCTCACGCGATATCGGAAAAACCGGGAGCGATCACGATTTTGGAGACAACCGTCTCACGCGAAGATTCGTTAGCGACTCTCTACCTCGCGCGACCAAGGCCGGCGTGCGAGGGATTATGCGAGAGCAAGACAGAGCGCGTAGACCAAAAAAATGTCAACACGCTCGCGGGATCGGACCGTGCGAAATCGCCGATTCGAGCGAGAACTTTATCTTATAATAGCGAGAGCTGAAACATTATTTCGGGAGTTGGAATATTCTGATAGAATATTCCTTTCGGAATCTATATTTTCTGCCCGAGTTACCCCGAAAACGGAACGGTAACAAATCGGGACCTTTTCTCATCGGTAGCATGGAGGGTCTCGGAGATCGCATCCCCGGGTCACCGTACGAAAGCGGGCAAAGCTTCTGTCCAGAAGCGCGGCGCAGAGATCTCCAGCTTCCGCCTGTAACCCAAACGGCCTGCTCTCCAGCACGATGCATCACTACGGTGGGGCGGCGGCGTTTCAGCCGGGCGTGCACCGATTCCCCGAGAGGCCTCACTGGGTGCGTCCCTCGGTCGGGATTGCTCAGTACGTTGAGCCACACGCCGCTCGACCGAGTTCCGCACGCCAACCTAACCAAAACGGAAGCACAACCGAAAACCTTAAACGTAACAGGACAAACATTCTAGAGAAAAGACCATTAACACTAAGAGATAGGTCGCAACCTGGGCATCGAGAGCATCGAGAGCGCGAACTACCGCACGCAACGAGCTCACGCGTTCAATCGTTAAAGAAAAAAAACCTTAGCAGCCAACTCGTCAATCGACGACGGGCAACGGGAGGTCTGTCACGGCGATGCACTTTTCCCAGAGACCTCTCGCCACTTGGACTCTGTTGTCTTCGCCGTCAATCGGCAGATCGTCAATTTTCACGAAATCGGGATAGCGCTGAATGATCCCTCGGCGAGTGCACGTAGCCTACATGCCTCAGATAACCAATCGGTAAGCCCTCGCGTAAACGAGAGTCCGCCTCGGTCGCCGTTTTTTCAGCGCTTCGCGCCCCATGTAGGGTCATCGGTAGTGGCCAATGATTGGCCGATGCTCGACGCCAAGCTTGCCAACATTGGCACTCGAGCTTGGCCCGATCATCGACCGAGCCTTGGATGATAAGAGCGGCCCGATATTCGCAATCAATATTAGCCCTAGAATGGCTTATGAGAATCGGCCGAGCATCGCGTAGGAGTTCATTCGAGAATCGGCCAACAATAAGCCCCCTCACGATTGCCATCATTGGCACTCGAGCTTGGCCCGATTATCGACCGAGTCTTGGCGGCTAATTGTGACCCAATATAGATCACCAAAATTGGTCCTGCACTGCCAAAAAAGAAATTAATTATCATTTTTGTATTGTAATTCGTCATTACCTGGTCTTTCGAAGTGATTAGTTCGAAGAAAATATTTCACCCATATGGGGCTCGAACCTTGAACTTCCCTACTCATAGCCAAACACGCTGCCCCTATGCTACCGAGTGCTTGTAACATTTGAATCGCAGATATGGCATCAGATACCAAATGGATTCTCATCATTATTTGTATCACATAAACTATATCAATTAGTTAATATCATCGTGATAATTAGAGAGTGTTATCGAATGACATGTTATAGAATTATCAAACCTAACCTATGTATATAATTCCTCTCTCTTCACCTTCTCTACCCCCACAACCCGTTAATATGTGTGTTGCAATAAAGACAGACTATTAGTTCATTAGTTCAAGTTTAATTTGAATAAATAAATATATTTAAAATGAATAATTCCAATAATGGAATGCAATAGGAAAAAAAATTGATTTCACGAAAAATCTAGTTAATTCAAATAAAAAATAAATAAACAGACGCAGTTAGTTAATGTTAATAGAATTTTTCTGTCAGTGTAGGATGGTTCATAAAAATCGGCAGAATATCGCGTATGAGCTCGTTCGAGAATCGGCCAACAATGAGTGCATTGATTTGGTAGTATATTTGTTAAGAATAATGTCCAATGGACTCGTAAAAATATTTATCTCGTCTCTCAATGACTTCAACGCGAAACAATGAATCGTCAATATACGAATTGCGGTTCGATCATGCGTTACTTGGCCGAACATTGGCTTCGTAGCGGCAAAAACCTGATTAGCGAGTCTATACTTCGCCAAACATCGGCCTCATATCGATAAACCAATAATGAACAAGTCTATACTTGGCCGAACATTGGCCTCGTATTGGCCAACCAATGATTAGCCAGTCTATACTGCGCCAAACATCATCGGCCGCGTATCGACAGGCCAATGATTAGCGAGTCTACGTTTGGCCGAATATTGGCCGCGTATCGGCAAACCAATGATTGGCGAGTCTATACTTCGCCAAACATCGGCCTCGTAACGACAAGCCAATGATTAGCGAGTCTATATTCGCCGAACATTGGCCTCGTATCAGCAAACCAATGTTGGCTAGTCAATACTCAGCCGAGCATCGGCGTACAATTGGTTAATCGATCATCGTCCCGCCAACATTGGTCCAAGTATTGGCCGTTACGGTTCGATTAGCGAAACCTACATGGGTATCCATCCAAGAATTTCGATCCCACGGAAATCGGCGAACCGATCCTCGACACTGTTCTTCACGCTGGTGATCTTCTTTATTTCCCCAGGGGCACGATTCATCAGGGCGAAACGATCGACGGAACTCACAGCCTTCACGTCACCCTCAGTGTCTATCAGAAAATCAGCTGGTGCGACTTTTTGGAAAAATTACTGCCCGAAGCGCTGAAAAACGCGACCGAGGCGGACTCTCGTTTACGCGAGGACTTACCGATCGGTTATCTGAGGCATGTAGGCTACGTGCACTCGCGCGAGAGATCATTCAGCGCTATCCCGATTTCGTGAAAGTTGACGATCTCTGCCGATCGACAGCGAAGGCAACAGAGTCCAAGTGGCGAGAAATCTCTGGAAAAAGTGCATCGCCGTGACCGACCTCCCGTTGCCCGTCGTCGATTGACGAGTTCGCTGCTAAGGTTTCTTTTTCTTTAACGATTGAACGCGTTAGCTCGTTGCGTGCGGTAGTTCGCGGATTCGAGTGCGAAGTTCGCTGCAGAAATACAGAGTAAAAAGCACCGCGAAAACTCCGACTGTATATGCATTGTGACGTGATTTTTTAAGACCCGTCACAGAAAGGCTACCGACGATCAAGATATGCTCTCGATGCCCGGGTTGCGACCCATCTGTTAGTGTTAAGGGTCTTTTCTCTAGAATGTTTGTCCTGTTACGTTTGAGGTTTTCGGTTGTGCTTCCGTTTTGGTTAGGTTGGCGTGCGGAACTCGGTCGAGCGGCGTGTGGCTCAACGTAGTGAGCAATCCCGACCGAGGGATGCACCCAGTGAGGCCTCTCGGGGAATCGGTGCACGCCCGGCTGAAGCGCCGGTGCCCCACCGTAGTGGTGCATCGTGCTGGAGAGCGGGCCGTTTGGGTTACGGGCGGAGGCTGGAGATCTCCGCGCCGCGCTTCTGGACAGAAGCTTCGCCCGCTTTCGCAACGGTGACCCGGGGATGCGATCCCCCGAGACCCTCCATGCTGCCGATGAGAAAAGGTCCCGATTTGTTACCGTTCCTTTTTCGGGGTAACTCGGGCAGAAAATATAGATTCCGAAAGGGATATTCTGTCAGAATATTCCAGCTCCCGAAATAATATTTCAGCTCTCGATATTATAAGATAGTTCTCGCTCGAACCGGCAATTTCGCACGGTCCGATCCCGCGAGCGTGTTGACATTTTTTTGGTCTACGCGCTCTGTCTTGCTCTCGCATAATCCCTCGCACGCCGGCCTTGGTCGCGCGAGGTAGAGAGTCGCTAACGAATCTTCGCGTGAGACGGTTGTCTCCAAAATCGTGATCGCTCCCGGTTTTTCGGATATCGCGTGAGAGTTGTCGATCAGACGTCGCGATGGGGAGACGTGTCGTGTCTCTCTCGCGCCCTTGACGTCGTGCTCTCGTTCTCGCGGTAGAGGCACGTCGTCGTGCTCTCTCGCTTCCGTGCGTATGACGTTTCGCGTGCAGTTCGCGTTCGCGTTGAATTTCGTCGACGTAAAAAGTTCACGGGTGGTTAACCCACCAGCTCCCGCACTATAAAATAAAACCCTGATTTTATTTTATTCGTGACGTTACCGGTGTCGCGTAAGTGACAGATACCGTTAAAAGTGAAGCTACTCCCCAGTGAATCCCGACCCGTCTACCACAACCCACAGCCTGAGCGGCCGTGCAATACCGCAACCGTCCTCCCCCGTACAAGTGCATCCAGTTAGTCCGGTTACACGATTCCGGCGATCAAAAATCGAGGAGAGCTCCTGTGTCCGAACCCGGTTAGGATTCCGGGATACCAAAAATCAAGGAGAGCTCCAGTCTCCGCTTGGTGGGTCGGGTTGGATCCTCCCGACCTCAGGTTAGTCCGGTTGAGACGACCGGAGAAACAAAGTCTGTGGCGCCCCGGGTACTGCGGATGCACTCGCGCGGGAGGGACGGCCGAAGGTGATGGTTTCTCGCACCTTAGCTCTCGTGTTCAAGTTCTCGATTTCGTGGTGAGAAAAATAAAACCCCGTCACAATATGAACTCATATATGATACAACATCTACTATATATTATCATATATAATTGCATTTGCCCCCCAAAACCCGTATATAAGCGTATATAATTGTATATGAGACCATGTATATGTACATATATATGGTGTACAAACTATTTTGGTGTCATATATAATCATATATGTAATCGTAATTACCCGCAACAACCATATTTGAACGTGTATAATAACGAAAACATATATGACCATGGATATTATTCCATATATAATACCACATTAATGAAAGATTATACGAAGAATCTTTTGCTTAATATATATACATATTGAATTCGCGATACACGTGACAATATAATTTTTATAAAAATACAATATCTTTTTTCTCGTAATTTCTTATTTATGCGTATGTATGCAAATCAATGTATGACTGAACATGGTTATATATCGTTATATGCAATAGTATATGAGTATATATAATCATATATGATTACACGTGATCATATATGGCTATATATTACTATATATGATTATATAGAGAGAAATTTCGTTCATGATCATTTATGACAAGATTATACATGATTATTTATGTTTATATATGTCCATTTTTTCCCGGGTCCATGACGGTACATGCGGCGTGAAACCTGGCGCGACTTTACACGTTTTTCTCGAAATATCATTTTTCAAAACGGTATACCAGGTGTGTAAGTATGAAACCGGAATTTGCCCATAGGTGGCGCTAGATGTCGATGCAGTTACCGACACATCACGTCAGCGGTGTCTTGTTATTGTATTGATATCCGACAAAGATTTCCAACTCACAATAACACGAGTTTCATTCAGTAGCATTAGTTTATTAGAGATAAACATGTCGAGTTTTGTGCCAACAAATTACGATTTGCCGACAGCACTACTTTTCTGTTTTCATCTGAAGAAAACCGCAGCCGAATCGCATCGAATGCTTGTGGAGGCGTTTGGTGAGCATGCTCTCGGTAAAACACAGTGTTTCGAGTGGTTCAAACGGTTCAAAAGTGGCGATTTTGACGTGAGGAACGAAGAACGTGGAAGACCACCGAAAAAGTTTGAAGACGCTGACCTGCAAGCCTTGTTGGACGAAGACGACGCTCAAACACAACAACAACTGGCGGATGTACCTACGGTAATGATATGATACTTTGTATCATATCATTACAATAAACGTGTTTTTTCTGTACAAAAATTCCGGTTTCATACTTACACACCTGGTACACTCTCAAAGGAGGATTTTTCAAGCTATTAGGCCTTAAATGTTGACACAGCATTCTTCGCGCCATCCTTTATCTTGCTATGAAAGCTTTTTTTTAATCTTCATAATTTTTTTAACGAAAAGCTGTCGAAAAGTAGGCTAAATTCGATTTTTTTTTCAAACCGCCGCTATTTTGTCAATTTTGATTTAAAAAACCTTCATAGCAAGATAGTGGCTTTAATGCTGATTGATAATCTTTTTTTAAGAAAAACTATCGAAGAACATTGTATTTAAATTTGGACAAAATCGGACAAACCGTTTTCGAGATAATCTGGCACGCACTTTGAAAACTATGTTTCGAGATAATCGCGATTGAATCGCTTCTGGTCAACGAATTTATTTTAAAAAATACCTAAACATACCTCAATGTACATATTTCCCAATAAAAAAACCGGATCCAATCGAAACATTAGTTTCTGAGATTGAAAATCCCAAAGTTTACCTGTTTTTCTCGCCGTTTACCCAGGGACCTCCCCTTAAACTATTTTTTATCTCTGGTGATTGGTGGTAAAAAAACTTTCAAAAAATCTCCGAGACTCAGTATATTCTAGACAATGAAATAACTTATTTTCAAATTGAATCTTGGATTGTGGGTAACGCCCAATCTCCTTAAAGTTTGACTAGCGGTTCTACTATAACCCCTGACCCCTTAAGAGACCATCACCGTGTAACAGGTCCAAAGACAGCTGATTTTCGCGACTTTTTTTTCGATGGTTAAAATATGCCAATCAGTCTGATTTTTTTATGTTAAATAAAGAACATAAAATACATTTTTTAACGTTTATTTTTTTACATTTTTTTTGTAGCAAAAGGAAACAAAGCTTGTAAAAATATTATTAATCAGTATGAAAATCGCTATGTTGCTATGGAGGTTTAAAAAAATTAAAACTGACAAAATGGCGGCGTTTTGAAAAAAAGTATCGAATTTGGCCTATTTTTTCGACAGTTTTTCGTTTAAAAAAAAACATGAAGATTTCAAGCAAAAAAAAGCTTCCACATGCAAAATAAAGAATGGTGTGAAGAACGCTGTGTCAAAATTTGAGACGGAAATCTTGATAACTCTTCCTTTGAGAGTGTACACCGTGTTGAAAATCGACATTTCGAGAAAAGCGCGTTTAAAGTCTCGCCAGGTCTCTCGCCGGTGCTCGGATCACTTTCTCTAAGAAAGACTGTCACGACTGAAATTATTCGAATTTTGCCCCAAAAATTGAACAGCTTATGTTTATAACCGTCTATACTGTCGGATAATACAAAATAAAGTCGAGTTTTTGAAAACTTTGCACTGTAATGATCGCTTGACGGAGTGAAAAAACTTTTGTTGGACACATTTGTCAACACTTCGAACGGGTCACCCTGTGCGTATAGGTGTAGACAAAATCAACAAGCGGCGATGAGCCTAGATGGCGCTTTATAGCGATACAGCCAGTCAACGAATCGTGGCCGCACGCGCAGCCGTAAACACTCACGATAGCCATATATTTCTTCCGTTATTTATTTAGCACGCCGAGTGAATCGCGACATGTGTAATTCTGGATAACATAATAAAAGAAGCGCCATATGCAATTAGTACCAAAGACGATTATAGTTGTTTCGAACCTAGCATCGTTCCGTGCCGCGGAAGAAGCCGCGAGTGACAGTTTCGCTTCAACAAAATGAACGAAACATCTTTTCCTTCCATTCAACGCTCGAGCAAAAGTTTCTCTCGGTCTTGCTCGTATTTTAAGAAAAATATGAAGAAAGGTTGACAGCCGGGGCAGCTTCACATTTTAAAAAATGGATCCAACCTCGCTGGGCGAATACAACGCACAAGATGCGAGGGAGTCGAATGAGTTTCTCGCCAAATATCACGTTATAAGCAACAAGTTGAAAAAGTAAATTCAGCATTCAAAAGTCTTGTTTTTTTTCGCACTCCGGTTTCCTCATTTTCATTGTGCGTAATATTTCAGGCGATTTCTGAGGAAACCCAATGTGGCGGAAGCCGCCGAACAGTTTGGTAAATACGATCGTTGATTGCACAATGCAAACTTTGAGCATCGCTGGCAAATGTTTTACTTACTCTTTTTTCCTTGTTCGAGCAAAGACGTATCGTTTTTTTAAAAATAAGTTTACTTTTTCAGCTTCGCTAGCTGTACAGTGCGAGCAATCGGAATTATGGCAGTACGCCGGCTTGAGCTGGTTGGCGGTGGCTCGCTGTCATCGCACGCTCGGCAATACAACCTCCGAAATCAATGTACTGATGAAAGCCGGAAGACAATTTTTAATAGCCGAGGAGAGAAACAAGCGAATAGGCTGTCCATCCGTTGGTCAAGAAAATTTGCAGGTAGATCGCGATCTTGTTTCTTGAAAAACTTGAAAGCGAACGGTTGATTTTAGAAATCGTAGCACTCAAATCGCTTGCCACTGTAACAAATAACTTTTGCCATGATATTGAAGTTTGGATCGTTGGAACGCAATGAGAATCAATTTTTTTTCATTGATAAATTTCTTTGTGACCGTTTTGGGCTGTGAAAATCGTTTGAACGTTTTCGTGTACTTTTATTACACATTTACGACCGCAGGTTGCAAAAAAAAAAAGATTTCAAATAATAATAAAAATGAATAAATAAGATAAAAATTGTTGCATTCCAACGGTGCAAATTTCAATGTCATTTTTTGACATTGTGGATCTCTGGTCCATTTTACGTTGTTTATGCTGTGATGCATGTTCTTATTTTCATGTACGATGCTGTAGCACTGATCCACTAACAATCGGTACAAGTCTTACGAACAAAGCTTTGTTTTCTAAAAATGTTTTTCCAAGGTTTTAATGCAAGACGCTGCCGTTCCAAAGGAAACATACGTTCAAGTTTTTAAATGAGCAATAATTTTGAACAAGCAATGATTTTACCTACTTGAAAACTACATTGGGAGAATGGCTTACTATTTAAAAAGCAAAAAATGGCATAAATAATTAGTTGACAAGTTTTAGAGCGGGCTTCTTGTCTGTGGCTAATGCGTAAAAAGTTTGTGTATACGCATGCTCGCTTACTAACATCCGAACGTACGACCTATACATGCGGCAACGTTCCTAGAGAGCACAATCAATCCCTTATCCTGACCATACTTATCACCGTTGATGACAGTGCAGTTCTTGCAACTCGCGCGCAGTGTACAAATCAAAGATTTAATTGAATGGAAAATCAGCTGCTCTGTCAAGGACGATTTGTAAAGACTAAAGTTTTTAAAAAGCAGTCCATGGAACACGCTTTGTGTGCAGCGTTGCCAAGTAGTCCGCATCAACTCAGTCGGCCGTTCCATCATATATTTCATATTTTGGGCACTCATCAATTGGAAAGTTTATGGTTAAAAGTGATCATTCTCTTCTAATAACCGTTTAGCATCCATCAATCATTCCGCCGTTCTTTATGAGCTTCTGTCTCGTCATTTTCTCACTACAAACGGAAATATGATGTTCTCTCTCCCATAACAAGATGGTCAATGTATTTCAAATTTTACGAACGTATACAGGATACCCTGGACAACATTAATATTGGATTACAAAACATTCTGTCTCACATTTTTAGCATGTCCTACCTTAATAGAAAAGTATTCGGAATGTTGTGAAACATCGCAAAGTGACGTTCAGAATTTTTCTTCCATCTATGCACATGGATTTTTTTGTGCACACAGAAAGTTCTAGTGTTTAAGGGGCTATACCACTGTGAACGCTGAATATTTGGGTGATTTTCGGGAATGTTATGGAAGAAAAGTACTCAATTAAATGTTTCGGAAAATTAAGAATATATTTGGCTATATTTGACCTATATTACATAATTTTTTCATTGAAAAATATTGAGATCCAAGCGACTTATGCGCTGCCTTCGGAGGCGCCAAAAAAAAAGTTCCTCCACTGCTGACATGATTCCGGCCGATTGAGTAGCTGAAACCGAAAAAGGAAAAAATGTCGTTAAACTGGAAGGTATTTCCTGTACAATGACGTACGATTTTCGAAAAATATCCACATCTAACAAAATGGCGTAGTTGTGAAAAAAAGTCTGTTTCCTTGCCTATAAAATGGTCGTTTTTTTCAATGCCAAATCGTCAATTTTCATCCAATCAAAAATATCCTACGCCATTGTAGAGTAAATATATTCAAGAGTAATTAGTTCAAATTGCAAGTCAATCAGATAATTGCTCTTTGAGTTATGGCAGTAAATTTGAAAAATCTCTTTTGCAATTTTTTTGCTTTTTGCGATTTTTGCAAGATAAACTATTTACCATAATAAATAGCTAATCAGCTATACCTGGCTCATACAATGGACTGTCGAAGAAGGCAAAAAAATCGATGTTTTGAAAGTGTCACACTGGTTAGCCCCTTAAGATACCTGGCTGAATTTTGGAACTAAAATTGTGTGTCATAAGAAGTATATTTTAAATGTACTTAGTGAAAATCGGTCAAACAATGTGGATTGTGAAGGATTGATGAATTTTTCAAAATGGTGCATATACGGACAATGTTTTGCACATAAATCGATTCCTATAGAAGAAATGTGTTGATTTAATTTCGCGAAAACCGAAGCGGGTTCAAGTCTTGAGGTGTACATTTTCGATAAAACATTAACCCTGTGTAATTTTTAAAAACTTTAGATACATGCATAATTTTTTGCACATGAGTAGTGCGTTATCATCAAGAAGAATGAGGTCCAAATCATTCAATAGAAAAATAACGTTTTATCATCGAGAATGTAAATGTGCAGCTTAGAAACTCGTGTATTGCCTCCTCATCAATGTATTTCTTTCTCCACGACCATACGAGCAAGGTTCTTTTTTTCTTTTACTTAAACCGTCCATTCCGTAGAGAGTACAGTTAAAAAAGTACTGCCGATTAAATTTGAGAATCATAGGGGCAGATTCGTGCATAATAAAAATACCCTCTCGCATGCCATCTTTGGTTGGGCAGCGTTATAAATTCACAAGAAAGCATCGTGCGAGTATCTAATTTTTACATTCTCCGACGCTAAAATCGTGAATAAAAATAATTATGATTCTATGATAATTTTGAATATAGGCGGCTGTGAGCTGTTTCGGCCATTCCGTGGCGTCCGCTCAGACCGAGCAAGGATTCGACGTGACATCGGCTGGCTCTGTGATAGAATTGGCTTTAGCTCTCGGCCCGACACCGGCCGGAGCTCAGCAACTACGAAAATCCATCGGTATATTGCCGACGTCGCTAGCGATAAGAAAACTCGCATCGTTTTACACCAAACAGACCGATTACAGCGCCGCATTGAGCGTCATCACAGAATTAGTTGATCTGGTTGAGGCGAACGTCGGTTGTACGGCAACGGGAAATTATCGAAAAATTTTACACAAATGCGAAGTTGACAGAGTACTTTTGCTGCTGATTCTTCAGCCAACGCCGCAGAGATTGCCAGCTTCGCTGGCTGAAGTCCTGGAAAAATATGCTTGGGTCGAGGAAAGCTCGAGCGTTGGTACGTGCTTATTTATTATAGTGAATGGCCCATTCAAAATGTTACAAGCTAGTCTTTTTATCATATGCAGTGTGATACAAAAATCGATCAAATAAGTGTTGTTTGGTTCTGAAGGAGAAACAAGTGCTCTGCGTTTGACCTTCGGTGCAAATTCCAAGGTCATATGCAGGTTAATATCAAAATTTCAAATGTGAATCCACATTGTCGTAAATACGATTTTTGACAACGTTCATTTCGCAAAAACGTGATCAAAGATATAAAACGTCGTAAGAGACTTCAATACAATAATGTCCCAATAACATTTCGATGAACTATTCTATAATTACAGTCGAACCTCGAACGAATCTCTATCGAGTTTTCGTTATATCGAGGTGTCGCTAGATCGAGGTGATGTTGCTTAAAATGTTCTTTAGAAAAATATATCAGTACTATAAATATAGGGATATTTTTTCAGAGAAAGGTTTTAATTAGAGAATTTTTTTAAAGCAATTAGCAATTAGAACATATTATTATGTCGTTGTATCAAGATTTCTGGTGTCTATCGGAAGGGAATGGACAAATCTTCGTTATATCGAGGTTTGACTGTACGTCAATAAACTTGACTTTAGAAAAATGCATACGGCGTCCTCGAGATCTAGTCCCTTTTGAGGGTCATGATCTAGATCATGACCCTCAAAAAAATGCATACGAGGTACAGATTCATTCTGCATATGCTTTTTTAAAAAATATATCAATAAAGGGCAAAATTATGCCTTTTAATATTTTTATTACGTAAAGTAGAAAAACTTTTGTGTTACTACCAACTTGAAAAAGTATAACATTATCGAGGATTATTATGAAGAAACTACGACAACGAATGTTTTATACAATTCACAATGAAATTTAGAGTAATTTGTAATGATGCCTATTCATATTTACGTCACGAGCTTATTGGCCCATGGTTTACGATGGGCAAGATGAGGATTTTTTTTTCTAAATGTTCACAAACGTTCAGTTTGCGTTAATCCGTTTTAAGAAATGGTTTATCTTGGTGCTAAATAACAAAAAAAATTACATAACAAAAAAAAATTACACACAAGGTGTGAAAACCTTGCCCATCTAACCGCACGTTAAATGACATACATTAAACTACTTTCAATCTCTGGTGTTTGGTGGTGAAAAAAGTTCAAAAAATTCTTAAAGACTCAGTATAGTCTAAACAATAACATGTCTTTTTTTATTCAATTTAACCCTGGATTGTGGCTAACGCTCCAACCTCCTTAATGCCTCGGTCTTGCGCGTCGTAAACTTGTCCGCTGTTGACGTGAAGCTACGCAAAGGTCGAACCCTTGTTGGCTTGGTCGATGTCTAGGCGATAATGGACCTCCCAAATTCACTCGGAGCTCTCCCGTATATAGCGACAAAAAATTTCGTCGTCAATAATTTTCCATACTTGTACTGTAGGGCCTCTGCACACGGAGTATTTTCTACGCGCAGAAAACGCGCGTTTTTCAGTCCAAAAAGTGTGTTGATCAAGTTTGCATCGCTTTGTCTACGCGTGGAAAATACGCTGTGTGGAGAGGCCCTTACCTCCAGATGTTTTTGAAACACCGTAATTATATTGGGCAGCCACCTTTTTTATGATTGGCGTTTTCAAGTTGAATGGGGGTAAACTTGGCTAATGCTAATGCGGAATACGCAAAAAATACTTGAAGAGAAAAAGGCTGAGTATTTTTAAAAGCCCTCCAAGCAAGTTTTAGGAATATCCGATTTAAAAAAAGTCATCAATGTAAAAGATTCCTGCTAAATGTCGATAAAAAAATACTCATAGTGTTGTAAAAAGCTTATTTGGTAAGCCACAAGAATATGCAATGAAAAATGTGTTTTCTGATGAAAATTCCGATGTCGACCTTTACATGGCAGTTTACATCTTGGCGGGCCCACCGAAAGTCGAACTTTTATTCAAACTACAAGCTTTTATTTAAGTTGAATTTTTGTGAGATGCAAAACGGAAAATCGATATTTCACCCACTTCCCGACTACTTAGAGCTCTGACATTTTGCAAACATGCATCTAAAAGGTGACGATGCATGATTTAAATAAATCAAAAAATATCCATAAAATGTTTCTCTTTTTATGTAAAATTCGCGATATCTAATCATCCATATAAAATCTCACTAACCCATACAAACAAATTCGTAACTGACTGTTTGTATGTGAAAAGTTTATATGCAGCAATTGGTCGTAAATTCAATCCCAATGACAGTCTTTGTTATTTATAACAAGCATTCCATGTTCTTAACGTAAAAACTCGTAAACTGGTAAATTGCTCGTAACAACTAACTAGTAAAATCAATTAAAGACTGAAAAGTAGAAAATAATTTATATGTAAAAAAGATTTAAAAAAGCTTTTATTGAATATACTATAAAGGAGACAAAACATTTTGTTTACCAAGTCACCTATATGTGACTGTAAATGAAAGCCTGAGGCGCTTAAAATCTAGACATATAATCTTTAATTTACATAAATCTGTTAACACATTAACTGTATTTAATTTACTGTAAAACAAGCTTAGATTTCTTAAATAAATATCTGGAAACTGAGTATAAACGTGTGATAATAATTTCTCTAATTACTATCGTGCCAAATTAAATACGGTTAATGAAACTGAATTGATCAAATTTATTAAACATTTAGAAAGTTAAACGCCGCAAGCTTTTATTTATAGTCACATATAGGTGAGTTGGTAAAAAATAAATTTAGTAAAAAAAGTTTTTTAAAATATTTGTTTACATATAAATTTCCTTCCTCAGAACCCAACTTTTCTTTGACACTTATTTTTGCCACAATGTGTACTGTTAAAGATTTCAGCATGTAATACTTTGAACGGGCTACTCTGTACAGTATCAACTATCCAGCGTTATCGGATAAGTGCACGATCGATAATGATTATTTATTGCGTTGTTCGTCGTATAAGCGTTCTCGTTGATTTAGTAGAAGCAATCTCCATTTCAACTCGGATAACGCATTAAGGCGGGATATACATTTACAACGATAAAAAAATCGATTTCTTTTTTTTCTTTAAACGATAAAACTATGCACGTATGATATTTTCCCAGTTTCAAAGCGAAATTCGAAAAACTTCAAACGTTACAGCCCATCATCGCTGTGCCTCACCGCTCGGATACGGAGCGGGCGTGTACTTCAAACGCGTTTTTCTCAAAACTGCATTATCGACAATGGCGTGCAGGATTACTCAAAAACTATCAAGCCGATCGAGTTGAAACTTGGTAGAAATATTGATAATATTGGTACCTTCTACATGACGAGAATTGTTTTTGAAAAATTGGGAAAAAACTACTTTTTTAATCCACATTTTACGGAAATGTTGATTTTTGTTTGCAATTGCGTGCCATTTTCTTAAATTTGCTTGTTCTTCATTTTAATTATCGTCACATATAAACTATACGTGCTCTAACTGAAAAAATGTTTGAACTTTTTTTGCAAATCAAAGTTTACGGGAAGCTAGACTGCACGCCGATTTGCAACTCCCGCGGCGACCTTGCTGTAATACTTTGCCACAGCTTCGTCATTTTGATGATGAATTAATTAAAAGAAATTGTATCGCATACTTAAATATACTATTAAAGTATATCTAAAGTTTGATAATTGTAGAACTATTTCCTAGTTTAGAAAATCCCTCAATATGGCTTATTTTTTCCTGTCTAAATGTATATCCCGCCTCAAATCGTGCGCAATTCACAAATCGACGAGCAGTATTCAAATTGCATACGTGCATAGAAATTGTCAACGATTATACAGCGTGTCATATTTCAATCTTTCCATCATTCCCATATTTTTCAAACCGTGCATTCTTCATCATAATATATTTCGAAAACGAATCCTACGTGCTTCCATTGACAACGATATTCATAATTATAATCCATAACTCACGAACGAACGCCCAATAACGGGACTGCACACG
Organism: Ophion obscuratus; assembly: GCA_964007375.1. NCBI lineage: Eukaryota > Metazoa > Arthropoda > Insecta > Hymenoptera > Ichneumonidae > Ophion > Ophion obscuratus. The sequence continues at coordinate 42,328,750 of OZ023312.1, forward strand.
TGAAAAATGATTACGAGAAAGAAAGTGTCCGGAATAACGGAACGAGGAATTCTTGTCGCAGGTGCCGGCATGTGCGAGGACGAGTTTCTCCTGCTTCAGTCGTTGGTCCTCGCTTGTCAGTCGCACGATATTCAAGCTCTCCTAGAACTGGAAGGTGAACTCTGGCCATATTTGGATACGGAACAGAAAGATCTGCTGCGTAAACTCGTGCGAACACTCACGACCCAGTGAAACTTAAATCAACGCGGTGACGAATTTCATTCTTCTTCCTCCCCTACGGTAGTGTCTTTATTGAAGGAAAAAAAAACGTTTCCCGCAAGCGAAGCAATGCCTGATCAACGAAACGACCACTTATCAAATATTCAGTATCGACTCTGGTGGTCGCTGCATAGCCGTTCGTCGGTTTATCTTTTAAATTGAAAATCATTAGACAGTAGGATGAACTTTGGTCGCGGTACTGGAAAATCGGTTATACAAAATACTGTGTGTGGGTTTGGACGCTCTAATCGTGGCTCGCGTCTCCGTTGGAAGCGACGCGGTAACCGTTGGGATTCATTGTTTGCCATCTCCAAAAATCCTCACCTGAAAGAATTCCGTTCATTTGCACTCCCGAATTTAGACTTATGCATATGTATATATATATACATATATATTAGAATAAGATTTTCAACATTGAAATTACTAAATGAAAATGTTGCATCGAGCAAAACGGCAAAAAGCTATCTAGTAAATATTAAATTGTATTTTTCCATTAAAAATTCATATGTATATATTTGGAAAAGATTTATGCGTTTCATGGAGAATTTTGTCAAGCTTGTAGCGTGAACGTAAATTACGGGAAAGTCACATCGAGATCTAGATTTTAAAAAAGTGGATAGTTTCGAAACTTTATCCAATATTTGGGAAAAGAGGGATCCAATGCAAATATGGAAGCGCCCATGGGCCAATAAATGGACTGAGACTCTGATAAATTTTGCCGAAAGTACGATGTACGCAAATGCGCGTGAGAAATCGTATTGTTCCGCTAGCAGAAACGCTTGTCTGGTTCTCTTTCACGGCAACTTCTTTTTTGAAGCACGATACATTTTAGAAAAATCGACCTCTGCTGCGTATACTGTGTTCAACGAGAGAACGACGGTCGAATGGGGGTAGTGGGGCTTGATGCTTAATACCGTATTGGGTCCTGCACCAACGTGGCCACGTGGAGGGGGTAAAATGGGCGTCGCGTTATGCGGGATTCAACCGTACCGTACGAATTTACGTTGGGAAACGTGTCGTTCTCTCGCTGAACGCAGTATAGTTCTAATTTTTTACGTTAGTATCGCTAGTAGCGGCCGTCGGTAAAAATGGACAAGCGACAGTGAGGTGTCTGGTCTGATTCTCCTTTCAACGAGATGAACGTGGCCTGGCATGCAAACCGCGTCACTGCTACACCGCGAACAACGCATTTCTACCGAACGCACGCATTATCACAACTATCGCAAACTGCAACAGCTTCTTATCAAACTTAGGCGAAATTTACCGCGAGTAAGAGTTCAGAGTTTTTTGATGACCAGGGTTGTTACGCATATGGACAACAGGAAAAACCGGAAAAGCTCAGGGAATTTCTTTCCTCCTGGAATAATCAGGAAAAAATCAGAAAATTTTGGAAAATCATTGGAATTTACTCAGAATTTAATTTTTGCAAGAATTACGAAAAAATGAAACCGACTTGACAAAAAAAGTCAACAGTATAAAAGTAAATATTTTCGTATATTTTTAATATTTATATTATTCTTCATTATATGCAAATAAGTTGTCAGTGCCAAACATTGAAAGTTTAAAAAACTGAAAACTAATTTACTGTAAAGCTCTATACATTTGCATTCGATCTGTCGATACACAACCACATCATTGTTATTATAGATAAGTGTTTATATTTATTTTCTATTTATCGTCACCGGCATAAAAAATTCGGATTCTAATAAAGAACTGTTTATAATAAAGTTCTGTATTTGCTTTTGATGTATTTTTTTACCTTACAATGTTTAAATCATTTTTCGAATTTCATTTTATTTTAAATTTTATTTCAATTTTTAACTATTCCATATATTTGATCTTAAAAAAATTATGTTATCCAGTTCATCGTGATTTTTCAATAGAAGGATCGAATTGAGAATTTCCTTTGTTTATTCAAGTCGGTTAAAAATTGTTTTTTTTCTCCAAAAATGATTTATAGCTATTTCTACGTATATAATTTTTCCCGTATAGTTTGTAAGGTTTACAACTACTACTATCGTTGAAAAGAGATTTATCTAGTGGTCTTTAACTTAAAAAAAAAATATCTTTGATGAAAATAAAGTGTTCTTTATTTGACCCTAATCTGGGTCATTTGCAGAACCTGGAATTTTTGCAAAACTTGTTTGGAAAACCTGGAAAAGTTAGGGAATTCCCGAGTCAATAATGCGTAACAACTCTGATGACTCTTGATCCCCATAGATGCGAAAAAAAACATAAATACTAGTTTGATGCTTACACATTTGTTCGACGGTGCACTTGGCCGACCAGTCGAGTTCCTTCGCCGCTAATTCCGCGTTTGCGTACATCGACACGATATCACCTTCTCGTCTATCCCGTACGACGCAAGGAACCTTCGTGCCCGTTACTTTTTCGAAAGTTTTCACGAGTTGGAGAACAGAGACGCCTTTCCCCGTGCCCAAATTGTAGACCTTGAGTCTCGAGTGCCGTTTCCGCAATGCCGTCAACGCTGCTACGTGTCCGGTTGCCAAATCCATAACGTGAATGTAATCGCGGATTCCTATAATAGTACACATTTTTCCAATGTTATCGCATCAAACTGGTCGTCCATGAGTTTTCAGAAGAGTTCAAGGGTTGGCGTTTTCGTGAATTTCCGGTCATCGGCGGATGCTTCGTTAAAACAAAACTGGCATCGTTCATTTTTCAAATGTATTTGTACGATTCCATAGAAAATGAACACGTCATGATGATAATTTCTTTTTATAACTGAAACTCTCTCCAAGCCAAGGAAACGTCTCTATTGCTAAGAAAAACTGTACATACATCGGAACGCTATTCCGTAAGGAAACTACTGAAATAGCCGAGCGATTTGTATAGCGTGTATATCAAGGAGCAATAAAAAATGTCTTCCCAGGAATTCATCGAATCCCATTTTGTTTCTAACGAATCGATAGGGGAAGTCCCCCAGTAACGGACACCTAAGGTTTTCAGACAATAAAAAAAGAAACGTAACTTTGTTTGTGAAATAACTACGTCAACGAAGTTTAAGACCAAAATAAATTAACAAAAATGCAACCTCTGCATGAACATACTTAAAAATGTAGGGTTGTTGCTTAAAAATATTGGGGTAAATAGATGTTAATGAAAATTTTAATAATCGTTATGGTATACTTTCTGAATATACTGGCAAAAGGAGAACGGAGGTTTCCAAACTCGTTTATTGAATATTAAATTTTGAAGTTTACATCAATCTCCACTTGATCGCATTGGTTGTGCGGGGCAATGTCGTTACCATTTCAGTTGCTCGCGTATACCTTCCGCGTTTATGAAGAAAGTTACCCAAAAAACGAATATTGTGTGCAGGATAGTGTTCAGAACAATATTACCGAGAAAAATAGATAGGTTACCGATCAAATTAATGAAAATGTATGAAAAATATGCGACCAGTTTACGAAAAAGTGAGGCTAGTTGAGGAGTATGTATTAAAATGTGGCAACGTCGGAACTATGGGAACAGCAGAACCAATCGAAAACCTAGCGCACGGTCGTATATACAGGTCTGGGCACTCCGTTCAAAAATGCGTGACTCTAAGTGACGCCTCTATTTGCGCATTCCACCGCGGCGCTAGTGAAGGGGAGGCACTTTTGTTTATACCGCGTTTACGGGGCATGGCATGCACGTTTTGTGGTGACGGTCGTATGTCGCGTGGCCTAACCTCGTTTTGGCTCGGTGATTTCGAGTTTATCGTAGTCACGGTTTTTATTCAATACAGAATAACAAAAAAAATGAAGTGTATATATTGCTATGCCGAAGCGGTGCATGATTCCGGGATGCAGAAGTGGATACATAAATAACCCGGAGTAGGTTTCATTATTAAAAATTCCCAATGATGACTACTGATATTTTCTACTACTTTTCTACTACTACTACTAATGAAAGGAATGCGTGCTACACGTAAATTTCGAATGTTCTTCTTTTCCGTAAACGAAAAAAAAATGTAATTGGTTTGAGCGATAGTTAAATCGGCATATCCATGACAAAGACGATGAGTGTCATTAACTAATGGCTCATTGTTCATATTTTCGGTTTATGCTTTTAGCTTTTGTGTTCGACTAACTATTTACGATGTATTCATTTTTCATCACAGCCACGTGAAGGGAAAGACAATTCGCATATGCGCATACATCGCGCGCTGTGGCACATGCCTCCGAGATAGCAGCGCTCCACGCTTTTGCGGCCAGTTCCGCAAAGAGAGGCGTCAGATAGAGGCACGCTTTGGGGTATATGGAATATACGGGAGTGCCCAGACCTGTATATACGACCGTGACCTAGCGTGCCAATTTCAAATACGTTCAAGTCAAATTCCACTAAGGAGAACTTATTCACTTATTTATTATGATGTATTCCCTTTTTCTAGCTTCGGTGAGCATAGTACGATGCTTGTGGGCACGAGCACTGACAAATTGTCTTTTCCATCGGAAACTTTGCGGCGCACTGATCTTTTTTTCTGAATCATTTGTTGCCTCCTTTTGCTCTGACGTAACCTCTGAAAACGCCGACCGGCACGAAACGCGCGTAACACAGCTGCGACCTGTGACAGTCACTGCAGTCAACCTAACAGCCTCGAATAACGACGGGACCGTGCGACGTTGCCAAAGCGCGTGGCTATTTTAATAGGATTTTTAAACTACCATTTAATTTTCTTATAATCCTAACTTCTTCAAATTACCATATATCTAAATAATAATTACGATTATCTACCGTACATTTGAAAATTTTTGCGATATTTAGTCGTATATGTCATTAATATTTGGCTACAATAAGTTGGCACTGGTCATGTTACACAATGTGACTCATAGGAACTTCATTTCTCCCCCCACGTCACACAATGTGACGCATAGGAACTTCATTTCTCCCCCCACCTTTCAAAAATGATTTAGCAACAACCTCAAGGCCTTAGGTAACCGTATAGGTAGGCCTTATACAGTAACGGGTATAAAATCACGTGCGAATTGAACTATTTTTTTCGTATGAAAAAGTGATTCCCTTATAAAATTAATTACACATCTATTTAGTATGAATATCAAGCTGTTAGAAAAAATATATTTTTTTTCTTTCGATGTACAAAATGGCCGACTACTCGAAACTTCTCGAAACAGCTATTTTCCAATTGGCGTGACGAATAACTTCAACAATTTTCACTCGATTTACTTCAAATTTAAAAGTTATGTTCCTAATTGCATTTCGCAGAGAAGTACGTACGGAATTTCTGATTAATTGAAAACTTTTCATTTTATGAGCAGTTATAACGAAATTTTTCACTGAAAATTCATTTCTCAAGGTCGAATACCTACAACTTTTGAATAAAACAATATTTTTAAAATTCCGTACGTACTTCTCTAGGTATTCTAATGTAGATTGACGAGAATTTTTGTTTTTTGTTATAGGTAAAAAATTGTGGATGCTAAATGTCACGCCGCGGAGCGCTTAAAAAAAGATAACAAAAGAAAATATTAGTAGTCAGCCATTTCGTACATCGGAAAAAAAATTCTAACAGCTTGATATTCATACTAAATAGATGTGTAATTAATTTTATGAGTGAATCACTTTTTCATACGAAAAAAAATGTCAAATTCGCACATGATTTAACAGGCCTCCGAAGTAGCTTTCGTGGTGGCGCCGCGCAACGGCTGCCGGTGGCAAAACTTGGATTGGCGCATGGCGGTTAAGTCAAACCGGCACACGGTCTTACATACAGGTCTTGCAACGAAGCTAAATTTTCGTGGTGGGGGTAGGCACTCTTATATGTTTTAATTTTCGATTCACTAGGCGCCGCTACGCGTCGCTACTAGCGAGGGGAAGTGGTTTCCCCCTTACCTCACCGGCGAATGGGCAGAAGGTGTTTACGTCACGCAGCCAACGGCGCATGCGTTGCGGTCAGGAGGGAAAAGGACACAAGAGCTATTTCTCTCGTCGTCGCACCACTACTTCCCCTTGCCGTCACGCACCAAGCGGCAGAAATCGGAATAAAAAGCAAAACATCTAAAGGTGCCTACCCCCACTACCGCCGTTGTCAGACCTGTATGTAAGACCGTGAACCGGCACAAACAGGAAAGAGTGCCGGTGCTAGGCTTGAGCAAGCATAATCGATTGTAGATCTCACATTGTAAATGGAGTGTGCTTGTAAATAAAATAAAATAGTGCGATGGAACTAATAACGATTACTTGCGGATTTCAATGTATCCTCATGGCTTCCTTTTGCCCTGAAAGCATAGGTATGTGACGAAGAGGATGTTAATGAAATTGCGTACATTGGCTGCACACACATTTTTTTCTGCCGTACAACAAAATTTCTGTCTAAATTATGGTTTGCATCGGAAATTTATATAAAGGATGTTGTGATATAGGCAGAAAACTTTCGATAGTCATCATGTATCGGAAGTTCGCGAAATTGTTGCTGGTGAGAAAAGGACTGTGATGGGAAAAGTTCTTCCTCAAACACGCGTCAACAATCCCAAATATGACGTGAAACGCTGTTTTTACAACGTAAACATCACACGCGGTACTGCCATTCGAGCAAAGACCTGATTTAAATGGCGACCGGCATACTGCATTCGCAGACGAAGACCAATCCAAGTTTTGCCAAAACTCGCCGCAAGGGCTGCGCCACTAGAGTTACTTCGGAGGCCTATACTCGTTACTGTGAGCCTAAGGCCGTAAATCAAAGTTTGGTAAAACGTTGCAACTTGCCGAGATAGTACGAGTGTCCGACGCTAGGTGCCGTCCGGCGTTAAGTTTATTTATGTTTTTGTCATATATGGCAATATCATACTCCTTTTCAAATAGTCATCAACGAATGTCTGTGTAAAGGTGTGTGATTTTTTACAAAATCAAATCCTCGTGCACCTCGATCCCTAATTTTGTATTCAATCTGTATAGTCGCCCCCAAGAGAAAACTCCCGACGTTTTTGCGAAGTGTGGAAGTTTGCGTCGTTAGATACGGAAATTCAAGTGGATTTGAATTACCTGTTCCATCTTCGGTCGGATAATCTCCACCGAATATGACAAGTTCGGGTTTTCGGCCCAAGGCTACCTGGGCTATGTAAGGCATGAGATTGGCAAACGGTTTGGTGGGATCTTCGCCGATCAGGCCGCTGGTATGCGCACCAACAGGATTAAAGTATCTCAACAATATGATGTTCCATGATTTTTCGGCTCGCGAGACGTCTTTGAGCATCTCCTCGATGAAATATTTCGTTCTGCCGTAAACGTTCGTTATGTTGCCGACGGGATGATCCTCGGTTATCGGCAGGCTGTCCGGTTCACCGTAAACGGTGCACGAACTGCTGAACACGAATTGAAAGCATTGAGCGGCCTTCATCACCTTGGAAACAAAAGACCAAGAGATATTGAGAAGGAATGTTTCCCTTGTTGTACTGGAATTTGTTAATCTGGCGAATTATACCTCGAGCAAATTTATGGCTCCTATTATATTGTTGCGGTAATAGTGGAGAGGCACCTGCATCGATTCACCGACGGCTTTTATAGCCGCGAAGTGTATAACGCAGTCGATTTTGTGCTGAAATATCAAACGAAGACATCATGTGATACAAAGGAGAAACCTGCCAGGATGTGAAAATTAACGCACCTTGTCGTTTGTGCATACCTTGTTGAATACTCTTTCGAGCTCGTCGCGATCGGTAAGATCGCAATTGTAAAACGGTACTTTCTTCCCGGTGATCTTTTCCACCCTCGCGAGAGCCGCCGACTCGCCGTGGTCGCCCGAAACGCTGTTGGCAAAGTTGTCGATCGCGATTACGTCGTAGCCGCACTGGAGAAGCTCGACGACACAGTGACTGCCGATGTAACCGGCGCCACCGGTCACGAATACAGTTTTGAAACTTTCCGACATGTTTCTGTTCGCAACCGACAGAAAGCAAAAATGTGTTAGGGGGCGTACACAAATTACGTAACGCAAAATTTCCGAATTTTTTACCCCCCCCCCCCTCCCCGGGACCGTAACGCTTGGTCAGAACCCCCCCCCCCCCTATTCCGTTACGTAACGGGAGCTGTGTCGTCAATAATTGCGATTTTTTTTTCATAGAGCTAACTAATTATGAAAGGATCGGGTTCATATTAATGTTATGAAGTATATATTCATCTAGTTTTATACCAATTTTTATGACAAAAGCTTGAAAATTAACCGAGATGTGTGCCTTGATTTGATGACGAAAAATAAAATTTCTCTTCATTGTCCCATCGATATCTTTATGAAAGGTTATCTGTAAATTGAAAGTCAACAATTTATCGATATCTATACAAATTTAGCTGTCGTTATGCGTAGCCGTTTTTTATTTTGGTTTTTTTACATAATGCCGACAGTTTGGACATTTTGTTCTATTTTCAAGGCCCTTTTTCTGTATTCAAGCAGTCATTAAAAATAGTAATTATCAAATGTTAAAAACGCGGACGCGAAATTTTCAAAAAATTGAAAATCGGTTGATAAGTTTTTAAGTATTCGCTCGGACAAGGTCGAAAAAACCAGTTTCGAGAAAAACGCGTTCAAAGTTTTCGTTCCGTGTTTCTTGATATAAAGTTATGTTTTTTCTAGAATATTGATACTTACATTGAAGTATCTAGTCGCGGGCGATATGACGGTTCTTCATCTTCATGATAGTTCAAAAAATAATAAGAGCCTGTACTTTATCTATTGTAAATGATGCCACACCTGTAGGGACTGGGGGCACTAACCGGTCACGCTACCTGTTCGCAATAAAGTGACTATAACTCCGTCAATTTTCGGACTTGTGAATAAAAATGTTGCCAACATACTTTTCAATACATGTACTTTCAAGATGTAAAAAAAAAAATGCCTTCGAATATTGCTGGGGGGATGTGGGAAAGCTACTGTGCAAGGTCTTGCACAGTGACTTTCCCCCTTAACTGATATTGCGTATAGAAAGCTGTGAGTTGTCCACGGTAAAATTGCATGCGAAGAAATTAAAAACTTGAACATGCAGAAATTTTGCTATTTCTGGCAGTTTTAAAATCGTGACGTAACGTAAACCTTGGCCCCCCCCTAATAACGTTACGTAATTTGCGTACGGCCCCTTAGGGGTTTACAGCAAGTAGAAAATCTACCACGTGACATATGAGTGCGAGAGAGATAGCTGAAATTTTCGAACAGAGATTTCTCAGAGATGAATAATATTTAGGGCAAAAGGCAATCATCAAGCTCTGCGACAGGGAATTCTTCAGAGCCTAATGCTTTGTTTTTCCTAAAAATTTCAACTATCTATGAGAAAATTGGGTTGGACAATTTGTGAGGTTATGTTGCCCTTGGACAGAGGCGTAGCCAGGGCCTGCTCCAGGGAGCGGGGGAGGGGGCCAAAAGCGAGGAAAGTCGATATGAAGTACTTATTAAGTAATTTCCCTAAAAAATGTGGTCCGCTTCAATCATGTCGAAACCGGGTACCGTGCCTACGAAATTTCTGCGGACGCTTCGCTCGTCTGCAGCCTTTCTCTATTCTGGCATAGCAGCTCTGAGCTCACTTCGTTGGCGGCTAAAATTTACACTTTGGCAATTCTAAGAATAAAATAATATATATTTCGGGACAATCCGTAAAATGTGAAAATTCGGGTTAGAGTTTTGCCAAATACGCGATTTGGTTTTAATGGTTTCTATCATTTTTGGGTGATCGATTATTTAATTTTACAAGATGAATTTACTCAGATACATAGGTATAACCAATGCCATTTGTTGAATTGCTCAGCAAGTACTGTTGTGTTCCTTATAAGACCTCCACAGTCACATTACCAAACTATTTGATTAGACTTTACTTATCGAAATCTAGCTTATGAAATTGGCATACTCTATTGATTGACTTGTTTGTCACTCAAAACATTTATGACATTTCGGACGACTGGAGCCAGCTACATACAAATCGGCGAGGTTTTATGGCAAGGATTCGCTCAGTTGTCATTGTGAATTGGGGCCCAGATGTAGAGAAACATGCTAGGTTTATGAGTTTTTTTCGGATTTTTTGAAAACTTACTCGCTAGATTTGCATAACCAGGTCTCCCTATACAGCAAAGAAACAACCATTCAAATCGGACCAGCTATCACGGCGTAATCGGTGTACATACATATTTAACCCTCGCATGCCCCACTGGGGTCTGAAAAACCCGAACAAAACTCGTAAAATCAATTTTCTTTCGCTTTTCTCGAGAGAAAATATTTTTTTAACGAGTATATCTCAGAAGTTCTTAACTTTGACGATTCGGTCAATGCATACACAGATTTCTCAACTAATTGGCTATCGATTTTAAAAAAAGCCATCGAAATACGACTATTACTCGGAACTATGATTGAAAATCTGAATGGGGTCCCACAAACGCGAGGGTGGCAAGTATGTCCAGAAAAAATAAATGTGGCATCGAAGGGTTAAGGGGCTATACGAGTGTGACACTTTCAAAAAATCGATTTTTTGCCTTTTTCGACAGTATATACTTTCAAGAATATGAGATGAGATTTTTATACTGTCAAAAATATGAAATGAGATTTTTCAAATTCGCTGACATTGTAACTCAAAGAGCAATTATCCGATTGACTTAAAATTTGTACTGAGTACTCTTGAATATATTTACTCTACAATGACGTAGGATATTTTCGATTGGATGAAAATTGACGATTTGGCATTGAAAAAAACGACCATTTTATACGCAAGAAAACAGACTTTTTTCACAACTACGCCGTTTTGTTAGATTTTGATATTTTTCGAAAATTCTACGTCATTATACAAGAAAATACTCTCGAGTTTAACGACATTTTTTCCTTTTTCGGTTTCAGCTACTCAATCGGCCGGAATCATGTCAGCAGTGGAGGAACTTTTTTTAGGCGCCTCCGAAGGCAGCGCATAAGGCGCTTGGACCTCAATATTTTTCTATGAAAAAATTATGTAATGTGGGTCATATATAGCCAAATATATTCTTAATTTTCCGAAACATTTAATTGAGTACTTTTCTTCCAAAAAATTCCCGAAAATCACCCAAATTTTCAGCATTCACACTGGTATAGCCCCTTAACCGCGTTTTTCTCGAAACTACGTTTTTCAAAACGGTGTAAACGATTTCTCGACGTCTAATGAACGGATTGCCTTGAAATTTGGTACACTTATTCACTGTAACCGTAGTTTAGCCTCAACCGACGTTTTTCTTCTTAACATTTTTTCATTAGTTATTAACAATAGTGATGTCATTTTCCCTCGAACAAAAACCTCTCCAATCTTTTAAATGATTGAAACACTATAAAAAACCTTAAAATTATCCATTTTAAGGAGAAAAAAACTCGTTTTTTTTTGTTTCGGATTAACCAGGTGACCAAAATCAATTACACCGTTGAGCCCTTCACGAGATTTTTTAATAACTTCGTTCATTATTAATATTTTTTTAATGAAATGTGGTACACAACTTTATTGATGAGCATAGAAATAAATGTCCAAACGATTTTTCAATCATCTTATTTATCCCTTGAAAATATTTTTTTATCAACCCTGATTTTCGGTCCGCCACAGTAGCCCCTTAAGCGTTGAGCGCCGTGTTTAGCAATTCGCAGTCCGCGTGCGAGACACCAATTACAGTTCCAGCGTCTCGCGAGAAATTGGATGGCGTACCTTTCCGAACATTTGTATCGAAAAAACCGAATTCTTTTTTTTTTCTACCTGGCGAATTACGAAATTTGTACAAAATCTCGCGATCAGTGGATGATAGCATCGCAAGATCGCGTTTGAGCAATTCGTCGCGGAGCTACTGTCGAATTATATTAAAAACGGTTAGTATATTGTCATAATTGAGTTTGTAGGCACGCTCGGGATGAAAATAATAATGCGGAGTGACTCTTCGGCTCACGAACTACCGAGCTAACGGTATTATCTCGGAATTCTCGACATTCCTTTTACCAGAGAAACGACACGCGCGCATAGTATTTTGCTCGGCTGACAAAAGTCACGAGCCGTACGTAACGAGAAGAAGAGAAAGAAATAAATAGATGAAAGCCCGCAAGTTATTGGAAGACCAAACGGTTCTACCACGCTTCGTGTAAGAGTCCAAGTCGCGATCGCGCTTTGAGATACAGTACTACCTCCCTAAGAGAGCGGTCTAGGGCGGTTAGGGGAAGTAATTCTCGAGAAATTCGTCGCCGAAGCCTTCCCCCACCGCTAGGTTAGCGCGCTCGAAAATCGCGCATGTGGTAGCGTGTATGTGTTTCTCCACTCGACCTCTATGAGAGAGCGCGAACGAAAGTGTTGAGAAAACTGTAAACAAGTTGCGGAAAGTGTACTGGCGTTTCGTCGTTTCATGCGTAAGTATATCTCATTGAATATTGATGTGTAAATCTTTCTTTTTCTTCGCGTTTTTTTTATTCTGCTGTTTGGTATATTTTGTTGTTGCAATATTATAACACATATGAAGGAAACATTTGTAAAACTTTCAATAATTGTTGAATTATCTTATTGTTCGCAAAAATATACGTAGTATATTCGTTATCGAAACTCGAACATATACAGTAGAACCTCGATTATCCGAACCAATTGGGACCGAGACTAGTTCGGATAATCAAAAGTTCGGATAATCGAAACGTGGGTTTTTTGGGACGAGATCATAAACAACACCTTTTTATATAAAAACAGTACATACATATATATTATAATTTGACATATATGTTAACGTTGAAATATATATATATATATATATATATATATATATATATATATATATATAATGTATTTGAAATACCTGAAAAAAGTTGAATGCTTTTTTTATATTTTTTAAAAATAAAATCGTCCATTTTTAATTGACGAACGGTTGTAACGCGTTTTTGAGCGGCTAAGTCTCGCAGCCGTTTGGGAAGGAGAGATTGCGTTGGGTTGCTCATTGTTGCTCACGGCGGTGGCAGCGAGCAACAATGTATCTTTCGCGCCAACGTTCGGATAATTGAGGTTCTACTGTACAGTGTACAAAAAAAATGTAACTAACAATTTATCTTGTGTATATACTTCAAGTTGAAATATACAATGTATATATATGTATAAATATTTCATTTTTAGATAAAACGGGATGGCTGAATCGAAAATATATTTTACTTGCATTAAATTACTACTTGAAATTTAATTATGGTGCATGTTTTTTTCTCCGACTTTACGGCTTAAACGTATATATTATTATACAAAGGAATATTATCCATTTGACAATCGTGCGACGTGCGATTTTCTGAAATCGCTCGCGATCTCTTATGGAGTTGTCCGCGACAAACTCGGGAGGCCTCGGGTACACTGGACAGCTCGAGCTAGGTGGGGGAAGCCATAAAATGCGCTCAAGCGGAACGGCGGGGAAATTCTCTCTTAGCGAGGGCTCTCTTAGGGAGGTAGTACTGTAATGCAATTTGTTTTTTGGCCCGTCTCATCACCAGAGACGTTCGTAAGAATTCAAAGAAATTGAGCGAGTTCAACGCACGCGGTATTGCAAGTACAAATATCCCACCTAAAACATACACCCAGGCATATATATATTTATATGTATATATATATATATATATATATATATATTGATGTGTGTTGTGTGTGTTTCATAGAGCGGCAAAATGTAAAAAATCGTGGTATAATCGTCAACAAACCTTTCAGTGGATTAGGCAGACCAGTGACTGCGTCCGTGCTAGACAAGAGAAGCGATCGAGGATGAGAACCGGAGAGAATCCTTGCGTACGTGCTGATCGAATGCTATTGAAGAAGAAAAAAACCTGTTGCGTCTCCCGACACTCGTGCGAGGCCGCTATCTTGAGACTGAGTGCCCGAAGGCCTGGAACATCGCTTAACCTTCTCTTTGCCCTTCTTCTTTCTGTTCGCCTTGCCTCTGCTTTACACTTGTCCTCTCTCTTCGGAAATCCGCTGATCGTGATCGGTGTATACGCAGCACATGGGGCATTCTCAGTAGAATTGACACTCTTTTTCGGTTTTTCTCTTCTTTTCACCATACATTCCAACGTGTCGATTTTTGAAAATGGCTGTCGCGGAAGGTACCGAATGAGGAAAAGTTGCTTTTTTTGAGAGGTGGGAATTTTACTGAAAAAAACTGATTGAGGCAACTCAAATTAAAGAGTGAGGTCCAACATATGGTGCAGGAATCGCAGATTTGAGGTAAACTTATGATTACAATAGAACTGCTAGTCAAATTTTAAACGCGTTATTCTCAAAACTACGTTTTTCAAAACGGTGTACACGATCTCTCGACATTTAATGAATGGATTGTCTTGGAAATTGGTACACTTATTCAGTGTAATAGTAGTTTAGTCTTGACCGACGTTTTTCTGCTTAACATCGTTTTCTCATTAACCCAGTAAGACATTTGGCGGGAAAAATGGCATCCTTTGCCGCCGCATTAAGCTGTGGCCTAGCAGCACAGCATTGCGCATTCTCGCGTGAATGCTGGTGTTAAGACGGAATGACACCTCATCGTGGTCGGTATGGTAGAACAATTATAGATACCCAAAAATCTCCGAAATGGCTCTTCAGATCCCATCGAAATTTTGCCAAACGACGTCAAATAGATAGACGAACCGCTGTCTGCCCCTCAAATATTCGGAATTTGAGAAAAAAAATGTAGATTGACTTATCATAAGCCAATCTACGTTTTTTTCTCAAATTCAGAAAACTTTAGGGGCAGACAGTTGTTCGTCTATCTATTTGACGTCGTTTGGCAATGTTTCGATGGGATCTGAAGAGCCGTTTCAGAGATTTTTGGGAATCTATAATTGTTCTACCATACCGACCGCGATGAGGTGTCATTCCGTCTTAATATTGCAGTACGAAAGTACAGAATATTGGCGGTACATTTGGAGCACGTTCATTGCTGGGTTATTGCAGCATTGCGACTGAAAATTTGGAATGCGTTATTTCGGCAAGCTGAGGGCACATTGGAGGTACGCTGTGACGCTCCATTGCCGGTAGAAACGAGACACGTTATTGCGGCATTGAGACGGAAAATTTGGAATACGCTATGCGGCAAGGAGAGGGCACATTGGTGGCATGCTGTGACGTTCCGTTGCCGGTATATTTAGAACACCCCAGCTAACCATGGACCGTAAATGTATCCCTCATGTGGAGTGCGCCGTACCGGTACTGTTACCACCTCGTACGTGCGTACGATACTGGTACATGACCGATATGCCGTACGGTACGCTGTACCGCCAATGTACTAATACAGTACCGGTACAGTATCGCCACCGTGGAGCCACCGTAGACTGCAGTACGGTGTAACTCCACGGTAGCAATACCTTGGAGGTACGAGTACGCTGGTATCCCGTAGCCGTACATTATCGGTACTGTAGGGTACGACGTACTCCATATTTGCGGTACGCTGTACCACGGTCTTACATACAGGTCTTGCAACGAAGCTAAATTTTCGTGGTGGGGGTAGGCACTCTTATACGTTTTAATTTTCGATTCACTAGACGCCGCTACGCGTCGGTACTAGCGAGGGGAAGTAGTTTCCCCCTTACCTCACCGGCGAATGGGCCAAAGGTGTTTACGTCACGCAGCCAACGGCGCATGCGTTGCGGTCAGGAGGAAAAAGGACACAAGAGCTATTTCTCTCTTCGTCGCACCACTACTTCCCCTTGCCGTCACGCACCAAGCGGCAGAAATCGGAATAAAAAGCAAAACATCTAAAGGTGCCTACCCCCACTACCGCCGTTGTCAGACCTGTATGTAAGACCGTGCGCTGTACTAATGGTACGCTTGGTTAACTGGGACGCCATAACGCTCCTTCGCCGGCATAAACAAGACCCGCTATTGCGGTATTGCGATCGGCTAAATGGAGTTCTGCATTACCGGTAGCTGGGCAGGCGGGAAAAAGGGCAATATGAATAATTTGATTTAATACAGTCGCACACACGTACTGGTTCGTGTGTGCAACGCCCGCGAATGAATGAGGGGGCCACGCGACATCCCCGTAATTATTTTTTCTGGTTCAATTTATTTTTAATTTATATTCTATTTTTATTTATATCTGGTTTAATTTATATTCAACTGGTTCAATTTATATAACTAATTTTATGATCATGACATTTGTCGTAGCGAATCTGCCTATGGTTATAACCATATACCTTGTTTTTGCCGGCAATGGAACGTCACAGTGTGCCGCCAATGTGCCTTAACCTTGCTGGAATATCGTATTCCAAACTTTCCGTATCAATGCCGCGATAACTTGCCTCGTTTTTACCGGCAACGGAGCGTCACAGCGTGGTGCATTTATGACTGAAACGCGATATAAAAATGACATCACTCCAAATCTGGAGCTTGCCGCATCAGTACCGTTGTTGCAACAAGTAATTGTTGCGTATATTTGCTGCAACCTTGCCGTCTTGGCATCACACATTTATTTCGCCAAGCCACGCACTGTGGCGCAAATTTGCAGCTTAATGCGCAAGCAAAAGACAGCACATTGGTGTCACGGTGTGCCGCCGTATGCTGTCCTCTTGCCGTTATAATGCTGACATGAGAATTTTTACAGCACCTTTGTCTATGAGGGTAGGTATCTGGTTGTACGAGCGAATTGAAGCAGTTTCAACCAACCAAAGAACTCGTCCAATCCCAAAAGAACTCGAACAAAGATAACATGGAAGAATATATTTTTTTAATTTACTGCCATCGGTAGTTGAAATTTGTTTTATAATTCCAACCTAAGTATTTACTTTTTTTCCTTTATCTCATTGACTCGCGAGGAGTCATCTCCATTTTTATACACATAGTTCGATAGCTGCTGTGCTGGGTACACGACAGATATATTTCTGTTTAACAGGCGCATACAATTTTGCCGCCACAAGACGGTCACTTTCACCTTATGCAGTTTTGTATTGCTATATATTATCGATTCCCAAGAACACTAGTGACGCCTTGATTGAGAACTGTTGAGTAGGGAATGTCAACTCCTCTGTAGTCTCTTTGCCGTCGTGTGAGTAGCAGACGACTGTTGCGACATCTGGCGGTAGTTTGCAGCGTCTCGTAGCAAAAAACTACGAGTTCTGCAATACCGTCGTGATAGCGGCGAAATTTTGCAGCGCGTGATACATATTTTTTCACGCGTTCGAATGCGTTTGTTTACATGCTCCGCGATAAGTATCGATGATTTGAGAAAAAAGACTGCGCAAAGCATGAGTGTATTATTATGCACGGATGACGGGTGGATCATTTCTCACTCCGATTATCTGAAAAAAATTTACGCAAACGTTAAGGATTTCGATCAATTCCGCACTTTGAAATTTGACGAAACATTTTTCGCCATAAATTCTCAGTTTTTGAGAAATAATCAAAGCGTCAAACCGGAAAGAAGCCCCGCGAGCGAAGTTCCGAAATTGAAAAAGAGAAAAAGATGCGATAATTATTCGCAAGAAGATTCTGAACGGGTAAGGCAAGACAAATTATTCGCCTTATTACGTTTCGTTTACATAAAAAAAATGGTGTTCCTCAGATTGATCATGTTAAAGAAGCTCTTCACCGTATGCAATCCTGTGCAGCCGCCGAGCACCTCTTCGGAACATTCGATGCCCACGACAATAACGCGTTGGCACGTGCCGCGTCGGACCGCTTCTATTTGACGAGCGCTCTCAACCGGTTGGGAAACTTTCATGGAGCCAACGAGACCGAAACTCCGATTATTGCTGAGATCGGAGACGAGAGATATGTGTTTCCCGAGAAATGTTCTTTCTACGCCTTCGACGTGAGAGACATAGCGGAAAAACTTGACCGCAGTCGGCTGTACGATTTTGTACTGATGGATCCGCCATGGTGGAACAAATTTGTGCGGCGGAAGAAGGAAAAATCGGTGGAGGCCAGGTACCTACAAAAATGTACAAAAAAAGTTTATATTTCAGTTCAGACAGTTTTAAGAGATGTACCTGATAGGCATTCAGATAGATATCTAAATTCACCATTTTATCGACATTGTAAACTTGATTCAGATTAAAATGTGGTAAATATTCGGAAGTGGGGCTTCTGCTAGAATCAGGCTAATTTTTTTTTCTTATTTCTTTTAATGATCATAGCAGATGATACGAAGTAATATTATGAGAGCGCTCAACATTTTTTTCTTCAAAAAAATTATTAAAAAATTTGGATGTGGATCCCTGCTTGGATGGACTAATTTTGGGCTACATTTGGGCTATGATCATAAAATCAGACACTGGGGTGGGCAGGGACACCTCGGATGGGTGCGTGGAATTGTGGGATTACGTGGAATATAAATATTCATAACATTATTGTGGCGGAAACATCATGCGCTGTTACAATAATGATAAGGATGATGTTTGGTAACCATCTTAAACCATTTATACAAAAAGTAGCCTGATTCTAGCAGGAGGCCCACTTCCGAATATTTACCTAAAATGTTATTCACTTATTTGGGTGAACACTTTTTAGGGTGAACATTTTGATTCAACAAACGTGTTTTCAATTGAGCATGTAAAGAAATGACATGTCTTGGAATATAAAATATTATTTCGATTTTTTTCACGTGGTAGTATCATTATCTTAATTTCACGTTTCTTTATGTTGCTTTAAGGGGTTTTAAGGGTGCTGCCGGACCTTCTAAAACCCCTTAAAGCAACATAAGATAATGATACTACCACGTGAAAAAACCGAAATAATATTTGATATTATTATATATTGATATATTGGTCTTAAGGGGTCTGGCAGCCCCCTTAAAACCTCTTAAAAATCCCCTACTCAAACTATAGTGACGAACCGAAAATCAGGGTCATTAAAAAAAATTAATTTCCGAGGAATAAGCAAGATGATTGAAAAATCGTTTGGATATTTATTTGTTTATACATTAACAAAGTTGTGTGCTAAATTTAATTAAAAAAGAACAATTTGAAAACAATCGTTTACTAACAATCTCGAGAAGGAGCTTTGAACATGACTGGCTCAACGGTGTACTTGATTTTGGCCACCCAGTTGATCTGAAACAAAAAAAAAACGAGTTCGTTCGTAAAATAGATATTATTGGTTAAGACTTGACCGAGGTATTTTTGTTAACGTGCTTCAAACATCAAATTAAATGTTTAATTTTTATTTTCCACGGAGAAATGATATCATTATTGCTAATATCTGACGAAAAGAAATGTTAAGAGGTAAAACGTCGGTCAAGAATCAAATTGCTATTGTAGTGAATAAGTCTGACAACATCCGCCGCAACTTGTTTAGAAGAGTGTGCTCTCTGCTATTTTTTAATATTAATTCAAAAAAATACCATGAACAGCCAAAAGTAGTAAATAAAACATACCCTAAGTCTCAAAAATGGTGAAAAAATCTTTCCTTTTAAAAACAACCATGAAAATCAGCAAATGTTTTTCTTGTTTGAAGGTGTCTCCCCCCTTAGTGACCTTCATACTTAATATAAATATAAATCTACTACGACGAATAACTGTTTCTTATCTTTAAATTTAAAAAAAAAATGTTTTTCTACTTCACTATGGTTTGCACAGTTACAACATGATGAACAACGAAGACTTAGCGAAAATACCAATTGGAGATTTGCTTGCACCAGATGGAATAGTGGCAGTTTGGTGTACAAACGCTCCGAGTCATTTGCACAGTATCACGGAAGAAATGTTTCCATCGTGGGGCGTTATGTACGTCGGAAGATGGTACTGGGTCAAAGTAAGACATACGCACATCGTAACAAAACGCGAGACTCATCGTCTGACCATTTTCCCCGTATTTTTTTTACCCCGCAATGATTCACCGACGATGATATCTAATCCTATAAATGTTATCAAGGTGACTCAATCGGGAAACGCGGTCTGCGGTTTCAACTCGGCAAACGGTAAGCGACCCTACGAGGTTCTCATTTTCGGACAAAAATCGATCGACGCGAAAACACGCATACCGGATAAAAAGTTGATCGTCAGTGTACCGAGCTCCGTTCATTCTCACAAACCACCTGTCGTCGGTAAGCTTGACGTATAATGGAAAATGACTTTGGACCTATCCACAGTTGCGTTTGAATATTAATTGGCATATTCGCCGGGTATGCGTTTACAGAAATCGTGAAACCTTATTTGAACGCGAGTCCACGGTGTCTGGAAATATTTGCGCGATATTTGCTGCCTCATTGGACAAGTTGGGGTCTCGAGGTTCTCAAATTTCAACATTTATCTCTCTACGACATCGTGGAATGAGGCAGGATTCTGCAATATGGAAAAAATGACGTCTTCGAGCCGCTCGTGGTCAACAAGGTAATGGTAATGGGGAAGAACCGTTGAGAAACTTAACGGGGAGATCCCTTAAGGCCTTAGGCCACCGTAACGGGTATAAAATCATGTGCGAACTTAACCATTTTTTTCGTATGAAAAAGTGATTCACTCATAAAACTAATTACACATCTATTTAGTATGAATATCAAGCAGTTAGAGAAAAAAAAAATATTTTTTTGATGTACAAAATGGCCGACTCCTCGAAACTTCTCGAAACAGCTTGTTTCCAATTGGCGTGACAAATAACTTCAACAATTTTTACTCGCTTTACTTCAAATTTAAAAGTTATGTTCCTAATTGCATTTCGCAGAGACGTACGGAATTTCTGATTAATCGAAAACTTTTCATTTTGTGAGCAGTTTATGAGCAGTTGTAACGAAATGTTTCACTGAAAATTAATTTCTTAAGTTCAAGTACCTACAACTTTTGAATAAAACAATATTTTTTAAATTCCTTACGTACTTTTCGAGGTATTCTAATGTAGATTGACGAGAATTTTTGTTTTTTGTTCTAGGTTACAAATTGTGGATGCTAAATGTCACGCCGCGGAGCGCCTAAAAAAAGATAAAAAAAATATCAGTAGATGGCCATTTTGTACATCGAAAAAATATATATATATATATATTTTCTAACAGCTTGATATACATACTAAATAGATGTGTAATTAATTGTATGAGTGAATCACTTTTTCATACGAAAAAAAATTGCACATGATTTTATACCCCTTACTGCGGCCTAAGGCCTTAAAGCAACTGAAAATAAGGGAATTCCAAAGATTATTTTGTGTCCAAACTAGCAATACTCTACGTCATGGGGCGGCAACCTTTTGTCGTAAGAAGGCCAAATATTTTACGTGGGGATTAGTTTAGTTTAGTAATTATTAGCACATTGGCTATATGTCATAACAGTATGCCTACTAGGGTGGCACAAATTCGAGCTTTGTTCTTTTTTCCTTTTTCTCACAATCTAATTATCCTCTTTAGAGAACAAAAAAAATTATCGCCGAAGCTGCGAGCGGTCAAAAAATATTTAGAGATCGCTCAAGCCTCCCGAAAATTCAAATTTTCATTAAAGAATCTTTTTTTTTTCGTCCACTTCTCGCCCATGAATTTTACGCTTTATAATTTTTAAATTAACCTCGTGTAAGCTTTAGCCGGCCAATCAATGTTTAGTGGTCGGTCAAGCTTTTCGAAATTTACAATTTCCGCCAAAAAGTAAATCTCGCACGCACTATAATTCCTTGTAGCATAAAAATAAAATAAACAGCGAACTGTGACATTTTCTGAATAATTTATTATAATAATTTGTAACAAACACCAATTAGACGATGTGTTATTATGTATAATTATGTATTATTGTATTATGGCGTCGCTCGTCACAGAGTACAGCTACGATTGGTTCGCAGTTTGACTAAGGAGACCATTTGTTGGACGCGTTACGATGCGCGGAAAACAGCTGCCATTTCAGTTGTACGAATAAAACGACCTATAATTTTATTTACAGACAAGAGCTTCAAAGAATTATTTTATGAGAACAAAGATTATAATTCTTGGGTTAGAAGAGTGAGGAAAATTTGAAAAATCTGTTTCTAAAGGACAAAGGATTAATTGTTTTGAAAATTTTACAACGCGTCAAATTTATGAGTGAGAAAAGTAATAATATTGGCGAAACGAACATTTTGAAGCTCTTGAGCGACCACTAAATATTTATTGACCGACTAGAGCTTTTACGATGTAAATTTCAAAATTATGAAGCTTAAAATTCACGGATGAGAAGTGGACGAAAAAAATCGATTTTTTAATGGAAATTTGAGTTTTTGCGAGGCTTGAGCGACCTCTAAATATTTTTTGACCGCTCGCAGCGTTTGCGACAATTTTTTTTTCTTTAAAGAAGATAATTGGATGATGAGAAAAAGGAAAAAAAGACGTGATCATACACTGTATGATATCGTCCGTCACATGCAGGTTTGCCAGACGTCCTTTATTTTAAAGATCATCTCCATTTTCACACCCAAAAACGGATCTTTGTTCCTATTTTGAAATCGAGAATAGAGGACAATACGTCGTCCTCTATTTTGGGAAAAATGAACACATGCGTATGACAAATACGTTGAGTCGCGTCAGCGGCTGCGTATGTATCAAGAGTTCTGTATATTGAAGCCTCTTTTGACGAAAATAATAGAAGAAAAGATACGTGAAAATGTTTTTGAAAAATCGATTCGAATTCTAAAATCAACGAATGAAAACGAGTATCTGCTAAAAATAATACAACACGGATTTTCCATCCCAGTGTTTAATGCTCAGGCCGCAAGGATTTTTTCCCTGTGTATGATTACGTGGATCAAAAACCGAAATGAGTTAGATATTGACATTGTAAAAGCGCAACTACAAGTAAAATCGAACTTCAACGTGCAATGTAAAGAATTGTATAACTTCATTATAGAAAACGAAGAAGCTCTTAACCCTTTAACGGCCACGCCTATTTCTGGATAGCTCAAAATCATTTCTTCAGGTAGTATAGCTAAAAAAAGGGTTAAATATGAATATCCAACCATAATTTTGTCGATAAGGGCCTGAGAAGTAGTATTTTCGGACTGTAGCAAATTTGCTAACATTTTCACCCGCTCGGTTCGAACTATTATTCTAATTCAATAAAAAATCTTCAAAGCCTAATTCGTCCAGTCAAGCTTTCTTTCCACAATTCTATCAAAAAATATTTTAAAAAATGTCCATTTACTTACTTTTTTGGACAAAAATCGGGCAGCAGATCAAATGCTGGGGCAAGCGTCGTAAATTTTCACGACGACGTTGTTGCCATATTAACATAATTCATATGTTTACTTTTGAATTTCAAGCTATCCCGGCAGTTGTAGCTGCATCTAGCATAGGTTGATGGAACTGTGAAGTAGCTTGTCCGCTATAGCGTCCTTACGCTTTTACCGACGGGGTCAAAGTGAACGTAGCAAATTTGCTACAATGACAGTTAAAGGGTTAAAGCAGCAAAAAGCTTATGATAGGTATTTTTTACTTTTATTCATTATATTAAATAACGATGCACTTACTATTGGCTTCAATTAACGACTACGGTACGTTGCGTATTAAGGAGTTTCGGGACAATTGACAAAATATTACCATTTGATTTTAATTTATACAGTAAAGTCATTGCCATTTACTGAATTGAAAAAACACTTTTGAACATAGGGAGATGCCGACGCTTATCGCTGAATGACCGTTTTACGCATGAAAAATTGTGAAAAAATGTTTAAAATGCTATGCAAAACTGTCAAATCACTCAGTACATTATCACAATTTTGTCATCAGTGTCGTAATGTACACCTTACGTTATCTGATTATAAGCATCTCCCTATGTTAAAAAGTGTTTTTTTTTCAATTGTAAATTTTATAGAACCGTGTAGACGATCGATATAAAATTTGGAGAGTGCATTCAGTATATGACAAATAATTTACTGTATAAATTTGAAGAAAACGGTAACATTTCGTCATTTGTCCCGAAACTCCTTAAAATTGCTCTTTTTATTAATAAATGTCGCTACTGATACCATAACAGAGCATTTGATTGAAAACAACACGATGTCCCTTACTTTCATCCTCGGTCCTTTATTTCATCCTATCAAATCCGCTAAAACATTAAACGGGAGCTGGCAACCCTCGTCAGTCACATGCGTTGCGGTAAGAATCTTGCTGGCTGCACCAAGGCGCCTCAGGGGTCGCTGGTTACCGACCCCTGCTCTACGCAATAAAGATTTTATATACATATTTATTTTTTTTGTTTGTTTGTTTATGTACATCTTTTAGTTTTCTAAAATTTGTTTTTCAATGTTTAAAAATTGCGGCTGTGCGATACTTGTTCGAGAGACGGATCTTTTGAGAACCTCGTACAAGATAACTAAAAAAAGTATCAAACCGATCATTTTGAAATTTTGCGCACTCTTAGATAACGTAATTACCGTCTAAGTGAACCTGAAGTTCCTTAAATATTATTCCAAAAACTACTTTATCATTAACAATTACTATAGCAAAAGTTTCATGAAAAATAGAATATTTTTTCAAACACGTACACATTTTAACGCGTTACCCCCACTTGTAGCGCAAAAAAAGGCCTTTTTCATGAATTTTTTAAATGAAAACTACAAAACTTTTTTAATCGATCAATATACCATCTTAAAGAACACGTCTTGAAGAACTTTCAGTAATTTTTTTATCGAAAAATATTACATTGTTTAGTGGCAAATGGCCGTCAATGAAATAATGTTTTTATATACACGGTTTGCGGTGACCAACATTGCGGCGAAGTGGATCATCTGAAAAAAAAATGGGGATGGATTTAGTCAAATATAAGTATAAACTAGTCTTTAATCGAAGGATTTTAAGAAATATTCATTTTTCACAAAATGGCGGACAGTCAAAGTTAATGGTTCGATTTTAACGAAAAAAACGGCCGTTTTTTGGCTATAAAACGGCCATTTTTTTTTCGAAAAAAAAAAAAATCGAACGATTAAAGACTACATTTTTATGTATTAAATAAGCCTGCAAAATTTCAAGAAGATCGGTTCATTAGTGTTCGAGTAATCTTGGTCACCGACTTCAGAAATGCTATTTTGAGAAAAACGCGTTTAAAGTTTCATTTTCCGGTCGTTTACACAACGGATTCTTCTCTTTCAACGCTCATATCTCAGTCAATTTTGTTCGGATCGATTTGAAATTTTCAGGACATATTCTCAGATACTTATACTTCAAAAAATGTAATAAAAAAAATCGATTTTTTCAAAATCGCAAGTGGGGTAACCCCTTAAGAATGTTCCCTTTTCTTTGGACTTTTTAGGTTCACATAAAGCGTGTGGGTGTTAGAAATGTAAAACTTCTTGGTTCTGATGTTTCAGATCGATGCACCACATGCTAGATTTCACGCCGTGGAACAGCTCAGGCGGCAACCCTCTCCGAAGCAAGTGTCGTACAGCCGCCATTTTTAAATATAAAAAAAAATGTTGGAAAAACAAACGATATAATAATACGTATATAATATTTTAATTATGGAGAATAAATATTTTCGACACAAAAGAAATTATTGGAAATTTGCTCATATCCGGCTGACTCCGTGGCTTTTTTGAGCCTTGTGCCAGAAATGGTACAAACGTCTACAAGCTTCAGCTACTCAAACAGAAGAAGTCTTTTACCTGAACCTTCCCTGTAAAGTATGTACGCTCGAACCTTGAACAAATGTTAATAAAAGCAGAAAAAATCTTATGACTTAAGTAGCTATACGAGTGTGACACTTTTAAAAAATTGATTTTCTTTTTGTTGCCCTTTTCGACAGTTTATACTTTCAAGAATATCCTGTAATTGGCAGTTTGTATGGTAAATATCATTTTATCTTGCAAAAATCGATAGTTCAATCTTTAAACGCGTTTTTCTCGAAATGAGATTTTTCAAATTTACTGACATAACTCAAAGGGCAATTACCCGATTGACTTGAAATTTGAACTGAGTACTCTTGAATATATTTACTCTACAATGACGTAGGATATTTTTGATTGGATGAAAATTGACGATTTGGCATTGAAAAAAACGACCATTTTATAGACAAGAAAACAGACTTTTTCATAACTACGCCATTTTGTTAGATTCTGATATTTTTCGAAAATTCTACGTCATTGTACAGGAAATACCTTTCAGTTTAACGACATTCTTTCCTTTTTCGGTTTCAGCTATTCAATCGGCCGGAATCACGTCAGCAGTGGAGGGACTTTTTTTTGGCGCCTCCGAAGGCAGCGTATAAGTCGCTTGGATCTCAATATTTTTCTATGAAAAAATTATTTAATATAGGTCAAATATAGCCAAATATATTCTTAATTTTCCGAAACCTTCAATTGAGTACTTTTCTTCCAAAAAAATTCCGAAAATCACCCAAATTTTCAGCGTTCACACTGGTATAGCCTCTTAAGGCTTTGTATATCTTTGAAGAAAAAAATGTATCGTTTTTTTTTAGTTGGCTTAAATGATATATAAAAATCCAAAGAATGATATGCTTGATACGTATAAATATCCCGAAAAAGATATGGTCCGAAGAAAAATGGTTTTAAAGCGTTAAACACTTTTTTCTTAAAACCATGTTTTCAAAATCGGGCGGACTCGTCGCTCCAACAATTCTCAACCGATTGACTTTAAATTTCAACTGCAGCTTCTTAGATAGACTTTCTAGCGAAGTACACATGATTTTTGCAATCGATTGACAATTATGGTTTCTGAAAACAAATTAAGGCTGTTTTTTAGTCGAAACTGCGACTTTTTTCAAAAAGTTGCCAAATTTACAAAAATCAAATTATTTCGCTAGCGAAATTCATGTAGATTACGAAATATATATATATATATATATATATATATATGTGTGTGTGTGTGTGTGTGTGTGTGTGTGTGTGTGTGTGTGTGTGTGTGTGTGTGTGTGTGTGTGTGTGTGTGTGTGTGTGTGTGTGTATACACACACACACATATATATCCAAGCCTCATTATCATTGCCACCCAAAGGTATACAAAGCCTCAAAAGTGTTTTGCCAATTCGTTTGTTTGTCAAGTACAGTAGAACCTCGATTATCCAAACTAATTGGCACCGGACATCACTCGGATAAAAAAAAAATCGGATAATCGAAAATGTATCTTGGTTTTCTGGGAAAATCAACTCGTATAATATAAATAGTATCGAAAATTCTCTTTATTAATCCAACGACCCTGAATTCTTTGTTTCATAACAATTAACAATGATTAAGTTTCAATTTTTATACCACCACAACTTGTGCATTTAAATCACAATTGCGGCTTAAAATAATGATCAATTTTTGGCGCTCTCGTAGTAGTTGCCCGTTTCTTGGCCGCTGAGTCTCGAATCCGTTTCAAGAACAGCAGCTGTGTGGGACTATTTTCCGGTTGGGTTTCAAACCATTCCAGGGCGGTGTCTCATATATACATACAACGTATATACGATCTGATGTAGGAAGTTACATATAGCCAATAATGTATTTTGAAAACATCTCAGTGTTGGGAAACAGCTTTATTAGAAAAAAAAGAGGATACTTTGGGGCGATACCTTAGGAGGCAAGGCCACAGTAGAATTGTCAAAAAATCTTTTTTTTTCTCGCTAAAACGGTGCTTCATCATCATAAGGATAAGTTACTATTCGATTTATAGCAAGAAAAAAAATTTCACCGACTTTGAGCGTATACCGTAAGCCCACCTCTGGCACGGCCAGAGGCATATGTAAAACTTTAAACGCGTTTTTCTCGAAACAGCTTTTTTTTCAATTGGCGTGACAAATAATTTCAACATTTTTCACTCGATTCACTTCAAATTTAAAAAATATGTTCCTAATTGCATTTCGTAGAGAGGTACGTACGGAATTTCTGATTAATCGAAAAGTTTTCATTTTATGAGCAGTTTTATATGAAATTTTTCACTGAAAATTCGAGTTCAAATACCTACAACTTTCGAATAAAACAATATTTTTTAAATTCCGTACGTACTTCTTTAGGTATTCTAATGTAGATTGACGAGAATTTCTGTTTTCTGCTCTACGTAAAAAATTGTGGATGCTAAATGTCACGCCGCGAAGCGCCTAAAAAAGATAAAAGAAAATATTAGTAGTCAGCCATTTTGTACATCGAAAAAAAAATGTCTAACAGCTTAATATTCATACTAAATAGATGTGTAATTAATTTGATGAGTGAATCACTTTTTCATGCGAAAAAATGGTTAAATTCGCGTATGATTTTATACCCGTTACTGTAGCCTAACCCCTTAACTGAGAAAAAAGACTACCATTAAGGAGGTTGGAACGATTCAGTTGAGTCAAATGACGGTTTATTCATTTTTTTTTTCAACGAACCTCAAAAAATGTATACGAAGTACAGATTTATACTCTCTATGCTAATTTTTTTAAATATATAATTAAAGGGCAAAATTATGCATTTTAACATTTTTATTACGTAAAGTAGAAAAACTTTTGTGTTACTACCAACTTGAAAAAGATAACATTATTGATGATTATTATGAAAAAACTACGACAACGAATGTTTTATACAATTCACAATAAAATTTTGAGTAATTCATAAGTATCCCTATTCATATTTACGTCACGAGATTATTGGCCCATGGTTTACGATGGGCAAGATGAGGATTTTTTTCTTCTAAATGTTCACAAAGGTTCAGTTTGCGTTAATCCGTTGTTAGAAATGGTTTATCTTGGTGCTAAATAACAATAAAAATTACATAACCTTTAGTGTGAAAGTTTTGCCCATCTAACCGCACGTTAAATTACATACATTAAACTATTTTTTATCTCTGGTGTTTGGTGGTGAAAAAAGTTCAAAAAATTCGTAAAGACTCAGTATAGTGTAAACAATAACATGTATTTTTTTTAATTTCAATTTAACCTTAGATTGTGACTAACGTTTCAACCTCTTTAAGTTCGGATGAAGTGCCGAAGCGTAGCCGAAAATTCGAATAATCGAGGTTCAACTGTACGTCATACGTACACACCGACATACGTATTTCGGCACTGGTCAGCCCCTTTGTGTACAATGTACGAGGATGACACATTCCAATTGCAAGGCCAACATTGGTTTTCAAAGGGCCTGGTATAAAATAATAAACAAATGCATAGATCAATTTGAAGAAAAAAGTCCAAGAAATAATTCCATAGAAAAAGAGAGAGCGTTCGAGAGCGAGAGGTGTAAGGCTGCGGAACGATAAGAAGCGAGAGAAAACGCCGAGGCCGTTCTGGGCCTCGCTACGAATAGAAGATGGTGGGGAGGGACGGCCCGATGGGAAAGTTACAGAGAACGGGCTGTGGACTATAGTGTAATGCTGAAACAATATGGCATAGTCGGGAATGTCTATAGTACGCGCATATGGTGTTTACCGTTACACCTGTTTGGCCGATGCCCCGACCACACGGCAGACTCTACCTGACTCGGTGTAGAAGGGTCGGCCTCTGGGGACCGAGCGGGGCATCTTGGGGTCTGAGCAGCGTGCTCTCCCACCGTGACGGGGGGTACGTCCGCCTACTATACAATCGAGAATTAATACGACCGGTACATATACAACACGACGCTCGCATTGAGAGTTCCTATACGAAAATCTTCGGACGGAAAAAGACAATGTTAATTTCCATAATCGTGCGTCAATCCTCGGGAAGAAGCATTAGACATCGGCTATGGTTGGGTATTGTCGTCAACCAATGGGAATAACCAAGAATCGTCGTTATCTTCGTCATCAGGCCCACCTCGTTGGAACCTCGAAACTTCTCTCCACCTATACAATGGACGCCTTTCATTGAAAGGTTTTTTTTTCTCAATACACGCATAGAAGTTCGCGATTCGTAAACAAGCCGTTATGTCACAAGGTGAGCTTTTTTTCTTCTACCGTGCAAATATATAGCGAGAACTCTATTTTTAAGGGGACATAATGTGGACGTTTGTTTTAGCTTGCCCAACCGAATGGAGTCATCCTGGGGCCAATGAACAATCCCATTACAGCAAGTAAAACTTCACTTTGATACGGCGATTTTCCACTTTCGAGGACTATCGTCACATGCTCGAATCGACAAGCCGGAATCGATAATGCGACGAGGATGATTTATTTTTGTTACATTGTAGTCAGACGATGAAGCAATCTCAGTGGGAGAATCCAGCTATGAAGAATATCATGAGGGCGATCGAAGAGTGCAATCCCATTCGGTACGCCTCGTACAGAACTGCCGCGAAGATGCACATATTGCACAGAGAGTTGTACAGTAAGTGAATTGCGGTGATGGATTTTAGAATTGTCAGATGAGAATATAAATTGATACGAGGCTGAATGCTTCGTGGAGTTGCGGGATGTGTAGTGGAAATAGTTGGATTTGGAGGGGGAATGAGAGTTCCGGGAGAAGATTTTTATGGGCCCCGGTATGGAGTAGTTTGGTGACGTAGCGGCGAGATGAATTTGCCGGAATAAATTATGTGCAGGAACCGGTACGAATGTCCACGAGCTTAGGCAAATATATCACCTCCTATTCTGAAACTAACTGAAGACGCGAGGCGTGTCGAGGATGTGCACTGTTTGTTCATAGATTTGACAACTGCGTGTGATCGAAGGAATGAACGGGTGACATCTAGCTCGTAACCAAAAAAAGAGGAAGTTTGGTGAATTTTTTCTGGGAAAATGTGTGCGGATTTATAATTTGTTTTTATTTTATCTCGAAGAGTAGGGGTTAGAGTTTCTTTTACAATTTTTGCATTGAAAAATATTTACTCATGCGGTAGATACAATGGTCTGTGCAGACAATGTTGAAAAATGTCCTTTGCGGTGAGCACTGGGACTCGGAAACAAATCATCCAAAAGAAAATAAAACGCATCTGGTTTTTGCATGAAAATATCCAGTGCTTGGACGAATGATTCAATAACATATTGATTTTGGAAAAAAATTGCTGCCCATAAGAATGAAAGTATCGATTATCGGTGAAAAAAATATTTTTGTGGATAAAAAAACTACGCAACAATAAAAAAATTCCTTAGTCCAAGCATTGCTTTTTAGTATTTGGGAGAAACTTGTAAAATTTGGAGTTAAAAAAATCTATGCATTGAAAAAAACATTCCTTCATTCAAGCACTGCCTTTTGATATGTAAAGGAAGCTTGTAAAATTTGAAGTTAATTGGTGCGGTGATTTTTTAGATATCCCGGTCATCGATCTTGAAAAAGTAATTTTGAGAAAAGCTTAAGGGCGGGGTAAAGTATTAAAATTTTTTTTTTCATTTTTTTAAATTTTTTAAATGAATGCATAATATATCAAGAATATTGTGTTAAAATTTCAAGTCGATCGGAGTAAAATTGGCGAAGTTATGAGTATTTGAGCGTCTATTGCTCCATGCCGTTCTCTTCTCTTCTGCGTTTTTCAAACCGTTTTTCTGAGACTTGTCATATTTGAAGTCCGTGTGCACGATAACTCAAAATCTACTGGACCAATCGCTTTGAAATTTTGCACAGTACTTCTTCATATAATTCACTAGGTATTGTCGAGAGCTTTTTTGTTTTTTTTTTATCATTACTAATTTTTCAACAATAAATTAGTTGATTTTTTTAGCGAAAATCGGGTTTTTCGCTCTCAAATGCTACGAAAAATCGAAAAATCGAAAAAAAAATCCTCCCGTCTTTACCTCGAGAAACATCTCCTTTAACAAATGCATTTTGATTTTTTTGTTTCAAATGATTCTGTTGCGAGTTATGGTGCACACCGCAAACCAACTTTTTTTTGAGGCGCCTCCGGGGTTTAATTTTCACTCGCTCAATTTTAAATATTTTGCAATGCAAATTTAGGTGAATGTTGTTCAAATGTTACTTTATTATATGTAAATTTTTCAATAAACGAACATTATTCGTTACGCCAAAAAAAAAAAATCTTAAAAACATGCCTTTTTTTTGCCGAATTAACTTTACCCCGCCGTTAAAGTTCACCGGTTTGCGGAACCTACCTATTATCGCCGAAAACTCCAGCACTTTTGAACGGATCGACTTGACATTTTCAGAGAATATTTTCGAAATGTCAGATTTTGCGATTTCGTCAATGGCCAAAAATCGATATTTCCAAAAATTTCAACCAGGTGTAGTCATATTTCGAACATAAAATAAAGTATTAACTCAGTAGTTTGCAAAGTTCTTATAATTTATGAGTAATTCACTTTGTTTTAGTTTCATTTAAATTTGTTATAATATCTATTGGCAAATATGTTGGAAAGTATTACGCCTAAATTCATAGATTCGAATACTCCGTAAGATCAGTAACACCTAGCATTATATATTCGCCTAGCATTGATACTTGCGACATAAAGCAAAATGTTTATTCAAAATATTGCAATCGAAAATGTTCTTGTCATTGAGAAACCAAAAAATTCACTCCGGGTTAGTATAATTCAAGCTGATCAGTGATATGATTTTTTATTACACCAGGGAAAGTCTTACGTCTGTGCTAAATTGTCAAATATAGACCAAACTTTCACCCTAAATACGTGTCAGGGACCATCTATAGGAATAATCTATGAAATAGATCTATAGGAATAATCTATGAAACGTATTCGATTTCTATTTTTAGTGAAGTACGTGCAATTAAAGCTGATCGTGGGCGTGTTCGAACGTCACAGATTGTCCTTCACCGAGAATTCGGTTACTCTGGACGAGACCGAGGTGGAAGACGTCATATCGGATATTTACTTCGCCGCCCACAAGGAGGCAGACGTCGATTTTGACGTAAATCTCGCAACAAAGTTGGCCGTTCATTATATTTTAAATACATTCGACAGGTGGGTTGAATTTCAATATAAATTTCATTTAGTTGTTTACACGAGGAGCAATACTTCGCGTACGCTCTGAACTTTTGTAATTTATGTTCTCGCTCTGTCTGAGAGCACATCGTGCAGGAAACACATAAGTGTACAATGTAAGCAGGTACAGATTGAAAAAGAATATATTAACTTACGCGCGCTTATGTTGTAGGCAATGTAACATGTTACCTGCGTACCCAAAAAGCTTTGGACCTGATTGAACATTATTGGACATTCTATAAAAAAGTTACATCTTTGGCAGAACAAGTAACATCGCCATGGTCAAAAGTATAGCAATAGCCTTTGGTGTAAACGTAATAACAGTACACCTTGATGAGAGTTAAATATATCGAAGATTTTGAAGCTGCTTTAAGGAGTGAGGTCTAGTTGGAACGTTAAAAAAGGCCTTTTTTCCGATTTTTTTTCGGCCAAACGATAAAATAATTTACAACAAAAGTTCTTCTGCGTAAAAGATATATA
This sequence comes from Ophion obscuratus, assembly GCA_964007375.1. Taxonomy (NCBI): domain Eukaryota; kingdom Metazoa; phylum Arthropoda; class Insecta; order Hymenoptera; family Ichneumonidae; genus Ophion; species Ophion obscuratus. Next base: position 42,362,137 of record OZ023312.1, read on the forward strand.
TTTAATGTAAACATTATAATTTTTTTAACGAAATATTTTTCAAAATAAGCCGATACGTATCAATGGCCGAGGACGCTGCAAAAAAAAACAGGTTTTGCGGTGATCACTCTCACGCTGTGACGGATTATCTGAAACCAACAAAACAGGGGGGAATCTTTAGTTAATGATATAATGCTCCGGTTGAACGAAGGGTTTTGAAAAATTTCCATTTTTCACAAAATGGCGGACGTTGAAAGTCAAAAGTGTTGTTTTGACCAAAATTTCACTTACAAAAATTGACTATAAAAAAAAATAATTGTCCAAAAAAAAAAATCCTTCGTTCATCCGGAGGAAAACTATGTATAGAAGAAGTGATATAAATTTCAACCCGATCGGTAAAGCCGTTCTCGAGTTACATTGATCACCGACTTCGGAAACATGGTTTTGAGAAAACGAGTTTAAAGTTTTGAGTACGATTTGCATGCATCGTCCACGGCGTCCTTCAAAGTTATGTATTTCGGCGAATAATGGTCTGATTTACATTCAATTAGTCGGAAAATACTCGTAAGATATTATACTTTTAGAAAATGAAAGAAAAAAAAATCGTTTTTTTGAAAATTCTAACTAGACCTCCCTCCTTAATGTGAACAGGTCTGTATAAGCTTGAGACCCAAAAAAACAGGTTTATTTAAATATTCTGTCGTGATGAAAGTCCGGGGACGACGCGATCGGGATTTTACACACAATTAATACAGTCTTTCCGAGTTCGAAAAACAGACTTTTTTTCATTGGAAAATTTTGATGAACAATGAAGTTTTTATTATTTGAAAGTTTCCAGTTTAATTTAAGTTTTTATTTATTTAAAACAGTTTTGGCAACTGGGGTGATCTGAAAGGGAGGAAAAATGTACTTTAAATATAATAATAAAACTTTCGTATGACCGGATACTATTTTGAAATTATGAAAATGATTACAAGGTGTGGGATAAAAGTTCGATTTTTGACAACAACAAAAAAACATCTTTCATCATTTGTTATTAACAATGGTTATCAATTATGGTTTGTAAGAAATGAAAGCGAATCGGACGAATGGATTTTGAGACACGATTCACATGGTTTCGGAAAACATAGTTTCGAGAAAAATGTAAAAGAAAAATGTTCGCTGCAGTGGTCGATCGGACGGTTTCCAAAACTCGTTATAGCGGGGTAAATTTTGGGAATTTTTTATGATATCGTTGCTGCAATTTAAAGTTAAGAACCCAGGCTCAAAAACTGTGACAGAAATATTCGCATTTAAAAAGTTTCAAAATTACACAGAATCCTTGAGGAATTTGATAAGCAGTGTAATCTTGGTAGAGTGGACTTTATTTTCTATTCAGAAGGTTTGAACGTACAAAGCTTCTTTTTAATTAATATCGTCGAATAACAGTGGAGTTGGCTCGGATCAGTGAACAAAAGGAAACTGACTTGATCTATACATAACGTCCGTGATCTCACTGATACAAAAAATAAAAAAAATGTTCCAATACTTGTTTCAGCGATCGGAAGGGCAAAGTTTTGGTGTTCTCGGTGAAAGTAGCTCTAACGCTTATGAGTTGTGGAAAATTACAGGACAAGTATGAATATTTCTATCAATTGTTGGCCGACCACAACGCTTGCTTGTCGAGGGCAGCGTTGCACACGCTGCTGATGAATTTCTGCAAAGTCACCGAGATGCTTGGCGAGAGTGTGGCTTACGGAAGTCATCTCGTTCAATCCAGTATTGACAGTTGTTTTATCGAGGTATATCATTGATTTTACTTCTCTCATGATTTTAAGTACCAATAGAAAAAAAAAGCTTTTTCTACGAAGAAGCAAAAAAGGCTCGAAAAGTCATAAATTTTCCATCTGCGATTCGAATCTAATGAGATTGGGTTTGTTTGGTCGGAGATGTTTTAAGAACTTTCCGAGAGCGAGTCACACGAAAAACAACAATCGATGAATAATTGTTTTTCGTGTGGTTCGCAAAACGTCTTGCGAGGCACATCAATTAAGGAATCATCACAGTGTAACGGGTCGAACAAAGGCTGATTTTCGCAATTTTTTTTTCGATGGTTAAAATACGCTAGTCTGATTTTTGAATGCCAAATCAAAGCACTCATTGAGAACAGAAAATACACTTTTAAACGTTTGTTTTATTATTTTGTATTTTTAAACGTGTATTTTATTTTGTTTGTATTTTTTTAACGGTTGAAAATGTTTTCGAAAAAAGAGCTCTTACGGTGTATACGGTTGTGGTCGTAAATATTATCTGAAACAAAATCTGTAAAAAGATTATTAATCTGTATGAATGTCGCTATTGCGAGGTTTTAAAAAAAAGTATCGAATTTAACCTATTTTTTCGACAATTTTTCGTTAAAAAAATTATGAAGATTGAAAAAAAAAGCTTCCATAGGAAGATAAAGGATGGGGTGAAGAATGTTGTGTCAACACTTGAGACGGATAGCTTGAAAACTCTTCCTTTGAGCGTGTACACCGTTTTGAAAAACGACATTTCGAGAAAAACGGGTTTAAAGTTTCGAGTGCGGAAAGCACTGAAAACTATAATACATGTATTTTTTGATCGGCGAAAAAACTGTTTTAACGGGGGAAACCACCCCATAAAGAAGGGCGTGTTGAGGGGTAATTTTGCAGTTTTACCCACAAGCAGTCCACCGATTCGAATGAATCAAAACCAAAATTCTCCTAATGTACAACCATGAAAAATTCACCATAGAAGAGTTGAAACAAAAATTAAGTTAAGGGGTGACACTACTTTCTTTGAGGGGCGGTTTGCCCTCTTAAAACCGTTTATCCGCCTATAAAAAAACACGCGTCTAATAGTTTTCAATGCTTTATCATATATATGAGTTACAACCAAATTGAAGGTTGTTCTCATCTCGTTGAAAAAAAAACCATTCTTTTTTTTTTAAGATACATCTATATATGTAGAACATTTTTCCGACGTTTCAAAGTGAAATTCGAAAAACTTCAAACGTTACAGTCCGCCAACGCTGTGCCTCACTGCTCGGACTCGAAGCAGGCGTAAACTTCAACCTTGACGAAAATGGTTTTAAAAAAATTATTTGAAAAATAATTTTTTTAGCCAAATTTTACGGAAATTTTGCGTGAAATATTGATTTTTTGTTGTTGTAAATGCGTCTTCTTTTGAATTTGAATTTTCTTTATTTCAATTACTGTCAAATAAAACGCCTACATGTTCTAACTGAAAAGTTAGAACACTTTGATGATAAATGAAGTAAAAAAATGTTTTGTATGCTTAAATATACGATTTAAGTATACCTACAGTTTGATAAATGTAGAATAATTATTTCTTAGTGTAAAAATTCCCTCAAAATGCGAATTTTTTCGCGTCTAAATGTATATCTCGCCTTAAGTGATGTTCCTTGTCAGTTGACAAAAATTCTGTCGATTTGAAAAATTCAAACCTCATCTTTATAGACAACCGTGAATGTGAGAAAATTTCCCCACAGAAAGCAGTGTGTCCGAATTCTTCTTACAATTGCGACGAAGGAGTCACCTTATATTTACGTTTCGGATTGTCGATTTCCAAAGTTTAGAAGTGCCGCAATTTGGAGCACGCGTGTCAAACACGTTGAATGTAAAACAAAGCAAAAAAGGTAGCGCGCCTGTGTACATATTTTTTTTTATTTTGCAGTCTCAAGGTTCCCTTGGTGTTAGCGAAGTCGAGTTTGCAACTTGGATTATGCAAGATCCGCCTCTACTCACATGGATTTCCACGTTCAATCGGATGAAATCTGCAGAACACAGTGAGTTACTTTTTTCCAATATGCAGCTTGATTCAAAGCAAAACGTCTTTTCGTCTTTCGGTGTGCAACGTGGGGAATTACTTATTCCAAAAAGCCATAATTGAGCGACAAGAGCTCTAACTTCTCTAATAACAAAACCACAAGAATTACCGGAAATGGAAGAATGATGGGATTTAAAAAATATCATTCTCTTTGCTTTCGAAAAATCAGCTGACCAAAGGTCGTCAAATTACTTTCCTTGTTTCGGTTTGTTGTTTGATGAGATAATTTCTCGGGATTTTCCGACTAATGCGCCAAATCGATCAGCTGATGACTATTAGAGTTTGCATATCGGAGGCAGACCGCCCAGTGAAAGAATATTTAAAATTCATTGTGTGGATTATCATTTGGAGTAATGTTCCGAAAGCCCCCCGCGATCGAGCTGAAATTTTGCACAAACTTTCGTTTTGATATCTTAGGACAACCTCTAAAGGGATTTTCAGCGACTCTCAATCGTTTTTGAGATATTGAATTTTGAAGTTTTTTTATAAACCGTTAAGGTACTAAAGTGTTTCAGGCCTGACGAAGTCGAATTGGTAATCACAATATCATTAATAGCATTATTGGAGATTGAAATGATAAGAATCTTCTGAAAAAAATATGATTACTTAAAAAAAAAAATAGAAGAAAAAATAGGCCCACAATGGGATTAGTCTTAAAAATCATAGAATGGGTCGATCTATTTTAAAGAATTTTTTTAAAAAAATTTAAAAAGTTAATCATCTTTAAAAAAAATAGTTTTCACTTTAGAAGCAAAAGAAAAACGTTGACATTGATAATTGATGATTTTTTCATATTTTTCAACGAAGGTATGCTTCAAAATGAAAACAAAATTATGTAGTGACATTTGTCGGTATCTCAATTAGTTCAGGAGTTATCAGCGTTTGAACGTTTCCACAACTTCCGAAATCGACATTTTTTAGAAAATTATAACTCCTAAAAGAGAAGAGATAAAAATCTGAAAATTGGTGTGGATATTCCTTTCATAGGGTACAATTTTACGGAACAAAATCAGGAAAACCCAAAATGGTCGGGGTCACGGGCTAGGTGAAATGGCGTTGAATATCCCATATATATCTGCTACGTCTCCGTTCATACCTATATATTGATGTTATCGCGCTCTCCGATTTGTCCAAACAAAAATACCCAAATAAATCTAAACAAATCCAAACCCAAAAACTATTGCGCGTCGCCAAAAATCCCTTTAAAAGTTGTCTGAAAATATTAAAAGGAAGGTTTGTGCAAAATACAAGCTCGATCGGAGTTTCGGAACCTTATCCATCGTCTGGTTCTGTTTGGTCGAAAATATGATTATATTTAAATTTCAGCAATCCACAATATAAAGTGTTCATCGTGCAAGACCACACCGGTACACGGTCCTCGTTTTTCGTGTCTGCGATGCGCGCGTTACCATCAGTGTCAGGCGTGCTTTTTTCTAGGCAAAACATCCAGCAAGCACAAATTGAAACATCCAGTTAGAGAATATTGCGCCAAGGTAGTGACTTTGTACGGTTTTGAATGTAATTTTCCAAAAACAATGATAAAAAGTGTCGAAAAGTAATAATTGGATTGAACGTGTACAGACGTCTAGCAAAGAAGTGACCAAACTCATCATAGAATTGATACGAAACAAGCTGAGATTATGCCCGACGCAGACTGTTCCGATGCATCTTGACGAGCCGCCGCCGGAAGCCATTCAGTACGTCATTCGACAGTTTCTATCAAGTTTACCATTGTCAGAAACGCCGTGACTAATCGCTACAATTGGAATGTTTGGGTATCTTTCTCTCTTACACGCGACACAGCAGCGACGAGGCGCAGGCTCTTGACACGATGTCCCTAAGAAGTACGGTACGGAGAAAAGTGTTGAACGATCCACAAAAGGAATTGCAGAGCATTATAAATCATCTGGAAGAAGAAAACAGACAATTGCAAGTGGAATTGCTCGAGATATGTGGCAGCAGAGCTGAACGACTGCAGCGCCACCGCTCCACTATTGAATCACAGTTACAGCGCTTGAAGATATTAAAGGTGACGAATATCATCGTTCTTTTTCCGACAACTTCGCAACGTTCGAAGCGGCTACTCGTGAAAATGAATTTTTTTTTAATGTCGCAATAGACAACGCCGTAACCGGCGGGGGAAAAAACATTTTTCGTGCAAAAAAATCGATTTTATTTTTTGTCACGTAGTTTTTTCAATTTTCGTTTGCCGTAACGACGTCCAAGTATAGTTTGAATTTCTCACCGCCACATTGGCCGTCATATGGGATCCGCTATTTTGAGTTTCACAATTTCGATTTCAGATTCAAATTCAGCAACACCGTGAACAAATTAATTCTAAACCACAATCAAATCGTGATAATATAAATACGTTTTTTCTCCACATTGCTCATAATTGCGTCATTATGCAAAGGAGGCCTTGTCCATATATTCGGTACTCATTTGTTGAAGGGGGTAAGCAGGGAAACGGAAAATTCTGAGCATGAAATTGTTAGAAGTATGTGTAGAGCAACTTTTTCACTCTTCGAATTTCGGAAAATCAGTCAACATTTTTCCAGCAATATAAAATAACTCGATTTTCGATCTTGCAACATTTGAGGTATTTATTTTCCGAAAGGGCGCATTTTGTGGTGGCATAAACAGGGCCCTTCTGAATCATTGGTAAATTACAGTGGCGCTCAAGCAAAAATAACTTACAATCAATTATTATACCCAATTATAAACTGAAAAAAAAGAATTCGCGCAAATTTAGTAGATTTAGAAATTTTCTATAAAAATTCGCGGTTTTTTAGAGTCGTAATTTTTCATTAAGAGTTCGGTAACTTGGCTTGAAATGTTACCAGTACACGGTGATGTATTTTTATTCAATTATAGACGGAAAATCAGTTAATTGTTGAATATTCGGGTTCGTGAAAATAATACCTTAAAGAATTGTATAACGGGCTGAAATTGGACTTCATACACTAACGACGAAAAGTGTGCGGACAAAAATTCCAAAAAGTTCCGGAACGATTTTTTATGCCATCTCGCCGATAGTTGACATAAATGAGTTTAATCAACGGCATTTTGAAGGGAAGGAATTCACCTTCATTCCGTTAAAAAAAAAATTTACAATCTTTTTTTACGACTAGTACCCTTTTTCGAAAATGACCATTTTTCGCCTTTTTTAAAATTCCTTTTCTGGTGGACCCCGTTTACAGACAAATATTTTTCAATGCATTCTTCTGGCCGGAATCATAAAGGGGGCAGCTCAAGCTTCAATTTTCTTTTTTTAAAGCTTCGTACAATTTTTTTTTCTAAAGATATTTTGATTTTTTTTTAAAAAAGAGACAAAAAAATAACGTGTAACGCAAAAACGACAAGGGTTCAAGGAAAACCTCAAGATAGTAAAAAGTTGAATCGGTTTTCGTTGAGTTCGCGAGAATTTTTTCGAATTTTTTGTTTCACCTATTATCGGTAAAAAATCAGATGATTCAATTACCGTAACTCGAGAGCCAAGGAGTTCGTGGTAAAATTTCAAGAGAGGAAAAAATTAGATTTTTATATTTTCAACGCAATAGAATCGGTTGAAATCAATCGATTAACGTGACTCGAAAAATATAACATTTCAACAGGGAAACAAACCTGAAATAGTTCTCAAAAGCTCTCTAAAATTCTTTTTAAAAAACTTTTCATCGGTAGTGTATATTGGAGTATCGAAAAAATCAGTTTTTTAAATAAACTTAACTATAAAGTTTCTCGGTGGCACCAAGTACGAGGAATAATACAAGTTTTGGTGATTCGGCAATGGAAAGAAAATGTTCAGGCGTCTGGAACGTTCGCGTTGTGTTGTTATCATTTTTAATAGTCTGCATGTTATATCGCTTTGTCGAGGGATTTGCTTTGAGCTGTTTTTTCTTGTCTACTCCACAGAAGTATCTCTTCGCTAATACATCGTCGCATATGGCGAATCGTGTACAAAGTACACCGATGTTAAACCCGTTGACTTCGAGGTTTCAAGCTGGACCCTTCCTCGAATTCGAACTCAGCCCCATAGTGCGTCAGAATAGCAATGAAGCGCCGAACGAGAACCTTTCGCAAAACGACGAGGCGACTATTCGAGAAGAGTACGAGTCTCGAACTGGTTGTTATCGTTCGAGTGATAACGATCGTAATGAGAATCATTTGCACTCGGATGCAACTTACGCGAGTCCCGTAACCACAAGAATGTCCGACGATTCTCGTGTTGATCTGAGCACGTGGATCGGGGGTGAGAAGTTATACGAATCCCATTTTTAAGCGTGTAATGAGATTAGAACAAGCGCTTAAGGGGTTAGGCTATTCGACGAACCGAAAATCACGGTTTTCTGAAGAAAAAAAATCACTTTGAAGGAATAAGTAAGATGATTAAAACTCGTACATTAACAAAGTTGTGTACCAAATTTCATTAAAAATATTAATAATTGAAGACGTTATAAACAAGCTCGTGAAGGCTCAACGGTGTACTAGATTTTGGCGACCCGATTTTGGAAACCGTTTATCCGAACATAAATAATATTGGCTTGAACTTGACCGAGCTTTTTTTGTTATCGTATTTTAATCATCAAACAAAATTTTTTGAATTTTCGATTTTTCGAGTAAAAATTACATTGACAATAACTAATAAAAAAAAGAGTTTAAAACAAATGTCAACCAAGACTAAACTACTATTACATTGAGTAAGTGTACCAAATTTCGATTTAATCCGTTGATTAGTTGTCAATAAATCTCGTACACCGTTTTGAAAAACACAGTTTCGAGAAAAACGCGTTTAAGGAGGTTGGAGCGTTAGCCACAATCCAAGGTTAAATTTAATAAAAAAAAACATGTTATTGTTCACACTATAATGAGTCTTTACGAATTTTTTGAACTTTTTTCACCACCAAACACCAGAGATAAAAAATAGTTTAATGTATGTAATTTAACATGCGGTTAGATGGGCAAGACTTTCACACTAAAGGTGATGTAATTTTTATTGTTATTTAGCACCAAGATAAACCATTTCTAACAACGGATTAACGCAAATTGAACCTTTGTGAACATTTAGAAAAAAAAATCCTCATCTTGCCCATCGTAAACCATGGGCCAATAATCTCGTGACGTAAATATGAATAGGCATAATTATGAATTACTCAAAATTTCATCGTGAATTGTATAAAACATTCGTTGTCGTAGTTTTTTTCATAATAATCATCGATAATGTTATGCTTTTTCAAGTTCGTAGTAACACAAAAGTTTTTCTACTTTACGTAATAAAAATGTTAAAATGCATAATTTTGCCCTTTAATTATATATTTAAAAAAATTAGCAAATATATAGAATAAATCTGTACCTCGTATGCATTTTTTTGAGGTTCATTGGAAAAAAAATAAATAAACCGTCATTTGACTCAACTGAATCGCTCCAACCTCCTTAAGGGGCTATGCCAGTGTGAACGCTGAAAATTTGGGTCATTTTCGGGAATTTTTTGGAAGAAAAGTACTCAATTAAGTGTTTCGGAAAATTAAGAATATATTTGGCTATATTTCACCTATATTAGATCATTTTTTCATAGAAAAATATTGAGACCCAAGCGACTTATGCGCTGCCTTCAGAGGCGCAAAAAAAAAAGTTCCTCCACTGCTGACATGATTCCGGCCGATTGAGTAGCTGAAACCGAAAAAGGAAAAAATTGTCGTTAAACTGAAAGTTATTTCGTGTACAATGACGAAGGATTTTCGAAGAATATTAAAATCTAACAAAATGGCATAGTTATGAAAAAAAGTCTGTTTTCTTGCATATAAAATGGTCGTTTCTTTCAATGCCAAATCGTCAATTTTCATCCAATCAAAAATATCCTACGTCATTGCAGAGTAAATATATTCAAGAGTACTAAGTTGAAATTTCAAGTCAATCGGATAATTGCTCTTTGATGCAATGTCAGCAAATTTGAAAAATCTCATTTCGAAAAAAACGCGGTTAAAGATTTAATTATCGATTTTTGCAAGATAGAATGATATTTACCATAAAAACGGCTGATCAGCTATACTTCTTGAAAGTATAAACTGTCGAAAAAGTCAATAAAAAATATCGATTTTTTTAAAGTGTCACATTGCTATAGCCCCTTAACGTTTTACCAGCAGTTCTATCATTGTAGTCATAAGTCTTCAATTTCAGTTGCCCCAAGTGACGAACGAGTATTCGTCATTTCCACAGAAGCCTAACCGCTTGAGGAAATAAACGCATAATTCTCGAAATAAGACCGAACTTATATAGAAATTTAAACCTAAATTCTCCGTAAATTTCCGATGTTTCTGCGTCTTCACCTCAAGAAGTAACTTTTCAAATTTCTTCCATAACGATCTGACATTCGAATATCTAAAATATCCAAAAAGAGTGGTTTTTTCACACGTGGAAAAATATTCACGTACAAATACTCGCACAACCACTTCGTAAATGTTTGCGTCTCATTTCTATCGCGTAAACTTCACATCGTAATGTCCATTTTTTAGCACGTTAGTACAGATCTTTTCTATTTCAAGATAACCAGCAGAGATTCGTGAGTTATTTGAAATATAAGCGGGTTGTAATGTCACAGGTGGGAACAGAACGAGCCTCAGTCAGGCGGAGAGTGGCTTCTCGCGCTGGCTAAATTCGAATAGCGGTGCCAGCGTCAAGAGCAAATATCCGCCGAAATCGGTTGAAAACGGTGATGCCACTCACGTCTCGTCGGTTTCTCCGAGCGGTATACATCGTGACAACACACCGTCCTCGCTGCAACGTCCCGACAAACATTCGCAGCACAGTAGTCTTCAGAATATACAGGGCGATTTGAACGACATACTCAATCGGCTCCAGCACATGGTTGCCAATGATTGTCTGCTCGAAGGTATTCCTTTTTTTTTTAAATACGACAACCAATAGTCCCGAGAGAAAAAAATATTGTTTTGCCTCCGGCAGGACCTCATTGTTGGTTATTAAAATTGTTGAATGTAAGTAGATTTTGTAATATGGGCTGGAAAAGAAATAAGAAGACGTCGCTTGCCCAAATTGCTTCTGTTTACTGATTTTGTTTTATGTTTTATTATAATATATATATATATATATATATATATATATATATATATATATATATATATATATATATACAAAATAATAATCAAACATAAAACAACATTTTCAACAAAAATTTCAATTGAAAGAATTTTTCTTTTTGGGCCAGTCTAATATTTAGACTGGCCCAAAAAATTTCTTTGATTGAAATTTTTGTTGAAAATGTTGAGAATGACAAAAAATGAGGGCTGGCCAAATTTTAACCCTGTATATCAATATTTAAAGGTCATCGCGATTTGCTATTTCCCATTCATTCAACATTGTAAATGTTTTGTTTGCCGCTTCTCAGCTTTAAAACTCGCCTACGGGTAATTACACGGAAATGCCCAAAAGATTGTTTTATAGGAAATTCAACGCTCTACAAAAAAAAGTCCTTAGCCATTATACGATAAATTCGTTCGAATTTTATTCAACGTCAAAGTTGAACCTATGCTAAATTTCATGATTTTGTGAGATTTTTGGGACTTTTACAACGAAAATATTGATTTTTTTTTCTGATTCATCTTGAAAAGTATTGTATCCTTTTCAATTTATTACCTAGATAGTTTCTAAAATTCCTAAAAGATTTGAATTTATTGTCATTCAAAAGTACATTAGTACAATAATCTATTCTTAAACCGAATTCAATTCCCATAGCATGATAAATAAATATCTAGGGAATAATTTAAATAAGATACAATACTTTTCAAGATGAATCAGAAAAAACAACAACAAAAAATCAATAATTTTGTCGAAAATGTCCAAAACTCTTACAAAATCATGAAATTTATCATCAATTCAACTTTAATGTTGAATAAAATTTGAACGAGTGAATTTATCGTATGAAGGCTAAGGACCTTTCTTGTAGAGCGGTAAATTTTCTATAAACGGATTTTTGGGCGTTACCGTGTGTTTACCCGTAGGCGAGTTATAAAGCTCAGAAGCGGCAAACAAAACTTTTGCCATGTTAAATGAATGGGAAATAGAAAACCGCGATGAGGGACCTCTAAATACTAATATCAAGAGTTAAAATTTGGTCAGCACTCATTTTTTGTCACTCTCAACAACATTTTCAACAAAAATTAAAAAGAATAGAATTTCATTTTTTTTAAATTTATATATGTTTATATATAAATATGTAGTAAAATATTACGGATATTTTTGTCACCCGAGTGCTTTGTTCGACTATTTCGATGTAGAATCGTTCAGCGCCGATGACAATTGCGAGCTAAAACGGGCTGCCACTGAGATGGAAGATTTGCTCACCGGTCTGATAGAAGGAATGGAATCGCGAAAGGACAAACTTGCAACGGCTGTTTGAAGAGTCGCTGCCATTCTGAGGAGCGCGCTGGGATCTTCGAAGAGCGCGATATGTATAGAGAATGGAAGGAGGGGGGGGGGGGGCGAGATCGACAATGCGAATTACTTATTCATTCTTATGCTGAGAGTTCGATTTAATGAACCTCGCGAGAAAGATACTTGTAGCAGTTTTTCTCGAAAGATTGTAGAAAAAAATAACGAATCAATTTTGACTGGCAGACTTCCATAAAGGGCCTGTAGAATAAACAATCTTAATGCACAAATAGCGTATGTCAAAATACCATATAAACGACACTAAAAAAATGCAGTATTTTTTGTACGTCTCTTGTATATCTTAGGTTTCGCGTGTACATGAAAAATACAAAGCATAATTTGCTATTCCATCTATGAGAGAGGCTCATCCGGTTTCGGCCTTCGCAATTATTATAGCCTTTTTTAGACCCAAGCTATTTTCGTTCGCCGTCCATTTCTCGATGGCATTCTCACCAAGGTGCGAATTTCATGGCAACGACCTTTTCGCGTTAGTATTAGAAAGTTTGCCTCTGTCGGAGCAGAGTGGGGAACGATTGGGTGGGTAGGACGTGACAGTCGTCATCCACGTATTTTGTCCGTTGTATAAAACGAAAATAGGAAAACAAATACGTTACAATGTACGGGACGAAAATCCATCAAGTGCTTGACACATTTATTTTGACGAGTCGAAGAGAACGGGAGTCTCTCGCCGCCTTGCAAGTGCGTCAGTAATTCGTGACGGGCTTTTTTGATGGCGAAATAAGTGCTTTTTGTATCCTCTAGGTAAATCCAATGTGGAAACAATGGGGAGAACATGATAAAGAGCTAAATATAATCACGTTTTTCCGGAATACAAGGATTTGCAAATCGTAACTGACGAGAGTACGTACGGCGCCATTCGATATTAATTATATATTAAAGAAAATTAAGCGTCTCAATACCCTGAAGACATAATAAAAATTACTATGTAATATTTCTTCTTAAGGGCTTGGTTGAAATTTTTGAAAATATCGGTTTTTGGATTTCGACGGATTCTCAAAATATAACTTTCTAATAACATTGTCTGAAAATTTGAAGTCGATGCGCTCAAAATTGAGGGAGCTGTGGGCGTTTATAGATAGGTTTCGGAAATCGACGAACTTTGAAAGCGTTTTTCTCAAAATCACTTTTTCAAAATCGGTGACCACGATATCTCAAAAATCACTGCACTGTCCAACTTCAAATTTTGCAAGCTTCTTTTACATATCCAATAACTGCTTGATTGAAGGAATTTTTTTTTTCGTTGGCGTGGTTTTTTATTACGAAAATAGAGCGTTTTCTTTACCGAAAATCGACATTTTCACTTTGGACTGCGGCCATTTTCTCAAAAGTCAATATTTTGTCAAATCCTTCGTTCGAGCACTAGATAATTTTATGCAATAACTAAATGCGTTTGATTTTTTTTTATTTCGGATGATTTGTTTCCGAGCAGCAGTGGTCACCGCGGAGGACGTTTTTCAAACCGCGGTTTGCACAAACCATTGTATCTAGCACATTTATAAATACTTTTCAATAGGAAAATTGCAAACGGTAATTAAAACCGCACTTCCGCGACTCCCCTCCCTGCCGATCGAGCTGAAATTTTGCAGAAATCTTCCTTTTAATATTTTAAAACAACCTCTGAAGGGATTTTTGGCGACTCGCAAAAGTTTTCGAGATATTGAATTTTTACGTTTTTTTTTAAAGGTAACGTTCCGAAACCCAAACAAAGCCAAACAACCCCCTCCGATCGAGTAGAAATTTTGCATGGGCCTTCCTTTTAATATTTTAAGACTACCCCTAAGGGACTTTGGCGACTTTGCAATAGTTTTCGAGATATTGAATTTTAAAGTTTTTTTTTTAACGCGCGCCGACTATATCGCGTTCTCCGTTTTGTCCAAACAAAAATACTCAAACGAACACAAACGAACATAAACCCAAACCCAAACCCAAATCGAAAAACTATTGAGCGTGGCCAAAAATCGTTTTAGGGGTTGGCTTAGAATATTAAAAGGAAGGTTGGTGCAAAATTTCAGCTCAAGCGGCCTAAAAATTGAAAACTTGCCGACGTTTTCCAGAAACATTCACGAAAAGTCCACTTTTTTTCAGCCGCGAGCCAGGTCTAACTTGTTGATCTTTAGATGTTTTACTTCCTCTTAGGAAACGTTTCATTTTTGTGCACATTTTTTTCCGACATTTTGATGGGAATAGGTTCCAAAATGTTGAAAAATACCATTTACAAAAAATGTCCACGTGTGCGTACAGGGGTGTACGAATTTTTGTACGCACAAAAGCTTTTATACTTTTTTAGGTAACTGGTTGACGTCTTGCAGATAAATAGTGCATCATAGGAAGTATTTTCCAAATGTGTATAGTGAAAATCGGCGACAGGCTTTAGTTTTTAAGGTGTGTTAGTGTTTTTATTTACAGAGTGGTTTTTTAGCTCCGTAACTTCTCAATTTTGTACACATCTGGCTAAATTGTTGTACGGAAATAAAGTACCGTGCAAGGTGCTTAGTAACATTGTGCAGTCATAGGTGAAAGGGTGTGGATTTGCAAAAAAAAACCGCAGCAAGGGGTTTTAAATTTTACAAAACTAGTCTTTACGGTGTGAGTTTTCCAAAATTTTAGATACCTCTCTACTTTTTACTATAAAAAAATATAGTACATTTAGTAAAACATTTAATAGAAATGATGTGATTCAAGTGCGTGAAGCACAGGGTGAGCATTCGCGTTTTAACGGCGGGGTAAAGTTAATTCGGCGAAAAAACGGTATGTTTTTAAGATTTTTTTTGGCGTAACGAATAGTGTTCGTTTATTGAAAAATTTACATATAATAAAGTAACATTTGAACAACATTCTCCTAAATTTGCATTGCAAAATATTCAAAATTGAGCGAGTGAAAATTAAACCCCGGAGGCGCCTCGAAAAAAAGTTGGTTTGCGGTGTGCACCATAACTCGCAACAGAATCATTTGAAACAAAAAAATCAAAATGCATTTGTTAAAGGAGATGTTTCTCGAGGTAATGACGGGAGGATTTTTTTTTTTCGATTTTTCGATTTTTCGTAGCACTTGGGAGCCAAAAACCCGATTTTCGCTAAAAAAAATTGGCTAATTTGTTGTTGAAAAATTAGTAATTATTAAAAAAAACAAGAAAGCTCTCGACAATACCTGGTGAGTTATGTGAAGAAGTACTGTGCAAAATTTCAAAGCGATTGGTTCAGTAGATTTTGAGTTATCGTGCACACGGACTTCAAATATGACAAGTCTCAGAAAAACGGTTTGAAAAACGCAGAAGAGAAGAGAACGGCATGGAGCAATAGACGCTCAAATACTCATAACTTCGTCAATTTTACTCCGATCGACTTGAAATTTTAACACAATATTCTTGATATATTATGCATTCATTTAAAAATTAAAAAAAAAATGAAAAAAAATTTAAATACTTTACCCCGCCCTTAATGCTTTAAATTTTCGATAAAAAACTTTCACGGTGTAGCTTCCTCAAAACTTGCGGAAGAGAGAAGAGAACGGCATGGAGCAATAGACGCTCAAATACTCATAACTTCGTCAATTTTACTCCGATCGACTTGAAATTTTAACACAATATTCTTGATATATTATGCATTCATTTAAAAAATTTAAAAAAAATGAAAAAAAAATTTAAATACTTTACCCCGCCCTTAATGCTTTAAATTTTCGATAAAAAACTTTCACGGTGTAGCTTCCTCAAAACTTGCTATCCATAAATTATTTTTTGCCCATAAGGAGAGTACGATAGAAAAAATGTAATGACTAACAATCAATTCAACGGGAGGCGGTGAAAAAGTTTCGATTTTGTGTTAGCTCAAACTTTTCGAATAATTTAAAACCGTATAGAACCTTTAGTGAAATCATATCGAATAAAAAATAAATTGTTAAATTTCACGATACAGAATAAAATTATGCAAGCCAGAAACATTGCTTGGTCATTAATTTATTTCGGTCCCAAAGTTGACCGTATGGGCAAGTGTGTTTTTTTTTTCATGCAAAGCTACTTTTGTGAAATAGCCATAATTGGATGACAGATGTACTCGCGTTACTGACGTATAACGATTGAAATTGTGATTTATATAGCTTTGCATAAAAAAAAAACAAACTTGCTCATATGATCAGCTTTAGCGGCGAAATAAATAAATGAGGAAGTAATGTGTTAGCTTACCGGTTTTTCTCAGGTCTCCCCATTAAGGGGTTAGGCTACTGTAAAGATTTCGAAAAATCGTTCGTCCCTTGAGGCAACTCAAATTAAAGAGGGGGGTCCAACATATGATGCGGGAATCGCAGATTTAAGAGATTATCACAGTGTAAAGTTTTCGTGAAAACAATTTTTTTGCATTATTCGATAGTATAGACGCTAATAAACGTGGACCTGGCATCGTCGATTGATCGTAAGTAGACAATTTATGTGAAAATTCCGCACTCGAAACTTTAAACGCGTTTTTCTCGAAATGTCGTTTTTTAAAACGATGTACACTCTCAAACGAAGAGTTTTCCGGCTATCCGTCTCAAATTTTGATACAACATTCTTCACGCCATTCTTTATCTTGCTATGGAAGCTTTTTTTGGAATCTTCATCTTTTCAACGAAAAACTGTCGGAAAAATAGGTTAAATTAGAACTTTTTTTCGAACTGCCGCCATTTTGTCAATTTTGATTTAAAAAAATCGCCATAGCAAGATAGCGGCTTCTATACGGATTTAAGATCTTTTTACAAATGTGGTTTCAGATCATATTTACGACCACAACCGTGTACACCGTGAGGACTCCTTTTTTTCGAAGACATTTTCAAACGTTAAAAAATGTAGAAAAAATAAAAATCAACGTTTAGAAATTTATTTTCTGTTTATGAGTGCTTTGATTTGACATTAAAAAATCAGACTGACCGGCGTATGTTAACCATCGTAAAAAATCGCGAAAATCAGCTATTTTTCGACCCATTACACTGTGATGGTCACTTAAGGGGCTATACCAGTGTGACACTGAAAAAATCGTTTTTTTTGTGTCTTTTTCGACAGTTTATACTTTCAAGAATATCATTATCATTTATATCATTAATAGCACTATCATTTCACCTTGCAAAAATCGATAGTTAAATCTTTAAACGCGTTTTTCTCGAAATTAGATTTTTCAAATTTGCTGACATTGTAACTCAAAGAGCAATTATCCGATTGACTTGAAATTTGAACTGAGTACTCTTGAATATATTTACTCTACAATGACGTAGGATATTTTTTATTGGATGAAAATTGAAGATTTCGCATTGAAAAAAAACGACCATTTTATAGGCAAGAAACGAGACTTTTTTCATAACTACGCCATTTTGTTAGATTTCGATATTTTTCGAAAATCCTACGTCATTGTACAGGAAATACCTTTCAGTATAACGACATTTTTTTCTTTTTCGGTTTCAGCTACTCAATCGGCCGGAATCATGTCAGCAGTGGAGGAACTTTTTTTTTGGCGCCTCCGAAGGCAGCGCATAAGTCGCTTGGATCTCAATATTTTTCTATGAAAAATAAAGTAATATAGGACAAATATAGCCAAACATATTCTTAATTGTCCGAAGCATTTAATTGAGTACTTATCTTCGAAAAAATTCCCGATAATGACCCAAGTTTTCAGCGTTCATAGCTCTTGATTTCTGTAGATTTTGTTTAAATTTTTACCAGACATTGTTCATATCCTACTGCATGTTTGAGTGAAATTTTAAAACAGTCGACTATTTAGATTGGGATATAATGGGTTTTAAAATTGCAACTTTCAACACTGCACGGCCTGCATTCAAATTTAGACAGAACAATTTTCCGTAATAAATATTTGTCCCCTGTAATCAGAAGATCTATGGCAACAGCGCATCGTTCCACGTATCCAATGACGTAAGTTTGCGCGGCATATTTAAAACAATACTGCAATACAAATTTCTATTTGGAAGTAATTTTTAATCGAACAAAGTTTTTAATTAGATATGAATTAACCAACACCTTTATTTGTTGATCAAGATAGCCTAAACAATATAAAATATTAATATTTATAACGCAAATATTTTTTTGTATGATAATAGTTTTTAACTTCAGGAAGACGATAATAATTTTTTTTCTCGATATATTGGACAATACTGTTCAGCGTTGTTGCCATATGTCTTCTTATTATAGGGGACAAATATTTTTACGGATAATTATTCTGTCTTTACTGAACGTTTTTAGCAAAGCTGAACAGTAAAGGCAATCCAAACTTTTTTCACTCTTTCCCTCACTAGTTTGCTATCCAAACATATTTTTTTTTCTTCATAATTTATAAAAACAATAGAATGGCACGACGAATTATGCAAACCTGACTTTCGGTCAATGCAGATCCTTTAGTGTTAAAAGTTGCAATTTGAAAACCCATTATCTCTCAATCTAAATAGACGACTGTTCTGAAATTTCACTCGAACATGCATAATAACATGAACAATGTCTGGTTAAAATTTGAACAAAATGTACCGAAATCAAGAGCGCGCGCTCGTTCTACCTTAAGGTAAACTCATGATTACAACGATAGTCAAACATTAAACGTATTTTTTTCCGAAACTATGTTGTTCAAATCGTACATGATTTCGCGACATCAAATGAACGGATTGACTTGAAATTTGGTTTACTTATTCAGAGTAATAGTAGTTCAGTCTTGACCAACGTTTTTCTTTTTAACATTTCTTCTTCATTAGTTATTATCAATAATGATGTAATTTTTTCTCGAAAAATCGATAAAAAATCGATTTTTTTTTTCGATGAAAAAACGCTCTGTCAGTTCTTAGCCAATATTATCTATTTTCACAAACAACTCGTTTTTTTTGCTCCAGTTTAACGCGGTGGCCAAAATCAAAGGTCCTTCTCAACATTCTTTATAACTTCTTTAATTATCAATATTTTCAAATGAAATTTGCCCCGCAACTTTGTCAATGTACATAGAAATAAATGTCCAAACGATTTTTCCCTCATCTTACTTATACCTTGAAATTTTTTTTTTTTTCGAATAACCCAGATCCGCTGGTCGTCACAGTAGCCTGGCCCCTTAATTGTCTCCACGGGACGATAGGACGAAAATAGTTCTCATTGTGCACGTGTCGCACACGTCGGGAGGTTTTAGATTTTTGTTTGTGGCAAAAAATAACAATACCTTGACGAGCGAAAGCAGAACGCAAATCCCGTCTTTGCGCTCGAATGACGTCTTTCGTCTCATCCGATGGAGACACTGATAAAACAATCACCATGCCAGGAAGAGAGAGACAGGCACAGTTAAAGAGAGAGAGAGAGGAAGGAGACTCGAGCGTGAGACGAGAAGGGATCGTTCACGACTCGATAAGATTTTTATCCTTGTTGCGCGGCTTGTGGGTGTGCGGAATTCTTCTCGTTCTTAAACGCGTCGTGCCTTCGCATTTCCTAAACTGCACGAGGTCCGCCTGTGTTCCACTCATTCATCAGACTTTTACTCATATGCGTAAAACATGCGAGACTGCATTTTAAAATGCATCGCGCGGCCATCTAGTTTTGCCGTATCGTGCTCGGGTTTTTCTTTTTTTTTCATCGCTTCTTCATTATGACGTCGGAGCGAGTATCCGTTTCCTTTTGTGACATAAAGTAATTACGGTTCACGAGCGGTGAACGGGAAAACGTCTCGAGTGTGCGTCGCGATTGCAAATTGGTTGGACGTTCGTCGTTTTTTTTACTTCTTTTTTTTTCTCTCTTGAGGGCATTCCACGATCGATCGTTGTCAATTTTTTTGGCTGTTTTTTTTGCATATTCAAACAAAGCCATTTTTTGGTGCCGAAAGAAGACTATTTTTCCATCGAATGCAATTTATTTTTCCAATTACTGTTTTGCTTCGTTCGGTTGTAATTTATTCTCGGGTTGGAACGATTGGAACTAACAAATTCGGCATGGGCATTGCAGAGATATTTGGCAAATTAATAGTTTTGTAGAAGAAAAAAAATATGTTGGGAAGGCTCGCGTGTGTGCTCCAACTTTCGTATCCAATCGACGGAGTTCTTTTTTTCTGGCCACTACAGATCGATTATCCGAGATGTATTGAGTGCCTCGACTATCGAGAAGTATCAATTTCATTGCAACTTATCGTAGCTTCGCTCGAGAAGAGAGCAATGCAATTGATGAGTGATGGCAGGTCTCGATGATAAGTTGCATTGATGAATCGATAGAGTATCTAGCGAAGAATAAAATGAATTGCACGGAGTATAAAAACACTCGGGATTGGGTAGTTCGAAATAGTCAATGAAAGTCGTAATTATCGGGAAACTGGAAGAACTCGGTAATCTCACCTCCCTATATATGTATATTCGCGTGTATGTGTGTTGTGTGTTTATATGGAATATTTCATACGAAAGTTTCATTCCGAAACCTCCACCATTAGTATGAAATTTAATGTGCAAAAAATTCTTGACACCGTTTTTTTTTGCATTATACGAGAGACCTATTTATTGAGATTTGACAGGTTGTTGAATTTTTTAATTCGTTCTTAACGTCTATGCGTTTAAGGGGTTACCCCCACTTGCGATTTTGAAAAAATCGATTTTTTTTATTGCATTTTTTTGAAGTATAAGTATCTGAGAATATGTCCTGAAAATTTCAAGTCGATCCGAACAAAATTGACTGAGATATGAGCGTTGAAAGAGAAGAATCCGTTGTGTAAACGACCGGCTAATTGAAACTTTAAACGCGTTTTTCTCAAAATGGCATTTCTGAAGTCGGTGACCAAGATTACTCAAACACTAATGAACCGATCTTCTTGAAATTTTTCAGGCTTATTTAATACATAAAAATGTAGTCGGGTTTGTTCCAGTCGTACAGGGTCCTTCCCTTTTAACGAGCCCCCAATCCGCCTCTACCGCCAATTCCACACCCCCCCCCCCCCCCCACCTGCGGCCGCAGCCGACTTCCCCCTCTGTATTGTATTCACCATGACATATCTGTCATGGGTATAGGGAAACTGCGGAAAACCTATACCAATACAGCCGGTCATCAAGTTCGCTCCCCAGTCGTGGAACTAGTCTTATTTCGCCGTGAAATGCCGAAGAAAAACATTTCACGACGAAATGTACGCGGCTGGGTTTCGAACTCGGGACCTCCCGGTCCGCAGGTTTAGTGGCGAGCACGCTAACCACTAGACCATCGCACCGGTTACATAAAAATGTAGTCTTTAATCGTTCGATTTTTTTTTCGAAAAAAATGGCCGTTTTATAGTCAAAAAACGGCTGTTTTTTTCGTTAAAATCGAACCATTAACTTTGACTGTCCGCCATTTTGTGAAAAATGAATATTTTTTAAAATCCTTCGATTAAAGACTAGTTTATACTTATATTTGACTAAATCCATCCGCATTTTTTTTCTTCAGATGATCCACTTCGCCGCAATGTTGGTCACCGCAAACCGTGTATATAAAAACATTATTTCATTGACGGCCATTTGCCACTAAAAAATGTAATATTTTTCAATAAAAAAATTACTGAAAGTTCTTCAAGATGTGTTCTTTAAGATGGTATATTGATCGATTCAAAAAGTTTTGTAGTTTTCTTTAAAAAAATTCATGAACAAGGCCTTTTTTTGCGCTACAAGTGGGGGTAACGCCTTAACGGATTACACCTAATTTTTCGTAAATTTGTTCTGGGAAAAGGCGTGCAGGTTTTCAAATGTTTTTTTTTACCTTTAGGAGTGTGGTTTTAATGGGGGAACCTCGTCCAGATATCAATTTTTTTTAATTTCTTTAGAAATTCATTAAGTCTCTGAAGAATATATTCCCAAAGTTTGACGCCCAACAGAAAGTCCTAAAGGTCCCTAGGAAGTCACCGAAGTGATGCCCTCCAAAAGTACCGAGAGTAGGTAAACGACCGCGCGCCCTTTGCGGCCTCTACCCTTTAATTTCTTAGCCAAACAAGTTGGCTCGTTTACTTTTTGAATAATAGGGGGCACTTCCGACGATTGTAAAGAAAAATGCTGCCTGTGTAACCGTCGTTTTTCGTTTTCACACAAACAGTTTACACAAAAAGAGAAAAATGCAGTCCAGATTAGTGATTTGCTAGAAGAAAGCTTGCTTTATGGCCCTGGCATCGCAGATTAAGCTTGGGTCATTATAAATCACTCTAAACTCTACTTTTCAAGAACGAAACCTTCAATCGAGTTTTTTCTCGAAACGTGTTTTTTTCCGTGCCGTGGAATGTAGCTCAAAAAGTAATGAACCAATCAACTTGAAATTTTGTACAGATATTCTTTAATTTATCGGCCTTTGCACAAACCTGAAATTTCGGATAAATTATTTTAATAAATATTGTTTTTAACGGTTTGTTTATAAAAAGTGTTTTTTTTTTGCTTTTTGTCGTCAAATTTTCAATTCTCAATTTTTTTTGCTAAATTTAGGTCAATGCAAAGCCGAATGACTTATTTGAATGAAAAAAAATTGTTTTGTTGATTTAAGTTAACTACAAGGACCTGGGCGTTCGACGGTGCAAACTCTAGGAGCCAAGTTCAAGCACCTCTAGCGCCGCAATTTTGTTTTTTTGCACTCATGACGTTTTTTTTTGTATTCATTTGAACGTCAATATTATTATATAATTTCATTCATTGCAATAAATGCTCTCATTTTTTTGTAAAAAGTGATTGAAAGACCTGTTGTGTGGAGGAGGTTCCCCCTTTAAGGTAGACCGAGCGCGCGCTCTTGATTTCTATAGATTTTGTTACAATTTTAACCAGACATTGTTCATATCATTATGCATGTTTGAGTGAATTTTCAGAACAGTCGACTATGTATATTGTGAGATAATGGATTTTTAAATCGCAACTTTTAACACTGCGGGCTCTGCATTAAAATTTAGACAGAATAATTTTCCGTAAAAAATATTTGTCTCCTATAATAAGAACAAATATGGCAACACCGCATCGTTCCACGTCTCGAATGACGTAAGTTTGCGCGGCATATCTAAAATAATACTGCAACAAAATTTTTTTTTTTGAAGTAATTTTTAATCGAACAAAGTTTTTAATTAGCTATGAATTAACCAACACTTTTATTTGTTAATGAAGATAACATAAACAATTGAAAATATCAATATTTATAAAGCAAATATTTTTTTATGATAACAGTTTTTAACTTTAGGAACACGATAATTATTATTTTTTTCTCGAAATATTCAACAATACTGAACTGCGGTGTTGTCATATGTCTTTTTATTATAGGGGACAAACATTTTTTACGGATAATTATTCTGTCTGTACTGAACGTTTTTAGCAAAACTGAATAGTAAAGGCAATCCAAATTTTTTTCATCCTTTCCCTAACTAGTTTGCTAGCTAAACATAATTTGTTTTCATAATTTATAAACACAATAGAATGGTACGGCGAATTATGTGACCGGACTTTCGGTCAATGCAGACCCTGCAGTGTTAAAAGTTGCAATTTTAAAACCCATTAGCTCTCAATCTAAATAGTCGACTGTTCTGAAATTTCACTCAAACATGCATAACGATATGAACAATGTCTGGTTAAAACTTGAACAAAATCTATAGATTAAATCTATAGAAATTTTGTGTTGAGAAATATTTATAAATGTGGTAGATGCAATGGTTTGTGCAGACGGATGTTTAAAAAACGTCCTTCGCTGTGATCACTGCTGCTCGGAAACAAATCATCCAAAATAAAACACATCAGTCGCATTTAGTTTTCGCATGAATTATTTAGCTCTTGGACGGAGGATTTAACAAGATAATGATTTTCGAAAAAACGGTCGCCGTTCCACGTAAAACTATTGAATTTCGGTGAAAAAACGCTCTATTTTCCTTAATAAAAAAACTATGTATAGGAAAAAAAAGTTCTTCGCTCAAGCACTGCTTTTAAATATGTTAAAGAAGCGTGTCAAATTTGAAGTCAATCGGTGCAGTAATTTTTGAGATATCGCGCTCACCGATCTTCAAAAAGTCATCTTGACAAAAACGTCTTCGAAGTTCGCTTGTTCGAGGAGCCTACCTATAGACGCCCATTACTCCCTCAATTTTGAACGAATTGATTAAAAAATTTCAGAGAATACTTTTGAAATGTTATATTGTGAAAACCCGTAAAAAAATCGATATTTAAAAAAAATATCAACTTGTTGTAAGCTCTTAAGCCGTAATAACTCTGAAATTACTGATACCACACAACGATACTGATACCACACAATGATTGGCACCATTTATTATTTTCAATGGGCTTCCAAAAAAATATTCCATACTTCTTAAAAAGTTTCTTCAATTTTTTATCTCACTTTTCTTAAAAACGATATTTAAAAATATAATCATTTTTGTATTTAATTTTTTCAATTTTTCATAAAATCTTCGAAACTTTGAGACAGAGTAATTACTGTAGCTAGTCAAGCGAGATTTTAATTATGAAACTGTTTAAATATGCTTCTTTCAATATCGCAAAAATAGTCATATGATAAAGTGTAATTTGAAATGTGCATAAAGTCACTTGATTCTATGCTTAGCAATCTATAAAATGTTAAAACAGGAGCAATTTTGATTGACATTGATTGACGAGAATATTAATTCGACTCGCCCTAATCACCCGTGTAATGTTTTTAAAAACAGCAATTGTTTTTTTTTTCTATAATTTCACATCGACTATAAATTCGCGAACGATGATTTATTCTCGCCCGAGATCCACGGAATTTCTCTGTGCTTCGGGCTGCCGTTCTGAAGTAACGACTCACCGCGGCTACTAAATCAGTGGTCCTAAATTCCTAGCCTTACCATCATTGTACAAAGTGGGTTCCACGCCGGCAGACTAATCGCTTGCCTTCATCTTCAGAATTCCTCTTCAAACATATATTAATTATTGCCCTTTTTTTCTTCCGTCATATAATTTAAGGGGTTTTCTCACTTTAGACGCCGAAAAAGGCTATTTTCATGAATTTTTTTGATAGGTTTATATTATAGATATTGATATAAAAGTTGTTGCACTTAATAAATACACTTTCGAAATACATTTTAAAAAATTATTTATTCACATCACAATTTATAGACGAGAATGGTAGTTAAAAGATATCTTAAAAAAATTGTAGTCCTGCGCTGTTTATAAAATCTCGGAGATGGATCATCCGAAACAAAAAAATCAAACGGTCTTAGATTCAGTATGTATATAAAAGTATACGTTCAGTATATAAAAATAACAAAATAGCGGACATTTTTGGCAAACAAAAAAAAAACGTTTTCTTCACCGTTTTTGGCCAAAAAAATAATAAATATTAAAAAAAATTTTAATCCTTGATATGCGCTATAGCTATAGTTGTAAAGAATATGTGACTCAAATTTCATAAGGATCGGTTCAGTTTCGAAGATTTTATCACCAAGCCATCGAAAAACGTTGTTTCGAGAAAAACGCGTTTAAACTTTGTTTGAGTTACATAAATACATAACAAATTTTTTTAAATGTATTTCGAATGGGTAATTATTAAGTACGTCAACTTTTTAAAATAAATATCAATTATTATAGATATTGATAGAAAAGTTGTTACACTTAATAAATATCAAATCATATACCTATCAAAAAAATTCATGAAAATAACTTTTTTTTAGCGTCTAAAGTGAGAAGACCCCTTAAAACATATATTAATTCTTGCCCTTTATTTTTCTTTCTTCATATCATTTAAATCCTCGAAATCTCTGCGACACGTTATGCTTTTTGTTCCTAACGACGTATTCCAAAAAATTAAAAGAAAATTACCTCGTGAGTCCCTTTGCGCCTGTATTGTCCGAGCTCGGTGACTTTTCGTGCCGATCGAAAATCCGCACATTGTCCCTATACCTTCCTGATGTACGTACAGCTAATTGTTTCACACATCGCCGGCACATAATGATGCACACGTCACATGCCATTGCTATCCTTCGACGGAAGAAAACATTATAGAAAAAAAAATTGCAAATAAGAGTTTTTTAAAATTAGCTTCGATTTGAATACGGCGCAACGCAGACGACGGCGATTTCGATCGAGATTGGTGATGAATCACGTAATGTCCCGATCTCAAGGATTGCGAAATTCGTAACGTCCTCACGTGACGCAGCGATGCAACTTGCTTGCGTACTGGCAAGCGCGTCGCGGCGATTGTCCGTTGGTTATACTTAGAAAACCGTTTGCATAGAGGAGATATAAAAGGAAGGGGCAAGGAGGAAATATAAAAAAGCAGACTGCTCGCGGTGTATATGACGAGTTTGGAGCCGGGTCGAAATTCCGAACTTTGCTCCGACGGCTTAAAATTCCGAATTTTGATATTCCGAAATTCAAGATGGGACCGGGTTGAAATTCCGAACTTTGAATGGCCAGGACGCTCAAAACTCCGAAAGAATTTTAAACGAAAGACCAAAACTCCGAAAATCTTAGCACCGTCAAAATAATTCGGCTGTGGAAGGTTTAAAAGTTTCAAAATTTTCAATAAACCGACGAATTATTTCTTGAGTTTAAAATTTTTTTTTTATTAAGAAGTGATTTTGCATTAATTTTGAAATTTGTCTAGACAATGTTGTACGTTCTACACCATTTACAGTCAACTGTGTAGACTTCCGCTGGCATGTTCTTGACATGAGGGCCGGGTTGAAATTCCGAATTTTAAATGCGCCGACGATTTAAAATTCCTAATTTTAATGTTCCGAAATTGCAAGGTTCGTCAAGATTATACCAGCGAAAGTCTACATAATTGACTGTAAATGATGTAGAACGTATATCGTTGTTTAGACAAATTTCAGAATTGACGTAAAATCGCTACTTGATAAAAAAAAAATTCTTGTAATAATTCGTCGATTTATTGAAAATTTTGAAACTTCCAAAAATTCCATAGCCGAATTATTTTGACGGTGTTCAGATTTTCGGAGTTTTGGTCTTTCGTGTGAAGTTCTTTCGGAGTTCTGATCTTACGGGGTAGTATATTTTCGGAGTTTTGAGCGTTCTGATCATTCAACGTTCGGAATTTCATCCCAGCCCCACGAGTTTTCCGTAAAACTGACAGACACGAGTTTGCAATAGTATCATCGTGGGTCACTTTCACGAAAGTGAAGTGGAACGAATCCCTGAATGTTTTGCCTTCAAGGCTGAATATTTCGGTCCAGGCTATACGGGTAATGAAACACTTCAACCATTTTTCTCCTCTTAAGGGGAGCGGTGGAAAACGAGCCAGATTTGCAAAATACTCGTTTTTATAGAAATTTATATTTCTTGCGAATGAAAATGTCGATGTATCGACAATTTAAGGGGGGACATCCCTTTGTAACGTGTAGAAGCGCTTATAGCCGAGAATGAACTCTACGAGGAAGCTGAGGAACTGCTATAGGGTGCCGAAATTGCAGATTAAGCGGTAGGTCATTTAGTCACAAAATTTTTGTCTTCCAACTTTACGGCCGTCGTCTAGTGTAAAGGTAGAGAAACGCGGTCATTCTTTTAAACAATGTTCTCGAAAACCATCAGACATAGGACATTTCGGAGTTTTGTGGCTTATTAACGGAGACTTTGTCCTTGAAATTTAGCGGGAGATGTTAGAAGAGGAGAGATGCCTCTATGGACCAGGCATTGCCGATTAGCGGTAATTATAAACACATTTGTGTAAACACATTACAAAACTTCAAACGCGTTTTTCTCGAAAACACGTTTTTAAAAATGGCTGACATTCTCCTGACCGCTGTAATTAACATATCGACCTGAAATTTGGAGAGCATACTCAAAAAATATGTCTTCACGGAATGACGGATCGTTTTTGCGATGGATACATTTTTGCATTTATTATTTATCTTTTTGTGCGAAATAAAACGCGAAAATTCGATTTTTTTTAAATTGCCGCCATTTTCCGAAATTTGTACTAAACGAGAAACCCATCCGTCATCCCATGACCAAAGGGTCACAGATTGATAATATGCTTTGAATTTGTGTTTCAGATCAACAAAGAGGGGGCAGTGATGTCAGCCGTTTACCTCCCGCGATTTGAGGACCTGTTTTCGCGAAGCTGCAACGGCCGCCATTTTGTTTTTTTTTTCAAAAAAAAAAAAAATTTTAACGTTCTGTATATCATGAATAAAAGCAAGAAAAAAACCGCACTCAAAAAGCTTTACTCGTTTCCTTTAAAAAAAAAAAAATGTAAACACGTGAAATATGGCACTCCAAGGACAAAGTCTCCCTTACGGCCTTAGGCCAATGTAGAAGCAAAAAGGGCATATTTTGTAGTTTTTTTTTGGGCGAAAACATCAAATAAATCGAAATTACAAAACAAGGGTTTTATTTTACACGTAATTGACTATACAAAATTATTTTTTTTCACTGCGATACATGCCAAAATGGCGACTGTGCAGCATTTTTCCGATGACGCCTTTATTTCTGGAAGGTCAACGGTCGGATCAACAGCCCCTATAATTTTTTAGTTATGATGAGACATTAAAGTTTTTTCAATTATGTATAGTATAGTAGTTGTTTTATTCCATCTGCACAGCTTTCGCTTGTTTACAAAACCGTCCTTCTTTCCATCTTTATCTCTAACCTATAAGCTAATCAATTCAAATTAAAGTTTAAAATTAGAATTAGAATTACAATATTTGACCCTAATCACCGTACCTTTTTTCGTTTATATATAATAATAGCTATAGAAGTACGTAGGATTTTTAAAAATATATCGTTTTTTGTTAAAATGGCGCAATTTATAAAACAAAAAAGTGGGTTAAATGGGTGTTAAAAATAACTAATACATTTTTACCGAGTTGATTCTAGTACACGTAATAGACAACAGTATACCCTACATGTGGTTTAAATTTGAAGTAAATCGGTCGATTAGTTTTCGAAATATCTTCCGCAAAATATTGAGAAATATAGTTTTGAAAAAAAAAAACGCATTTAAGTTTGAAGAACGGTACATGCACAAATATGATGAAAGCTTCAAACTTACACTTAGTCCGCGATTCCAGCGCTATACATCACACCTTCTATTTGGGCAAAGAGCTCATTAATATTTGAGGAATGCGATTTTCAGCTACCCCGAATAATAACATAACCTGAATAGACAGCAGGTGGATAGGATGCTCGACAAAGGTCGTGCATGCCGTGCAGGTTATGGGACCCCTATAAAGGCCCATAATTTGGGTGTTTTTTCGACTTTTTTAATGGCTCAAAATCGAAAATATTCTTTACAAATTATACTTTCGGAAAATACAATTTTAAAAAATTCATTTTTCCGACCCATCATACTAGACGACGGCTTTAAACGCGTTTTCCTGAGAAAAACTTTTTTCGTGAACCCCGTACAGAATAACCCAAAAACAGATTATTCATAAATTTATGACGCAAAAAGTGGACCGTCTGTAAATGTTGCACGCTTTTAGATAATATAATTACCGTCGATGTGAACCTAAACATCTTTGACAATTATGAAAGAAAACTTCTCTTTCGCTAACAAATACTATAGTAAATATTTCATGAAAAATAGAACACTTTTTCAAACACGCTACCATTTTTCGAGATTTCACCTTTATTTGGATTTTTGAAGTTCACATAAAGCGTGTGACCCTTAGAAATAAAAAACTTCCTGGTTTTGATGTTTCGGATTAATGCACCAGACGTTGGTGCATTAATCCGTAATAAAAGTTTTGTTGGTAAATTAAAAGCTTCAATAATGTGTACATAACATTTTAGTCAAGTAAGATAAATAGTTTCGACAGAAAAAAATCTCGGAAATTTGCTCGTTTTCAGCTGCCTAAGAGGATCCCTTTAAGTACGTACTCTTAACGTACGTTGGGAATCAAGTTTTGGAATCCGAGCGACAGAGGCCCATTTTAGTGTGCAGAAAATGTCCAAAAAAGTCCGCGATGGCCTGTTCAATATCACTAAAAAATCTCGTATTTAAACGTTTTTTTCTGAATTTCTGCGCAGCTTATTTGAGGAGGTTGGAGCATTGGCCACAATCCAAGATTAAATTGAAAAAAATACATATGTTATTATCTAGATAAAACTGAGTCTTTACAATTTTTTAAAAAAATTTCACCACCAAACACCAGAGATAAAAAATAGTTTAGTGTATGTAATTTAGCGTGCGGTTAGATGGGCAAGACGTTCACGCTATAGGTGATGTAGCTTTTTTGGCTATTTAGCACCAAAATAAACCATGTATTAACGCAAACTAAACCTTCGTAAACATTTAGAAAGAAAAACCCATCTTGCCCATCGTAAGTTGGGCTTCAAACACTTAGAAGTTAGGCCGTAAACCCATCTTGCCTATCGTAAGTTGGGCTGTAAACATTCAGAAAAAACCCATACTTGCCCATCGTAAGTTGAGCTTTAAACCCATCTTGCCCATCGTCAGTTGGGCTTTAATTTTAGACAAAACTCATACTTGCCCATCGTCAATTGGGCAGTAATTTACGATGGGCCCGTCTTGCCCATCGTATAAACCTAATATATATTCAACATTGAACCATCAAGGTTTGATGAAAGATTACGAATCTCGGCTGGCGAATGAAGAGCAATGCTGCCAACCTCAATGTCCGCGAAGTTGCCGTATTTCGGAAATACATAATATTAATTAATGGTCATAATAAAGAATCTCGTGACATAAATATAAATAGGCATACTTATAAATGACTCAAAATTTCATTCTCAGTTATATAAAACATTCGCTAACGCATTTATTTTTTCATGATAATCATCGACAATGTTACATTTTTTCAAGTGAGTAGTAACACAAAAGTTTTTCTTATTTACGTAGTAAAAATATAAAAATGCACAATTTTGCCATTTAATGCTTCGTTATCAAGAAATTTTTCTGCCGCGCGAGTTTTCGTCCAAGACGAAATATTTGCATTCGAAGATTGGTTAACAATAACCCTCAATTATTTTACAGCTACGCATGCCATGACGAGTAAAGTTCTGGACACGTCTGATTCCAACATGTTCATCTTCTCATCCCAGATTATGCACGTGTAGCGGACCATAGCGGTTTATGTGAATATGGATCTGCAAAGCCGCGTGCCCGCAGACACGTTCGCCAACGAAAAAATGGAAATGACCAAATCACGATTATACCCCCCCCCCCCCAATAATTTTCAACGTACTGATGGAACTTTCAACACTCAGGACTATAACTTATCTGGGGACACGTTCCTAATGACGTGTACACGGGGATTCCCAACTTCGTTATTGCCACACATACACGCATACAATTTATGGAGTTTCGAGCTGATGGTCTTACCAGTTTTCAACACACGCTCACGTGTGTGTGTGTATGTGTGTGCGTATGTGTGTGTGCGTGCGACTTAGTATATGTCTGTATACGAGATAAAGAACAACCCAAATGAGATTCCTAAAAACGTACAAGCGTTGGTAATCATTTAGGAATTGTCAATTGCTTCAAATTAAATTTGCAACCCTCACGTGCCAAGCACAAAGGTTCTGAGTGAAAAAGATGTTCCATATTCTTGATGTCTGCTGCACTTCTTCGCTGTTAACGTAGAGGCATTCTTCATATGGTTTTACCTTGTTTTTTAAACCGCTTTAGAGGGTTTTTTTCGACCCGCTGCTTCTAATTGCAGCTGTCTTTTCCGTCTTGACGCGAGCGCGCGTATGCGTGTGTGTGTGTGTGTGTGTGGGTATGTACGCGTGTGTATATATATAAAGGGTGTCCTGTTATGAATGGATAATCCTGCAACTGTTGATAGGTCAGATCATATCCTACTATATGCTAGAATTTCAGTTTAGAAAAAATCCTACGGTTTTCGAGATAAAAATAATCTGCTTTTGGTTTTTTGCATGACATTTCCACAAATTACAATTTTTTGACCCGGTTTTTTAAAAAATACTCTAGGTTATCTGTTTTGTCTAGAAAAGTCTTCTTTTTAACATAAAATGTTAAGTAAACTTTATGAAAAAAGATCTCATGCAGAACTTTCATACAAACGAATTCTGACACCTGACTTTGGTAGCCGGTGGTGTTAAAAAAAATGTACTACGCATATCGTGCCATTACTTATTTCCAAATCAATATATTTGACAGTACATCATCTTATAAATGTTTCCTGAGAATTTCAAAGTAATCGGATAAAAATTGACAGACTTAAAGGCTGTCATGTTGATGCCCGTCGGAACGCGCGGAGCGTCGTTTGAAACTTTAAACGCTTGTTTTTCGTAAGTACGTTGTCGACGTACGTGAGCAAGTATCTTGCAAACTACTGCAACGATCTTTTTTAAATTGTAGGGCTTTTTCAAGATGTAAAAATATAGTATTTGATCGAAGGGTTTTTTCCGATGTATACTTTCGATTTGATAAACGGAAAATGCCTATTTTTTTTACGAACGTTGAGCTTCACCTTGAACACGCGCCATTTTTTTGTGTTTGATATTTCGGAAATTCCTTTCATTAATCATAGGATAAACTAATATACTAACGAAACATGTTTGATTTTTCGATAGAGAGATGCAGCAGCGTCTTGACGCCAATAAGTAATAAATAAAAAATTGGTGCTTTCTGCACATCGGCTGTAAATTGATTAAAAAAAATGTTTTTAATAAAAAAATACAGAGCGTCCTTTAAATGCTACTTTTTGAAATACCTGATTTCCGTAGACATTTATCATCACAATTTTTGAAAAATCCCCGAAATGAGCCGTTTTCGACTGTTAAAACTGGGCACAACCCGTTAAAAGGAAAATCTAGATGTCTCGTATCAATTCCTATCATAATCAACCCCGTGTATGTTCTACTATCTTTTTACGTTTTCGAGAAAAAGCATTTTTTTTTCTCTTTTGTGTATGTACTGTACTCCCGATTTTTAAAAACTTGTATTGTCATCGTGAACAGCACTGTTGAGCAATAAATACATGACCAACTCAAACAAACCCAACTGACACTATCGTAAATCCCTTAGATGTTGACAACATTTTAAAAAATACGGTCGAGCGGATCAGCCACTATAGTTCAGATTTAAAAAAATAGTTCTACTAGTCTAAATTGCTTTTGAAAACTTCTAAGAGGACGGTATATATACAAAAGCGAAAAAATCTTATGCTATAGAAAAACTCTAATCAAATAAAAAAATTCGGATTCGGATAGGATCCGAGGCATCTAAATTTTCTTTTTGGACGTTACTTTTTCGGCCACCCTATGTCGAAATTTATGAATAAATGTGGCTGCGCGTAAACACTATATCAAAACAAACGATTGAGTTAAGGGCTTACACGTACTTGAAGTGTTTAAAAAGTTCTATTTCAGTTTTTCGATGATTTCTCGAAATATAACATGTCGAAAATGTTCTCTGAAAATTCCAAATTGATTAGTTCAAAATTCAGGCAGGTACGAGTGTTTATAGGTAAGTTCCCCGAACCGGCGAGCTTTAAACGCGTTTCCCTCAAAACGACTTTTTCAATATCGATGACCACGATACCTAAAAAATCACTGCACCGATCAACTTCAAATTTTACATGTCAAAAAGCAGTGCTTCAACGAAGGAATTTTTTTTTTGATGCAGTGTTTTTTTATCAACGAAAATAGAGCTTTTTTAAAATCGAAAATCGATACTTTCGATTTGGACTGCGGCCATTTTTAAAGAAATGAATATTTTATTAAATCCTCCATCCAGGCACTAGATGATTGTATCCAAAAACTAAAAGTGATTGATTTTTTTATTCCGCATACTTTGTTTCTGAGCAGCAGATTGTTAAATGTACTTGAAACCATACTTTTGAATGTAAAAAAAATCGAAAACCTGCCTACGTTTTTCCAGAAAAAAATCACGACAATTCCTCTCTTCGCCGGCTACAAGCTACGTGAAACCTGTTGAGGGAGGAGATTCGTTTTTCCGGATTTAAAAAATTGAATTTTCATGATTTTTTCAATATTTCGAGTCGTACTCGCTTGGCGCGATGGACCGCAAGTGGCAGCTTTCCACCGGTACTCACGAAGGTGCCCGTTTGACTGATCTGAAATCTGAAATCTGAAAACAAAAAATCCGGATATATTTTGGTTTTTCCAATGACCCTTTAACGCCCGTCTGTCGATCGCGAAGAAATAAAATTAAAAATCACGAAATGGTGCCACGATAACGATTTTTTTCTTGGCAGCTTTTTTCATTTTTTTTTCAAGTTGTACAGGTCGTCTTTTTTTATGAAGGCCTCGGTAGGGGCTGGAGGTAGGTGTATTCTGAACCTCGCGAAAATTTCAGATAAATTGAATCAGTGATTTCTGGCAAGTTTGAAAAAAGTGATTTTCGGGAAAAACGCATTTAAGTGGGGAGATACCTTTAGGCGAGGAAATTTCTTGCTGATTTTCGTAATTTTTTTTTAAAGGAAAGATTTCTTCACCATTTTTGAGACTTAGGGTATGTGTTATTATTACTTTTGGTTGTTACATGGTATTTTAAAAATCTATCTTTAAAAATGGCGGCGGTTCAGGTTCCCGGTCTTCTAACCTGCATTTTCAAAACTGGCGTGACGTATAGCGAAAAAACTAATCGACCGATTCTCATGAAATTTGGTTTAAATAGTTCTAACCTTATTCTCAAAAGCAAGACCCTAAATGTTTTTGAAAATAAAAAAAAGGTACGTTTTGGAGTCAAACGTAGTCATTTTTTCTTGAAAATTCAATCTTTTTTATTCAAAGGGTACCATTTGATCGATTTTCAACATTCCTCACTTCTTCTTGGTTCATATTCTGCGTGTGAGTGTTAATGAAAGAAAAATCTTCATTGCTTTTTTTCAAATTAATCCCGCCGCGGCGACGTGTCACGCTGTCACAATCAAAAAATACCATGTAACAGTTAAAAGTAGTAATAAAACATACCCGAAGTCTCAAAAATAATAAATAAATCTTTCCTTTAAAAAAATCATGAAAATCGGCCATTTTTTCCTTGTCTAAAGGTATCTCCCCGCTTAAAGTTTCGGCATGAATCGGTAGAAATAATTGTCGATTTCAGTCACTTACGCTCAACAGGCTATTCCGGCGCCATATACGGGTCCTTCTTGCTCCAAGTAAAAATCGTACCCAGCACTACTAGCCTCTCCCTCACCATTCCGTGTTTCTTGGACCCCGAAGGATGCTCTTCTTTCAGCACGCTTGGTGCATGGTTCATATTAGGAGAAAGGTGTACGTGATGGTGCCCCTAAGGGAGAATGCTCGTAATTTCAAAGATATTCAACATAATTAAAATCTGTAAGCGTTTGCTATTGCTATATTTATTCATCTTACGATTTGCGTATTCGAAATATTCCTCCATTAGAGTTTCAATTAGAAGATTTTCGTTTTTTTGAACCTTACATAAGGATCATCTTGGGCACCTCGCTGTTTAAGATGATCCCTAGGGTATGGACTAGATGAATCCCCAGATCATCTTGCCTCTATTTTGGGATCTTTTTTTTTATTTTGGAGAAATTAGGTGAATGTAAATAAAATTTTGCTCGTGTTTACAACAACTTTATATATATATATTAATCATAGGTATACAACATCACCTGAACTTACAAGTTAAATTGCCCATATATTATAAGTTTTATCTCACTCAACTAGAATTAAACTAAACCAGTCTTCTACAGCCAGTCTTAAATCACTTAGGTATATGAATTATTATTTATTGGTCAAAAATATAAATTATTATTATTTGTGATCACTTATACATTAGTAGTGTAGTTTGAACATAAGTAGACAATCTATTTAGCAAAAATAAGGTAGGTAGGTTATTTGTGTACAAGAGGATCCCTAGAGATCATCTTGTACACCTAGAAGAGAATCATCTTGCCCCAAACTCAACTTTTTCATTCATTGATCGATAACCTAACATATAAGTATTCCACTGTTACCACGCCAACCAAAATCCAAATTGAGCATATTATGAGGCCACAAACACAACAATGATAGTAACTGACAGTATACAATAAAAGTTTCCTAAGTTTAAAGTCTACCTTGTCTTAGATCAACAGCTCACAATTTTTATTTATTTTTTTCGTCAAAATAAGTGCGTCGCTCGGGGTCGGGTTGACATTTCGATGTTTGAATGCTCCGATGTTTTAAAATTCTGAATTTTAATATTCCGAAATTCAAGATGGAGCCGGGTTGAAATTTCGAAATTTGAATCATCATAGCGCTCAAAACTCCGAAAGATCAAAACCCCAAAGAAATTTTACACGAAAGAACAATACTCCGAAAATTTAAACACCGTCAAGATAATGCGGCTATGAAAGTTTTAAAAGCTTCAAAATTTTTAATAAATCGACGAATTATTTCAAGATTTTTTTATTTATTGAAAAGTTAATTTGCGTCAATTTTGAAATTAGTCTAGACAATGTTATACGTTCTACATTACTTACGGTCAACTGTGTAGACTTTCGCTGGCATGATCTTGACATGGGGGCCGGGTTGAAATTCCGAACTTTGAATGCGCCGACGGTTTAAAATTCCTAATTTTGAGGGAAGGTTCTGCCTCGTTGGGCTAAATAATGTTCGATTTTTCACCAATTTTTTATGCGAAAGGCATTAAATATAGAATGTTGATATTTAGTATGTTGACTAAGTGGTCTTTATTGAACATCAACATATTTTTTAAAGTTTGACAAAACCCGGTGGTAGGAGTGGGACGAGCGACGTATGTCGGTGCGCGGGCTATGACTTCGCTTGCGGAAATCCTAAATCCCGGACAGGTGATCGGAAGCAAAAAAAAAACAAACATATTTTTACTTTGTACAATATTGTGTATAAGTTGACCTAGAATCAAGGGAAAAAATTGAAAAATAAAAAAATTGTTCGAAAAAAACTGCGAAAATTTTTGGGAAAAGAAAGAAACATCCTTCCGAACGATCACTATTTTTTTATTTTTCAATTTTTCTTCTTGATTCTAGGTCAACTTATACACAATATTGTACAAAGTAAAAATATGTTTGATTTTTTTGCTTCAGATCACCTGGCCGGGACTTAGGACTTCCGCAAGCGAAGAATGTCATGCCCGCGCACCGACATACTCGGCTCCTCCCACTCCCACCACCATGTTTTGTCAAACATTAAAAAATATTTTCATGTTCAATAAAGACCGCTTAGTCAACATACCAAATATCAACATTCTATATTTAATACTTTTCGCATAAAAAATTGGTGAAAAATCGAACATTTTTTGGCCCAACGAGGCAGAACCTTCCCTCAATGTTCCGAAATTATAAGGTTCGTCAAGATCATGCCAGCGAAAGTCTACACAGTTGACTATAAATTACGTAGAACGTATACCATTCTCTAGACAAATTTCAAAATTGACCTAAAATCACTTAATAAAAAAATTCTCTTATTGTTTCGTCGCTATTGAAAATGGTCATCTTACCTCATGGGATCGACTCGTACATCTTTCCCCTACACCTGCGGCGCACCCGTCCACTCAAACCTCTGCAACTCCGCCAATTTTTCGCATTTCTCAATAACATTTGGAGGAAATATTCTCAAGACTATAAGCTGCTATATGGGAATGCAAAAAAACGGAAAATCGATTTTTCGATCGAAAAAAAACGGACTTCCCCTTAAAGGGGGCATTACGTGCGTACGACGAGAGACGGTCGATTGTTCCATTCTCACTCAGCGTGCGGCTTCCGTATAAGGAAGTTCGGATTTGGGCTGACGGTGCGAAGCCACTGTCGCGCGAACTTACGCGCGAGCGGGAGGGACAGGATAAAACGAGACGATGAAGAGTGGGATATGAAGCGCGTCGTTGGCTCGCTTGCCCGCGGATAAATCAATATGCGCGACTAAAAATAATCGCGACTGGCTATTATTAGAACACGCACGCGTACGCAAGTTTACTACGACACGACACGTAGGTGAAGAAGCGTGCGCGCGGTCTCGCGAAATTCCCAAAAGCTGAGCGGAGTCGACGCGTGGCGCGTGTCACAGACCGCGTTTTCCGCATCCGGGGATCGCACAAGTGCGTCCGTGCGGCATCTTCTTGCTCATCGCTGTCACGTACAACTCGCACGTACATTACCGTGAAAAATTCAGTCTCAATCCACAATGCGGACTGGACGTCTATCGTGCTCGATGCGATAATGGCGTTCGTCAAATTGTCGCCAGCCGTTTAAAGAACCGTTTTGGTGTAACGTTTTTTGGAAATCGTTTTTTTTGTTGGTATTATCCAAAAAGATGG
Organism: Ophion obscuratus; assembly: GCA_964007375.1. NCBI lineage: Eukaryota > Metazoa > Arthropoda > Insecta > Hymenoptera > Ichneumonidae > Ophion > Ophion obscuratus. Next base: position 42,400,584 of record OZ023312.1, read on the forward strand.
ACTGTCATAGGCATGCTGTCAAATTTTGGTTGCGAAACTCGAATTATTTCGGTCGCTGCAACTTTTCTTAGGAAAAGGGATGAGACCAGCTGCGGTGATGTTGAAGTCTCCATCGTTGGAATGCAACGAAAATAATTTTTTTTGTGATTGCCAATTTTCTTTGGCGGAGTAAAGCCACAAATTTTTTTTTTCAATTCTCGTTAGAGACCCGCAACCTGAATCCTTGAAAATTATTTTCGATAACAATTGAAATGAAGGATGAGGAGAAAGAAAAAGCAATCGTTGCATTCCGACGATGCAAACTTGGTAAATATTGGGAAGCGGGGATCCTGCTAGAATTAGGCTAATTTTTGTTTGAATGGTTTAATATATATATATATATATATATATATATATATATATATATATATATATATATATATATATATATATATATATATATATATATATATATATATATAACACAAACAAAAAAATAAGAAAAAAATTAACCGTATTCTAGCAGGAGCCCAACTTCCGAATATTTACCGCAGACTTCAACATCTCCCAGCCGCATAGGGCGCGGACACCGCGCGTTTTTCTTGAAACGTCGTTTTTCAAAACGGTCGAAGATTTTTAACGAAGAGTTTTCAAGCTATCCGTCTCAAAATTTCCCCTCTCGGTTCTTCGAGTCATTCCTTAACGTCGTAATTTTGATTATCGTTTTTTTTTCAAATTTGATCATATCACATTTTTTTAAACGAAAAGCTGTCGAAAAAGACCCAACTTCACTCTTAATTTTGAAATGGCCACCATTTTGTTAATTTCATTGAAAAAATCCTTCGTACGCCTCTACAGTTTATCATTCTAATTAATATTCTTTTTGTTTTTTTTCCGACCATTTTTGGAGAAGTAGGATTTTCCACCTTCAGGCGCTGTTTTTTAGGCATCATTTTTCAGGGGCCGAAAAAATTATATAAGAAATAAAACTAAAACACTAAAAAATATTTTTGTGTAAAATATAAGCCATTTAAATAGACGGAAAAATCGCACTGAAAATCGAATTTTATTTTAAAAGAAAAATCATGAAAATCAGCCATTTTCAAGCCAGCCACACTGGAATAGTCCCTTAAGTTTTTGAATATTATTTTGGAAAACTGTCACGCGAGCTTTTAAACCGTGCATTCAATTAGAGGCTCGAAGTTAAGCACGCAGATAGCTGTAATGTCGAATTGAAACTTAATCATTTCGAAAAACTTCGCAGATCAAGATCCGTTTTTTTTTGGACAAAGGTATTTGAAGATCGAAAATATTCATCATGATTCGGAGTGTAAGATGTGTCGTATAGGGTCGAAAATGTGGCTGGAAACAGTTTTTATCGGTTCCCGCCCCTGCTCCCTGAAAAACGAATTATTTTGGGTGGCATTGAAGTTTCCATCGTGGGAACGCAACGAAGAAAGTTTTTTTCTAATTGCCCATTGTATTTGGCAAATTAATACTACGGCAAACGTTTTTTTTTCAAGACTCTCATTGAAGACTTAGAATTCAAATCTGTCAAAAATGATTTTGCATAACGCTGAAAATTGAGAAAAATGGTAATCAAAAAGACTTTTCGTTCCATTTAAACGATGCGTACTTCAACAACATTATTTTGGAGTGATTCGTAATAATTTTACTCAATTGCACCCACCGGGTACCATTTCCCTGAATTATTATAGATTCACGAACAAGAAGTTTATGAGAACGGCAGGACAAAATTATGAGGGATTTCGTTGTTTTGGAATCACGAAAATGGGGTTTTCGAATTTTCTTTTAATTGGTTTATCGTCACGACCGATATTCTTTAGGACAAGAGACTTTCTTCTTTTCTTTGACTCAATTGTTTATCTGTTTATGTTCGAATAAATTGTCTTCGTACGCGGAAATCGATTGTTTTTATGCTCTTATAAATTTGTTCCATTTTGGAGAAAAAAATCGTTCTAATTTTGACCATGTTGCGTCATTGGCGAAGTATACAAATAAAAATCCGTGGCCGAAACTCGTCAGCCAATGAATTGGGAATCAGAGAGGTACATATACGAAAATTAATGGGTGAAAATAATCCAAAAAGCCACAGCTTTCTCTTAATTTTTTTTTTTCAACAACCTTGCCTCCATAATTCCCCCCACAGATCTGTTGCCAATGTATATTCGTTTCCCTCTTAAAACTCGAACAATTCGTTTCCATGATTTTTTTTTCAAATTTTCAACCCTCAAATTTAAAACTCTGCCATTTCTTTATCTTGGGTATCTCATCAAGGCACCCAAGATAAAGATGATGAATCAACATTATCGTCTCGCTATGAATCGTATAAAATTTCCATTTGTATGATCCATAGCGAGACAATAAAGTTGATTTTTTATCGCAGTATTTGAACGCAACGAAAGGTTACATTGCTACCTATCTTTTTAGAGCATTTTGATGAATACTCAAAAACTCCATGGGAAATTTGCCAAGGCTTAATTCCATTTTACATTAAATCTAAAAAATCAAAAGAAGAAATATTTTTTTCTCTATGCATTTGTGAAGCCGTCCAAAAAATCAGTCGACTAAACAAGTCCCTGGATATTGCCCTACGTATACCAATATAAAATATATGCATACACTTGTTTTTTTAATTCAATGGCAATCCTTCAATTACGTCAATTGTAAACGAAAGCAGGCACAAAAAAACAAAATTGAAGGTTATAATCCTATCTGCTAAGGAATTGGGGATAAAAACAATGATGCATCTATTTCCAGTACCGAAGGATTTTCATTTTTCCCAAAAAACGAAACGCATCACCGCAAAACTAGGCTCTAACACTAAAACGTTACAGGCGTAAAACTTGTTCGAATCTTTGCGCCGCTGCAATTGATCCCACGAAAATCCAATTGATTCAGCTATAAAGAATTGCCTCCGTTGTGCAATGGACAACGCTTTGATTTTCTTTATCTCGAAGTGCGGAGCAAAATACCGAGGCTTTTCTCGAAAAGACGGCAACATTTTCTCCACGAGGAAGCAAAAAGGAACAGGCCATAGGATGAAGAAGGAAAAGAAGGGGAAGGCGCGCGTACCGAGGTGTGGTTATTGATGTCAATTGATGCTGAAACACGGAGATCAACGAACAGGAGGAAACGTCGTTATTCTTTGACGTCATAAGGCATAGATGTAGAAAGAGATGAGGCAGGACTCCTTTCCTCTCTCCCCGTCTCTCCCCCCTCTCTCTTTTTGGGTAACACAATGCCGATAGAGTGATGATCTCCTCTCCCAACGATCTGTCATTTTGTAATTTTCTACAAGGGGTGGGGGGGCGTCTGATGTGTCTAGTTGCATTCTCACATGTCAAATGATGACGAGTGAGAAAAGAGAAGGGGCACGTATCCCGGTGCGAACAGGGAGCATTTGAGCTCCCTACCTTCGCACGTGGACGATAAAATCCGTGGTCAGTTGAGGGGACATTCAGTCTTCGTTTCGGTCTCAATCTTGGTGTTTGCCAGACGAACGATTTTATCAGTACCAAGCGTATGTGTTTACACAGATAGTCATCAAACGACACATTGTCCATACACAATTGTCACGACGTTGTACCGAAAATAGTCGCGATAAGAATCAATACTGCGTTTACCGCTGCACATTGCCAGGCGTCGCTCGCACAGCTGATCATATTCCATCGACATGGCGTGCTCCAAAGCGACAGTGAACGTTTTCAAGTGTCTCGTTGTTCTCTGTGCCTTCTTGGCGTCAACGACGCAAGGACGATCATCGCACAGGATACACAACAGACATCGCGGGCTATCGAGAAGTCCGTCGGAGCTCGAGTTCGAGCGAGAAATGATCGACGAGTTGGAGAGGGATCTTTCGTCTCATCACTCGAGAACCCAACACTCCGCGCACCGTGGCCATTACGAGGGACCTACCGAAAATCTTCGGCCCTCGGAGGATCGGTATCGTCGCAGATTGCCATCGTCGTTGGAGAGACTTCACGCCATTGCCAAACGTCACAATGACATTGGCAACTCGGTGAAATACGTGACGATGAGCGATGACGAGGAGGCCAAATTGCAGGGGCACATTTATCATCGCGGTATGCTCGGCAAGCCACGAAAGAGCTACGAGGTCGAAGTTAAGGAGGCACAAAACAGCTCGTTGTGCAATTACACCGTTATCGATATTCCCGATATGTCCAAAGATCAATCGAGAATACCGAAAAAATTGTTCCACGTCAAGTGCAATCATGCCGAATCGAGATGTCGCCATACCGGCACTTATTACTGCACACAGACCTACAGTTATGTCGAAGTCAGCTACGGCAATGGCACACCCACGCCCATGAAGATTTACACCGGTTGCGTGTGTTCATTACGCTCGTACGGGGAGTTGAGCCCGCACGAGACTTCGATTTCTCATGAATGGGGAAGATAGACATCATAGAAACGACAACGCCTGCAATGACAGCATCTGTCGAATCATTCCCACCCTTGACATGGACGACAGCAAGGACTGCGCCGATTGCAACGACACAACGACTGCCACGTTGTTATCGAAGCAATTATCTACTGTCATCTGTCATACTGTCATCTACAGCATCTGTCAAACCATTCGCACCCTTTACATGGACGACAGCAAGGACTGCATCGATTGCCACGACACAACGACTGCGACGTTGCTTCTCGGAGCAATAATCTCACGAGGGATCTTGACGACGCGAAGAAGAACGAACTAATTCTAACAACGCTCAACCCTACATCATTCGCGAATTATTTATTTCATCCAATGCACTTTTATCACGAACTTTGCGAGCGTCGTGCGCTTGTATTATTTGTTATCAGCCATTTTTGTAAATCTATTCATCGAACGGAGCACACAATCATCACTCTCGACCCACTTAATTTATTGTATCATCGATCTTCGACGCATAAACACACACACCATTATTACGATGATGAAGTTTGCACAGCTGGAATGCAACGAAAATTGTTTTTTTTTCTTCAACATCAATTAAAAGATTTGCTTGTCAATTTTTCAAAAGGATTCTGAAAAACGTTCGAGTGATTTTTGTGGCCCAAGTCCGGCAATCCAAATAAATGAATTTTTGTTGCGTTCCAACGATGTAAACTTCGACGTCATCCATTATTGCACATTATCTTGTACAGTTGGTTATAAAGCATTTGTTTTATCATTCTTTCACTATGTTTGTCGCTAATATCGAGATGAGTCATTTAATTTATTGGAACACACGTTCATGTGATATTTAATTTATGATGTATATTTATATTTAAAATAAACATAATTTATACTTTATAGTTCTGCGGGTTTTGTCTTTATTGGAGAAGGATGGATAGTGCGTTTGGTCGTGACGTTTGACGTTTCGGCGGCAAGGCCGCTTCGTCGTCTAGCCCGAGACGGAAATTAGGATTTATGTTTCACTAAGAAGACGGTGTTTAGATTAGACGCACACCTATGGTTTTATCAAATTGGATTTTCGAGAAATTACTCAATCGAGTTGCTGGCCTTCATTCGTAGGGCCACGGTGAAAAATTCATCTCATTGACGCGGTGTTACGTGCTCTATGTCAACAAGTCTCAAGGTAGAAAAGAGGGAAAATCATAACTCTGTGATTTTATTGGCTACTCAAAGATCTAAAATGATTAAGATCTTAAGAACGGCTGAACGTTTTTCGGAGCTCGAAAAATGTTTGTTTTAAACGATGATTGTACACGTATTCGGCTATTCCATAAAATAAATGATGCATAATGAACAGTCTCTGTCACTAGCTCATGAAAGTTGCTCGTGACATTTTTTACTCTCGTAATATGGCATATTCCAGTTGGGTTTTCAAATTCACTTCTGATACCGTTGCCGAAGTGAGAGTGATGACATTCAAGTACGGAACCGGACAAAAGTGCATCCCATTCGTATTTGTTCATTTTTCACATGTATTTAATAACTATGCTTTACTTTACTCGAAATGAAAAATGCGTGATTGAGATGACACGAAAAATATCGTTATACATCATTTGCTTTTCGGTTTTATACGTATGTCGGTTGAATTTTTTGTCTTCTTTCGTTCATGCTCGTTCGTCGGATCAAAGTGGATGTTCAAAGCGAGCAGAGCCGTGTGAACATTGGGGAAGGATGAAACGTCACTTTTTGTTTCGCGTACAAACGATCGTCGCTGTTACTCATCGGTTAATTCGTGCCTTGGTCGTGAATTTTAGTAATAACTAAGCCTGGCGGGTTGTCGAAGCTTCCATAAAAGCGGCGGCTGAGTTGGGGACGTATCCAGTACTTCACACGCTGTACGAGTGTCTGTGAGGATGGCGACAGTAGAGGGCGAGAAGAGGGAGATAGAAAGAGGGAGAAAGTAGGGAGGGAGAATCCTCCTTGCAATTGCGAGTAATTTATTAATGAAACTCTCCGCCGTTCATCGAGTGCACTCTCACTCGTGTCAGCGTCTGGTCGAAAAGTGATAGATACGCGTATCAGGTGCGTCCATTCATACATAGATGTACTACACTGTAAAAAATTTCTCTATAAAAGTTAATACACACGTGTAGGAAGTTTTTATGCGGATACCGCTTATGAAATTTCAGATACGATTTTGAAAATCCAAAACAGGTTATTTTAAAAATGAAAGTGTAGCTCCGTAATATTAATATACTTGTGCGTGTGAAAAATAATGCACGTGTAAAGAAATAATCACATCCAAGTATATTGAAATCAAGAACCATTTGCTGATATCAAAATACGAGTGTATATATTAAATTCAAGAACCATTTGCTAATATCAGCATACGGGTGTGTATTAATTTCACGGAAACAAAGTATTACCTTGAATGTACACTGTAAGAAGCTTATGTGTAAAAATTAATACACAAGTGTATGATGTTTTTATGCGGACGCCGTTTATGAAATTTCAGATAATATTTTGAAAATTCAAAGCAGGTTACGTTAAAAATAAAAGTGTAGCTCCGTAATATTAATATACTTGTGCGTTTGAAAAATAATGCACGTGTAAAAAAATGTTCACATCCATGTATATTGAAATCAAGAACCATTTGCTGATATCAATATACGAGTGTATATTAAATTCGTTCGTATATTAAGTTCGTAAAATTCAATTCTTTTGTGCCTTAAATGTAGTGTAAATTTAATATAATTTTCACATTGTTTCATGTGATTTTCATCAGCGTTTATGAATTTTTTTTTCAATTACAGTTTCGCACTTTTAAATAAATCTGTTGTGATCATGCATTGTACGTATCGTAAAATTTAGATTCACATATATTATACTTTTCAGGCTGCTGTAAATAAATTAAAAACTTGTTTTGTATTTTCAATGCTCTGTTTTTTATAGTTGATTTATTATGCATCTGTAGTAATTTTCAATTGAAGAGACGGGTTAATGCAACACATTTTCCACAAATTTACAAACTTGTCTTTGAAATTCCATGCTACATCTATTAAATTCTATATCCACGTTAGATTTTCATGTTCCTATTTTAAATTTACGGTACAAGTGTTTCAAATTTAATTCCATCTACTGAGTTCGTCAAATTCAATTCCTTTGTATCTTAAATGTATTGTAAATTTCATATCATTTTTTACAGTGTACGGATGTACGCCATTTATATATGACACACAGACACAAAAACTTGGCCACAAGGATGGGAATTGTCGAAAAATGAACCCTGTCAGATCTTGAAGGTACTCGATAGACACTTCTAGTCATATGAATATTTTACTCGTTGATGCCCATAGCGGGGTGTTATCCAGAATACGTTGCTTTTCGAGGGTCGAGAAAAACACCCTCGTTCGGCTTATCGATAGTTGTACAAAATTGGATCTATGGCCAAAAAAGCCGGACGGGAGAGGCTGATGGAAATACGTGGCTGGAGAACGGAAGATGGCAATTTGAAAAGGAAGACCAAAAATATATCTGTGAGATCGTGTTAGCAATCGAGAATTCTCGCTGGCGAGGCGTGCGAAAATTCTCAAAAAGCTGATAGTAATGGTATCATTAGCGGTCTTGATTCTCCATCTGAATTTCCGTTCCACTAACCAATTGGGCATTTCGAATGAATATGAATAATTGGCTGGGTCCTCCAGATTTGGATAATCATTTCCGGGCCGATTTGGATTGGGAGGTTGGATATGCAGCTACGGATTGAATTTTACGGTTGGGCTCGTCTGGAGTCGAAGAGGATTAAGGACTTACGTACACCTGAGGCGGCTAAAAGTAAGGTTATGTTTAAGATTTTTTTTGTGTATAAAACTGAATTTTATTGAACAACCATGATATAAATTTTAAAGTATGACATTTTATCTACATTGTACGAAAAGTTGTTTAAAAATGTTAAACGGCAAACAAATTACAGTCGTTTTCCTGGGACGTGTTTTTGTCGACAGCGTTTCCGGTACCAGATGTGCCTCTGCGATTTTTTATCTAACAAAAATATTTGTTTCTCAAAGTAGATAGATAAAACTAGTACTTATCGAGCCGGAATTTAAAAAATTAATTTTTTCAGGTCATGGCAGTCACTGGAATAAAAGAAGCGATTTTTCGCCTCAAAATTGTTCAGTATTTATGATGAAAAAAAAAACTATGCCAGGCATCGACAAAACGGCTCGATAAGTATTAGATTATTGTGTGATGCATAACTGTGCAAAACTTGATCGCGATCGACCTAGTAGTTGCGGAGATGTTTCTGGTACCGATTTTGAAAACACTATTTCGAGTGAAACGCATTTAAGGGGTAAGATGCAGTCAGAGGCGTGAAAAGAACGAGCATTTTCAATCATTTTTTTTATACAGTAATGAAGTTTGTTTTACAAAAGTGGTTACACAGACTTTTTATGTTATATTTCAACTTGACTTGTACAAATTTTCAAAGAAAAATATTGATTATTTATAAAAATATCGCCATATTCGTCGGACCCCCTTCGGCAAGCAGTGCTTTGCGGTGACCATCATAAAATTTTACTGGATAATCTGAAATTAAAAAAACCAAAAAAAAAATTAGTTTAATAATAAATCTAGTCATTAATCGAAGCTTTTTTTTCAAATTAATAAAATGGCGGCTTTCGACAGATAACTTTCGATTTTCGACCAAAAAATCGCTCGTTTATTGTTAAAAAAAAGAAATCTTTAACCAAAATGAAAATCCTTCGATTAAGGACTAGTTTTCAATGCTATCAATAAGCACACCCAATTTCATCAAAATCCATCGAGTGGTTTTTGAATTATAGTGGTCGCCGACTTGAAAAACATAGTTTCGAGAAAAACGCATTTAAAGTTTTTCGATGTGGATACGGTATTATATGTTCGTAAAATTTTCAGCTCAATGGATGAAGCTGAACTTTTTAAATGTATTTTGATTCGCTGAATCCGAATATCACAATTTTTTGCCGAAAAGTCGAGCATTCAATTGTTTATAGCTAATTGTTAAAACAATTTTTCAAAAAATTAAAGTTTTTCGGGATGAATTTTTTCATATTTTCGGCAATCTTAATTCGAAAGTATTCTTTATAAAATTTTGCTAAAGTTCATAGTCTTTGAGTAATACATTTTTGAAAATTTCTGAAAGAGTTTTCCAATTTTACACTTGATTTATGTATACAAATTCTAATGAAAAAATTACTTGTTCTGCCTTCCCGGGTATTATCGTTTTCGCGTTTGTCAGCCGCCACCTGCCATGGGGACCCGTAGCCCCTTCACTAATTGCGGAATATCCCGGAAACTATTAATCGGATTGACGTAAAATTTTCAGGGAATATTTTCGAAACATCATACTTCAAGAAAATGTAAAAAAATCGATTTCTTTAAAATCTGACTGCATCTCACCCCTTAAAGTTTTGAGTGCACTGAAATAACTGGTTTATTGTTTATTTACATGAAATCGTCGATTCCTCGGCCATAGGACCTGACCCACTTTTCGAAACCTGACTTTGCTATACAAAAGGTCACAAATGCCCGGAATTCAACAGGAGCGATAACACCCGGCTCATAGTCAAACAGATGACAAAGGCTGCGTCTACCTGCGCCCCAACCGTTGGTCGTTGCTCACCCGGTCAGTTACAAAACGTTACAACTTCGTCATTACTGCGAATTTCCTCATGAAATTTCCAGGGCAGACACGCAAAGGATAGTTCTTTCAAATAAGCACCTTTTTGAAAAATCGATCTTTTTTACCTACCCAGGTGTATTTAAGCCCTTAAGGGGTTACCCCCACTTGCGATTTTCGATTTTTTTATTGCATTTTTTTGAAGTATAAGTATCTGAGAACATGTCCTGAAAATTTCAAGTCGATCCGAACAAAATTGACTGAGATATGAGCGTTGAAAGAGAAGAATCCGTTGTATAAACGACCGCGTTTACGAAACTTTAAACGCGTTTTTCTCAAAATGGCATTTCTGAAGTCGGTGACCAAGATTACTCGAACACTAAAGAACCGATCTTCTTGAAATTTTGCAGGCTTATTTAATACATAAAAATGTAGTCTTTGATCGTTCGATTTTTTTTTCGAAAAAAAATGGCCGTTTTATAGCCAAAAACGGCCGTTTTTTTTCGTTAAAATCGAACCATTAACTTTGACTGTCCGCCATTTTGTGAAAAATGAATATTTTTTAAAATCCTTCGATTAAAGACTAGTTTATACTTATATTTGACTAAATCCATCCGCATTTTTTTTCCAGATGATCCACTTCGCCGCTATGTTGGTCACCGCAAACCGTGTATATAAAAACATTATTTCATTGACGGCCATTTGCCACTAAACAATGTAATATTTTTCAATAAAAACATTACTGAAAGTTCTTCAAGATGTGTTCTTTAAGATGGTATATTGATCGATTAAAAAAGTTTTGTAGTTTTCTTTTAAAAAAATCATGAAAAAGGCCTTTTTTTGCGCTACAAGTGGGGGTAACGCCTTAAGCAAATGTATGTGTGTGTGTGTGGTCTCAGAGGGATGGGCAGTATAGAGTAGCAGTAGCCGTCCTTGTAATGGAGATACCGAAATGGCCCACCAGACAGCCTAGCCGCGCAGTTGGTCTCTCGAGACGCTTTGCTCCGTGGTCAGACAGTGCTCCCGGATCTACCAAATCCGGAACTCCGCTAGCCCAGCCCTCCATAGTTTCGATCTTCCACTCTAGTCTTACAAACGTTCTCCCTTGAGGACTATTCTAATTGTTCGTACGCATTGTTTCACGACTATCGCAAGTTTCGGATTCCTCGTTCCTCCGTTACGAATTGCGCGTGCAATTGCAAGATTCTCATTGCGGAAGATTCACTCGAGGCATTGATTACTTTGTTCACTTTCGGGCTGCTCAGAATTTTGCATCTCCTGCGAATGGCCTTGATTTATTTAACATGACTACTGTGTAATCATTGCAAGAGTTACTTGTTACTAAAGTAACAAGTCATTCCTCCTGTTTGTTATTGGCCGTGATTTGTCGCTGATTAAAAATGCATTACTATGTATGTTGATTTTTTCGTCTCGAATACCTCGGAGATCGGGTGCGCGGCCATTAGCCCCGGACACATTGTTTTTAACTAATCAAGCGTATATTATTTATGTTGACTTCGACACGTTCATTACTCTCAATAACGACGATCTCTTTACTATTCATTTTGATCTTGTCAAATTGAGTTAAGGGGGAATATACCTTGGTGAGGGCAAAATCCAGCGTCATTTTTGACAATTCATTTAAGAAAAACAAAACGACATTCTTAAATTCTGTTTTTTATACATGTTAGTATAAGTCTTAAAGTAAAGGAAATTTTTATTTCTAATTATTTAGAAACAAAATGGCGGCGCAGTAGTCGATGAAAGAAAATGCCTTTTTTTCATAGTCCTCTACGGGCGTATTCGCACAGGTCATAATTTTTAAGCAAGAACGAAAAACGACAAATATTTTGAAAGTAGATATAAAAAACTAGTCCAGTACGTAGGGGGTTTTCAAAATATTGATTAAAAAAAATAGTGTTGATATCCGAGAAAAGAATTCGAGACAGAAAGAGAAAGAGAAAGAAAGAAAGAGAAAAGAAAATTCGAGAAAAGAATATAAAAATTGTTGGGCTTGATAAATAAAGTCTTGAAATACATAAAAATATGTAATTCGTTTTTATTTATTTTTAAGTACAAAAACTATAGTTTAAAGTAACGCCTCAAAAATAGGTGGGCTAGGTAGCTCCATCACAATTCGGCAACGGCTTGTCTGAGAAAGAGAAAGAGAAAGAGAAAAGAAAATTCGAGAAAAGAATACAAAAATTGTTGGGCTTGGTAAATAAAGTCTTGAAATACATAAAAAAAAATGTAATTCGTTTTTATTTATTTTTGAGTACAAAAACTATAGTTTAAAGTAACGCCTCAAAAATAGGTTGGCTAGGTAGCTCCATCACAATTCGGCAACGGCTTGTCTGAAACAAAAAAAATCAAAGTCCATTAGATTCAGTATGACACCACCTACAAAATGACCCTCGGATATAAAGGTTTATCAAAAAATAAAAATAAATGGCAGATGAAAAACGAAAAAGTAAAAAAAACGCGTTTTTTTCGCAGTTTTTCGCAAAACAAGAGTAAAAATAAAAAATTTTAAACAAAATTTCAAGAGAATCGGTTTATTAGTTTTAGAGATACGATAGAGCTACATTTTGAAAACGTCGTTTCGAGAAAAACGCGTTTGAAGTTTATACTATGATCGACCGAGCGCGCTATACGCTCAGGTAGACGAAATGACATCCTGACGTTCAGGTAAAAAAAATATTTAGAGAGCTCGGATTTTCATAAAATTTGTTTAAAAAGGGCATTGTGATTTCTTTTCAGCGAAACCATAAAGTAATGCGAAATAACAAAATGGGGGTTTCATTATACATGTAATTGACTACACAAAATTATTTTTTCTCAGCGATACATGTCAAAATGGCGACTGTGCAGCATTTTTCCGATGATGCCTTTATTTCTGGAAGGTCGACCACCGGACCAACAGCTGCTATAATTTTTGAGTTATGATGAGACACTAAAGTTTTATTCTATTATATATAATAATACCTATAGAAGTACGTAGGATTCTTTTTCGATATATTGTATTTTGTCGAAATGGCGCATTTCTAAAACAAAAAGTATAAAATGCCATGAGAAAATCGTCAGAAAATTGTTAATAAAAAAGTAACTATCCAATATAATAAAAAATCCTACGTAGTGCCTTAGAAAATGTAATTATAAATAGGTAGTTAAAATTTCAAGTGAATTGGTTCAAATTTGTTCGAGTTATGAGTCCGGCCGACTTGAAAAATGTAGTTTCGCGATAAACGCGTTTAAAGTTAGTAGAAAGTCACGACATGAATAACGTTTCAATACCTTTAATCTGCGATGCCTGCACTAGAATTCGAAAATCGAGTACTTAAAGATTTTTCACACCCATAATTTTTTTGGAATATAATTTTGTAGGTACCTTTTTAACTTTGGAATATAATTTTGTAAATACCTTTTTAACAAAAAAAAAAATCGATTTTTGGAAAATGCTAGAGTGGCCTAAGGCCTTAATCTGTATGTGTGCTGTAATGTTTAGTACTAGATTCAGCAAACAAATGTTGACAAAATGGCGGTGACTTTTATTGTCATTTTTTTCTATTTTTCTGAATATTCTACGAGTTACATGAAAATAAAATCAATTATTTCGCCTTAATGCTGCTACCAACGTTGAAAAACAGTCTAGCGAAGTGGTACCCCAATTTTATGAGTATCACAAAACGTTTTCAGACGTATTCAGAAAAGTCTATAAAATAATGAATTTAAAAAACGATTCTATTTCTTCAAATTCCTAGACAATAATACTGTCTCAAAGAACAAGAAGACAGAATGTATTACATGTATGGGGAGTTTGATGGGGAGTTCGATGAATCCTAAGCACAGTGGCAAGTTTGCGAAGAAAGGGCTTCACGAAGTCTGCAAAAAATGAATCCTTACGATTTTACCATTCAATTGTCATGTTTGTGGGACCACAAAAATTGTTCACGAAAAAGTGGAGTGGCCAGCATGACTCGACATTTCTCGTTGGAAGGCTGAAAAGTTATTTTGTCATGACAAAGGCGCGTAGATATCTGTCAAAAGATTGTAGGCTAGGCTTTACTACGTTTCTCGATCAAGACGTAATTGTGGGTGTCAGAACCGAAGGGTGGGTTCCCGGAGGCGACATCCGGTGAAAATCACAGGCTGAACCCAAGAGAAAGGCAGAGAATGGCAAAATCATCGGATGGAAGATATGCAGAGAGACAAATGTCATCGTGCGAATAAGCGAGGATCGTCGTTGCAGGCACAGTCTCCTGCGTGTAGTCGTCACGTCGGTACACTTCACCACGGGGTTTCGCCTCGCGCCATTTGTGTACAGAGCAATACTGCTGAGTTCGTCGAGAGAATACGCTCGAGTACCACCCCCGCTCGGCCTGCACGAAGGTATACGGTCAGGGCAGAGATCACGGAAGCGATATATGCGTACAGAAATCCCGAGCTACGTTCGACTAAATCCTGCAGTTTCTGTACGAGAGATGGATGAACGCTTAGATTAGTTGGCCGTCGAGGTGTTTAAACAATATCGCATAGAGGGTCATGTTGACCTGTTATAATTTTCAGTTGGATCGCGGGCAGGGGGCGCGAGAATCTTGGAACGGTGTGCACTAAAAGTCGTTTCGTACGATCTTAGAAAAGCCAGGGGCTACATTTCGTTTGTTCGTTCATATCGTTTCGTACAATTTCGTTTTTTTTAAATGGAAAACGGTTGGTGAAAAAGAAATGCATTTTTTTCAACACAAAGGTACGTATATTGAGAGTCTGAAAAAAAATCACGAAAAATAGAGAAAAGCAACAAAAACATGGCCGTCGACAGATGATGAATTTTTTTTCGCAACGCTTGTCGGTGAACACTGTCCAGCTTAAACGGTCTATCCGAAATCTAAAAACCAAACGGGTTATTCTAGTTAACAATAAAAACGAGTCGTTGACGATCGTCCATTTTTTAAATCATTTTTTTAACAACGTGGCGCCGTATCAAAACTAGAGCATGCAAAATTTATGGAAAAAGTTCTCATTTTTACGTAACTATTAAAAAATGAAGATCAATTTAGAAAATGGGAGATCGTCAAAAACCTGTAAACGTTTCTCATCGTATATCCTGTAAATTTGGAAAGAATCCAACAAGTGGTTCTCGAGATGTCATGTCCACCGACTTTGAAAATAGTGTTTGGCGAAAAATACGTTTAAAATTTGAAGCATGGTGGTAGATGCTGTAGCTCATTCAATTTTTGGAATGTTTCAATGAAATGTTCAGGGAATATGGCTAAAAGGTGATACTATGGAATGGAAATATTTTTGGGAAATGCCATTTTACGCAGGTTAGGACTTAGAGGCTTGAAAATTTTCGACTGGGAATGCATTGTGTCACAATTATAGGCAATTTCTCATACGATCATTTTGGGAAATTTTCACATAATGTTCAAAAGTCAAAATGCGTATTTCTAGTATGCCTAAGAGTATGTCTTCGATTTGCGACCAGCCCACAAAGGAAATATCAGTTTCTGATCTTTTTATAACAAGAAACATCACTTGAGTGTTCGCCTTCGATTTGGTTGAAACTCACATATATGATTAAGCATCGTAAACTAGTTTTGTTTTCTTATCAGCGGAAGAACGGTTTTAAGGGGTGAAAACCACCTCTGAACGAAAGGTGTGTCACGGCTTAATTTAATTTTTTTCAATACTTCTGTAGTGGATTTTTCATCGCTTTACATTAGACGAATTTTGGTTTGTCTCTTATTCAGATCGGTGGGCTGGTTGTGGGTGAAACTGCAAAATCGCCCTTCGACATGCCCTCCTTTGAGGGTGGTTTCCCCATCTTAAAACTGTTTTTCCACCATTTAAAAAAAACACGTGTCTAAGAATTTTCAATGCTTTATCACGTATATGAGTTCCAACAAAATCGAAGGTGGACACTTGAGTGATGTTTCTTGTTAGATACTTTTCTCTAGCAAGTGAATCCGTCCATTTTTTCTCAAAATACGAAAATCGGGGAGGTTTAGCTCCTGCGTGCAGCAAGTCGATGTGTACTGTAAACATTTCAAGTCATTCGCTTCAGCCGTTTATGAGAAAAGTTGCAAAAACTCTTCATGGATGTGTTTGGCGGCTGAATGGTATCTCATTTTCGCACAAGTTCAGATTGGGCCGACAGCGGCATTTTCCGAAAACACGGTAATTTTTACCCGGTTACAGAATGAGAAACTCATGAGAAAGAACAACCGAAGACTGGAACGGTCCTCAGCAGGGTCGAGTCACTTGTTACAGAGAGAAAGATGGAAAGAAAAATATTTATCCACGTGCATCTTCTTCCACATTTTCGGCTAACACGGCTAAATGAATAGCCGACTTGACACTGGCATTTTGCGGATGGTCCGTCATTTCGCAACTCCACAATGAACCGGTGTTAAGGCGGAAGCCTGAATTAGAAGGTCCGAAAAATCGTTTTTTTTTTAATTGCTTAAATCGATATATAAACTATCCAAGAATATATTTACAATGTTACAGAGGCAAATTGTAAATATTTTCGAAGATGCAACGCCAAAAGCATAGAAGCGATTGATATTTGATATTAATATTTCATCCTGTTGAAAACTTTGAAGCGCGTTTTCTCCAGTTTTCATTTTCACGATTTTTCCACATTGGCGGGCGTGATAGCAAAAAAACTAATCAACCTATTGAATCAAACCAAAGTTTATTTTCTTCAGTATGAAAATCTCTTCTAAGTGAATTTAAAAAGTCTTTCGAAATAATTTTTTTAACACGTTAAGGGGATATACCAGTGTGAACGCTGAGAATATGGGTGATTTTCGGGAATTTTTTGGAAGAAAAGTACTCAATTAAATGTTTCGGAAAAGTAAGAATACATTTAGCTATATTTGACCTATATTACATAATTTTTTCATAGAAAAATATTGAGATCCAAGCCATTTATGCGCTGCCTTCGGAGGCGCCAAAAAAAGTTCCTCCACTGCTGACATGATACCGGCCGATTGAGTAGCTGAAACCGAAAAAGGAAAAAAATGTCTTTAAACTGGAAGGTATTTCCTGTACAATGACGTAGGATTTTCGAAAAATATCAAAATCTAATAAAATGGCGTAGTTATGAAAAAGTCTGTTTTCTTGCCTATAAAATGGTCGTTTTGTCAATGCCAAATCGTCAATTTTCATCCAATCAAAAATATCCTACGTCATTGTAGAGTAAATATATTTAAGAGTACTCAGTTCAAATTTCAAGTCAATCGGATAATTGCTCTTTGAGTTACGATGTCAGCAAATTTGAACAATGTCATTTCGAGAAAAACGCGTTTAAAGATTTAACTATCGATTTTTGCAAGATAAAATTATCTTTACCATGAAAACTGCTAATCAGCTATACCTGGCCAGCTATAAACTGTCGAAAAAGGCAAAAAAAAATCGATTTTTTGAAAGCGTCACACGTTTTTTTTAACACATTTTTTTTCAAACCTGAGAAAAGTTATAATTGCGCGATTTTTTCAGCTTTTTCTTAATCCACCCAAAAGAAAAATACATGACAATTGAAAACTGTATTGGTTTATTTGGTTCAATAAAGAATTACGAGCTGCATCTTCCCCGCCGATTGGGGACTGCATTGTTTCATGTTGAACATTTTTTTAAATACATTTTAAATATACATGAAAAGATACCTCAACGTTTACTGGGCTCACGTGTTTTTTTGCCTTCTAAAAAAATTCCCGCAAAACGCTTTTTTGGAGCTTCTAATTCAGGCTCCCGCCTTAAGGGGAAATTCCAGTAAGACCGTCAGTGTTCACCTGGACCGATCTGCTGCATACGTCGTATACTATATTCATCTACCAAAAGCATCCACTCTGCTTTCGGAGCAGCGTTCTCTCTTGTCCAATGTTCTAGTGGTTTTGACGATATGGCGTGTTAAAGGGAACGGCAGAGGTGATTCCGCGTGACCACTGGGACGATGGTTCGTCTCGCGGTGCGAGAGAATTCGTCCTGTCCATGCCCTGGCTATAATTCTGTGTTATCGGTGAGTTCACGGGCCAACGCCCTTTCCCTTCCTCGATGTGGCAGTATGGGAGGCATGGGCAATGCAACCGGGGAACCACCTAACCGCAGGAACACCGGGACATAACCTGCTTCGGTCCTTCCGCGACCATCACTGCATACACGTATCATTCTCGTACGCGTACCAAGCTCTCCGAGATCGCGCAACCCTTATACAACTCGGCCATTTCTACCGTACATAGATCCGAGCACACATTCAGCCGCTTCGGAGAATTGTATATGACGGATAATATCCAGCTTTGGGATTTATCATTGAATGACCAGCCGGAGGACGGATCTAATCCGACGTGGAGACTTGCGAAATCCGTTCCAGCCTCATACACACTCGTCTGTACCGAATGAAATCACACTCGTACGGTCTATGCGCGATTCAGGTGCACCGCTAGTCTCACACTGTCAAAAAATCGATTTTTTCGTTTTTTGCATTGATAGTCTATACCTTCAAGAATAACATACCAAAATTTCAAGTGCGAATCTGAAATGGTTTTTGAACTTCAGCCTTCTAAAGTGCAGCTGGTCTTAACACTGAAAAAAAAACCAATTGAGTCCAAAAAATATATTGGTTGATCCAAATAAATGTGCTGCTGCGGAGTGCCACCGATATATGAGATTGTTTCAATACTGTGAAATATTGGAAAATGTGATTGATTTAAGTAACATATTATTTTATTAGAAAAAGCTCTCCTGTTCTCTGAATATCTACATTATCCTTCAAATAAAATTTTATTCTATTGAAATCATTCTATATAAAATCCGTAGATGTATTGGATGAAATAATTAAGCGGTTGCTACAAACATTTTTTATTTCGTACAAAAATATAATCAATGGAATTCATTATTTCTTTGCTACATTGAAACGAATATGCCATGGGACGTAAGTTTTTCAATTTGTTTTAAATTTTAAATAAAAAGTGAGCATTACAATGATCATCCACGATAATAGTGGAGAGAATATCGATATCCCCGGAATATCCATGGAGAGAATATCAGATATTCAACTGATTAGAACAGATACCACACTTTGATCTTAGCCACAGGCCAAGAAGCAGTACTTTTTAGAGTTTCTCCGGCGTTTCAGTAGATTCTCAGTTCGCGCTACGCTTACGAGAAACGAGCCCGCGTGCGACCTCTGGCGGTTACTCCGAGAACTACGGGTTTCCTCACACCTATAATTTCGGTGGCTCTCGGTCATGATTTGGTTCAATTTTTTCAACCAAATGTGCAACAGACAAATTTTACTTTCGCAATATTTTTCAACCAATTCAGACTTTTCCTTAATATTTTTCAATCAAAATAAAATATTAATATTTGAACGAATAATGTACTTAAAATTAATATCGGATATGGTGAAAACAATAAAATAACATATTTACTCAATAGAAATGTTATTTGAATCCAACGAGCGAAATTCAATTTTTCATGTGCACCCGAATCAACAATATTCATGTTATGAACTGAAATGCTTTTTTCGTTCGTTGCAGAAATTGCATTCAAAACTATATAATATGTTCGCGATAATTTTTTCAAAACGACATTTTTCAAATTTGCTGCAGTATTAACTCAAATACAAATCATCCGACCTGAATCTTGTTTTAACGTATTTAGTATTTGTTTATTTATACAATGACCCTGCAGTTTTTCAATTGGATAAAAAATGTCAATTCGCCATGCAAAAAACCATTAGATTTTTTTTTGAACTTTTTTCAAAACTCCGCCGTTTTGTTGGATTTTAATTTATTTTTCACAACGCTGGGTTATTATTGCACAGGCAATACCTTCTAGTTGAACGGACTTTTTTTATTTCGGGCACCCTGAAGGCCGCAATCACTGCAGCAGTGGGAGAACTTTTTTTTTGAAGACTCGGGAGACACCGCAAAAGTCGCTGAAAATTGAATATTTTCATTTAAAAAAAATACTGTATATACATAATTTATACACAAATATATCTTCGAAATTTCGAAACTTTCGATGCAATACTTTTCTTTCAACAAATTCTCGAAAATCACCTTTTTTTGGGCAGTCACACTAGTAGTGCCCCTTGAGCCTCCAAGTATATCCGACATCTGAGGAAACCGGAGTACTTTTTTTGCAATGAACATATGCCGTGTTACAAAAGTAGCAGAGCTACGGTATGGAGGCTCTAGGTAGCGATACTCCATTGGATACTTTCTTCATCATTTCACGTATTAATACTCCAAGTGGTCAATCCAAGTATTCAAATGAGGAATGTCATCAGTGCTGGTTGGAATTATGGTGAGGCATACGACTGTAACATGAAAGTGCTCTTTATGGGTGACACTGATGCTGATTTCGGGGTTGAATAATTGATTGGCATTACCGTCATCGTAGAAGGGTTAATCGGGTCCGAAAGGGCTGATAGGAAAGATTAGATCTACTGGACATCGCGGATGATGATTAATTACCACAATCAATGTACTATTGTGAGATATCCTATTTGTACTTCGGCTAAATACTTGTGTTGATAGAATAATCCTGAATTGACGGGTCTTCTCACTTTAGACGCTAAAAAGGCTATTTTCATGGATTTTTTTGGTAGGTCTATTATAGATATTGATATAAAAGTAGTTACACTTAATAAATACGCTTTCGAAATACATTTAAAAAAAATATTTGATGTATTTATCCAACTCAAACGAACTTTAAGGGGTTATATAGAGTTAAAATTTCCGAAACATCGATTTTTTACTTATTTTATTTTCGTAATGTACATATATTTAAGTACACACGCAGAAAATTTCTTGTTAATTCGGCGAATATTCTCGAAGTTACACGCACATTTGTAATGACGTGTCAGAGCGTTCGAAAGTGTTTTTGAAACTTTAAACGCGTTTTTCCTCAAAACTGTGTTTGTAAAATCGGTGAGCAATATTTCTCGGAAACGGCTGAACCGATCAGTCTCAAAATTTAACACAATCTTTTCAAGTGTATTTTTTAGTAATTGATCGAAGGTTTTTTCTCACCGATAAATATTTTTCAATTTGTAAACAATTTAAGGCCAACATTTTTGTCAAAAATTATAAGATAATCTATTATATTAACGAAATATTTTTGGTTCTTTTATTTTAGATGATCCAGTCCAGAGATATCGTCATCACCGCAAGACGCTTTTTTAGCGGTGCTCCCGGAGATTAGCTATAGCAGCTTTCAAAATAGTTATTTTTACAAATAAAAAATGTTAAAATACAGTTCAAAGTTACCATAATTGTGTACAAATGTTTACATTAATAGATTTAAAGGTCTTCACAAGAAAAATTCTTGAAAAATCGATCTTTTTGGGCCTCTTGTCAGTATGTAACCCCTTAAACGCGTTTTTCATGAAACAACGTTTTTCGACGACTTGTTCAAAAAATATTCGAAACTATTGAACCGATCCTTATGAAATTTTAACCACATATTCTTCACAACTATAGCTATAGCGCATATCAAGGCTTTTTTTTAAATTTGGATATTTACTATTTTTTTTGCCAAAAACGGTAAAAAACGTTTTTTTTTTGTTTTTTCGATAAATATCCGCCATTTTGTTATTTTCGCATATATAAAAAATCGTATGATATGCGCTATAGCCATCAACATACTGAATCTAAAACCCTTTGACTTTTTTCTTTCGGATGATCCGCCTCCGAGATTTCATGAACAGTGCAGACCTACCATTTTTTTAGGACATTTTTTTAACTACCATTTTCGTCTATAAATAGTGACTTGAATAAATAAAATATTAAAAAAAATGTATTTCGAAAGTGTATTTATTAAGTGTAACAACTTTTATATCAATATCTATAATATGAAAATATGAAAAAATCATGAAAATAGCCTCTTTTTTAGCATCTAAAGTGACAATACCCCTGAAAGCATACCCAACTGGATCTTTGCAAAGGTTCCCTTGAATGGCGCATTCACACGTTTGGAGAAATAACGGAATCGTTGATTTGGTTGAATCAACTCCAACGTTCGGAATATTCCACACGATCGCGTCTCTGTACGAAGAGCCGAGATAAATCGTCCGGGATCAAGGTGGTTTGTGAGCTTGGCGATCATAAGTTCGTCACGTTGCGATGAAATATCAGCTGCCATTGTCATCGAATACCATTTGTCCAGGCTATTGATCCCTTAACATGTTCACCCCCTTCATCCAGGAATTAACAATTTTGCATCGAATAATTCCGCGTTCAAACAATTAGCGTGAGAAATGAAAAGCGGTCCAGCTAGCTTTTCGGCCATAAAATTGACTGCTCTATTTTTCATCTCGCCAAACTCACATTTCGCTTATTATAATCAGTTGATGAAAATGGTGTGCTGGAAATGTCACAATACGTTAACAAAATACAAGTGGTTGCTAGCTTTGATAGCAAATGTCTCGAGTCGAAAGAGGCAAAGGTTTTTGAATTTTTATAAACAATTAGATATTTTCAACGAATTTAAATTTTGATCAATTCTGTCAAAAGAGGCCTTCAAGGAAGTTAAATATTTGAAATAACTGGACCTTTCTCAATTTGGCGATTGGTTTTTTTTTCTTTGGAACACAATTGATTAATGAAATAATATTGTTGCAATAGTTGAATTGTGATTGCCAATAAATGTTAATGAGGCTTGATATGTCGATAGGAGAAGTGTTTGACGCACTGGGATAGTCCCACGTTGCGTTACAATACGACACGTTTACGTACAATTACGACGTTTATTGCAGGTGCACCACTGGTGTTGCTTATTCGCTGCAGTCAGTTGCTTAATAAATTCCGTTTATCCCGGGAATTCATACGAGCTATATATCGTTACCGCCACGCGGAAATTACATATATATATATATATATATATATATATATATATATAGAAGAATACAATTATCGAGTTGCATTAAATTAACAAGGAGTTGGGAGGGCATTACTACTCGCGTCTGAGCTTGGATTGTAAATTGTATATGAATCGCGTGACTAAGACCAAAGGATCACGCGCGCAATGTTTACTATCTCGTGAACGTGAGACTTACGATGGTTTGCTATTTTTGACCAAATATCGTCGTTCAGGTGGGCCGAAAAGTGCATAATTTACAGAATTGTATGAACATATTGTACTGCATTAATGCGCAGTGATGATTCATGGAACTGTTATCATGGAAATTACTGTGACCCGTAAAATATTTTTTGCAATCAACTGGACAAAAGGGTTATTCGATTTATATGAAATTCAGACGAGGCTTTTATTTACATTATCCAAAATTTCGCCCTGGACATTTTTCTTGCTGTGTTCGTCAGCGTAAAAATGTGTCGATTGATAATTGCGGAAAGAAGAAAGCCCGTTATGGGCTTAAAATTAGGCACGTGTTAAGGGGTCTTCTCACTTAAGACGCTAACAAAATGCTATTTTCATTTTTTTTTATAGGTTTATATTGTAGAAATTAATATAAAAGTTGTTACACTTAATGAATA
The DNA here is from genome assembly GCA_964007375.1 of Ophion obscuratus. Classification (NCBI taxonomy): domain Eukaryota; kingdom Metazoa; phylum Arthropoda; class Insecta; order Hymenoptera; family Ichneumonidae; genus Ophion; species Ophion obscuratus. The sequence continues at coordinate 42,424,153 of OZ023312.1, forward strand.
CACTTTCGAAGGACAAGAAAAAAAATGTAATGTATTTATTTAACCCAAACAACTTTAAACGCGTTTTTCTGGAGACAACGTTTGTCGACGGCTTGTTGATAAAATCTTTGAAACTACTGAACCGGACCTTATGAAATTTTAACCACATACTCTTTACAACTATAGTTATAGCGTGTATCAAGGATTTTTTTAAATTTTGATATTTACCGTCTTTTGCCAAAAACGGTGAAACAAACTCGTTTTTTTTGTTTTTGTTTTCGAAAAATGTCCGGCATTTTGTTATTTTTGCATATATAAAAAAACGTATGATATGCGCTATAGCCATTAACATACTGAATCTAAAACCGTTTGTTTTTTTTTATTTCGGATGATCCATCTCCGAGATTTCATCAACAGCGCAGGCCTACAATTTTTGCAGGACATTTTTTCAACTACGATTTTCGTCTGAAAAAAGTGACTTAAATAAATAATTAAAAAAAATGTATTTCGAAAGTGTATTCATTAAGTGTAACAACTTTTATGTCAATATCTATAATATAAACCTATTTTTAAAAATCATGAAATTAGCCTTTTTTTAGCGTCTAAAGTGAGAAGATCCCTTAATGAATAAATAATAATACATAAATAAATAGTAATCAACAAATAAATAGTAATCAATGAATAAATAATAATCAATGAATAAATAGTAACCAATAAATAAATAGTAATGAATAAATAAACAGTATTGAATAAAGTCTAAAGAAAGGTATTTTCAAACAACCTGAATGGTGGATTGGCAGCACGTTTGTATCATAATTTCAGCTTTTTTTATTCTCATAATACCTCTGACGTCCTTTCCATACGATGTTATTATTTCATTACAATTTCTTTTGGGATGAATATATGTTCATTCAATAGAATCAACGTATATTCCGATAATGCATTATTGGATTTGCTACACCTTTATTTCTCGTTCTCATTGGAAATATTCATGTGAGTGAATTATAATTGAAAATTGCTTCAAAGCTGCTCACCTCTTCATGTGGGCTTCGGTTCGATTATTTTTCCGCGTGTCTTTGTAACTTACATTTACACTTCGCTTTAGAGAACTTAGTATAATAATAGAGTATTCTTCAGTATGTGTGATTGAAGAAATTATAAAGTAGGAATTTATGCCCCTAAATAAAGCAATTGATCAACTGAAGTATAACGGAAATCAAACAAAAAAATGTTTTCTACGATGTTTCGCATTACGTTTTTTCGTGTCGTAAGGTATTCCTTTCACGAATCCGACTATTTGACAATTAACTGATTTTCGTCTACAATAAAATAGAAATACATCCCAGTATACTGATAAAATTTTAAGCCAAGGCGGGTTATACATTTAGACAGGGAAAAAATAAGCAATATTGACGGATTTTTGTAAACTAAGAAATAATAATTCTACAATTATCAAACTTTAGGTATACTTTAATAGTATATTCAAGTATACAAAACAATTATTTTTAATTAATTTGTGCCGCTGTGCCTCACCGCTCCGAGTCCGAGCGGTGAGGCACAGCGTTGACGGGCCGTAACGTTTGAAGTTTTTCAAATTTAGCTTTGAAACTTTAGGAAAAAGTTCTACATATATGGTTCTATTGTTTAAAGAAAAAAAAAAGAAATCGATTCTTTGATCGATGTAAATGTATATCCCGCCTTAACGAATTTTTGACGAAAAATTACGACTCTAAAAATCGACTCATTTATACGGCACTTTATGGAGATGACACGCTGGCTGCATTTCTATATAATAATCTATGTAAATAACTCTAGATGAAAACATCAATGATGAAACTTGGAAAAATGTGACTAGCCGAAGAATTTTCGTAACGGCTACATTTTCGGAGTAAATGTAAAAAGTCTTAATCTACAAAACTTATGCGAAATTTTGCACTCTTGTTGATTGTCGGATATATGATAATTAACTGTAATTTTTTTTCATTAAGCGCCACTGTAGTTTCATGATGACGAGTAAAGTATTTTTACGACTCTCAAACATTTTCGTATCATTGTTTTATTAGTACAATAAAAAGGACTGTAGAAAATAGAGTAATGTTATCAGACGTTTAGGCTTTCTGAATTCGATATTAACGGTGACAGTTAACGCTAGCTGCGATTATAATTGTTATTGTATCAATTTCCTATCTCCTCGCTCGCTTTTCTTACCTCGATCGAGAAGCGTTTTTCTATCTCTCTATATATGCACTGGAATTGCTTAGAAGACAATAATCAAATTGGACGAGGATGACGTCGCTTATCTACAATATGGTTACTTTCAAAGTCGACGAGCTCAATGTCAGAGTTGATTTAGAATTCGATACTCTTATTTCTGATACCGGAGACCGAGGAAGAAAATTAGTTTATCTTGCCCAATTATTGGAAAGATGTCGAGTCTGAGTATAGATAGGATAAAAAAATGATTTAGACAGAGTAAAAAAAATGATCGAGAGAAACACTCGTCCCTTTTGTCGGTTTATATCTCTCCACCGACAATATAATCATTTTCTATACTGAAATATCCTAGTGTAGAACAATTAAGTCTGGTTTATTTCAGTGAAATATTGGATTCGCATCAGAATTAGCAGAATCAACATACACATTTTCTCCCTCACTGAAAATAGTTAAATTACTTAAAATAACTTCGAATATATGTGTGACAATATTTTTTGAAAATGTCTAAAAAATATGTATTTTCAAAACGAATTATTGGTAAATTAAAGTGACGCCTCATAAAAATAAGTCACAATCAATTATTGTACCTAACAATCGACTAGAATTTAAAAAAAACGCCGACATTTAATAGCCTTAGATATTTATACACTCTCTGAAAACTCGCGGCTACGGAAATTCTTCCGCTAGTCACATTTTTTCTAAGTTTTATCATTAAGATTTTCTTTAAATATTCGGTGACCCCTGGGTTTTATTGTCGTTACGGAATCTTTAGAAATTTTTACACGCGTCGCGCAGTTTATATCAGGCATCTGGAGTTATTCAGTATATAAATTATTAGATAGAAATAGGGCCAGCGTGTCATCTCCATAAAGCGCTGTATAAATGAGACTATTTTTAGAGTCGTTATTTTTCGTTAAAAGTTCGGTAACTTGGTTGGCAATTTTATCAGTATACTGGGATGTATTTTTACTTGATTATATACGAAAATCAGTTAAATGGTAAATATTCGGGTTCGTGAAAGGTATACCTTAGGGCCGGAGCCTGCATTAAAAGGAGGGAAAAATTATTTTTTTGATTGCTTAAATCGATAGCTAAACTGTCCAAGAATATATTTACAAAGTTACAGAGCCGAATTGTAAATATTTTCAGAGATACAAGGCCAAAAGCAGAGAAGCCGTTGATATTTGATATTGATATTTCCTCCTATTGAAAACTTTGGAGCGCGTTTTCTCCAGTTTTCATTTATACGATTTTTCCAAATTGGCGAGCGTGATAGCAAAAAAACTAAACGACCTATTGAATCAAACCAAAGTTTATTTTCTTCAGTATAAAAATCTCTTTGAGTGAATTTAAAAAGTCGTTGTAAAAGTCTTTTTAAACAATTATTATAGCACGTAAAAATGTTTTTTTACACATTTTTTTTTAAACCTGAGAAAAGTTATAACTTCACGATTTTTTCAGCTTTTTCTTAATTCACCCAGAAGAAAAATATACGACAATTTAAAATTTTATTGTTTTTTTTTGTTTCAGTCAAGAATTACGAGCTGCATCTTTCCCGCCGATTGGGGATTGCAGTGGCACGACGCACGTAGAAGAGGCTGATAAATCTGCAGTCATTTATTGTTTCATGTTGAAATTTTTTTCAAATAAATTTCAAGTTACATGAAAATATACCTCAATGTTTACTGGGCTCACTAGATTTTTCCCTTCTAAACAAATTCCCGAAAAAAAACGCTTTAGTACGGAGTACGGAGTACGTTTTTAAAGTGATTTTGATGCCTTTTTTCTATACGGAATGAAAGAATAGAATTTAATCAAACTTTGGGAATATTTCATTCATATTTTCAAACAAATATTTTAATTTTTTCGAAGTATTTCGTCTGAAAATAGGGAACATATAACCTGCCGCCTATCAAAGGTCGCTGTTAGACTTTGCTATTTGTGTGGACTCTGAAAGCCACAGTTTTCATCGGAAATCAATATGGTTTGAAGATTACTTTAAGAACATGTTTTCCTTCTATATGAACTCTGACTAAAAAAAATCAGTAATGCATTTTTTTAGAGGTGCTTAAACAAAAGGGTATAACTTTGGCTATTATTTTATAGCTATTTTTTGCTATAGAAATATACTGTAAATAGTATTACCCCAAATATTAATTCATATAGAGCTCAATTATAAAAAGAAACACCTATCACTTTATAAAATTATAGGTTGAAAACTGTTTAAGCTAGAGTATACACAAATTGAAGAAAAAAAAACGTTTCGAGAAAAACGCGTTTGAAAAAATATTACCGAAAAAAAATCAAGGCAGTAATGAATTATTTATACTACTTTGGGAACATGATCTTTAATAGTTTTACTAAAAATTTATGGAATTAAAAAAAAATCGATTTTTTTAGTCATCTAAACTGCTTTCCCGCCTTAATCTACAATTAGAAACCCAATATCCCGCTGTAAAAAGTATTGTGAATCCCTTTTCGCGCCTTCCAAGAAATTTTCTCGCTATCCGCGAACCTGCGATTTCGCACGTACACGGTCTTTTAAATGTGACCTTCCCTTTCCTCGTTAAACCTCCCATCTGCAAACGCGGACTGGAACGCCACAAAAAAAAATCCCGCGTCGTTCTGTCGTTTTTATTTTTCGGCACGAGCACAGGTTGTGACGTCAATGTGAGAGACCCGGCTCGAAAGGTGTACTGAAGTGTGGAAGGTGAAACAATCGTCGTAATGCCTTTCGTGTCTGGCTCGATCATGTCACGAAAAATTTGTTTTACAATATTTTTTGAGTTCGCCCCATTCCCATCATCGCTCTCTCTCTCTCTCTCTCTGGCTAATTCTCGATTTAGATAAGTGAAATCAGATAGAAAGGTTCTTCGTGACGCAAGTACTTGGGTCCCTCATGCACAACTTTCGATTTAGATCGTAAGAAACGGCGAGACTGGCTTCATTCAACGAGTCAAGTTAAGATGAGTTGTGTCCTTTTATCAGAGAGCACTCGATCCTTTATTTGCATGTGCTATTTATTAAAGCTGGATGTTATTCCAAAAGGAATTATGACACGATTGTGATCGTCGGAGGTGTCTCGTGTCGCGAGCCCGTGACGTCATCGACGCTCCAATAGCGATAAATCACGGTGTGTACGAGAATTTCCTACTGGTTTTGTAAAACGGTTGTTAATTAACAACGGGAGATTGATACTGTTTGATAAGTACGAATGCCTGGACCGTGTGTGCGGTTACTTCAAAAGTGAATATCAAGGCTCAAAAGAAGATAAAGTCTAATGAATGTTATTCGTATTAGTTTTGAACTCGCGTTCATTTGCGTTTTGAAGGCACCAAATGCTAGAAATAATCTTCTCTCTTGTATATAAAAATAGTTTTTTTTTCTAAAACAAGCTTTTAAATAAAAGCTTGAGGCGCTCAAGTTTTCAAATGTTTCATAAATTTGATCATTGCAGTTTCATTAACCGTATTTAATTTGACACAATAGCAATTAGAGAAATTATTATCACACGTTTATACTCAGTTTTAGGATTTTTATTTAAGAAATCTAAGGATGTTTTACAGTAAATTAAATACAGTTGACATGTTAACGGATTTATGTAAATTAAAGATTATACGTCTACATTTTGGACATCCCAAGCTTTTATTTATAGTCACATATAGGTAACGTGGTAAATAAAATTATCTTCTACTTCTTAGTACATTAAATAAAAGCTTGTTAAAAAAATTACATCTCACAAAATTATTTTCCACTTTCTAGTCGTTAATTGATTTTACTAGAGCTCTGAAATTGTTGCAATGAGGGATTAATCCTTCCAAACGAACCAGAGTTATTATTGGTTGATTGTCAAGAGAAATCTTGGAGAATTGCGATAAGTGGCATCCATGTTGGCTCACCACCTATTGGACGTTACCTTTTAACCTATTTTACCTATTGAACCCTTTTAACGATTGTGCGATCCGAGAGCACTTAGAGCCAATTCATATGTTCCGTAGCATTTCCCAATTTTGGGGATTTTCCGTTTTGCATCTCAGAGAAAGTCAAATTATTTATTCATTTTATATTTTTTTTTAAGTTAAATCTGCATTGTCATCTCTTAGATGCATGTTTGCAAAATTTCAGAGCTCTAAATAGTCGGGAGGTGGGTGAAATATCGATGTCCCGTTTTGCATCTCACAGAAAGTCAAGTTATTTATTAGTATTTTTTTAAGTTGAATCATGCATTGTCACCTCTTAGATGCATGTTTGCAAAATTTCAGAGCTCTAAGTAGTCGGGGAGTGGGTGAAATATCGATTTTCCGTTTTGCATCTCGTACCAAGTCAAGTTAAATAAAAGCTTGTAATAAAGCAAATTATTGCGACTTTCTGCGGAAACCGAATGGACTCAATCCCGCTTTCGAATTACACTCTAATTCCGGAAGTAAACGTGCAGTAGCTCCGAGAGAGAATTTTACCATGAAAATGTATAAATAATTCCATTTCAATACCGAACAATTGTGATGTGATGAAGTATAATTACACGTGTGTATAAAATCATTTGATTCTGTGCTTTGCCTTCCGTGAAAAATTGAGACAGAGCCACTTTCGACTTACCTTGAGGCGGGATATACATTCAGATAGGACAAAAATAAGAAATATTGAGGGATTTTTTAAACTGAGAAATAATTATTCTTCAATGATCAAACTTTAGGTATACTTTAATAGCATATTTAAGTACACAAAACAATTTCTTTTTAATTAAGTCATCATCAAAATGACGGATCTGTGGCAGAGTGTTACAGCAAGGTCGCCGCGGGAGTTGCAAATCGGCGAGCAGTGTAGCTTCCCGTAGACTTTGATTTGCAAAAAAGTTCAAACATTTTTTTAGTTAGAATATGTATAGTTTCTATGTGACGATAATTAAAATTTACAAAAAAATCGACATTTCACGCATCATTTCTGTAAAATGTGGATGAAAAACGTAGTTTTTTTCCAGTTTTTCAAAAACCATTCTCGCCAAGTAGAAAGTACCAATATTATCAATATTTCTACCAAGTTTAAACTAAATCGGCTTAATAGTTTTTGAGTAATCCTGCACGCCAATTTCGACAATGCAGTTTTGAGAAAAACGCGTTTGAAGTTCACGCCCGCTCTGAATCTGAGCGGTGAGGCACAGCGTTGACGGGCTGTAACGTTTGAAGTTTCTATTTCTATTTCTATTCTATTTCTATTCTATTTTCTACATATATAGTTCTGTCGTTTAAAGAAAAAAAAACGAAATCGGTTTTTTATCATTGTAAATGTATATCCCGCCTTAATTGACATGGAGACAGATCTGACATGTGAACATGGCCTGTAAAATTTATTCAAACAGAACACATTTACTATAATTCCACGATGAAGTATACATTTGCAAATTATTTATTACCGCATAAGTTTCACGGATTTGTTAAATTTCACGAGGTGTTTTTGGGCTACCGTTCACCCATCTAGGCTCAGGGCCGGATTTAGAGGTCTGGAGGCCTTGGGGCAACAAAAAAGTGGAGCCCCCCCCCCCCCCCCAAATTTTTTTCCAAATAAAATGAACAATTTTTTTCACTCGAGTTTTTCATAAATAATTTATTGTGAAACCAAGTAGATTCTCTTAGCATTTAACAAACATATATAAATATAATCGAAAACGAGAATTATCTGAAATCAAATTTTAGTGTTAACGAACGGAACCTTCCGAGCTTTTTTTGCCGAAAAATCGTTGATGATTTCGCTGAAATCCAGTTCCCGAAGTAAATCACTTTCAATGCTTAGGAGCGATAGCTTTGATGGAAGGTTTTATCCCATCGTGGTTCGCAGCCTATTTTTTTATAATTTTCATTTTTGAAAATGAGCGCTCTCCAGTGCAATTCGACACCATCAAAACCAAATACATTCTCAATGCAATTTCGAGGTTTGGGAATATAGCTCTGAAATTTTGGTCTTCGAGAATTTGGTAGTAAAATTCGAAAGGATTTATATTTGATGCACAATGTTCGTAAGTTCCCGTCCGTAAGTTCGTAAGGGATGCACAATGTTCGTTCGTCCCGTCCTACTGCAAGCACGCCGCTCAGCGGACACTTGTCAACGCTACGACGGATCGTACAGACAAAAAACGGGGGAAACGGGTATCGACACGCAAACACGGGGAATAGGCCGAATAGGCTTGTAAAATCCACAGAATATACTATAAATTCCTCATCCGAACTGGCAATCTTTATTCTATTGTGGACACGCATGGACAGGCAAAGGGCTTTTATAAATAAGTGATTGCAATCGTGTCCATGAACTGAAACATTATTTTCTCTCCCTTGAGATTTTCGAATGTATGTCTCCGCTTATTTCGTTTGAAGAATGCATTGACAAGAAATCCTTCATTTAGTTAAAAAAACGAAAGATAACGGTTGAAACGAATTGTAACATTCCATTATTTCGTTTTTTGAATAATTTCAATTATTTAAAAACTTGCATGAAACATTCAAAAGAATTTTTGTTTAATCGAAGACAAGAATAACAAGAAAAAGGAAGAAAACTCACACTTGCCGGTTACAACAAACTATACTTTTTGGAAAAATAATTACAAAAGACCAGACAACTACATGAAGACGAAATTACGCACGGAAACTTCAACGGACACATCCTTTCCTCGATCGTGAGTTACGACTCGATTGTTAATAGTAGCATTTGACTCCTCGTCGCGATGATGTGGGTTTTGTATGACAATTGATATTCTTTAATAATTATATAAATGAATCATTATTGATCAACTGTGATTTTTAAAAATTTCTTTCATGCAGTAACGGAGTACGGTTCGTGAATAATTGATGACATTCAATTGTGTCATAATACTTTTTTTTGCCTATCACACTACACACCTTGCTGCATCAAAAAATATGGAAAAAAATACCAATTAGTCAATAATAATTGATTTGTTTAAAAATTGAATAACACTAATTGTTCACATATTGCAATGAATATATATTTATAATATTATAGATAAAAAAAGTCGCGACACGGAATCGAACACCCAAACTCCGAGGCTGCGGGCAAGTACCACTTGTCAGTGTATCAGTGTATTTCCCACTGAGCCATTGAGCCATTGGGATACTCGCTCAAGATGGGGCGTGAATTGCAAGAGCTTGTCAGGGCCATTTAAGATTTTGATATTTTACAGATTGCCTGATTGAAGTGAACAAATATAGATGAATCGTTTTTTTTTATATTTAAGAACAATATAATCATGTTTATACAAAGCACTATAGGTGAAGGTAAAACAGCGAAAAAAAATATCAAAGGAAAAGTTGTTTACTAGTGTTTACTAGTTTACTCGTAGAAATTTGAAAGATTTTTTTTCCGAAGTCTCTATTGTGGGGGTCCCTCTTTTGTGGAGGCCCCGGGGCTGTAGCCCCGATGCCCTCCCCTAAATCCGGCCTTGTCTAGGCTCAGCATGTATAAATCAGCGATCCGGAATTCATCTTGGCGCAGCGTGAGTCCTCTACGCGCAGACCAATCGATGCCCTTTATCACATAACTCTCATTGAAACACTCGGTAACCGCTATTTTTTCTAATGCAAATGGCATTGGAAATTGCATTCTCAAAATCATTGGCATCGGATTTTGGATGCCGTTCGCAATGGCATTTCATTTTGCAGTCTCAGAATCTGTGGAATACTTAGCGCATTCGTTTCTATATTCGTCTAATTGCAAAATACACTGAGAAAAAAATCATTGATCCTATAGCATTGGTATTATTGAATGAAATTTCGTTGCTTCAATTGTAAAATTGTTGGTGGAAATAATCGGATTTATTAGTCCAAACAAAACGCTATTGACTTTAATAACGCGATAAAATTAAAAGTTTTTTTTTTCATTCAAAAGATATATTAAGATATATTAGATATATTAGGTTAGCCGAGAATAATATATTATTGAAACTATCGAAAAAATTATCGCGTATAAATTATATAGTTTTGAATGCATTTTCTGCAACGAACAAAAAAGCGTTTCAATTCATAACTCGAATATTGTTGATTCGAGTACACAAGTAAAATTGAATTTTGTTCGTTTGATTCACATAAAATTTTTATTGAGTAAATATGTTATTTTATTTTTTTCACCATATCCGATATTGATTTTTAAGTACATTATTCGTTCAAATATTAATATTTTAGTTTGATTGAAAAATAGTAAGCAAATATCTGAATTGGTCAAAAAATTATGCGAAAATAAAATTTGTTTCTTGCGCATTTGGTTGAAAAAATGCTACCAAATCACGGCCGAGCGCTACCGAAATTATAGGTGTGAGCAAATCCGTAGTTCTCGGAGTAACCGCTAGAAGCCGCACGCGCGCTCGTTTCTCGCAAGCGTATCGCGAATGGAAAATCTACTTAAACGCCGGAGAAACTCTAAAGAGTATCGCTTCTTGGCCTGTGGCTAAGATCCAAGTGTAGTATCTGTTCTTATCAGTTGAATATCTGATATTCTCTGCATGGATATCTGACATTCTTATCCACTATTATCGTGGATGATCATTCTAATGCTAACTTTTTATTTAAGATAAAAAAAATTGAGAAACTTCATTTTTTTTATAAAACGAATTCGTAGAACATGTTATTGTGACAATTCTATCCTATTCAAAAGAACTGCATGCGAGTTTTCAAATATTTTCAGCAATTCTCGTGAGTGTACATTAATTTGAACCAACAATCAACAAATGGTTGCAAGTGCACATATAATCATATTAAAAACATGACTTCTCGAATTCACAAATATATTCTTTTGATTGCAATGAACATTTACTTCATACAATATTATATTTTTTTTTACCGGAGACTAAATGCGTTGCTATAGATGACACCTGTACTTTGTGGCAAAAGTACCATTATTTCGGATCCATATTGTTGATATTTCAATTATGATATACACTTCTCTTTATCTTATACTAGTTGCATGATATTGCACTTTTGACATTGTACGGAGTACGAAAATGTTACGTCTAATGGCATATTCGTTTTGATGTAGTAAAGAAATCATCCATTCTATTGATCAAATTTTTGTACGAAATAAAAATTGTTGTAGCAATCGCTTAATTATTTCATCCATACATCTACAGATTGTATATGGAATGATTTCAATAGATTATTTTATTTCAAGGGTGATGGAGATATGGAGAGAACAGAATATATTTGCAAATAAAGTAATATGTTATCAAAATCAATCACATTTCCCAATATTTTATAGTATTGCAACAATGTCATATATCGGTGGCACTCAGTGATCAGACATTTATTTGGGTCAACCAATGTATCTTTTTGTTTCAATTGGTTTTTTTCTCAATGTACGAACAAAATTGAACAACGGAACAGTCATAGCAGTTTTTGTATAAAAAATCACATCATATTTCTTGATTTAAGATTTATTGATTCAGCCTGAATAGCTGGTAACCTTGCTTGAGTTTCTAAAGACATACGAGAGTCGAGTTCTTTAAAAAAAAATATCATCTTTTTGTAAAAAAGGTAACTATGTTCTCATTAGTAGTGACCGGGTTCAGGACTCAAAATTTCAATAAAATTTCAATAAATTTCAATAAAATTCAATTTCAATCAATAAAATTCAATAAAATTGAATTTAAATTTCAATAAAATTTTCAAAAAGCGAAAATCTGCCGTATGTCCAATGTCTACTTTCTACTTTGTTGGACCGAAAATGAAATGTTGATTTTGCTGCATCGGTAAGAGCCAATGAAGAGGACGATGTACTCTACGGTCCTGGCATAGCAGATTAGGTGCAAGTATGAAACTGTTGATTTTATTCGCACATCAACTTCAGTTTAACTGAACGGGTTTTTCTCGAAATCACGTTTCCAAAGTTTGAGAAAGTGCTCCTACATGCCCTAGATAAGCAATGGTTATGAAATTTGGCGGCCACGTGTACAATAAACCTCTTCATTAGTTGAACTAGAATTATCTTAAAATATTCAAACGTTTTTATTTTATCAACAAAAAACTGCAAAAATGTTTGGTAAAAAACTAAATATTCCCTTCGATGGCACACCATTTTTTTTTATTTTTCAATTTTTCTTCTTGATTCTAATTCGACATATACAGTGTATCCTAAAAAGTAAAAATATTTTTGATTCGTTTGCTTTAGATTACCTGTTCAGAACTTTGGACTTCCGCAAGCGAAGAATATCATCGCCGGCGCACCGATATACGTGGCTTCTCCCACTCCCAGTACCGCGTTTTGTCAAACTTTAAAAAGTATCGTCATGTTCAATAAATACCGCTTAGTAAACTTACCAAATTTCAACATTCCATATTCAATACTTTTCGCATAAAAAATTGGTGAAAAATCGAACATTTTTTGGCTCAACAAAGGAGAAACCTCCTGTAAGGTGTTCTAGGATTAATTATCGAAGTTATCGCGCACTTTGAGTGGAATTACGATTCGATAATCCGACGAGAGCTTCGGAACGATTTGTGGTAGCTCATCCCTAAAAACGCTTGAAATCTGCCCCAGTTGAACTTAAGGGGTTACGTGGGTTTCAAAGCCATAAAAGCATATTTCCTCTACTTAAAAAAATATAATATATAAAGTATTTTATTAAAAATGCTAAGGACGAAAAAGAGCAACATTTCAACAATATTTAAAAAAAATCATCTAAAAATTTGGGAAATTCTGCCGGTGGGACCTGGTTTCCGGAGACCCTTAAAAAAGTGTTCTCGCGATGGCCAGGATAACTCATGATAGCTTTATCTGAAATTAAAAAACGAAAAATTTTCAAAAAAAAGGAAATTCGAATTTTTGGCAGAGTTGTATACAAAATAGTTCAAATTTTGGTACAGTCTACACTACGAATAGCCTTGTAAAATTAGTTGTAATCGAAAAAAGCTTTCGTCCAATCACTAGTCAATGCTGTTTTGAAGATGTGTGCAAAATTTCAATAAGATCGGTGCATTCGTTTTTGAGAAATCGTGTCTTTGCCAGCGGGGGGAATTCCCAAAGGCTATCTCTCCTAGACTTTTATCCCGATTGGCTTAAAACTTTGGGACGATATTCTAGACATATTGTACTACTAGATGATGAAATAAAAAGCCGATTTTTTGAAATTTTCAAACCCACGTAACCCGTTAATAATCGACCGTGATTTGGAAAGGAATGAATAGGACAGGCTGCCCAGGCAAAGCCTGGGCAGCTCGTCGCGGGCGCTAAATTAATACAAATAAAATGTTGGTCGGTGAATCGACCTTGCGAGAGCGAAGGAGAGGGACAGAGGGAGAGAGGTCCATGGGCCGAAGAGAATGCGTAAATATAAAGCTCGCCACAGGCTAATATTATTTATCGGTGACAAAATGCGATAATCGTTGGAACGTTAAAGCGAAAACACGCCGGGTTTTCACCCCTAACACGTTTTCCAATTTTTTACCATTACCAAATGCATTTTAACGAATCATACGACAGTAGTATTTGCGTCTACCTAGCCCGATGCAATTGTCTGTCTCATTCAGGAAACTCCATCGAAACATGGACCTCCCAATGCCCTTTTTTATTTCCGCATCACAGATTCAGCAACAGGGGTTGTGGAATGGCCCGGAAAAGTGTCGCCAACAGCTCTGTTAGAATGCTGGCCATAATTACAATGATACTCATAAATTTAATATAATAATTATTATACCGTGTAGTAACAACGGCTAGAGTAATGAGATAAATATCTTCCCGTTGTGACCTCCAACATACGAAAATATACAACGCTCTCTACGTCAGTGTCTGCTACGGCCATTCGGTGAGATAAAAATGGTTTTTAAAGCCTCATGTACGTTTGGAAATAAATAATGTATCCTTTTTTTTTTTGCTCTAAATTATGTATGAACATCCCAGACTGATGTGGTCGATATGTATAAAAATTCCAAGAATGATATGATCTGACACAACATGTTTTTGACACAAACGCGTTTCTCTTGAAACCATATTTTCAAAATTGGGCGGACTCATAGCTCCTACAATTTTTAACTGATTGACTTCAAATTTCAACCGTAGCTTCTTAGATAGATGTTCTAGCGAAGTACACACGGTTTTCACGATGTACCAACAACTACGGGTCTTATAAGCAAATTAAGGGCGTTTTTTCTTCTCAGAATGCAACTTTTTTTTTTCAAAATGGTGCCGAATTTGCGAGAATCAATATTTTGTACTAACTATGTGTACTTCGTTAGCAAAACTCATGTAGATTACGATTTTTTTTGGCTTCCGTGCTCATGTGCGTTTCCAACGAGTCCGCCCGTGAAAGACCTTAAAAAGGCGTTTTTTTCCTCATCGAGCACTGGGCCGCTAATTTGTATTTTTTGACAAATAAAAAATTGATTTGAGTGCCTGCAATAAACTGTAGTAAACGGAGTAAACCAAACCCTCCAAACCTCATTTTGATTGTTTGGTTGGCATTGACGAAAAATCATCCCAAAAAGCCTCGTTTTCCGACCATCCAGGGGTATAGAAGGCCTTAAAACATTCTGTATCAAAGCATTATTTAGTCGATTTTTTTTTCGGACGCGTATTTTTTTTTATCGATGCATAGCCATTTGATTTATTTTCTGAGCCCGAAATGACACCAAACTCCGTCTATAAAGAAATTCGTGTAAAGTTTTCGAAACTTTTCTCGAAAACGGAAGATCCGAATGACTTGACGTGTCTACAGTCGACGTCGAACGGCCCGGCGAAGGAGCAACGCTTTAGAAATATTGGTGATTTCGAAAAAAAAAAAATTGAACGTACTTACCAGACAAAGTTGGACGTGAAACAGGTTGGAAAATAAACTTTCGGTTGAACCAATTCCAAATCGAAGGGCAGTAGTTTTGAACCATACCAAAATCGTGAATTTTCGCACTTGGACCATTTAAGGGGCTATACCAGTGTGACACTTTCAAAAAATCAATTTTTTTGCCTTTTTCCTTTGTCATTGTATGGGCCAGGTATAGCTGATTAGCAGTTTTTGTGGTAAATATTATTTTATCCTGCAAAAATCGATATTCGAAATGAGATTTTGCACATTTGCTGACATTGTAACTCAAAGAGCGATTATCCAATTGACTTGGAATTTAAACTGAGTACTCTTGAATATATTTACTCTACAATGACGTAGGATATTTTTGATTGGAAGAAAATAGACGATTTGGCATTGAAAAACACGACCATTTTATAGGCAAGAAAACAGACTTTTTTTCATAACTACGCCATTTTGTTAGATTTTGATATTTTTCGAAAATCCTCCGTCATTGTACAGAAAATACCTTCCAGTTTAACGACATTTTTGCCTTTTTCGGTTTCAGCTTCTCAATCGGCCGGAATCATGTCAACAGTGGAGGAACTTTTTTTTTGGCGCCTCCGAAGGCAGCGCATAAGTCGCTTGGATCTTAATATTTTTCTATGAAAAAATTATGCAATATAGGTCCAATATAGCCAAATATATTCTTAATTTTCCGAAATATTTAATTGAGTACTTTTCTTCCAAAAAATTCCCGAAAATCGTCCAAATTTTTAGCGTTCACACTGGTATAGCCCCTTAATGGTCCCAATGGACAACATAACTGAGAAAAGTTCCCAAGATCTTGTGTATCGGTAACTGTTTCCACAATTATACGTTCGTGCTGCTTACTGATACAGAGTACCCATGATATGCATATATTTTTATTGCTAAAGTCTGCATTATCTACGTATCCGGCTGCTGCAATCGTTTTGCAAATGGAAGAAATGTACAGATTTGTTATAGGGCTTCTCTGCTACAAGCTTTTTTGCTCATAATTTTCAATCTCGAATCAATTCAAATAGATTTTCCAATTATTCGTATGAGAATTGGATTAATCGTGCAAAAATTATTTCCGCATTGGATAACAACGGAAATTATGGTTGGAAATTGTTTTGTCCTATTAGGAATTGCGGGCACTTGCCGCGCGATAATTGGAATGTTCTTACGGCACAAGAACGAATTGGCCGCGTTTCTACAGATTGTTCAACGCGGAGAGACGGAAATTTCACGAGCTAGGGGTTATAGAGCCTCGGAGCAAAGCGAAGGGCTAAACTCAGATCGATTGCCAAGTGGAAAGGCACAGGTCACGCCCTTATGTTTCTTAGTCTGCGATACGATATATACGCGAGGACCCTTATGGGAGAATGGAATGGACAAAAAGCCCTCGCGGCTCGTGTTGCCCAATCGGGACACAGAAATTCTCTTCTTTCGACACTCCAAAGTGCGATAACATTTGCTCTTATCCTTTCCAGCGTTTTTAAAGGCCATTAATTAGCCGAAGAATTCGCGAAAAATAAAAATTACCACCGTCAATTCACGAGAGGTATTCATGCATCGCGGAATATCTTTCGCGTGATATGGTCACAGTGAAACCGATTTTTATCGCCTTTTTCGACCAATGAATTACCATCTGAAAAACCGAGCGATGTTCGACTAAGGGGAGCTGATGTTTTGCTTTGTCGTTTTTTAAACATCGTCGAATCGAGTCGAAATTAATCTCAATAGTTTATTATTTCGTTCAAACCGATCAAGCTATTCAAACCCCTAACTGAGTTTTATCAGGGTCAAGGTCTAGCCAAATGATTTTGAAGTCAAAGTTTAATTTTCCTTTGAGGCTCTCAATTTTGGCCGCCATTATAGCAGATTTTATTCAACTTTGAATTTGTCATGTTTGATATCAATGTTCGCATACCATCACGTCGCATCTGCTAGCATTGCATCAACACATAAAGAATTTTCTACAAGTAACAACTTTTTCCAAGCCCAGTCGGATTGAAAAAATCAATTTCATTTTTGAACAAAATCAGCCCTAACTAAATAAATGACATGGAGTAGCGGATGGAGATCTGAAAAGGTCCATCCTCCAATCAGGCTGAAATTTTGCACAGACCTTCCTGTTAATATCTTAAGAGATTTCCGATAAGAATTTTTGGCGACACGTTATAGTTTTCGAGATATCGATTTTTGAAAATTATTTTTCATTACTGCGCTCTGCAGAAAGCGTAGAGCACGATGACATATATAAGTATAGCCAGAGCTAAGGCCGTCAACTATGGATATAGTACACTGAGAAAAAAAGAATCGTTGAATGTGCAAAATACATTTTGTTGTCTCGAAATTTTGTTGTTTGAACAGTTGCTCAGACATGCTAAATAAGCTACAGTTTACATCACTATACTATTTTACCACCAACTATACAGTTTTGTTATGCCAATCAAAAATCAAGTTGAACGTATTTAAAGATACATTTTGTTAAACCAACTGAATTTTGGGTGGATGAATGAATTTTCTTTTCAGTGTAGGAGTGCGGTAAAAAAAACTTTCAAAAATCGATATCCCGACAACTATGGTGCGTCGCGAAAAATCTTTGGAAGGGATCTATCTCTCAAGGAGTGAGGTCTAGTTGGAACGTTAAAAAAAGGCCTTTTTTTTCGGCCAAACGATAAAATAATTTACAACAAAAGTTCTTCCGTTTAAAAGATATATATTTAATGTAACCATTATATTTTTTTTAAAGAAATATGTTTCAAAATAAGCTGATACGTATCAATGGCCGAGGACGCTGCAAAAAAAACAGGTTTTGCGGTGATCACTCTCACGCTGTGACGGATTATCTGAAACCAACAAAACAGGGGGGAATCTTTAGTTAATGATATAATGCTCCGGTTGAACGAAGGGTTTTGAAAAATTTCCATTTTTCACAAAATGGCGGACGTTGAAAGTCAAAAGTGTTGTTTTGACCAAAAATTGACTTTAAAAAAAAAAGTAAGTGCCCAAAAAAAAAATCCTTCGTTCATCCGGAGGAAAACTATGTATAGGAGAAGTGATATAAATTTCAACCCGATCGGTAAAGCCGTTCTCGAGTTACATTGATCACCGACTTCGAAAACATGGTTTTGAGAAAAATGAGATTGTTTGCTAACGTTATGTATTTCGGCGAATAATGGTCTGATTTACATTCAATTAGTCGGAAAATACTCGTAAGATATTATACTTTTAGAAAATGAAAAAAAAATCGATTTTTTGAAAATTCTAACTAGACCTCCCTCCTTAAGATATTAAACGGCAGCAATAAGATGGAGGTCAATACAAAACTTCAGCTCGATTGGAGGGGTGACGTTTTCGAAACTTCACCCGAAGTAGTTATTCAATTCGTTGAGATTATTGGGATTTTTTCTCGAGCCACGCAACCATACGCAAAATTACACATGATTCCGATATAATGATGAACATTATGACGAAAAAAATGTCAACAAACGATTATTTCTAATGTCTATGATCATACACATGTTTCACATTTTGTGATGGAACTTTACTCGAAACTGGTTAGGATATGATCGTTTCATGATAAAATATCTAAGCAAAGATCCAAAAGGTATCGTGTAAATAACTGCTGATAATGATAGCAAAATTGCTTCCTCACGGAGCCTATTGATTATTCCAGTATAAGATGCTTCTGGTGATAGGCAGTGGCGTTACGTCCCTAGCAATCAACAAAGTTCCGCATTGACAAACTCTACCCGTATAGAGATTGTGGTAGTAATCCAATTGGAATCCCATACTTGTGCCTACTTCCCGATAGGGATCAAATGGGTCATCTTATTGGATACCAATAATAAAACGTCACGCTTGTACTTTGGATTCTAATAGGCATTCCTCATTGGAATCCAATATATGAATCAAATTTGATCCCTTAAGGATTCCCACATTACCGAACAGCATCCGACACGATTCTTGATGGATCCCATCGCATTCTGTGGGTTGAATTCTCCAAGCAAAATATATAGGTATACAAAGTGAGTGGATCTTAGAAAAGTATAAATCGCTGAAAAAAGTATATCTTACAAATCGATTTGCATCTCATTATTGAAAATTCACTGCAATTATTGTTTGTTCATTATTTTCCTGCACTTTGGATTCTACTGTACATTGGATGCTAATAGGGTTTCCTCATTGGAATCCAATGTATGAATCAAACTTGAACCCTCAAGGATTCCCACATTATCGAACAGAATCCGATATGATTCTTGATGGATCTCATCGCATTCTGTACGTTGAATTTTGTAAACAAAATATATAGATATACAAAATAAGTGGATCTTGAGGGGTCTTCTCACTTCAGACGCTAAAACAGGCTATTTTCTTGAATTTTTTTGATAGGTTTATATTATAGATATTGATATAAAAGTTACTATACTTAATAAATACAGTTCTGAAATACCTTAAAAAACCTTTTTGCTTTATTTAAGTCACTATTTATAGACGAAAATGGTAGTTAAAAAATGTCCTGAAAAAATTGTCGGTCTGCGCTGTTGATGACATCTTGAAGATGGATCATCCCAAACAAAAGAATCAAACGGTTTTAGATCCAGTATGTTAAGGGCTGTATCGCATATCGTACGATTTTTTATACATGCAAAAATAACAAAACGGCGCAAATTTTTCGAAAAAAAAAAACGTTTTTTTCGCCGTTTTTGGCAAAAACAAAGTTAATATCAAAATTCTTTAAATCCTTAATATGAGCTATAGCTATAGTTGTAAAGAATATGTGGTTGACATTTCGCAAGGATCGGTTCAGTAGTTTTGAAGATTTTATCAACGAGCTGTCGAAAAACGTTGTTTCGAGAAAAACGGGTTTAAAGTTTGTTGGGGTTACTTAAATACGCAAAAAAAATTTTGAATGTATTTCGAAAGTTCATTTATCAAGTGTAACAATTTTTATATCAATATCTATAATATAAACGTATCAAAAAATACATGAAAATATTCTTTTTTAGCGTCTAAAGTGAGAAGACCCCTTGAGAAAGTATAAATCTTACCTTGAAAAAGTATAAAGCGCTGAAAAACGTATATCTTATAAATCGATTTGAATTACATTACTGAAAATCCACTGCAATTATCGTTTGTTATCAATTTTATTGCACTTTGACGTCATATCACCACACACGTACACGCTTACGAAGTGTGCAGGTTATGTTTGAGCTCGCCGAGTTGTTTCTCGTAATTTTTCACATATTTTCGAATTCGAACGTGTTAAGAAGAATTCTCAAAAGGCGTTCATCGGAGAATACTGCAGAATTCAACTGGATCCCAATAATGAGGACTCGCTACGTTCCAGTGTCTCCAACGTATCCCTATCAAGGTGCATTTCGGGACTCCCCAACAAATTCATGCACGTCATCACGAAAGGATATTTTCTTCGCGAAATCCGACTAGTTCCGGTTGAGAATTTCTAAGACAATAAATAAATGTCTAAAATCAAAATAAACACCAGATGAGGAAGGACTTGAGGGCTCTCCAAACAATTTTGGCACGGGCAGCGTGGAAATTTCTCATCGTGTGTCATTAGCCATAAAGTCAGGAATGAACAAAAAAAAAACAAGTGTCTGAGAAGTCCAGCGATTGAATTCGACGATGGTCCCGTACAAAGGCAGACGCGATTGCAATACTTGTGACTGGCGATTCTGCGATGGAATGCGACGCGAACACGGTCAAACGAGGATACGTGCGTTTTGGTGAAAAGGAACCTACGTCGGGAGAAGAATGAGTTGAGAACAAGGAGGTTTGGGATTCCGTTGTTCGGAGAAGAGAAAACGAGGATCGTTGGGCTCTGTCCAGGCGATTTCGTAGCGATGTGTCGATTCCCGACGATCAAAACGCCCTAAATCGCGTATAATTCAAAATCCGGAGTGACTTGGGTTACGTCCTTTTGGTCGTTGTACGACGATACGTATGGGTGTAGCGGCGATTATTGGCGCGGTTATGGGAGTGTGCATGAGGCCAACCGAGAGACAATAGTACAGGAGGACAAAAGCGTGATATACGAGGACTCTGGAGCAGTGGTATTAAAATCATATTTTTAAGCTCTACTCCCTTTCTCCCTCCCTCGCTATGCTCGACGCGATTGCGCCGCTTCCAGCCCTTCGTGCAACGCTCGCATTCTCCCATTCCTCCCGAGCTCATTCCACTGTGTTTCCTTTTTTCGCGCGACTTTTTACGTACCTACGTACGAGCCGCGTTTGCATTACCGAAACGAGAGGGTGGATGGTCGAAGAAAACAATTCAGGATTGAGGAAGAGCAAGAGAGAGAGGGGGAGGGGGGGCGGTGAGAGAGAGAGGGGGAGGGGGTAATGATTTTATAACGAAGAGTGAAAGGGCTGAGCCGATAAGGGTTGCACATAAAACTCGTGTGTTCCAGAGAGCCCTCTACAAACGTATCAGCCATTTATCTCCACGCGTTCACCAGTGGCGCCCCCTTTCGGTTCTAGTACCACCTTTTGCTTACTGATCTATGCTCCTCACTATTTTAATTTTTAGACCCTCTCATATTTCTCATTTTTCATTCTTTTTCTCCATCTTTTTTCGACCTTTGTACGATTTTCGCGGGCAGCCCTTCCTCCTTTTCTCTTTATTCGACCCTTCGGCCTCGGTTTAAGGGGCTATACCAGTCTGACACTTTCAAAAAATCGATTTTTTTTGCCTGTTTCGACAGTTTTTACTTTCAAGAATATCATTATCATTTACATCATTTATATCAATATTATTTTATCTTGCAAAAATCGACAGTTAAATCTTCAAACGCGTTTTTCTCGAAAAGGGATTTTTTAAAATTTGCTGACATTGTAACTCGAAGAGCAATTATCCGTTTGACTTGAAATTTAAACTGAGTACACTTGAATATATTTACTCTGCAATGACGTAGGATATTTGCGATTGGATGAAAATTGACGATTCGGCATTGAAAAAAACGACCATTTTATAGGCAAGAAAACAGACTTTTTTGTCATAACTACGCCATTTTGTTAGATTTTGTTATTTTTCGCAAACCCTACGTCATTGTACGGGAAATACCTTCCAGTTAAACGACATATTTTCTTTTTTCGGTTTTAGCTACCCAATCGGCCGGAATCGTGTCAGCAGTGGAGGAATTTTTTTTTTGGCGCCTCCAAAGGCAGCGCATAAGTGGCTTGGATCTCAATATTTTTCTATGAAAAAATTATGCAATATAGGTCAAATATAGCCAAATATATTCTTAATTTTCCGACACATTTAATTAAGTATTTTTCTTCCAAAAAATTCCCGAGAATCACCAAAATTTTCAGCGTTCACACTGGTATAGCCCCTTAATTGGGGTTTTTTGGAGCGGCATTCTCTCTCTCTCTCTCTCTCTCTCTCTCTCTCTCTTTCTCCCTTCCTCTCTGCTTTTCCTCTTTTCCTAGCAGTACGAGATCACGCCTATGTTGTATGGACCTCGAGAGAGACGGAAAAAAAAAATTGTCATCGATGCAGATGAGTCGAAACATCGAGTACAATTTTTCTGATATATTCTCGAGGGGTTCAATATCGCTCTTGAACGAAGTACAGATACAATTTCCTCCAACCATTGCTTCCCTATCCTCGTTCGTACGACCGAGTCGAGAGAATATCCGTAATTGCTTGTTCGATATTCGACATTTATTTCGTTCCTCTCCACATACGTGGTACGGAATGGAGATTCTTTTTTTTTTTTTTCTTTAACGAGACGTCGGAATGTCGATCTTTTTTACACGTACTTCTCATCGAAGAAAATGAGAATGTGAACGAAACTCGCGATAAATTCGCGAAAATTACGGATTGCGAAATAATCGTGAGGCAAGTTCAATTCGTAAAATGTGTGAAACTCGAGCGAATTATTCGCAGAGTGAGGAAAAGACGAAGATTGGAGTGCGCTGAGTACAGGTAGTTCCGACATCTTCTCAATATAGTCCGCGAAACGAAATCTTGCGGAATGTATTTTTCTGTTGTCTTGACAAAAGTCTAAATGGAAAAATATGAGGGAAAATGGAATGAAAGAGAAGCAATGAAATATACAAGTTTTGTCTCCGGTTACTAAAGTTACGCGAAGCTCTTGATGGAACTGCCAGTGAGATTGAAATTTTCCATCTCGACACATATACTTCACATAAATATCTGCCAGGCTTTCCCGTTATTTGACGTACATTTTTCATTTTTTCGTAGAAAATGCCTTGCGTTGTGCTCAGTAAGGTAACTCGGATCTTGTGTTCAAGGTTTCGTGCAATGTACTCTTTATTTTGCAAGTAGTCCATCGCATCCCCATTGATTTTCATCTTTCATTGTAATCGTTAATATTATCGTTCATTTGGGGTTGGTTCATTAACTAAAACAATGCTTCATTGTTTTAGTTAATTAACAAGTTTTGCCTCTTGTTACTAAAGTTACGTGGGACTGCCAGCGAGATTGAAATTTTCCATCTCGAAACAGATATGTTTCACATAAATATCTGCCAGGCTTTCCCTCCTTTTTTCTCTCCTTTTTTCGTAAGAAATGCTTGCATTGTGTTCAGCAGGGTAACTCAGATCTGGTGTTAAAGTTCTCGTGCAATGTGTTTTTTTTTGCAAGTAGACCATCGCATCCCCGTTGATTTTCATGTTTCCTTGTAATCATTAATGATATGGTTCATTTGAGGCTCGCTTCCCAATGAAGCGGTGGAAGCAGGAGTATAAAACGGGGATGTTATCTCAAGAAGATTAAAGATAAATAATCACTGGAAATACGAAGAAAATCGTTGGAAAAGGAGTTTACAATTTGTAGCCAAAGGAGGAAATGAAAAATGCGGTTTACAAATCATTGTGAAACGTCCATATACATTATGGTGGCCGTTATTTGGGCTTTGGCGCAAAAATTCGATACCACTACAAAAACATAATCAAGGTGTATCGAAAAAAATCTGTGTAAAGTTTGGAGGCGCTCGGAAAATTGGAACACGCGCCACCGAGAGATTGAAATTTTAAATGTAAAATACATGTATTTACCCCGCGCATCAATGATTTTTTTCCGAGCATAATATCAATGAGAAAAATTTGAAACTTCGTATGCTTATTGTGCACAGTATGGTGTACAAAACCAAATTTTTTCAATTTTTTTCATTCCTGATTTTGTTAATGATAAGCTCTGTAGAGATTCCCATATTTCGTTTTTTTTAAATATTTGTTTTCAAATAAATTTCAAATAAAATAAAAAATAATATTTCGGTTCGAACAGAGCTTGTCATTAACAAAAAATGAATGAGAAAATTGAAAAAAATCAGTTTTAAACACCATACTATGCACAATAAGTAGTATAGCTATGAGAGTTCTAACGCAGGTCCTCTGAGGGGGGTGCGGGGCGGGGGGTTCACGCGGGGAGGGGTATGACGTCACGCGGGGAGGGGTATGACGTCACGCGGGGAGGGGTATGACGTCACGCGGGGCGAGGTATGACGTCACGCGGGGAGGGGGACTCGGCGGAGTGGCTGACCTCTCTCTCTCTCTCTCTCTCTCTGTCTCTCTCTCTCTCTCTCTGTCTCTCTCTCTGGGCTCCAAGTTCTTAAGGGGGAGACTTCGATTCTCCCTTCTTGAGAACAAGTGCCTAGCGCAAACCTCCCCGTGGTGGAGCCCGTCAACGGCGCTGCTTTGGCAGCGGCGGCTAATTGCGCAGGCTATTCGGGGCCCCCGTCGCTTCCGCTCCGGAGTCAATCCGGGGCGGGGTGAATGGGGGTTTCCATTGTTCCCCTTAAGGGGGTGCGGCGTCGTGAAGGGCCCCTCCCGCTCGCCTCGGCGGTGGGTGCTGGGCTGGGTGATGGGTCGCGCATCTGATACATGCTGCGGAATGCCAAATCGGATGCACCCCTTTGTGCAGGCACTCATTGCCTGGGGGGTGCAAATGACGCGAACGGCTCAGACAGGTCCTGCTGGCCTCCCCCGCCCGTGCCTGGCGCCTCTCCCCCCATGTGTATGCGCGGGATGGCCCCGCCCGGACCCCTGGGGAACGGAGCTATGGCTCCCTTCGATCCCTACACCTACCCCCCAACCTTCTCCCGTATCCCAGCCCCCCCCCCCGGCGACCACCCTCCGTCGGCATCCCACCCTCCCTCGGGGGGAGGGGATGACGACAAGGAACGCCGGAAATCCCGCGGGACCATGTGGGCGTGGGTTCACGCACCGCTGGGGCCGCGGGCAGCCCCCCCCCGTCTAATAATCTTTTCTTTCTTTGCAGGTTGTTGTTATTTATTTATTTATTTACTTGTCTGTTATTTCAGGTTGTTGTCCGCGGCTCTATCCCTCTGGGGAACGAGCCGCGACTCCCGGCGACCCCTGCACCTGCCCTCCTGCCTCCTTCCTTGTCCCAGACCTCCCAGGTACCCCTGTTTCCCACCCAGGGACTCCCTATGCCCCCCCAGGGATCCCCCAATACCCCCCAGTGATCCCCAGTGATCCCCAGGGACCCTCATTTGCCCCCATTTATCCCCAGTGATCCCCAGGGACCCTCATTTGCCCCCAGGGACCCCCGGGCCCCCGAGGGACTCCCATCCCCCCGTCTGTTTGTTGTTATCGGTTTGGTATTGTTAACCCAGGTTCCCTCGGTACTCTGGCTTTTCTTTTCAGGTTGTTGTGTTTGTCTGTTGACTGTTGTTGTTGACTGTTGACTGTTGTTGTTGTGTTTGCTGTGTTTCTGTTGCTGTTGGGTTTGTTGCTGTTGTTGTTGTTGCGCCAGGTACCCTGGTACTCTGGTTTTCCCCTTCTTCCAGGTTGTTGTGTTGTTGTTGTTGTTTTTGTTGTTGTTGTTGTTGTTGTTGTTGTTGTTGTGCTGTTGTTGTTGTTGTGGTGTTGTTGTGGTCGCCCGGGTGCCCTTGGTGCTCTGGGGTCCCCTCTCTTTTCAGGTTGTTATGTTGCTGTTGTTACTTCAGGTGCCCTAGGTACTCTGGCTGTTATGTTGCTGTTGCTACTTCAGGTACCTCGGGTACCCTGTTCCCTTCTCTTTCCAGGTTGTTGCGGTGTCTCTTGTTGTTGGTTGCCCCGGGTATCATCTGTGCCCTGGCTTTTCCCCCTTTTTCCTTTTCAGGTTGTTACTCCAGGTACCCCCAGGTACCCCCGTTGTTGTTGTTACTCCAGGTACCCCCAGATACCCCCGGTATCCTGCAACCCTCGGTATCCTGGTCTCCTTCTCTTTCCAGGTTGTTATGTTTGCTTGTTGTTGTTATGTTTGCCTGTTGATGTTGACATTGCGTCTTGTTGTTGTTGACGCTTGCTTGTTGTTGTTGACACTTCAGGTACCTGCGGTACCCTGGCTCTCCCTTATTTTTCCAGGTTGTTACGTTCTTCTGCTGTTGTTGTTGTTCATTCCAGGTACATTGTTACTTGGCTTTCATTCCTCTTTTCAGGTTGTTGTGTTTGTTGGTCGCTGTTGTTGCTCCGGGTGCTTCGGTACCCGGGTTTCCCCGTTTCCCCCTTTCCCCGTTTTCTTTTCAGGTGGGGTATCCTGGGCCCGGTCTCGCCGTGACCTCAGTCGCGGTGATGGCACGGAACCAGGTGCCCCCAACGTACTAATTAGGAACCTTATTTACCTTTATTTTATTTTATTTTGTATAATTACAGCGGCCTTCCCTTCTCTTTTCAGGTTGCTAGGGACGGGGCGAGGGGTTTGTGTGCCGCTGTGACCCGTGGGGCCGTGCCGGCATGGTCCCGCGGTGAGTGGTCGGACTGAGTCCGCACGGCCCGGGGGCCCTCGCGCCGCCCCCGGCCCTACCGCGCCGTTCCACCCCCTGGGTCTCTGGCGAATGCGGACAAAGGTACAGCGGAAAACCCGGGAGGCCCCTTCGGATGGGGGGCCGGGCACGCCCGGGGGCCGCGCGGTAGTACCGGGGCCCGGCTCGGGCCTAGCTCCCCCGAGTAGGCTGCCCCGTAGCAACGCGTGTAAAATGCCTGTGTACTGTCCGGCAGGGCCTGGTAGCACCAGGATGCGGACCTGCTGGACGCCAGGTGCTGCACCCGCCGGGGCCCAGCGCAGCAAGCCGGTTTCCTGGGGGGGGGATTACCGGTGCGGGGGGGTTGGGGGCGGGGCGTTGGTCCCTGGGTGGGGGGTGGGATCTCTGGGTGGGGTTTTTGGGGTGGGGAACCCTGCTCGGCTTCACCGGCTGGGGCCCCCACTGAGGGTTGGGGGGGAGGGGTAGTTGTAGTTGTTTGTAGGCGATCGAGTTGGGGACTCTCGGTAAAAGTCCCAATTTTCATGAACTATGTCCGGGTACAGAAAATTTGCAAAGGTGCCAAAGGACACTGGGCTGCCCGCGGCCCAAACCACTCGCGGGGGGAGGATAGCGACTGGCGCCGGTGGCAGCCGGCGCCGCCCCCGGGGTGCCGGACAGGTAACTGACCGGGCCCGGATCGAGGAGTTTGGCCTTCGCGCCGTTAGAGTAGTTCTCGTTAGACTAGAGGGGAACCAAGCTAGGCAGGTAAACCAGCCAACCGTACCAACCGTGGCTGCGCGCGTTCAGGTAGCTAGCTGCGTCACCGTCGAAGCCCTCCCAACCCACCCCCCTGTAGAAACCGCGGTAAATGTGGCCGCACCAGGCGGCCGAGCGTTCGACAAAATTAGGGTGTTGCAGCTGAACGCCAGACGTTCGGCTGTCGTTTCGGCTGAGGTGCGTTCACTCGTTGCCGGAAAGCGTCTGGACGTCCTACTCTTGCAGGAACCATACGTCCGGCGCCAAGGCACGAGCCACACCTTCTATGGACTAGGGACTGGAATGAGGGTCGCTGCTGTCCGCTCAGAACGCCCCTGGGCGGCGGTGGCGGTGTGCAACCCCTCCTTCCAGATGATCTTCGTCTCGCAGCTGAGCACCACGCACTGCGTTTGTGCGATGGTGCAGGCACCCGGCTTCTCCTTCTACGTCGTATCCCACTACTTCCAGTGGAGCGATGAGATTGAGGTGCACCTCAGGCACCTCGAAGTGGTGTTTCGTTCGCTGAGGGGGCAGAGAGTTCTCGTCGGACTAGACGCCAATGCCCGGTCCTCCCTTTGGGGACCTCAGGACACGGACAGGCGCGGTGCCCAACTGGAGCGGCTTATCCGTCAGTATGGATACACCGTTCACAATGATGTCAACCAGCCGCCTACCTTCTGGGCGGTCACAGGTTCGTCATACATCGACGTAACCTTGGGGTCGCCTTCCATGAGCCGCTTCGTCGGCGAGTGGACAGTGCGGCAGGAATGGACAACGAGCGATCATAACGCTCTGGACGTCGGCCTGAGGGTGCCAAAAGCCGAGGGAAATGACGGGCGCCCCGCTGTCAGTCGGTTCAACGTAAGGCGAGCTGACTGGGAGCGGTTCGACCAGACCCTCGCTGATTTGTCGGCGCAAAGGCTGCAGGCGCTCCCGCTGACGTCCCCCGTAGAGGTCGAGGAGATGGCTGGCGCCCTCGCGAGCGTCCTCACGGAGGCTTGTGAGGGAGCGATGCCAAGGAAAAAGTTCTTCAGGAAGTCCAACCCGTGGTGGACTGCTCACCTGACCAACCTCAAGAAGGAGGTACACCGGCAACGTAGGGCTCTTCAGGGGGAACGGGATGATGCTCGCCGCCTCGAAATCCGGCTCGAGTACCGCACGTCTTTGCGGGAATATAGCCGGGAGGTGAAGAGGGTCAAGCTCGAAAGCTGGAGGAGCTTCGTCTCGTCGCACGGCAACGAGAAGCCCTGGGGCTTCGTCTATAAGCTCCAGTCGGACAAGCTTCAAGTTGAGAGGGTGCTTAGCACACTCCGGCGAGCCGATGGCTCCACAATGGACTTGGAGGAAACCGCCAGCTTACTCCTGGAGGCCCACGTCCCTGAGGATCGGGAAGAGGAAGACACCCCCCAACAGCGGGAAGTCAGGGAGGGTGCCTTCGATGCACCCGCTACTCCCGACGACCCGCTCTTCACGCAAGCGGAGCTTGCTGCCCACCTTAAAACCCTCAAGAGCGGGAAGGCCCCGGGACCCGACCTCATTGAGGTCGTCGTGCTGAAAAGGGCCTTCGCGGTCATTCCCGACGCGCTGGTTCGTCTCTTCAACGCGTGTTTGTGTTTGGGCGTCTTTCCCTCTGCCTGGAAGAGGGGCTCCCTCCGAGTCCTTCTGAAGGGCGACGACAAGGACGAAAAGGACCCAAAATCGTATAGGCCCATATGCCTCCTCTCCGTGGTAGGTAAGTTCTTCGAAAAAGCCCTCAAGGGGCGCATTGCGCGGTCTGCGATGGGCCCGGGCAAAACCTCCGAGCGGCAGTTCGGCTTCGTTCCGGGCAAGTCGACGGAGGACGCGATTGTGGAGATGCGCAGGATGGTGGCCGAGTCTGTAGACACGTACGCCGTCGCACTCCTCTTCGACATCTCGGGTGCCTTCGATACCGTGTGGTGGCCCCTGGTTCTGGACAGCCTAAAAGCTAGGGAATGCCCGCGGAACGTCTTCAACGTTATCCGCAATTATTTTAGCGATAGGAGAGTAGGGATTTCGTGGGGTAACAGCGAGGTTTCCAAGCAGGCCACGAGGGGGTGCCCGCAAGGCTCCGTACTCGGCCCAACCTGCTGGAACCTCATGTTCGACGGGCTCCTAAGAATCCTCGAGGAAATCGCCCCGAACAGGTTCGTTGCCTACGCCGATGACCTCATGGTCATGGTGGAAGGCAACTCGCGGCGGGAAATAGAGGTTAGGGCACAGTCGATAGTAGATAGAATTGTGGCCTGGTGCCAGAGCGCCAAGCTGCAATTGTCCCAAAGAAAGACAGAAGCCATACTCCTTAAGAGTGAATGGCGACGTAGAGCGCCAGTTGGCAGGAGAGGAGGAGACCGACCCGACCGCGTGCGCCGCGCTGCTAGGAGGCCCGATATGGCCAATAGATACCCAACCATCCGGATAGGGGATGCTGCAGCTAAGATAGCTTTTAAGGGTAGCGTTAGGTATCTCGGCGTCCACTTTGACAAGGAGATGGGAATCGGCTCCCATTGCTCCTACCTTAGGAAGAAGAGCGCATCCCTCTTCGAGCGTTTGGGGAAAATCGCGAGAGCTGGGTGGGGACTTAGATTCGATGTAGTCAGGGCCATATATCGGGGGGTTTTTGTCCCGACGGTGACATATGCCGCCGCGGGATGGTCAGACCTCTGTAGAGAGGCTGACATTCGAGTCCTTAGAAGCGCCCAGAGACTAGCGTTGATCGCGGTCACTGGGGCATACAGAACCGTCTCATACGATTCTGTGTGCGTTATTGCAGGAGCTGCTCCAGTGGACATCCTACTGAAGCAAGCCGGGGCCAGATACCAGCTTAGAAAGGGACACGACGCCGAGATAAACGGGGTGGTAATTCCAGCGGGGGCGAATAACGCCGTAGACAGGGTCAAGGATGAGGCAATCAACATGTGGCAGGCCGCCTGGCAGTCTTCCAACAAAGGCCGTACCACATTTGCCTTCTTCGGGAACATCCGGGAGAGATTGGCGGCGGGTTGGTTCCGGCCGAACCACTACACTACGCAGGTTCTCTCCGGCCACGGCAACTTCGGGGCGCGTCCGCGTCACTCGGGCTTGCCGAGGAGGAGGACTGTGAGTGTGGAGGGCAGGACACGGCCCGGCACTTCCTTCTCGAGTGCCCAAACTTCGAACCGCAGAGAGTCGCTCTGCGGGACTTCATCGGCGAGAGAGTATGGCCAGCGGCGGCGCGCCAATTGGTGGCCACCGCGGAAGCCTTCTCTGTTTTCGCCGACTTCTGTCGGGAGGCCCTTTGGCTAAAGGGGGCGGTAGAACCTGAGTAGGGGACTGAGTACAAGGTCTGGGGGGGGGGGGGTGGACATAGGGGGGAAAAGTCGATGGGTCGGGGTTGATAGCTAGACTAGTGGGATGAAGACACCATCCCGAACAGGTTAGAGCACACGGGCTCTGTCAAGGCCCGTGGGGGGTAGGTAGGAGATCGGGTGTCCCGCGGCCTAGCCGAGACCTTTGTCGGAAGCCTCGGCGAACGGCGGACGGACTCGTAATCCTCGCGAACCATCCGATCCGCCATGGCCGTGGGAGCACGGTCTCTAGAAAGAGAGGGAAATAGGTAGCCGCCGAATACACTAACAAACATAAACAAGCACACTACACACACAGAACAACACGCAACACAATCTGCGGGCCCACAGCACTCCCAGCTGTGCCCCCGACAGCACGCCCGCACTAGGTTCACAATCCATCTACCCTTACCTATCCCAGATCCTTGTCTTCTGGGCTGTGTCCGGGCGGGACACGGGAGCAGGCCTTCCCGAGGTTCCCCGTGAGCACGCGGGGTTGTTACCGGTGTCTCCGCTGGGGCTTACGCCCTGGTAGAGCTGTCGGGACTGACGCCGCGTGGCCAAACTGCTCTCTTCGCTAGTCGATCCAGCGAAAGTCAAAGGATTTTTCCATTGCCCGACCCTTGGACGTGGTTCTCGGTCTGCAAAGATAGATAGAAGCCCGTAGCGTATGCCCTAGAGGCGAGGTAGCACAGGTTGGACCATTGCGATGGTTCTGCCTTCACAATAAATGTCTCTCTCTCTCTCTCTCTGTCTCTCTCTCTCTCTTGTAGCGACTGTCGCCAGAGAGCCAAGTTGGTTGACCCGTGTCGCTGAGACAAGCGATCGGATTACACGTATGCATGAGAGAGAGCGAGAATGAGAGATGGAGCGACCGCATCGCATGCATGTGAGATAGAGCGAGATATGCATTTAACTTCAGACCTTCACCGACTAAAGCAGTTGGATTTGTTTGGGCGAAATCCCAAACAAACCCACGAACGTCTTCGAACATCTATTGAACGCTTTCGAACGTCTCCGAACGTCTCTTGAACGTCTCTCGAACGTCTCCGAACGTCTCATGAACGTCTCACGAACGTCTCCGAACGTCTCCGAACGTCTCCGAACGTCACATGAACGTCTCCGAACGTCACATGAACGTCTCCGAACGTCACATGAACGTCTCCGAACGTCTCACGAACGTCTCCGAACGTCTCTTGAACGTCTCTCGAACGTCTCCGAACGTCTCATGAACGTCTCCGAACGTCTCACGAACGTCTCCGAACGTCTCATGAACGTCTCACGAACGTCTCACCAACGTCTCCGAACGTCTCTCGAACGTCTCACGAACGTCTCACGAACGTCTCCGAACGTCTCTTGAACGTCTCTCGAACGTCTCCGAACGTCTCATGAACGTCTCCGAACGTCTCACGAACGTCTCCGAACGTCTCATGAACGTCTCACGAACGTCTCCGAACGTCTCCGAACGTCTCCGAACGTCACATGAACGTCTCCGAACGTCACATGAACGTCTCCGAACGTCTCACGAACGTCTCACCAACGTCTCCGAACGTCTCTCGAACGTCGCACGAACGTCTCCGAACGTCTCACGAACGTCTCCGAACGTCTCTTGAACGTCTCTCGAACGTCTCCGAACGTCTCCGAACGTCTCACGAACGTCTCCGAACGTCTCTCGAACGTCTCTCGAACGTCTCCGAACGTCTCCGAACGTCTCACGAACGTCTCCGAACGTCTCATGAACGTCTCACGAACGTCTCCGAACGTCTCACGAACGTCTCCGAACGTCTCATGAACGTCTCACGAACGTCTCACCAACGTCTCCGAACGTCTCACGAACGTCTCACGAACGTCTCCGAACGTCTCTTGAACGTCTCTCGAAATGAACGTCTCACGAACGTCTCCGAACGTCTCTCGAACGTCTCCGAACGTCTCATGAACGTCTCCGAACGTCTCATGAACGTCTCACCAACGTCTCACGTACGTCTCTCGAATGTTTGAGAGCAATATTTTATACAACTGTGTAATCTCATAACAGATAATGTAAGAAAGAAAGGGGTGAGGAGAATTAAAAAATCACATAATGTCACATTTCGTTTATTTGCATGAATCTTTATGATTCAACCACCAATTAAACATTTTACATACATTTTGTAATGCACAATTTTTTTCATGCTTTTCGCATCGTAGAGTATAGCTTACGCCTAATTTACTTAAGGTATCCATATCGCCAAAGTCCAACGTTTCAATAACTAGATCATTTTTCATATTTAATATATCAGCTAACCATTCTCGTTTTTCATGGCCGTCAACATATACAATGGGATACGTATTGACTTCCGTTGGGCCCACAACTGCAGCCGTTATTAAACCTTGAGCCATGCTATATGGAACGTTTCCATAGGCCCACTTTAGACCATGATGATTCCGAATCAACCATGACGCTTCGTATCTCTCAAATTTTGTGAGAAGTCTCCATGGTATGATACTCGCGAAAATGTAATGAGAGAGCACACATTCCGCTCTTAGAATCGCTACTTCCTTCACGACAAAGTTTCTCCCAACAATGAATCCTTGTAGATCGACAAATGTAGGTACAGACATAACGAAGATGGCTCGATCAAGTCCATAGCAAGATCAATTGATGACTGACGTCATTATTTAAGAAACTCGTCTTTAAATAATTTATTTATCGAGCGGGGGGGGGTTACTTGCTGATCTATACAATTTTACGAACCATGTTTGTCAATGGACAATATTCAACAACTCGATCGTGCAAGATCAAACAGTAGGCAGTAGTATTTGGTGGCAAATCTTCCTTACATTCAAACTCTATTCGCACGTCCACGGTAGCATTTTTCACAGACTCGTTCTGACGCGAGCAATCGATAACCGTGAGAGGGCCGTTATATTGAAACTTTGCAATAGTGAGCAAAGAATTATCACTATTACAGCCGTAATAAGATTTACGAAATTGAGAGTACATATTGAACAAAATGGCGAATCTGTTTTTGTCGTATTGTAAATAAACTTTATTGAATTTTTCATATACTTTATAAAAGTTATTACAATATGTTATTTTTGTGTATCCACGAGTTTTGAGATTTATCCATTCCCAACCATTTAACATAAACATCATTGCCCTTTTTGCGTATTATCTTCTCCACGAGATATATGTTAGGATTGGCAACACGTTGCAGTTCGTATTCGTAGAATCCTCCGGCTATTGGATTTCCACTTGAGTCCTCGACTAGGTACGTTACAGGATAAGTTTGCTGCACCTTGACGATTTTAAACACTTCTGTGGTCCAATTTGGTGTGAAACCTTTTTCAAATATTGTCTTGAATTTGCTTACGCGCACAAAATCATTGACTTTGAATCTTGCAGGAGCCGCAATTTTTACATTGCTGTATACGGTGGTTAAGAGTTTCTCCGCGATCGCAGGAGTAACGTCGATGGGCCTCATGCCAATCGTACGATGCTTTCGAGCATTGTACTTCATAACGAGTTGCGGCAACGCATCGATCCACTTGTAATTACCATTGAGTGTAAACATTTTCCACATATTATTTTTGAGAGTGCGATTGAATCGTTCGACGACCGAGGCCTTCATAATAGAGTACGTCGAATAATGATTGATGTTGTATTTCTCCATGAGTCGTTGCACGTTTACATTGTAAAATTCTCTTCCTTTGTCGGTCTGAAGATTTTTCGGATATCTGCCATGATCGTGTATGATTTTCGCGATCGTTGTACCCATTTCGTTGCCAGTTTTACTTTTCAAGGGTACGGCCCATGCATACTTGCTCAACACATCGATGACGGTGAGGATGTAATTGTAGCCTTTGTTGAAACGCGAATACGGCCGCATTTCGACTACGTCAGCCTGCCACAAATCATCATACCCACGTACGATGACACGTCTTCGCAGAAAGTTTTTTCTTGCTGGCGCATGTAATTCCTCCACGAGCTGCTTTTCTTCGGACGTTTTTTCTTCTCCGAGCATATCGTGTGTTTGACCAGACGATTTTTACAAATCTTCCTGCGTTGTGTCAGCTACAGCGTCGGTTACATACTGAATCGTTTTAGACGTATCGTTCATAGTTATTCGAAGCGTATTCTCTAGTGCAATGAATTTCTTCTCAAATTCATCCAGGCGTTCTGTTAGCAGCTTGATTTTCATTTCCACGTAACGTTTATTAGCAGCATCGTAATCCCCTTCAGGTAGGGCTACGCCTCGTATTTTACGTGATCTTGCGTCGAAGTCACTAGAGGTTAGACAGAGAGCATTATCACGTGTATAATTTCTTATTAGCCCAGTCCACTGATAGTATGAATTATCCTGCGCTCCAAGCGATGATCCGAATTTATTGATCGACATCTCGGTATCAATAGCGATGAAGGAATGATCATTATCATCGATGCGGAGGTTAATTTATAATGAGACCCGCTTCGCGAAGTTCCTCAATAATCGACATTATCTCATTGTCGTGAGCGTTGTTACCCGCGTGTCGTGAAGCTTCCAACAAGCGCAAACGATCGACCAACTCATTGGGATCATTCCAATGCACGTAATCGACTTTGTTGTTATTTAACGTCATGGCGAGCGGTATTTCTATACCTCTTCCAGTTTTTCGGTCGAAAGTTAATGGTCCAATTATATATTTATACTTGAAGCCTTTGTTACCCAATACAGGATTGAGTATATTGCTACCACGTCGATGTGCATTTGTTGCCAACAATATACTTTTATATTTGTTTTTGTCTTCCTCGGTGTATATTGCATCGTCGGGAATTCTCTTGAAAATTAGCTCATAGAGTCCAGGGGTTCCCAAGTATTTTATGCCATCGATGAATATATTATCATCATTATCCACATCGAAACCCTTATCGCCTAACATCATTCCTTCATTGGTAAATTTGACGCCATACACGTAATCCATGCTGGAATTTTTGTCTTGTGAAAGAATAGATGAAATATATTGTTGACCGAGTGGACCGAAATGTTCGCGCAATGTATTTTGACCTTCGGCCGTTTGTAATTGACGTTGAACTGTAGACACGAATGATTCGGGCGTGGTCTCAAAAACGTCTTCTTCAACAATGGTGGCTGGTTGCAAGGGTACTGCAGCCATCGACGTATCATCCAGAGATTCCTTTCGTCGCTTGCGTTTCACCTGATTCGGTGTAGAAGTTACTAGCGAATCTTGAAATAACGAACGTGTGCGCTTTGTTCCTTGTTTCACATCCTTCTCTAGGTCCATTGCTTCCGACATACTCAACGATTCAATTTCCGGCTCAAGAGATTCAACAGCGGCTGATTGCTCAACAATCTGCTTGAGAGGTTCGGTGATTGGCCTGAAGTGTCTCTCCAATGCAAGATCTTCTTCCATTTTTCCAGTCTTCAAAGCTTGATATTTTTTGCGTATTGAGTCGCTTGTTTTCGCAATTTCCCTGGCAATCTCTTCATCAGTATCAATTGTCGTCATCATGCCCACACGAAATTATTTGTCGGTCGTTGCACAGCTGATGTCTCAATGCCGACTGACTACATTACGGTATTGCAAACTCGTTAAATCCATTTCTATATCGACCACCGGACAATGAGCTATCTTTGTCAATCACCATGAAGCCATATTTGTGTTGCCAACATTTTTGACATAACACCAGAAAATCTTCATACGATATGTCCGTATTTACATGTTCATTGTAAACATGTTTCAAGTTTGTACGATCTTGTTTAAATAAAATAAGCAGATTCACATTGTCGCGTATAAGATGCTTGGGAACCTTGGCATATGTTTGGCAAAGGTAGAAACAATCAACGCTTGAGTGTCTGCCCATCGCAAAGTACTCTCTTACTGTATTTTGCTTGTCACATGCTACGTCATCGAAAATAAAAATGGAGTTCGGAAGCGCTTCGTGCGGTGGGATAACATCACTATTATTTGAGAATTTAAAATAGCCAATTTCGTTAATCGATGTCAGCAGATTTTCCAAATATTGATATTTTGGCTGTTGAAGCGATTTCGAGTATACATATAGGTTTTCAAAACGTACACCATTTGGACTTTCTATTAAACTTAACAAAACATTGGTTTTCCCACAATTTGAAGGACCGCAAATAATGCTGCGTATCGTAAGTGGCAGCATGTCTCCATGCTTGCGTACTTGTTGGCCCTCCATTACTCTATCGTCGAAATTGGTCACTTAAATCACCGTCGCTTGTTGCACGAAACGCATGTTTTCTCTCTCGAATCCAAACACACATTCGCCCAAAATGCGTCGTGTGAGGAGTATTTATAGGAGTGCACCGAGCCAAATCCGCTCAGTAGTGAGAATGTTTTTGTACCTATCGGACGACTGCAGTATTCTCCGCTTAACGGCTCATCAATTACAGTTTATTCCAAAAATTGTTTTGTTACAAAATTTTCATCACTTCGTTGACATTTTGTGGGAGAGGCTTCCCGAACATATAAAGGCTGATTCGGAAGTACAGCAATATCGCCGATGCACGCGCCATTGGAATTTACCGGGACAGCTAATACACATTGACGGTCCAGCACCGTTTATAAATAATTGTGCCGAATGTCAAAGAGAAAAGGCAACGGTTTGTTAAATCGTGCAATAAATGCACTTCCGATCGAGTTACATATTCCCGAATACCAATTTTGTGGACCAGGCACTCAATTAGAGCAGAGATTGGCACGGGGTGATCGTGGTATAAATCCATTGGATGCAGCTTGTCGCGACCACGATATAGCCTATTCTCGAAGCAATCATTTAGGCGAAAGACACGTTGCGGATAATATACTTGCAACAACGGCACGAAAACGTATTACTGCGAGAGATTCGACTTTTGGCGAGAAAACAGCAGCGACCGCTGTTTGGGCAGCTATGAAAGCAAAAACGAAATTCGGCATGGGAATGAAGACAAAGAACTCATCGACAAAGAAGAAAAAACCCGTTAAGAAGAGAATACTGCCGATAGCAAAGCGTGGCGGAATTTTGCCAATGTTACCATTGCTGGGAGTTCTTGGTTCACTGGCTGGTGGGGCAGTTGGGATAGCAAAGGCTGTGAATGATAGTAAAGCGGCGCAACGTCAACTTGAAGAAATACAACGTCATAATCGAGCTATAGAAGGCTATGGGCTCTATCTCGCGCCCTACAAGCGTGGACAAGGATGTTCAACTAAGAAAAAAAAAACGCCAAAACTCGGTGAAAATGCCCATGGGTGTAACAACTAATGTACAATTGGAATGCTTAGCCAGGCGCATGCGCATACCATTCTTCAGAGGGGTCTTCATGCGCAATAATTTACCAGTTTATGGTGGCGTGCAACTAGATGAGAGCGGTATAGTAAATTTAGATGATGCCGATGGCCCCGGTACGCATTGGGTAGCCTATGCCAAGAGGGGGAGTCATATAATATATTTTGATAGTTTTGGAAATCTTCGACCGCCCAAGGAGTTGGTGCGATATCTTGGACCAAATACCACAAAAATACAATACAATCGAACATCTTATCAGAATTATAATCAGAGTATTTGCGGGCAATTGTGCTTGCAATTTCTCCAAAACGTCGATGATCAATATGTATTTAAGCCGTGACAATGTGTCAATCAACTCAGTATTCGAGGGAAACATGTCACTGACGCTTGGGTTGACCGGCAAGAGTAGCCTTCTAACCGCAAATTATTTTCCCGCTATAGATTTCAATGATGGTTGTTATGAGCTCGGTTTGACGGATTTCGAAACTTATCACACAATACCAAATGTCAATTCATCAAACAACAAATTTTACTTTGACAATGATGACAAGGAAATTATAATTCCTGAAGGATCGTATGAACTGAGAGCCATAAATGCGTATCTGAATCGTGCAATTTTACTCAAAGGGGTTGATAGCGGTGATGATGCTGAAAATGAAATTGTTCCTCGAAAGGTTGATAACGATGACCTCGATGAAAATGGCGAATACCCAATCGTGCTACGCGCTAATCATAATACACTAAAGAGCGAAATCAAATGTGCGTACAGAATAAATTTCAGTAAACCTGACAACGTAGGATCCCTGTTGGGATTTTCATCAAATCGAATACTGCATCCCTGGAAATGGCAGGAATCTGATGTACCGATAAACATAATGAATGTCAACATTATCCGCATAGAATGTAGTGTCACCACTGGTGCGTACAGCAATGGCGAGCGTGTACACACGATACATGAATTTTCACCGAGCGTACCACCAGGATATAAGATATCGGAAACGCCTGCGCAAATCATTTATCTTCCGATCGTTGTGCGGAGCATTACGGATCTAACGATACGTATCGTGGATCAGAAGGGAAAACTACTCGATTTTCGAGGAGAAGAAATTACGGTGAGATTGCACATACGAAAGCGACGCTTGTGATGCTCGTTCTGTACGACACGGAATACGCCAGAGACAATATTTCTACGCGAGATAATACGATCCCACACGGTAATACTCTTGCAAGAAGACAAGCGGCATTGAGTGTTAAATTACCCGCAAAGAAGAAACTCAGTGCAGCGAATCGTGAACAGAATCTCTGGGATTTACTGTACGACATACTTGAGGCAAAAGAATGACCGACGTTTTGAATATCAGTGGGGAGCCAATCTTTGACGATCGTATCATCAAAATTGAGACTCATACGTACAATCCGTATGCCAACTCAACGTTTGGACACAGCGATGAAATACGAATTCCTATACAACACCAAGACTTGTACACCCTACCATCTGAAAGTTTTCTCTACGTTGAGGGAAAGTTCACGGTGCTTAAAAAACCAGATGATCAAGCAATAGTAGTATTGGGAAACAATTGCGTTGCATTCATGTTTGATGAAGTTCGCTATGAGCTCGATGGTGTGGAGATTGATCGCAATCGAAACGTTGGAATAACAACCACGATTAAAAACTACATCTCTCTAAGCCCTGAGAGGAGTCATACTTTGAAAAATGCTGCGTGGGATGTAACACATAATAATGGGGGAAAATATTTCAATTTTTGTGTACCTCTCAACATATTGCTAGGATTCTGTGAAGATTACAAGCGCGTAGTTATCAATGCTCGTCATGAGCTAATTCTGATACGTTCGCGCAATGATAACAATTGTGTATTCAGTCAGCATCCATTAGTAGAGGCAGAAGTTGAATTGCTCAAGATACAATAGCGTATGCCTCACGTAATATTAAATGAGATAAGTAAATTGTCATTACTTCGAACATTGGAGAGTGGACGATACTTGAATATGAGCTTTCGCTCTTGGGATCTATACGAGTATCCACTGCTTCAAAGCACAACGAAACACTCATGGACTGTGAAAGCTGCCTCCCAGCTAGAGAAACCAAGATATGTAATATTTGCGCTGCAGACTGGCAAAAAAAATTCTATGGCAAAGGACATTACACTATTCGACGACTGCAAGCTCGCCAATGTTAAACTTTATCTCAACTCGGAATCCTATCCTTACGATGACTTGAATTTGGACTTTGACAAAAACAGATTCGCCCTTTTGTTCAATATGTACTCTCAATTTCGTAAATCTTATTACGGCTGTAATAGTGATAATTCTTTGCTCACTATTGCAAAGTTTCAATATAACGGCCCTCTCACGGTTATCGATTGCTCGCGTCAGAACGAGTCTGTGAAAAATGCTACCGTGGACGTGCGAATAGAGTTTGAATGTAAGGAAGATTTGCCACCAAATACTACTGCCTACTGTTTGATCTTGCACGATCGAGTTGTTGAATATTGTCCATTGACAAACATGGTTCGTAAAATTGTATAGATCAGCAAGTAACCCCCCCGCTCGATAAATAAATGATTTAAAGACGAGTTTTTTAAATATTGACGTCAGTCATCAATTGATCTTGCTATGGACTTGATCGAGCCATCTTCGTTATGTCTGTACCTACATTTGTCGATCTACAAGGATTCATTGTTGGGAGAAACTTTGTCGTGAAGGAAGTAGCGATTCTAAGAGCGGAATGTGTGCTCTCTCATTACATTTTCGCGAGTATCATACCATGGAGACTTCTCACAA
The DNA here is from genome assembly GCA_964007375.1 of Ophion obscuratus. Lineage (NCBI taxonomy): Eukaryota > Metazoa > Arthropoda > Insecta > Hymenoptera > Ichneumonidae > Ophion > Ophion obscuratus. The sequence continues at coordinate 42,465,051 of OZ023312.1, forward strand.
AATTTGAGAGATACGAAGCGTCATGGTTGATTCGGAATCATCATGGTCTAAAGTGGGCCTATGGAAACGTTCCATATAGCATGGCTCAAGGTTTAATAACGGCTGCAGTTGTGGGCCCAACGGAAGTCAATACGTATCCCATTGTATATGTTGACGGCCATGAAAAACGAGAATGGCTAGCTGATATAATAAATATGAAAAATGATCTAGTTATTGAAACGTTGGACTTGGCGATATGGATACCTTAAGTAAATTAGGCGTAAGCTATACTCTACGATGCGAAAAGCATGAAAAAATTGTGCATTACAAAATGTATGTAAAATGTTTAATTGGTGGTTGAATCATAAAGATTCATGCAAATAAACGAAATGTGACATTATGTGATTTTTTAATTCTCCTCACCCCTTTCTTTCTTACATTATCTGTTATGAGATTACACAGTTGTATAAAATATTGCTCTCAAACATTCGAGAGACGTACGTGAGACGTTCGTGAGACGTTCATGAGACGTTCGTGAGACGTTTGTGAGACGTTCATGAGACGTTCGGAGACGTTCGTGAGACGTTCGGAGACGTTCATGAGACGTTCAAGAGACGTTCGGAGACGTTCGTGAGACGTTCGGAAACGTTCGTTAGACGTTCGGAGACGTTCGTGAGACGTTCATGAGACGTTCAAGAGACGTTCATGAGACGTTCGGAGACGTTCGTGAGACGTTCGAGAGACGTTCGGAGACGTTGGTGAGACGTTCGTGAGATGTTCATGAGACGTTCGGAGACGTTCGAGAGACGTTCAAGAGACGTTCGGAGACGTTCATGAGACGTTCATGAGACGTTCGGAGACGTTCGTGAGACGTTCAAGAGACGTTCGGAGACGTTCGGAGACGTTCATGAGACGTTCGGAGACGTTGGTGAGACGTTCGAGAGACGTTCGGAGACGTTGGTGAGACGTTCGTGAGACGTTCATGAGACGTTCGGAGACGTTCGTGAGACGTTCGAGAGACGTTCAAGAGACGTTCGGAGACGTTCGTGAGACGTTCATGAGACGTTCATGAGACGTTCGGAAACGTTCGTGAGACGTTCATGAGACGTTCGAGAGACGTTCGGAGACGTTGGTGAGACGTTCGTGAGACGTTCATGAGACGTTCGGAGACGTTCGTGAGACGTTCGGAGACGTTCATGCGACGTTCGGAGACGTTCGAGAGACGTTCAAGAGACGTTCGGAGACGTTCGTGAGACGTTCGTGAGACGTTCGTGAGACGTTCGAGACGTTCGAGAGACGTTCAAGAGACGTTCGGAGACGTTCATGTGACGTTCGGAGACGTTCGAGACGTTCGAGACGTTCGTGAGACGTCATGAGACGTTCGGAGACGTTCGAGAGGACGTTCAAGAGACGTTCGGAGACGTTCGAAAGCGTTCAATAGATGTTCGAAGACGTTCGTGGGTTTGTTTGGGATTTCGCCCAAACAAATCC